>CM048935.1:35039764-35639764 GCA_026686955.1 Epinephelus cyanopodus
GGGGCCGAAGCCGAAGCATTTTAAACGCTTGGCCGAATACCGAGTACTGAATACCGAATATCGTTGTTTAGTTTTTCATTTCTTTTTGCAGATGAACCCCCTCCAGATTAGTGTTGTCACGGTACCAAAATTGGGACCCACTGTACAATACCAATGAAAATATCACGGTTCTGAGTAGTATCAGGATACCACAGTGAAAATGAGGCAGATGTGCCTTTTGTCATTTATAAAAAGATAAATCACTTTTCTATCATACATCAATGATTTTTCAATGGAATAAATTACTTATTGACTTATTCATACTTCAAAAACAGCATCAATAAGTGAATAACATGGGGGGATCAAAATAAAATAAATAAATAAAATAAAAATCAACCATCCACCCTCCTCCCCTGACAAGTAAAGAACAGTCCCTTCATAAGTAAAGGACAGTCCCTAAAGTGCGGTGAGGTTTGTGGGCCGTTACATGCTACAAGACAGAAATGTGAACGGCTCGTTTCTCCTCTGACACGTCACATGCCTGTGTTCGGCTGGCTCGGCTGTTCAGGTACTACTGGGCAGTCATGACGCCAAGAAGAGGATATTATTGGAGCCAACTTCTCCATTGCCGCCGGTAAGCTGATGGCCGCCGTATTTGACAGGAATACATCACTGTCTGTGACCCCCGTTCAACCGGTGGGATTCGCCTATTGTTTCTGCTGGTGGTTGAAATCTGTACTCACACAGCGTGCTGAATTATTTAAGTCTATTTTGCTTGCTCAGAACTATTTTTAGTTGCAAATGCAAGTGCGGTGATGGACGGATCTCCACACTGCGGACATTTTATTCCGCCGGTCACGGCGCGCTGTTTGATTGCATTATCAAAACACGCCGCTATTATTCGGCCTTGCTTTTAACTTATTCCACCGAATACCGAATGTGTGTTTTTTTGCAATATTCGGCCGAATATATTCCCGAATATTCAGTGCATCCCTACTTAAGACTTTCCTCTTTGATAAAGCTTATAGTTAGGGCCGGCTCAGACTTGCCTTGTAGCAGCCCGTAGTTAGGCTGACTTAGGCCTAGTCTGCCAGGGAACCTCCTATAATACACTGGGCACCTCCTTTCCTTCTCTCTCGCTCTCTCTCTCATGTCCTGTTACTACATCTTGCTAACTCGGCTGTACTGCATGTCACTAACTCGGCTTCTTCTCCGGAGCCTTTGTGTTCCACTGTCTCGCAGGTTAACTCATATCGAAGCAGTGCCTGGATAGTGTGACGTGTGTGGTTGTGCTGCTGCCGTGGTCCTGCCAGATGCCTCCTCTTGCTGCTGCTGTTACCATTAGTCATACTTCTACTGTTATTATACACATATGATTATTGTCAAATATGTATACTATCAGACATTTATATATACTTTCAACATATTGTACCACAATAACCAGAATTTGAATTATAATATTATTATAATATCATTACTTTCATTAATGTTGTTGTAAGCTACTGTCATTACCGTCTGTCCTGCATCTCTCTCTGTCTCTCTCTCTGTCTCATTGTGTCATACAGATTACTGTTAATTTATTATGCTGATCTGTTCTGTACGACATCTATTGCACGTCTGTCCGTCCTGGAAGAGGGATCCCTCCTCAGTTGCTCTTCCTGAGGTTTCTACATTTTTTTCCCTCCCATTCAAGGGTTTTTTTTGGGGAGTTTTTCCTGATCAGCTGTGAGGGTCCTAAGGACAGAGGGATGTCGTATGCTGTAAAGCCCTGTGAGGCAAATTGTGATTTGTGATACTGGGTTTTATAATTAAAATTGAAATTGAATTGAATTTTCTGGATCAAGGAATGCATTAAAGCTATTAGGAATATCACTAGATGATTATTCATGCAAAGATCAAACAAAAATATTAATTCTGGGAATGAGGAGAGCAATGTTATCTTTTGGTCCCGTTTGAGTTGTGACATGAAATCCAAATATGTCGTTAATGAATTTAAAACATAAACTTTAAGGTCAAGAAAGTCATACTTTGTGGTAAAACTGTTGAGATATAAGCTTTTGAAAAAACGTAATTAGAAAAACTACACAGGAGGCGGTCGCGTATGTGACATCATAGCTTTCACTCGCTTCCTGCAGCTTGGAGTGACTGCAGCCTGGCACAAAACACACAGACATCTTCAATCATAAATTGATTAATCATAAAACAGTGGAATTTCAGCGGGGAGGCCAAGCTGCAGGAAGCGAGCGAAAGCTATGACATCACATATGCGACCTCCTCCCGTGTACTCTTGAGTCTTTCTAATTAACCCTATTTCAAAAGCTTACATCTCAACAGTTTTACCACGAAGTATGACTTTCTTGACCTTAAAATTTATGTTTTAAATTCATGAACAACATATTTGGATTTCATGTCACAACTCAAACGGGACCAAAAGATAACATTGCTCTCCCCGTTCACTGCTATTCATATTTTTTCCGATTTAAGGTCCCATGAGCGTCACGTGACTTAGGCACTCTATTTCAACGCTACCTGTCTGAAGAGGGTCCATGTCATTGGTTCGACAGCCCATTAGTCCGACTGTCCGTGGTGCTGAACGGCTCGCGGCGGGCGTATGGTGCGCCGCGACCGGCTTGAGGCGGAGCAGGCTCACGGCTTATGTGTTTGTCACTTTATTTTTCATTTTAACCCACACCATGATCTTTTCCTGACCCTAACCCTGTATTTTTCAAAATGTATTAAGTCCAAATGTATTACTCGTCATACAATTTCCATTTATTAGTCTTGCTTTTTGTTTTGTTTTAATGTCATAATTATCTGAACAATCTCTAGCTAAAACATTTATTTTGGCATGCTACTCGTTAGTTATTTCCATGTACACCAGTAATCATTAGCACAATTTCTAATGTAAAACATATCAAGTTGCGCCACATCTGATCTCTGCAAACTGGTGTGATCATAAGGCGATGTTACACATTTTAACCACAGGGTGGCAGTAGTGGTTAAAACTGGCTTTTCCCAGCTGCTGGAGCTACAAGGCTACCATTTGTTGACCACACTCAATCAGCCATTATTTTTAATTTCATCATAATTCTTGCAGTTACTAAAACGATGTTGCACTGGAAATTAAGCTTCTATTATTCAAACTTGACTCACCTTTACATCCTCCACAGCTTTTTTTAAAATTACATTTCCAGTGCTGTAAATTGTTGAAATGTGTGCAGTTTAAATGTAAAATTAAACAATGTATTAAGACATGCTTTGCTAGTTTTTAAATGGAGTATATATCTGGTATGAATTTTAACAGTAACATGAGCACCACCACACACTGCTGCAATCAATAATCATGTTAGAAAAAACTTCAAACTATTTTATTATATTATTTTAAAGGTTGCATGAAGTCTCTCGCTGTCTGGACAAAGAGGAGGCAGCGGCAGCAGGAGTTGAATTAGTGGAGCTCATCACAGTGTGCAGCTCCTCCTTTGTCTTGATCAGAATGTGCTCCTACTTCCTTAGCCTGGGAGGAAGAGGAGAGGTTATCAGGGTCAAACTGGATCATTTAATTGACGTGTTTTGTATTTTCTTTCCATTACTACAAGAAATTTAAGGGACAGGCTTCAATCCTTGGGCTTTAATTATGAGAGAAGATTAAATCTGGATCTCCTGGAGATAAACAGAAGTGCTAATAAATAATACATTACAAGAGCTTTCACTACTGTTGATACAGGGTGCAGCCATCTTGGATTTTGAGGTCGGAGTCAGGTCGGGGTTGGTGAGGTTCGTCCAGGTCGTAAATCCAACTTCAGATTCGTTTCAGATGAATAAAATTAAAGTTCACAGAATGGCTGAACAGTAAAAGTGAATCACTCACTTTTAAATTAGAATATGACAATCACACTATCAACTTTCTAGACCTATGTATTAAAAAAGAGGATAACAAATTAACCACAGACCTGTTTAGAAAACCGACAGACAGGAATAATCTTCTGTACTGGGACAGCTACCATCTACACTAGCCTACATGAAAGGCGCTATCCCAGTGAGCCAATTCCATAGAATAAAAAGAGTCTGTGATGGGCTACAAAAGAATCATTTGACAACCAAGTAAATACAATGAAATCACATTTTAAACAAAGAGGTTATGAAGATGAATGTTTGGATGTGGCTCTACAAAAAGTGGTAACCCAAGCACAGAGTAATAGTAAGTCAAAAAACAAACCACCGGCAGTCTGCGTTCTTAATTTTACCAATAGAGCAAATGAAATGAAACATTCTATCAAGAAACACTGGTACATTGTATCGAGAGACCCTAAAATTGGTCACCTATTCAAAACACCACCTAGAATCACATTTCATTATCCAAAATAACAACCCAGTAGCAGTCCACTTTAAACAGGCTAATCATCCAATTACAGCCTTTAGCTATTGTGGTATAGAAAAAGTAGTCCTGCCTAGACATGAGGGTGATCTAAAGGAGAAAATTCTTAGATGAGAAGCCTTTTGGACCACAGAACTTCAAACTTTTGGGACTAACTTTGGTCTTAATGATGAATTGGACTTGAGTGTTTGTAGAAAAGGCTCCCATATCTAACTTACTGAATTGTTGTTTAATTACTTGTACTATTCTGATTGAAGCTTTTAATGGGATTCTACAAAGAATTAATAGTGTTGTCTGCATTTATGATATGTATTTTCTCTTTTTCCCAATATTTTTCCTATATATAAGATGTTGGTGAAGATAATATTTATATTTGTATTTGATCTTTTTTTTTCTCTTTTTCTCTATCGCCACATGTGTTCTATTGCGGTCCAGAATATATTGTTATTTGATTGATTTGATGTGTTAATTGCACACACCTGTAATCAACTAATTGCATAGGTGTGCATATTTGACAAGAGGCTATGGCTGAGAACATTACACTGATTACACTGCCAATTATCAGATTCCATCAGGGACGCTGATCTTTATACTTTTCTCAGGACTTGTACACATAGAGCAGGTGAGGATACCTGGAGGGAGTGTTTTGAACCTGTTACTGGTCTCATTCTCCTCAGCTTCTTCGTGAACCCGTGGGCTTAAGTCCTTCTTGCTGTTCCTTAAATTTCTTGTAGTAATGGAAAGAAAATACAAAACACGTCAATTAAATGATCCAGTTTGACCCTGATAACCTCTCCTCTTCCTCCCAGGCTAAGGAAGTAGGAGCACATTCTGATCAAGACAAAGGAGGAGCTGCACACTGTGATGAGCTCCTTTTTGAAGTTTTTCCTGACTTAATTATTGATTGCAGCAGTGTGTGGTGGTGCTCATGTTACTGTTAAAATTCATACCAGATATACTCCATTTAAAAACCAGCAAAGCAAGTCTTAATACATTGTTTAATTTTACATTAAAACTGCACACATTTCAACAATTTATAGCACTGGAAATGTATTCCAAAAAAAAGCTGTGGAGGATGTAAAGGTGAGTCAAGTTTGAATAATAGAAGCTTAATTTCCAGTGCAACATCGTTTTAGTAACTGCAAGAATTATGATGACATTAAAAATAATGGCTGATTGAATGTTTTTTTGTTTTTTTTTAAACTTTATTTACAATATATACAATACTATACAGCTAGTAGGGCACATTGTTGTATAAAGGCACAAACAGAGAGCAATGGGCCCTTTATGTAGGACAAACTACGTAACACAGTAAGACAGCACGTACAAAGAAAAAAAAACAAAAAATACCCCCAAAACAGTATAAAACAAAACGAGACAAACAGACTGAAAAAAAAAGAAGAAAGAAAAAAAAAAAAAAAAGAAGAAAAAGAGGACAAACAAGGCTTAAGGGGTCACTTCCAACAGTTTTAAGTTATCAATGACGTTCAGAAGTTTTTTTTCCTTTCTTTTTCGTGAACTTCAGTGATTTATAAAATAGAGCAAACTCTCTCTTAAAAATCACCAACAGTGGTTGTGTTCTGATCCATCTGCATTTGTGAATAAAAGCTTTTCCCAGGATAAGTAGGGTGTTCAATAGGAGTTCTGAATTCTTATCCTCCCTTAAAATTCCAAATGTAATGTCTCTGTTGGTGAAGTGAGGGAGAGAGGGAACTTTGGGCTCCAGCCAAACATACAAATCATTCCAAAAGGTGTTACTGAATGTACAGGTGACGAATAGGTGATCCGTGGTCTCTGTGTGCTCATCACAGAATAGGCAGTTTTTGCTATCTAAGTTGAATCTTTGTCTGAGGAGATTGCTTGAGGGATATACAGTCATGGAAAAAATTATTAGACCACCCTTGTTTTCTTCAATTTCTTGTTAATTTTAATGCCTGGCTCAACTAAAGGTACATTTGTTTGGACAATTATAATGATAACAACAAAAATAGCTCATGAGAGTTTAATTTAAGAACTAAGAACTATTCATTTTCCATGGTTTTCTTGATAATAACCAAAATTACTTAAATTCTTACATCAATAGCTATGGCATTGTACCGCCAAAAACACTACTTTTAAGCATTCCATGTTTTCTTTTCTGTTTGCTTTACATGATACACAAGAGTTAATACTTGATTGCATAACCATTGTTTTTGATGACTGCAGCCATGCGTCTTGGCATGCTCTCCACCAGCTTCTGACATTGTTCTGCTGTCACAGCAGCCCATTCCTGTTGGACAAATTCAAACAAATTTTCTTTGTTTTTGGGCTTGTGGTTCTCCATTTTGAGTTTGATGATTTTCCACAGGTTTTCAATTGGATTAAGATCTGGTGATTGAGCAGGCCAAGGCATGGTGCGAATGTTGTGGTTCTCCATCCAGGCTTTAACTGACCTTGCCGTGTGGCAAGGGGCATTGTCTTGTTGGAAAATCCAGTCATTCGAGGCAGGAAAGAGTTTTCCAGCTGATGAAAGAAGACTGTTTTCAAGGGTAGTCCTGTACATGACCTGGTTCATTCGGCCTTCACACAATTGCATTTGCCCTGTTCCACTCAGACTGAAACAACCCCAGATCATGACTGATCCACCCCCATGTTTTACTGTAGGGGCAAGACAGTCTGGGTTGTAAGCTTCTCCAGGCTTCCTCCTAACCAGTAAGTTGGCTGGAGTGGGCATCAATTCAAAATTGGATTCATCACTGAAGAGAACCTTAGCCCAATCATCAACAGTCCCAATCCTTGTGGTCTCGAGCAAAGAGTAACCGGGCCTTCCTCTGCCTTTCATTGATGAAGGGCTTCTTGCATGCTCTGTGTGACTTCAAACCAGCTTCAACAAGTCGGTTTCGAACTGTCCTTGCCGAACAAGTCACATTTCTCGACAGTGCCCACTCATTTTTAAGGTCCCTGGAGGTCTGACGACGATTCCTGACACAGGAACGGATGAGTGCACGGTCATCTCGTGGGTAGAAAGACGTTTCCTGCCACGGCCAGGTAGCAATTTGGTAGTGCCATGTTCAGCTTGTTTTTTTTTGTTGTAATGAACGGCTGTCTTGGAGATCTTCAGTTTTTTCGCTACCTGTCTCTCACTCATGCCAATTTCCAGCAGTGCCAAGATGGCTGCCTTTGTGGCTTCACATAATTCTTTTGTTTTAGGCATTATGTGAGAGCTGACAACTTCTGAGTTGTGCTACGGCTTGAATGTAAGCAGGAAACCACTCTAGGCCTTTGCATGTGCAGTGCTGCTTGTGACATGAAATGGCCTCTTATATACCCTGGGAATCAATTAAGCTTAAGAATGTCAAATAGGACATAAAGTATTATGTGACCAGCTGCATTTTTTGTTGTGTTCATTGTATTATACGTTTAGTGGTACCAGATATTAGAATGAACAAGAAATTGAAGACAACAAGGGTGGTCTAATAATTTTTTCCATGACTGTATATCGTTGAATACTTTGAAGTGAAGCTCTTTAGCTTTAGGAGGTAGAGGCATTTTTAGAAAGTTGATGCGTAATTTTTTTAAGGCTGATTGACAAAAAATGTGAGAGCCTAAATTCCTGCTAAACTGTAAAGGATATAGAGTGTATGTTAAGAGACCACGGATCACTTTATTTGGCAGAGTCCCACTTGAGAAATCCCGTCCATCAATAGTCAAAGAAGGGAGTTGAAGAGGGGCGGCCATATAGGGAAATGTATTTTTTACCATCTGAAGAAAGGCTATTGGGATACTTTTGATGACTTTATCGTATTGATTACGGTTGCATTGAAAATTAAATTTAGCACAGAATTCATCAAAGGTTAGGACTCTGCCACTTTCATCTAATAGATGAGTCACAGACCATATTTTTCTCCATCCACTCACTGAAAAATAAAGATTTGTTTCTGGAAAGGATGAACCTGCAGTTCCATATGGAAACATCATGGGGTGTAAAATTATGTTTGTACAGCATCTTCCAGTACAACAACGTCTGTGAGTGGAACAAGGACAGTTTAACTGGGAGTTTTTGAACTGAAAAATCACAGCGTAACACAAAATCAATACCACCAATAATTTAAACACTTCTCTAGAGACAGAATACCAAAAACTGTTATTGTTTGTCACAAAGGATCTTAACCACCTGATCTTTAACGTTCCATTAATACAGTCGAAATCAATAGCCTGCAGCCCCCCGTCTTCATAGTCTTTCACCAAGGTTGCTTTCTTTAGATAGTGGGATTTTCTTTTCCAAATGTAATCAAAATTTACCTTATTGATATTTTTAATTGCTTTGTTGGATATGGAGAGAGAGTAAGCTGGATAGATGCATCTTGAAAGACTTTCCTCTTTGTTATGTAAATGCGACCAAGGAGAGAGATCTCTATTCAGCCATCTGTCTAACCTTGATTTGCATTCGTGCATCTTGCTCCAGATATTCAGGGATTTCACTCAACCTATTATCTCTTGAAATGTGCACACCCAGGTACTTAACTGTAGACTTGATGGGGATACCGCATGCTGCCACAAGATGGCAGTCATGTATGGGTAACAGTTCACACTTTGCCAAATTTAATTTTAGACCAGATGCCCTAGAAAAGAGATCGATGGTCTCAATGGCCTTTGGCACCTGCTCAACATTTTTAAGAATAAAGTTGTGTCATCTGCCAGCTGACTTACTACTATTTCGTTGTTAAAAACACTCAGTTTCTCGACCTCAGAGTTTTGATAAGAATTGAAAGCATCTGCTGCAATTAGAAAAAGTGATGGTGAGATGGGGCAACCTTGTTTTATGCCTCTGTTAATTGTAAAACGAGGAGAGGTGCCCCCTAATAAGGAAACTGAGCTGGTTGTGTCGTGATAAAAGCATTTGATTGTCTTCCTGAAGTTCTCTCCAAAGCCGCAGAACTCTAATGCTTTGAAGATAAAGGGATGTTCTACCATGTCAAATGCCTTGTAGAAGTCAAGAAATAAGATAAAGCCGTCGTCATTTATATAATCACTATATTCAACTAAGTCAAGAACTAGTCGAATATTGTTGTGTATTGATCTACCTTTCAGAAATCCTGATTGGGTGTCACTTATTGTTTGGGGAAGTCCTTCTTTGAGACGGTTTGAGAATATGTGTGTTAGTATTTTATAGTCATTATTAAGGGGTGTTATTGGTCGCCAATTTTCAAGTAATTTGGGGTCTTTGCCTGATTTTGGGATAAGAACAATCACCCCTTGTCTCATAGTTGGTGACAATAATGATTTTTTTATAATTTCTTGGAGAGTTTCAAATAGAAGCATATTAATATGATCCCAGAAATGTTTGTAAAAGTTGGCTGTAAGGCCATCAGGGCCTGGGGAGCAGTCAGGCTTCAGGCACTGCAACGCTTTCTCCAGTTCCTGAGGTGAAATCTCTGCCTCGCAGCTATCTCTGAAATCCTCACTTATTAGCGGTATGCATCCTTGAATTTTATCTAAGAAAGTTTCTGCGGCGTTCGGTGAGAAGCTAGAAGAATATAGATTGTTATAGAATGAGTAGATTTCTTTGGCTATTATTTTTGGGTCAGTGCATTCATTATTATCAATTATTAAACTCCCTATATTATTTTTCACCTGACGGGTCTTTTCTAGTCTACAGAAGTAAGAAGAGTTATTCTCTCCTTCCTCAATCCATTTGGCTCTGGATCTGATATAAGCCCCTTTTGATTTATGTGTATAGACCAGAACTTTTCATCACTGTCATTAGAGTGAGTCTCTTGTAGCAGAACACAATGTGTCTTTTTACTTTTGCAGAAAAGGAAAATTGCCTTTCGTTTAATGCTATCTCTTAAACCCCTTACATTAAGTGACATAACATGCAAATCTGAATTAACAAGAAACATTGACAACACAAAAGAGAAAAGAAGAAAAAAAAAATACACAAATAAACTTTCTATCTGAAAACAAAGATAGAAATAAACAAATAAACCCTGAGGGCAGGTCCCTGGATGCATCTTAATCATTGTCCTCAAGATCAGTCTGTAAATTAAATAGTTCCTGTGTGAGAGCCCCACACATCCGCTTTTCTCACCCATGTTTCCTCTACAAATAGTGTTTTGATACCGTATGGTTTGGGTGATGAGTAAATCAAAACACATTGAAATTAAATTGCCTTTCTCAGAGCCTGAGGATAACTTAAACTGACATTTTAAACTGCTGAAATTATTAGCATATTTCTCTCAGATACTGAGGGTAACTGGCTCTAAGCCTTAACTATTCGTCCATCAATAATTGCTATGTGGCCTCTGTAAAATGCCACCTTACCTAGCGACCTGGCTTGCTTAACTTGTGGCCACAGTTGTTCTCTCGCCTGCCGATCCTCCTTGGTGAAGTCCTGCACGAAGCGGAGCCCTCGATCTCTGCAGACGGAGGAGTCCTTAAATGTTTTCCACACCTCGTCCCTGTGGCGTCTTCTGACAAACTGCATGATGATCTGGCGGCTCCGTCCCGTTTCACTCCTCCCGACACGATGCACGGAGTCCACCACATCGGCCATCTGTTCCTCCCAGTTTGGTATCATTTCGAGGAGAAGCTCTTCAATTGTCTCTCGGAGGTTTTCCCCCTCTTGTTCTTTGAGACCCGAAAGCCTTAAATTCCAGCGTCGTTTGTACCTTTCAGTTTCAAGGAGCCTCTCTTTCAGCTCTGCATTTTCTACCTTCAGGTCTGCATGTTGTTTTTCCAGCACCTCCACCTTTGAGTTGCACTTGGTAATGTTCACAGAGTTCAAATCTACCTGCCGTACAATACGGGCAAGCATATCCGAGTTTGTCTTCAGTTGCTGACCAAAGACCTCCACCTTTTTGTCCACGCTCTTTATAGCGGCAAGGACGTCGGCCAGGGATGGTTCAGTTTCTAATGTTGGCTTCTTGGACGGTGGAAGCGAGGACGGAGAGACGGCTGGCGCTCGTCTTGTACCCGAGCCGCTGGCGCTAGCTGTGTCCGAGCCAGACGCAACACATGCAACATAGTTGTGGAACGAGAGCTTGGTATCCGCACTGGCCTTAGCATTAGCTTTAGCCTTACCGGTAGCGGCTAGACTGGCTCCAGGTAAATCTTTGTTGGCCGGCATGGTCTTTGTTGGCCTTCCTCCTTTCTTTGAGAGTGTTGGTAGATTTTCGTTGTGTAGGTCAGTCGTCACAGGTGCACTCCAGTATCGAGGACAGAGTTTACTTAAAGTCTGGGACCAAACAAACAGAGCTTCACGTGCGTGCCCTCATGTCCTCCACGCAATTCGGCACTCTGTCAATGGCTGATTGAATGTAGTCGACAGATTGTAGCCTTGTAGCTCCAGCAGCTGGGAAAAGCCAGTTTTAACCACTACTGCCACCCTGTGGTTAAAATGTGTAACATCGCCTTATGATCACACCAGTTTGCAGAGATCAGATGTGGCGCAACTTGATATGTTTTACATTAGAAATTGTGCTAATGATTACTGGTGAACATGGAAATAACTGTAACGAGTAGCATTCCAAAATAAATGTTTAAGATAGAGATTGTTCAGATAATTATGACATTAAAACAAAACAAAAAGCAAGACTAATAAATGGAAATTGTATGACGAGTAATACATTTGGACTTCATACATTTTGAAAAATATTGTAGGCATTATTTGACACAGAGCTAGAGGCAAACTACTTTTAGAAGTGCTGCAAAGGGGGGAAAACTTATGACGCTGACACACACAGTCAGCAAGCCCAAGTCTCTCACAGAGGCAGTGCTCTGGTTGGTTCATGGTTAAATGTAGCTACAATACGATGATTAAGGTTTTGTTTATTTTATAAACCGATATATTCTGAGCACAGCGTTTCCAGCCACGGTGATTATACTTTAATGCAGATCAGTAATTAATCCTTTGAATTTTAGTAATTTCCTCTGGCAATACAAAAGAGCAACACAGCAGCCAAGTCTTGTGGATCCATTGTTTTGGTCTCGCTGTGCTCTCCGCTGATTGGTCTCAGAAACATTGAACTTATTGGTTGTGTTAAACAGAGGGCAGGGCTCATTCTTCGGACCGTTATTACGGCATAAAAAGCGGCGGCTACTGTGCCTCCCTACAACACCGTAAAAAAACGGGCGCGTTTTACGGCACTTTGTCGCGTTAAAAGCGGCGTTTTATGGCTCCCTGCAAAAGCGCCGGAAAAAGCGGCGCTTTAGACAAGTAAAGCGTCGTTTTTTGCGGCGTTATAATTAAAAACGGCCGTAAAAAGCGGCGTCTTCAGACAAGTAGCGTTGAAATAGTGGCGATATATGGCACTTTCGGTTTTCCATAGTCCTGGGCTCCGCTCCGCTGATAGTACGCCCGAGTATGTTCGGACTTTGAGCCTTGAGTGCACAGGGCTTGCGGACATCCGCTTTGAGTCTGCGCGGACCTCCGCAGAGTCCGTTCAGTGTACATTCCACCCGAGTATGTTCGGGCCTTCACAGACACACATCACATGTGTGGAGATACTTCACTTTCCTCCGCTGTGTCAATGTGATGACGTCATCAAATTACTTGTCGACTCGACTTTATTGACAGATAAGTCGATGTGAAAAAAAATCAAAGTCGTTAATGCCCTAGACTAAATATTTCTTGGAGGTGCTCTTTGGATAGGGATACATGTAGGCATCACAAAGGAGTTTCAAAGCAATCTCCTTAAAGCAATACTTAAGAACTTTCAGTTTTGGTTGATTTTGGCGGTGCCAGTGGACCAAAGCGGTAGTGTTTTGCCTGAAGAAGACCACATTTCCCATGAGGACCAGCGCATAGCGTCGTAAAATCCCTGATCTCCCGGTCGCCTGCAGTTGGATTGAACTACATTTCTGTTTCCAGTGTCTGTGTGAAGGATGAATAGCGATGAGGTAATGAATCTAATTGTGGCTAAACAATATCATATGACGATGCTGAAAATAAGAAACGTTTAACTTTGGTTTAGTACCTTATGGGTACTGGCATAAATGCAATGTACATTTTTGCAATGACGGGATATGTGTATGATTTGAATAAATAAATGGCACAACAACACTGTATTACAGTGGTAGTAAATGAACGACAATGACAGTTGAAAAAAATTACTGTGAATAAAAAAACAAAAACAAAAGGGGAGTGTGATGCATGTACATGGATAAATAGAGCAGGATAAAAATAAACTATGACAGTTAAAATAAGAAACATTGAATAATCTGTGTGACAATGTTAGAAGTTATCTGGAGTCATCTGGAGAGTCATGCCGCTCTTCTTCCTCCACAACACTCAGAGAATGCATGCTGCAGATAGAGTAGATTGTAAGATTCTGCCCTAGCGCCTTCTTCCAGGTTCTCCGGTTCTCCCCTGAGTCAAAACAGAAAATAAGACATGTTGAAAAATACTAAACGTTGCCCAAAACAAACAAATGCACGCCCTGGGAAACACAAAGTACCTAACATGGTCCGACTCTTCTGTAAAGCTGGAAACCATAGGCTGTAGCAGTTGGAGGTGTTGCTTGTGGGAAGTAAACGTTACTTGCTTCTTTTGATAGCTGTAGAGAAATAACGTAAGAAATTTATATGGATCAAGAGTAATGAAAGAGAAACACAAAAGTATACACACTGGAAATAAAGGCACTATATAAACATCACACAATGTAATAAAATGCATCATCTATGTTATACTAGAGAATTATAAGATAAGAATAACAATAATTAGCAATACAACATCAAATATAAAAAGACAATAACATGAAAAAAATAAATATGGAACAACACTGTACACTTTACACAACATAATGTCCAATAGACACATAACAATCACAAAAATATCTTGTTATCAGACTGACTTGAAGATGTCAAGTTTACTGGCTAACTGAGATTGTAACCTTCAAAGTTAGGTGCTTGGTGCTACTGAAGTGAGCTACACACAGACCCTTCAGGACTGACTAAATAAACGTTACATGTAGAATTTTAAACATGCAACAATCCCTGTAGTTTTAGCTACACTCAGCACAAGGTGCTATTGATAAGCAGGACCATGAAAAGTATAACTCAATGCACATTGCACATGGGTTTTGTTTTACTGATTATTTAGAGCAAGTAACACGGGTTGACTTCTTTTGCAATCACTGTAGTCAACTCAACAAAAACACGACAAGAATCCCATTTTTCTCTATTACATAACTATTACATAACTATTACATAACAATCATCAGAAACTACTGTCACGTACATACAAACTGACATGATATCACCACAATGATTCAGAATGACTGATCTTTCCACAATAGGAACCTACATATTTTACTCAAACTCTATATTTGCGGTTTGTCATCGCATTGCTTTTTCTTTATACAGTACTTTGAGTTTGTTGCGTGGCTGGTCGTGTCAGTGTGGAACTATTTATTGCTACCACACATATTTCCAATAGCTAACATCAGCATTATCATTTTGATTTGAGCATCGAAAGCTACTTACTAGTCCAGCAGGAACAGAGCCAAGGCAGCATCGGTCGGAAATCCCTCCTCGTCTTTGAGCTCACGCCAGCGAGTGAAAGCCGGGCCAATGTTGATCCTTGACTGTCCTTTTATCCGGGTAGCCTCCCTTTTTCTTTTCTTTTTTTTGTCTCCTCAGACAAAACTTTTTGTTTCTTTGGTTGTTTTGCAGCTTCTGCCATGATAGCAGTAATTGCGCGTAGGTGTTCGCATCGACTTCCGTCTTTGTAACAAATGGAGAAAGGGGGAAGTGACGTATGCCGTAAAGCAGTCAACACATTTGTAATTTTTTGTGTGGCAGGGTTATTGCCACCCTCCTCGAAGTTGCTTAGTACCAGTGAAAGCAATACAGACCCCCTCAGGCCATGACAGAGGTGTCATTCAACTAGTTGTAAGTCGATGTATCATCACAAAAGTTATGAAAATGTTTTATGAAGGCTGAAAAGTTACTTAGTGTTGGTTTAAAAAGTCAAATACCTTTATAATGGCATGGTCATATTAGACATAGAAACAATCTTCAGCGCCTTTCAGCACCAGTCTTTCATGAAGGAACAAA
Source organism: Epinephelus cyanopodus (assembly GCA_026686955.1). Classification (NCBI taxonomy): domain Eukaryota; kingdom Metazoa; phylum Chordata; class Actinopteri; order Perciformes; family Serranidae; genus Epinephelus; species Epinephelus cyanopodus. The sequence continues at coordinate 35,055,156 of CM048935.1, forward strand.
CCAAACAATTTAAAATTGGCACAAACAATCAACTAGTGATATTCTTAATAGCTTTAATGCATTCCTTGACCCAGAAAATGTTTATTTTGACACCAAGATTGACCTTCTTGGAAGCTGAGATATTGGCACTTACAGATTTTACATGGCGGCCATCTTGGAAATCCAAGATGGCTGCATTCTAAATTGAAAGTTATGATGATGACGAACATGTGGAAAAAGTTTGGTGATTTTGTTCGGTGTGTCGCCATTATTATACTAAGCCGCCTGACTAATTGAAAAGTATTGTATTTCATGTCTCCATCTGCTGGTGGGTTATCATGATAAGAGTATGCATGGATAATATGATCCTAATTCCTCTGAAGAATAGACTTGATGACCAGTAAAATTAGGTAGGGAAAAAGTGGTTATATCAATATCAGTTATCAGTCAAATAAGGTTGCTATCGGCATATGGAATATCGGCAAAAAATCCAATATCGTGCTTCTTTGACTGAAACTTAGTGATCTATTTTTTCAAAAACTGGGCCCCATGTGTGACTCTGACCTGAGGAACCCACTGATTGTACTGGTTGTTACTGGTTTGTGAATGTTAATGTTGTTACTGTATTTTGTGTTACTATAATTGCGTTCTCTGGCACAAGAATTTCCTTTGGGATAAATAAGGTTCTTTGGACGAATTGGACTGAGTTGAAGAAAAATAAACATTAAAATAAGTAGTGTTTTAATTAATCTTTATGTATTCTTGATGTATTTGTATATCTTACCAGTACTTTTTTGTTACCTCAAACATATCTCTGGCTTTTCTGCACGGCAGTCTCTTTTTACTTATCAGCCAACTTTCACATTGTTACTAATGTATATTATTTTCTAAAATCTGTCAATAATTTGGACTATGTTGCAGTACTGATCTGGTCTATGTGTGGGGAGTCATTTTTCTGAATTATTAAAATGCATTATTCTACCAGACTTTTTTGCACTGTCATGCAGAAAAACTTGCCTAAAATTCTACTGTAGGTCCACTCATACATGATATCAAAAATGCGCGACGCGTAGTTACACTTTTGGGGAGGTGCACGTCAGGCTACGCCAGGGGCTACGGCGAGCCTTCTGCGTAGCCCCGTACCCTACGACGTCGATTCAACGCACGATCATAAATCAGGCTTAACTACGCGTCACGGCGACGCAGACCCAGCGCAGACCGGCACGGCTGTGACTGGTTTGCTTGGTAGCAACACATTTCCGGTTTCGTATTTCCAGATTCCGGCAGCCCCGCCGTCTTCAAACATCTTCTGTTGCGATGTAGATGTTGCAGTGTTTTAAGGCTCATTATATATATGCCATTATGCTCAACGTTCAATACGGATATGGATACCCGGCCGGAGCCGTCTGTCCGTGCTCCGCGTTCATTTCTCTGTGACCGGAAAAGCCAGAAGCTAAACAAAGAATCAACTAGAGACGTCGATTCAACGCACGACCATAAATCAGGCTGTAGCCTGACGTGCACCTCCCCAAAAATGTAACTACACGTTGAGGCGACGCAGACCCAGCGCAGACCGAGAGGGCTGTGATTGGTTTGCTTGGTAGCAACGCATTTCCAGTTCCGTATTTCCAGATTGCGCCATCCCCGCCATCTTTAAACATCTTCTGTTGCGATGTAGATGTTGCAGTATTAAGGCCCATTTATGCTCAACGTTCAGCATGGATACGGATACGGACGGAACCGTCTGTCCGTGCTCCGCGTGCATTTCTCTGTGACCACAAAAGACGGAAGCTGAACAAAGAATCAACTAGAGACGACGATAACCATTCAGGAAAGGAACGCAGCCTCCTACTGCTCTGGTGGTGAATTGCACCGCGACGAAACGGAGTGACAGAGAAGTTCGAAGGGTTCACGACGGCGTCACGGCAAGTACGTAGCGACGTTGTTGATTCAACGCAGGACCATAAATCAGGCTTTACATTTTTGGGGAGGTGCACGTCAGGCTATGCCGGGGGCTACGGCGAGCCTTCTGCGTAGCCCCGTACCCTACGACGTCGATTCAACGCACGACCATAAATCAGGCTTAAGCCGGAGGCTATGGCGAGCTTTCTGCGTAGCCACGTACCCTACGACGTAGTGACGTCGTTGATTCAACGCACGACCATAAATAAGGCTTTATGGTGAAAACCACCCTGTTAATAGTAAAAACGCAGCACACACAATAATTATTTAGGTTAAACTAGATTATTACACGGGACTATTGAATGCTGTATTCTCATTGGTCAGTCGCTGCATTCCGTGGTCTGTTATTTCTATATAACAGACCGTTGCTATGTAGCTACAGACCGTTGCTAGGGTATAACCGCAGTCCAGCTCGTCTCTCAGGCTGGTCTTGAAAGTCTGCAGATCATGTCTATGACTGGGCACAGATGTGAGAGCAGTCTGAGGAGCTACTGGGCTCCGTCCACCTCGGATCGGGCGAAGTGGAGCAGGATCCTGTCCTCAGGAGAAAGTAGCCTGGGTCTAGTGGATCGCTCTGGTAAAGCGATAGTAGCCTAATAAAAACCCTCTCAGTTCATTCAGAAAAACGCCAGGTGAAGAACAGCTGATATTACCTGCTGACGTACCACCAACACCACGTGACTCACATCTCCTTAAATGACCAATAAATTCATATGGCATGCAAAGAAACTAAACACCACAAAACACTACAATAATACTAGCTGGCACCTATGGTGAGCTGGCGATTACAGAGAAATATAACTCCCTTCATTCCCCTGTCAGGAGTTATTTTTTCAGTAATCACTGGCTCACTATACATTATCCCTTACTTAGCCTACTATAACCTCGATTACTTTATTGCACCAAACAATGCACTTATTAATGGAAAAATTGTCTCTTAATGTGTAAACATGTAAAATAGGCTATTATTAAACGCAGTCAACTAGTGTTAACATAGACTCCTATGGACAGACAGACAGATATATAGATAGATAGATAGATAGATAGATAGATAGATAGATCTGAGCTTTTATTTTGTTAAAAGTAAGTCTATCTATTTCCGGGTCACGTGTCACTAGTCTCGCGTTTACTCTTTACTTTTACGTCTTAACTTTCCTCAATTTGAAACCAAAAACGAAAAACGGAATCACGTGGTCTAATTTGTTTTTCTTTTGTAAAGGAAAAATTGGAAATCCAAACTCAAACAGGCCAATTATGGTTTTTGCAAATTCTTTTTGGTGTCTTTCTGTCAGAAGAAAGTTAAGAGGTAAAGTAAACGTGAGACACATGACCCGGAAATAGATAGACGTACATAAAAGCCCAGATCTATTCGTCTGTCTCAATAGGAGTCTGTGTTAACACTAATTGACTGCGTTTAATAATAGCCTACTCTATGTTTACACATTAAGAGGCAATTTTTCCATTAATAAGTGCATTGTTTGGTGCAATAAAGTAATCGAGGTTATAGTAGGCTAGGTAAGGGATAATGTATAGTGAGCCGGTGATTACTGTAAATTTACGGAGATTTGAGTCACGTGGTGTTGTTCTTCACCTGGCGTTTTTATGAATGAACTGAGAGGGTGGGGACGAAGTCCTACTATTGCTAATTATAAATTAAATCAGGTGGAGAGAAAAAAATGCCGGCAACGGCTGAACCAGTCCGTGCCCGCAACGGGATGAGAAAGGTTTTTATTAGGCTACTATCGCTTTATCAGAGCGATCCGCTAGACCCACTTTCTCCTGAGGACAGGATCCTGCTCCACTTTGCCCGATCCGAGGTGGACGGAGCCCAGTAGCTCCTCAGACTGCTCTCACATCTAAGCCCGGTCACAGACATGATCTGCAGACTTTCAAGACCAGCCTGAGAGACAAGCTGGACTGCGGTGATTCCCTAGCAACGGTCTGTAGCTACATAGCAACGGTCTGTTATACAGAAAGAACAGACCTCGGAATGCAGCGACTGACCAATGAAAATACAGCATTCAGTAGTGCCTTGTAATAATCTGGTTTCACCGAAATAATCATTGTGTGTGCTGCGTTGTTACTATTAACAGGGTGGTTTTCACCACAATGCGTCGCTGCGTCAGTGAAGTGTCAAGCTGATGTTTGTCCTTTTTACCAGCAGATGGCAGTAGGCCTATGGATTTATTTGCTGTCAATGAATGCCTGGTTTTCTCTTAGCTTCTGTTGGATTATACAGACCAGCAATTCTTCAGGTTATTGATACGGATAATTCAAACAATTATATGTAACATATATCTACTTTGTATTTTTGATTGTTGTATCATATTGCCTATGCATTGTTGGCAGAGATGGGCAGCATTTTAATTGCATGCATTTAAAAGACAGACAGACAGACACAGCCAGACAGATCTGGGCTTTTATTTTGTTAGATGTATGCCTATCTATTTCCGGGTCACGTGTCTCGCGTTTACTTTTACCTCTTAACTTTCCTCTGACAGAAAGACACCAAAAAGAATTTGTAAAAAACATAATTGGCCTGTTTGAGTTTGGATTTCCAATTTTTCCTTTACAAACGAAAAAATTAGACCACGTGATTCCGTTTTTCGTTTTTGGTTTTAAATTGAGAAACAAAAAACCATGTGACTCCAAGGGTTGTTTCATTTTTCATTCCAAAACGAATAAGGAGTAAAGGAATATTCAATAACGAAAAACGACTCGGTTTTGATTGGTTTTTCGTTTTTTAATTCCGACATCAAGAACGGTTTTCTGATATCAAAAATTGGTTTTCTGTTCTTCGTTTTGAAACTAATATCAAAATAACGTTTTTTTCATTTGTCAATTAGAAACGAATTACGAATTATCCAAAGATACCTAGACCATAGACCCTTTTACTATCCCTAACCATGCTGTGGAATAGAAAGAAGAAGTTAAAACTGAAATAAATTAGTATTATTAAAGTTATTTCAGCTTGGTGGGTAAATTGTATGCCGAATTGAAAAGCGGGTCTTCTTCTTTATATTAATTATTTTAATCATATCGACAAGTGGTGTTAATATGGCAATAAACACGCCTTAACTAAACTGACCGACTCGTCAACGGAGTTTGGCGTCATCAACTACATAACACTGCGGCATAGAAACGCAGTCACTTTAATTGATTTTACCAAACAGTTCATGGGGATATTTCGTTGTTTAACTGCAATTACTGACGTGACGGTGGGTAGTGATAAAGCTACACAACGTTAACACCTACCTTTTCCAAATAACCTTGGCAGCTTTTATCCAGCGGTAGTCGGGTGACTTGTGATTGCGCCTGATATCCTCACTAAGGAATATCATCCAGTTTTAGAAAACACCAAAACAACTGCTAACAATAGCTTCTCAAAAATGAAGTTCTCATTTATATGCCCTTGGTATGTTAGCGAGAATCTTGCCTCAAAAAGCTGGGGAGCAGCGCTACACAAACATACATGTGGCTAACTGACGATGCTACACAACCCACGGGCTATAACCTCCCCGACATGCTCAGTACGACTCCACTGTCGTTGTTGCAACAGCGCACCTCGAAAATCAGCCACACCGTCATCGACAACTGACAGCACCACAAGCCAATTGAAACCCCGGAAAACTAACTACGTAGACTGACAATCCAATGAGCCAATCGACGTTCTTTGCTGACAGTTAGTTTTCCCGTAACTGTAAATTGTACTAAACCTAGTTTAAGCGATTGACAGTACATCTAGCAAGTCCAATAATTGGGTTTTACTGAAAGGAAGTGTTACTGACACTGAAGTCAAAGTGGCAGCAACTTAGACAAATCAAAAAGCACAGTGGGCGGGACTTTAAATGGGCGTGATTAAATCATAGTGCGGTTGCATCGCAGCGCATACACAATGGCTGCTCGAAAGAGGGGAAAGCAAACAATTTTCAGGCCCGCCGCGTCTAGCAAAAAATATGAGAAAAAAATTATTAAAAATTCGGAAAATAGTTGAAAGTGAAGAAAACCCCAACAGAAAGAATGTTAAAGCGACCAGGGTAAGTTTGATGTAAATTAAGTCAACGGTTACACAGTTCTTGAATTAAAATATCGGGGTTATTTAAATTATGAGAGAGGGGTGAGCTGGGGAAAAAAGTTTGTGTTAATCAGTACCCAGTTTGAGAGCACAGAGAAAACCAGAGGAAGGCACACGTTATGATTTTTAAAAAAACAAATTATGTCACTGGAGATATAGTGACACGGTGCGTGCACACGAACATTAAAGACCACATGAACCAGTAGAATATACAAGTTGAGTAAAGTTTTTTTTTTTTTTTTTTTTTTTTTTTTTTTATAAATATGATACCAACAGCAGTGCGATAGAACAGGCGCACTTGGATTCAGCAATAATGCCACTTTTCCAGCTTTCTGCATTCACATTTGCCCCACATACACACTTAATCATGAGCGGTGTCAACACTATATCCTTATCGATTTCAAGCATCTCTCTTCCAAAACTATGACGCCAAATGCAACCATTTAATGGCTACGGTGACATTTTGTCATGTTTGTTTTTAGGCTATATGCCATTTTCACCCATCGCAGGTATTGGTCACGGTGTCATACGGATGACAGTTCGGCTATGACCCTCTGTAAGGCTAGGCTGTACAAAAGAAACGGCAAGACATTGCTCGTCGATAAAGTAGCAAAATGGAGGGAGAACCTAAGGCAAACTAATTATGCAATGATTAAGATTTGCGTATGCAGCTTGCATCCCGACTTGCCATACATAGCTTCTTCTCAGACCAAAAGTCAACTTGTGAGTTTGACTGCTGCGGCAGGTTGCACTGTGCACATTACTAATTTGTATTTCCATAATGTGATCCTGTAGCTACCGCTGTTATCACAGCGTGCAGGACAGCCTGTCATGTGTAGCCTACTGAGCTTTAAGCTGGTGGCTCTGGAGGCTTTGGTGAACTGGAATTCAGAAGCATCTTCCATCCCTGATTTGGTGTTGAGTTGAAATGGCCAGTGTATTGGTATCGGTGGAAAAAAAGTTGATTTTGAAACAGTTGATGAGAGGAAGTTGGCTCAAGACTCTGTTTACACCTGTGCTTTACCTTAAACCAGACTAAACTCATCTGTTAGCAAATTATTGTTCTGTAACTGACATGATTATACACCGAATTGTTGATGATATTATAAGCGTAGCTTGCATGTATTATTCATCAATACAGTTTAGTCCTGATGTATGATGCTAATGTAAAAGAGAAAGCTGCATTTTTTTATTCAAGTGTTTGCGGCTTGCTTCACGTAAGACTTTAATGTTGCTTGTAGTTGAGGCTAGAAGGTCAATTTGTTCTTTCCCGTATGAAAAGATTAGTTCTTTCCCGTATGAAAAGATTAGATGGCACAAGTGATGACACAAGTCATGCATGGGTCTGACTTTGCTACTGCTCATCAGTTTTCCCATCTTAAAGCCTCGTTGAACATGTCTTGTTTTTTTAAAAAACAAAAACAAAAAAACAAACCACATTGTTGAAAAGACATTTGTGTGGAAAAATGAACTTGTTATGGTTGTATATGTTTAAAGAAATTAAATGTTTTCATGATTACACATTAAAATAATTTGCAGTTGGTTTGAAGGCAATATAATTAATTCAGGCTACTTTTGAAAAGCCTGCACTACTCCTCATTCCTTCTGGCTTATTTTTATATAAATGCAACTAGTCTAAAGCAGTTTTATTTTTTTGTCCTGAGAGCAGTAATGAAGCTGTGATGTTTAATGTGCAATATAATCCTAATGCTGTCAACATGTGTTTTGAGTTGAAATGTCTATAGCTAAATGATAGGCCAATCTCTCCCCAAATTTTGGTCTTATCATGTTGTCTCCAAAATGAATCTTAGCAAGCCTATATTGTTGTAACTTTAAGATACAGTACAACATTACTTTTAAATTTTAACAGAATAATTACAATTTGGAAAATATTTAAGATTTGTGTTTTTTATCTCTCCTAATGCAATGGTATATTTAATACATACAGTTAAGACAAGCAGTTAATGGTACCAAGTCTTATACTATTATTATTATTATTACTATTACTCAAAGTTATTTAAAAATCACAAAACAATTACTTTTTACTTATAATATATGAATCAAAAAATCATATTATTATAAAATGCTCTTTAAAATTTCAAACACTACTAAGTCTTAATTATTGCAATAATAGTAGGTTGTTAACGGTGTAGTTATTTGCACTAATTGAGCTTTTTTCAGTTAAAAAATGCATAAATCACATCAGACACAAGTTCTTGTAAAAAGCATTTAAATAGGGCAAGGCTTGAGGATTGATTTCTAACAACTCTCATGCTTTAATGGTACAAAACATTGTCAATGAAATTACAGAATTATCAGTCTTTTTCACAGTCGCAATGAGGCAATGTGTTAAAACTTTGCACAGGTAATGTAGGATTTATACATGTGTATATATATGTATACATATATATATATATATACATGTATATATACATGTATATATATATATATGTATTATAATTTGATGGATATCCGACATGAGACCAGATCATCTAAACTTTTGCTGACTAGTAATTCCAGTCCAGGTGGGAATATTTTGTCTTGTGTGAATTTTTAAAAATAACATAATGTGAGATTGTGTGATGGCACATGTGATCTATCTGTTTCTGTTGCTCTCTGCTGGATATCTCTAGTGTTTATTTAGAACAGTTTCATCTATTTGTGCTCTATTACATGAAATGTTTCTTTAAAAACTTGGTTAGTTTGAGGCAAGAGCCAAAGACTTTTCTGTTTGAAATACATGGTTAGATGTAAGCTAACACATTTTTCTTCCTTTGTCCTCATATGGAATCCTACAAATCGGTTACCAGGGGTTTCTAGACTAATACTAAAACAAGGCTGACAGGGACAGATTCTTTAGGGTGTACTGGGAGCTGGTGAAAGGAGCTAAGGTGTAAAAGCTTTATGGAAAAAGCGTTCTACATAATAGAGGTACGTGGAAGTTGGTTTGACTGTAGAGGTATTACAGGTTTTGAATATAGCACCTCTGGCAGCCATTTTTTAAATGTTCACCCTGTGGTGGCAGCAATAGGATGGAGTGATCAGTGTTAGGGTGAAATCCAGTGATCCAGTGTTCACTCTCATCAGTCTGTCATGGAGGTCTTCATGTCATCATCTCCTGCTTGAAAGGCATGTCTGATAAGGGTGAAGGAAAAAAAATGATACAGCACTGTATTGCAATATTTTTGTGTGACATCATCATCATCATCATCATATCGTCACACAGTCCCAAGTATCACATTTTTAAACATAAATTATTAATATTATAAATACAAATTAAACTTTAGGTAGCCTACTAGCACAATGTAATCAATTGTTTTTTTCAGTCCTCTAGTTACATTTTGCTGCTGCAAAAAATTGCTGAACTGATATGAACAGACTGAAAACCAAATATTTATAAAAAAAAAAAAAAAAAAAAAAACCAACTTAAATCTAAAAACAGATGTTGACAAAGTTTTCCTTTGGGGACATAATTTACAGTTGAAAAAAGGTGATAAATCACAATATATTGAAACATATTTTATCACAATACTCAGCATATTGCAGTATATTCATAATCGCAATAATATTGTATTGTGAAGTATTGTGATGATATTGTATTGTAGATCCTCTGGTGATTTCTAACCCTAATGACTGACCCACCTGCAGCAGGATTTAGCTGGATGACCCTGCACAGAGATATAAGAGAAATTCTATGTGATGATCATTACAAGTGTATCATCATTACAAACACCAGGCAACTGTGTAGTAGTGTCAGATAAAATTGCTGTAACGAAACTACATGAACCATATCTGTGTTTTTTTTAATATGCTGTGACTCATTTACTTCAAATAGGAAAACCTAACATCTTTGGTATTAATAGTAGTGTCCATAGTATTACCAAATTTAATACCTCTGTATTATTACCTGCATATACCTGCATTACCTGTATGTATGTATGTCAAATGTAGCCTACATTTAATCAATCCAATGCAGCATTACCATACCAGTATACAGGGGTGTAAACACTAAACAGGGACTAAACAATTTTGCACCTTTAGGGTTTGTTCTGTACTTATCAGAGGAGGGGAGAGGCTAGGGTGTGACTTTGGTTGTTGTTGTTGTTTTGACCTTCTGAAGCTACAATTATTTTTCCTTGAGCCTCTGTGACTGGCAGAAAATGCATGAACCACCACCCTCCACCATGAGTTATTCTATTTTTAAAACTTACCCAATGATGTTTGAAAATTAAAAGCTGAGGATGAAATTCTGGAGTTGAAAAAAGCCTTGTTGTGCATGCTGGTTAGTTTGTGCAGACTGTTTACTTTTGGCCAAATTTTCAGTGAAACGTAGAATGAAGTGATCTGATGAATATATCACCATTTTAAGCTCAGATTTGGTTATGGGGTTTTTTTTTTCCAGATGGAAGAGTTCATCACACATGATGTGTCCAAGGACCATCAGAAGTTTGAAAATCCAATGATAATTTCATCTCTGTTTTTACAGTTTCTGAGTGTGATAAATGGTGAAATTTTGGCATTTTTTAAAAGAGAACACATTTTCTTTAAAATTAGTGGTAAAATAAAAGCAAAATGCAGCCATTTAAAGTTGTATGCTCTTCCCTTAAGACAAAATAAAAAACATAAGTCCCTTCCCTTTGACATGCCTCCACATTATTGTACCACCCCCTTCCCCCCTCATAAATGACAAATAGTCCCCAAGGGGTGAGAGAGGCCTCTAAGAGCCTCTAGTTGTTTTTTATACAAAGTTTAGTCTTTCAACTGATTTATTCAGCCAGTTTTAATTTAGTTGTGGCACTAATATGTGTGGTGTGTATATATATATATATATATATATATATATATATATATATATATATATATATATAATATCAGGATTGTTTTTGTCCTCAAAATATTTAGCAAAATATGACGCATTACGTAAATATTGTAAGTGGTCATGATTTAGAGGGAAAGGCCTTCAAAGTTTGCAGTACAGTTGCTGTAAAGATACATGACAGATCCCATTGGCCTTACAAATAAGGAGTGCATCCTACAGGCTTGGAGATACTTTTATTTTGTAGACAACAAGGTAATGAAAACAAGCATACCCAACAGCACAGTGTAGGAAGACAAGAAAATATCAAACTGTAGTCTGTTTGATGAATGAAGGAAGCATACAGCTATCAATGGACTTCACATGACATTATTTGCAAGTTGGATTCATTTAATGTTTTGATTCTTTTGATTGGTGGACCCTTACAGACTAACAGAAAAGAAATAATTAAGGATTGGACACATTCAGACTTAAAGACTGCTTCAGAGATAGGGAGTCAGCACTTTTTCTTTGTCTATCTGGTTTATAATATCAGTAAATCTGAAGGAATTCTTTGGTGCTCATGGTTTCCATAAAATAAACTGAATGTTCGAATTGCTGACAATCTTGTTACTATGACATTAACCCTTTAGTCATAATTTCAGGGAGACATAGATGGAGGTAGGGAGAGTGGCGCAGAGTAGGACCAGTGTGCAGCTGTCAAATGTTTTCAGCTTGTCGTCCTTAACAAGCTTTAAAATATATTTATCAACTGAATTTGGTGATGAAAGTTTCATATACTGAAAGCCAAGTCTTTATTTATTTCAAATCAAATAAAACCCCAGGAGATAAAACATGAAGATGCTGTCTGCTGTCATGAATAAACTTAACAAACTGGCATTATTATTATCATTATTATTATTACTGGGTATAGTGTTATAGTGTTTTTTGCATGTAGTTTGTGCATGTGGTGTTGTTGTTCCCCAGCAAAGGCCGATGCTCAACTGGTGCGTGTGTACAATCAATGTCAAACACTGCACTGTCTCTGTTTCGTTACTGTCAAATGTATTAGGCTAAAAAGTGGGAAAAGAAGAATGTAATATGAGTGCTGCATAGGCTATATCACTGTCAGTGTTGATAGTATGTCAGAAAAATATAAAAAAAAATATAAAAAGGCATAGTAGCCTGTAGACCTGGTATCTTACATAAAAAGAGTCATAATATGTTGTGGAAAAGTCATCATAAAGTCAGAGTGTGTGCTCTTTACCTGTGTAGTCCACTATTGTATGCTAAAATGGCCCCCAGTCAACATTTTTGTTTCAAAATGCTCTTAAATGGTCACTTTAGCTGTTAAGTTTGTAAAAAAAAAAATCTCCTGCAGGAATCACTGAATGTTGAATAACTGATTACAGTCCTATACCAACCACATGAGCTACAGCCTCCAAATCATACAGTTGAATCAACACCTCTCTAAAACAGTTTCAACACAAACTAAACAGTATAACCTTCATGAATTAGAAGGTATTAGATGTACCTAATTAACTGGCAACTGAGAATATGTCTAGCTTTAGTATCCTTGTGTCATCAGTGTAAAATACAGTAGTCTCTGTTATGTGGAGTTTTGGTCCACTCAGAAAGCAGCCTCACTGTTTTATGACTGCTCTATGTTGCTTTGTAATCAAGGCTGAAAGAAAATGTGTTGCTATTGAGCCACTTTTGCGCTCCGTAATGTGTACTGCCCATCTGCTATTTTTTCAATCCACAGTTATAGCCCAGTTCAGACCAATGATTCCTGATGAGAGAAAACAAAGAAAAGTTGCAGCAGTGTGAACTGGCTGGCCTGAGCTCGACTTGGCTGATGGTGTCACCTGCAACTAAGCTACTAAAGCAACTAAATCACCAGCAGCTGGTTTTAGAACATAAAGCATGTCACCTGTTTCAATAACCAATCAGCTTGTAGTGAAGTCTGCTGGTCAAGTCGAAATTACCTCAGATGGCGTATTCACATGCTGCAGCTGGCTCTCTGTCACCGCCGTGCCCTCTGTTCCCATCCTCACGGTGTGCTGGTGTCGGATGGTGGGCCGCTGATGCTGCTCACTGTATGTTCTTATTCCCTGCCCACACATACACACATTCTCACTGACTGATTAATTGGCGCTGGTTATTCATGTTATTGTGGCATATTGATTATGAATACTGTTCATCTGATGTTAATTTTGTTTCTGTTTTCACCTTTTCCTCACCATTACAAATGCAACTGTAGCCAGACCAGTATCTCACTATCAGTATCCTCACTCATATTTTAGGAAATTACTAATTATATTCAGCCACAAAATAAGCCTGAAAAGCTGGAAATCAGAACAGATGTACAGAGAGTTGTTACAAAGAGATGATACACTCTCATCTAGTTGCATTGGTGTGAACCAGCAGGTTCTTAGAATGTTGCAGAACAGTGCATTGCAAGTTGCAAGTTTCATTTCATATTGTCACAATTCTTTGGTCTGAACTGGGCTTAAGACTTTTTTATCTTAGGCAGCAACAGGAGAGGTACCATTATACCCCTATTACACCAAAATTGAGTATGCTTTTGTATTTTTTTGGTGTGCCACATTCAGCGTTACAAATGTGCCACAAACAAGGGTTATTGAAAAGTAAAAAGTAGCAAGGACGTCAGTGAAAATATGGTTGCTTCTTTTTTTATATATATATATCTGTTACTAGTTAACTTGGTGCTGACTTATTTGGAACAATGTTTAAGCACTGCTTAGATGGAGATGGACAGAATTTGTGGCTCAATTGACATAGCATCACAAAGGAAAAAGGGCAAAAATCATAGTGTCCAACCTGATCTCATGATTCCATCACTGCCAATCAGAACTGGAGCCAATAAATACAGGTGACTACTGCAGAGTCTTTTTTTCTGGGAATGAATGTTGATTGTAATCTGTTTTACCAAAGACAAAAGCCATATGTTAGTGGGTGTTAGTGGGGTTTTTGTCCAGTGGGAAAGGGGTTTTAGTCAGAGATTTGTGATTCAGTGCTAACTCCTGGTTTGATGAAAAGGTCTCCCTCAGTACTTTTTTTTTCTCCCACAATTTTCATCAGTAGAGTCTTGCAAGAATTTTGTAAATACATCAGCTTTATCAAATATGCTGAACTGCTTGAAGTGCAACATTTAGGGACAATAGGAGGTAGAGAAAGTTCTTTTTATGGGCCAAGCTGCAGTCTGAACAGATGAGTTTTCAGTCTGTGACAGAATATATGTAGAGTTTCTGTTGTCCCAATGTCAACAGGGAGCTCGTTCCACCATTGTGTGCAAATAGTCATAACTTTGTTGAGCTATAACAGGGCCCCCTTGTAGTGAGGGAGTAGCAAGCCGATAATCAAATTGATTTCCTTCATGGAAGGAAGAGCACCTCAGTCTTGTTGAGGTTGAGCTTCAGGTGGTGTGCAGATATCCACTGAGAGATTACAGCCAGATATGCAGAAATTCATGCTGTCCCCTGGGTTTCAGACTGGGGAAAAGTCAGGATCAGCTGAGTGTCATCTGCATAGCTGTTATAGTAAAAACCATGGGAGTGAAAAACAGAGCTAAGTGAGTTGGTGTAAAGAGGAGGAGGCCCACAGCAGAACCCCAAGACACCTCATTATCAAAACTACAAGGTTGAAACACAGATTCTCTTACCCTGAAATTCAGTAGATGGTATTCTCCCTAAACAGTGTGCCTTATGCCATGACCTGACTCACTTGTGACATTAAGATATGTAGGAGACCCCCAAATGATGAGAATGATGAAATGTGAAACATGCAAAAAGCCTTTATGTCATCACTGACATATATTTTCTAATGTTAAAGGAATAAGAATGTGCCTGTGACAAGTGTGAAATAGGCATGGAAATATGGATATAGCATACCCACAGAACACTCTTTTTTAAAACCTCTTAAGAAAAGAAAAGAAAAGAAAGAACCAAAAGAACATTTTTTTTCTGGTTAACACAAGCTGATCAGCATGTTACACACAAACACACAAAGGGGGAGATAATATACCATACAAACATACAAATAAACATAACAATACATAAAAGAAAATATATAAGAATATAGCCACAAGGGGCAGTTCTGGGTTCAAGCCCTGCCTTGGCCAATATATGGAAGCAGCTCAGTTGCCTAAAATTAAAGTTGCAAGGAACAGAGAGTGGGTTTCAAGCTTCAAAGTCACTTCAGCCTGTTAAATTCTGTTTGAGGAAGGAGTGACACTTATCACACACTTGTCCCAACATCTCAAAACATGCACACAAGCATTTCAATAATAGCACACTCAGAGTCCCGCCATGTGTTCCCCATTATTTGAAATGAACTACACTTGGTCAGTACATTCAGATGTTTGTACTGCAGGGCTGCCCCTGACCAAATTGGGGCCCTAAGCGAAATTTTATTTGGAGGCCCCCATCCCAAATGTATCATAGGTACAAAATGACCATACAACAACTTGCCATTTAACTTGACAACCTTTATTGGCAATAACAAATGAACTGTAGATACAGTAGTTTGGCTTTATGAGTCAAATAAAATAAAAAATTCAACCTGAAATAAATAAATAAATAAATATTAAATAAAAATAACTTCAAACTGAAATAAATAAATAAACAAATCTGAGTCACAAATAGCCATCAATTACTCATCAAAAGAAAGTAACTTCCACCACCTCAATCCCCCACCCTTGATTAAACACTGAAAATAAAATAAAAAAGGGAGACAGGTTTTTCCTATTTAATCTTATTTTGTTATATTTCTCCCTCTCCCCTCTCTGGAGGCATCCGATCTCCCTCAGCCCTCCGCCTCTCCCACCTTAATTAAACACTGAAAACAGAAATAAAATACAGAGACATTTTTTTCTATTTTCATCTTATTTAGCTATATTTCTCCCTCTCCCCTCTCTGGGAGCGTCCGACCTCCCGGCCCCACACATACCCCTGAGGCTCGGGTCTCCCCCTCCGTGGAGCCCGCCCGCCGAACGTCCCCGTGCATACTCTTTTGGACGATATGTCGACAACTCTTCACCTGCTGCAGCTCTGCCGGCGTACACCTCTGATTGTTCAGATGTTGAGTGCTGTCAATCATTGTAGCAACGCATGGGCGGTCAGGTCTCTTCTCTCCTTCCTCGAGCTGATTCTACGCGCACCTCACGGTAGCGCATGTGCGCATCCATTGCGCATATGCGCAAATGCGTCCCCTCGCGCAAAGTGTGGAAGCATGGAAGATGAGGCCCTACGCACAGCGCGTGTTCTGCGTTTAGGGAGGGGCAGCCCTGTTGTAATGGATGTGTCAGGGCTGGACTGGGACAAAAATTCAAGCTGGGAGTCATACATCCACCTAGGCCACCCAATCTACACATTACATGCTCACACACGTGCACGTGCACACGGACACACATATGAGCTAAGTAATCACCAAAGCTCATTATTCCAGACTGACAGTCACACAACTCTATTAAACACAACTGTAACAGCAGCCCTACTCATAGTCCTCCAGTCCAGTGCTTTTCTCTTCTGTACCCTCACCAAACGTGCCCCTCAATAAACCAGGACTTCTATATGAATGGGTATTATGCTGAACTAAACAACATGATTGTATTATTTTGTCAGCAAATCATTTTGATATCAGCTTATCATAATCAATATGGCAACACCCATATTCAATGCAACAGTAAAACAAGTAAAAATATGAGTCAGCAGCAACTTCAACTTATCTGATCTTATTTCAGTAATATTAGATAGATATTGAAAACTTTTAAACTTAGACAGATAAGAGCCTATCCTTAAGAGGGGTCCCCAAACTGTTTCAGCCTGCACTGCTCTGTACAAATGGAACCAAATGGACCCTTATGGGTTAATTTGGCTCTTATAGCTTATCATCAATCATTTATCTGGCCTCAGGACAGTCCCCATCCTCCCCAAACCTCATGTTGAGAATAACCAGTTTTCTTACTTTAGTAGTATAATTTATTTAATTCAGCAGATTTTCACTGATTTGGGCTTACACATTTTCATATTGCTGGCCACTGCGGACACAGAGTATAGTCAAGAGACAGACCCGCCCCCCTTTCTATCTTAAACTTAGACTCAGGCAGTGCTGATCGAATATATATCAAGATTATTTTACTGTATTGCCCATTTCCAGACTACAGTATTTTTAGAAACATATTTAAATACAGTGTTAAGATGTAATAGCGAGCTTGTGAATAGGAAGTAGGTACCATACTGTGGGTGGCTGTGGCTCAGAGGTGGAGTGGGTCGTCCATCAATCGAAATATCATCAGTTCGATCCCAGGCTCCTCCAGGCTGCATGTCAAAGTATCCTTGAGCAAGATACTGAACCCCAAATTGCTCCCAATGGCTGTTCCATTGGTGTGTGAGTGTGTTAAAACTGAGTAGCAGGTAGCAGCAGGTGGCAGCTTGAACGGTAGCCTCGGCCACCAGCGTATGAATGTGTGTGTGAATGGGTGAATGTGACTCGTAGTGTAAAAAGCGCTTTGAGTGGTCACTAGATGACTAGAAAGGCACTATACAAATGCAGGTCCATTACCATGGTGAAAAGAGAGGCTGAAAAACTGAGATCAAACTGTAAAATTGAGTGGTGCTGATCCTGTAACTGAGTTGCCTATTTCTCACTGTTTTTAGAAACAGTTTTAGCTTACTGTTTAACCGTAATATAAGATCGTTTTTTGCCATTGTTTCAGATGGACATGTTTGCATTACATCACCCACCAGTGCAAGTGTTTATTGGTCTGGTGTGGCACAGTACATACTGGTACTGTTGAGTAAAAGCATCCTTTTTCACTGTTTTGTCTGGTTCTGTAGCACCAATTTCAAAAGTGTTTGCGTCTTTCTACTGCATAGACATCCTAGTTTTATCAGAAGGCCATCTTTCCAGCAGTGAAAATACTTCTTAAATTTTGTCTAAAAAAGGAGTGTGACCAATCACCCACCATATAAGCAGCATTTCCATACAGGATGTATCCACTGATCTCAATCAGGATTGCTGAAAGAAAACTAGAGTTATGGTCTATGTCCTTATACCGTAAGTCCCACCCCTTGCAAAAAGGTTTGATAGGTGACCATTTTTTTTGATTGATCTTGCTCAGTTATAGAGGGATGGTGGATCTCAGTCCCACAAGGCTGCAAACTAAGTTTTATACTGATGGACTCAAAACCCAAAAAAGGCTATTCATATAGTTTATCACATTGTGCAAACCTCTAGCAAGAGCCTAGAGGCTTGTGTTTGTAATCCAGCAGGAATCAGAGGAAGGGGCAACGTTGCTCCACTGAGCAACGTTGCCCCTTCCTCTGATTCCTGCTGGATTAATAGAATAGTTGACATACATTAAATCTAGCATATCTTTTTTTGTTTTGGGCACTCAAAGTTCAATTCAATTTTATTTATACAGCTCAATATCACAAATAAAATAAAAATAATATAAACTGAAAAAATAACCTGAATTTCTCAACAGATAAGTAAAAACTTCCCAAAACCTCTTAACAGGGAAATGAAGGTTGAAAACTGTGGAAGGGCAACAGATGAAATATTGAGGCGTGCAATAGGTGTGTGTACAGATCCAATCAACATAATAAAATTGCAGCTAATCCATATGACTCTCAATTGTGATTTGATTAACTTAAAGACAAGATTTGAAAAACTACAGGGGCCTGTATTATGAGGCAAGATTCGTTAGCTAGCCAGCTATCTTTAGACTTAAAGCAACATTTTGCAAGACCTGATATTTCTGTGATTTTGCACCCCTACAGTTTAAGTGTGGTACACCACTGTCATAAGTTCAAATTGTGCCTGCAGGGTTGCAAACTTTTTATACCAGGGGTCGGCAACCATGGGCATGCTGTAACTCAACTAATGGCACACTAGCAATAAGCCTGCAGAAGAGGTTTTTTTTGACATTTTTCAGTGCACGGTTTACCACACATTCATTTATTTGTGGCAGCCCTTCACAATAACAAAATCTGCTGCTATGTATTGATTTTCTAATTTTGGAGCTGGACCATTCATTAGATGCGCCGTTGGAATATACAAAGCCTACAGTTCAGCTATTCATTGTAAATGTACTCTGGACACAGATGGAGCAGCAGAATATCAGGCGCAGGAAGAGTGAAACTTAACTACCCGCTTCAGCATCTGCTCCTCTCATCCATTGATCTGATCAGCTCTGATTGGATCGACTGATTGGTCATTCACTCCACGACTCAAACTCCACAAACTGCTGGTGAGGGGGGAAAAAAAGAGCTCATGAAGAGTTTCACACAGCATACAGGGACCCGCAAAAAGCTCCTAATTCAGAGAGGCGACACAAAATGATACATACACACACACTCAAACACACAAACAAAAAAAACAAAACAAAAAAAAAATAAAATAAAATAAAAGGAAAGTTTCCAACTTAGTATTGCACTTGAAGAGAGCAATGGATGGATGGACAACGATGGATGTGAATGACATAACATGTTTGGCAGTAATTTAACTGTAAGGGAGGAGCTCTGCTGCCTAAAACCAATGCCTCAAACAACAAAAGGTGAGAACATAGCCACAGTTTGAATGTGCATTTTGAAGAGCAAGGGATTGACATTATCTTGATATGGCACACTGATGACCAAGGAAAATTAAAATGGCACTTCATGCTAAAAAAGTTGCCGACCCCTGGTTTATACAGTCCTGATGTAAACTGTAGCGATCTGTCTAATGGCTAATGGAAAAACAACATACCATAACAGTTGATGTGTGAGTTAGGTTTTAGTGTCCATGCAGATTATCTCTTTTCTCTCTCTTTTTCAGGCCCCTGGGTCCGGCCAGTGTTGAGCAAATAAAACTGGATAGAATAACTGCATCAGCACCATTTGGGCACTGCACCCCTGTCCATGTAGCTGGTCAGCCTTAGAGTGCCATGGCCACGGGAACCCAGGGCCACCGTGACCACATCCTGGAGAAAGCCAAGATTGCCCCACCCACAGGGAGGCGCAGGAGAGCAGAGGGGAAGCCGAAAAAGAATTTCCCTTGCCAGGAGTGTCAGAAAGCTTTCAACAGTCTGGAGAAGTTGAAGGTGCACTCGTACTCTCACACAGGAGAAAGACCCTACTGCTGCTCACATCCTGACTGCACCAAGGCTTTTGTCTCCAAATACAAGCTGCTACGGTACAGACAAGAAGCAGTACATAACAGGCTGCATCATGTTGCTTTTCTCTTTACACCTCACTAACATAGTGCTCAGTAGTAATCAGAATGATGTGTTTATGAATACTAGCTCTCAGGTCTTGTGTTTATGTGTAATGTAAAGCATGCCTACTTAAACATGATTGCAACAATTCTGAGTGCTCATAGAATGTGTCTGTGTTCCAAGGCATATGGCAACTCACTCGCCAGAAAAAAACCACAAGTGTTCATACTGTGAGAAAATGTTCCACCGCAAGGATCACTTAAAGAATCACCTACACACTCATGACCCATACAAGGAGGCATTCACCTGTCAGGAGTGTGGCAAGAGCTACAACACCAAGCTTGGCTTCAAACGCCACCTTGCCCTCCACGCTGCCAACAGTGGAGACCTCACCTGCCAAGTGTGCCTGCAGCCATTCCCCAGCACTGGGGTTCTTCTGGAACACCTCAAAACACATGCTGGCAAGTCCTCTGGCGGAACCAAAGAGAAAAAGCATCGCTGCGAGCATTGTGAGCGGCGATTTTACACCCGTAAAGATGTGCGACGACATATGGTGGTTCATACCGGACGGAAGGACTTCCTTTGTCAGTACTGTGCCCAGCGCTTTGGTAGGAAGGACCACCTGACACGTCACGTGAAAAAGAGCCATGCTCGGGAGCTGCTGAGGGTAAAAACTGAGCCAGCCGATTTGCTGGAGCCTGTTGTCTACAACTTAGCACCTGGAGGCATCAAGGGCGAGCTCCCAGCAAAGTTGACACCAAGGCTGCATCAGCTTAACATGTGCACAGGGCCTGTCCTGGACACAGAGTCTTTTCCCACTCCCACAAATCCCTTTTCTTTTAAGTACCCACTGGGCTCCAACTTTACCTCATACACCGTCTCCTCACAGGAGCGAGAGCAGAATCTAAAGGGAGAACTGGAGACCTACCTGATGGAGCTGCAGAGCAGCATGCCCTCCTCATCCTCTGCAGCCCAAGAACCACAACTCTCCCCCTCAAAACTTGAGTTGGAGCCTCAAGTGGGCTTGGTGGAGGAAGCAAGCGAGACGGTGTCCATGTCCAAAATGTCCTCACCGATGGCAGCAGCCACCACAAGTGACTCTTTGGCCTCTTCCTCCTCTCTGATGGACTTCTCACAGCTTTTCAATTTCCTGCCACTCAATGGGCCCCCGTACAACCAGGCAGGGGGCAACGGGGTAGAAGGTGTCACCTATCCACCGAGCGAAGAGCCCACAACTCTCATCCAGCTGCCTTCCCAGCCTCCCGAAGGCCCAGAGGCCTCAGAGAGTCCACTTCAAAGGCTCCCCTCCTCCTTCATATCCAACCCATCAACCACACTGCCCCGCTTCCACCAAGCTTTTCAGTGATCCAGTATGTACTGCGCTTAGCACACATGCACTCTAACACCAACATTCAGGCACACGTGTTGAGCTACACAGCCTCCCCAGCAAGAACCAAAACAACATGCTAGTAAAAGGTTTAAAGATATTAGCACTTCTGGCCATTAAATATGACGACATGAGCAACACACACACACACACACACACACACACACACACACACACACACACACACACTTGGCTTCATCAGCTGTGCTACTTTCAGGATGTATTCTTTTCATCTTTTTATCGATGAGTTGCCAAATCTTCACCAGGACTTCTCCCTAATGACATGTTCACGATACCAATAAATGATCCTCTTGTGTTGTGTGGATATGCAGATACAATATTTAAACTCTAGTTTCTTGGAGTTGCAAGTTTTATAACCTAACATAATTGGTTGCGAATACCAAGAGAATTTACTTTTTCAAAGACCTGCAAGTTTCAATATCCATAAACATTTTGAATTGTAGTGTAGGCTTGTAAAATTCAGCCGTGGGCAGTGCTCATAAATGTCAACACAGCTCAAGTTCTCAGTTTTGGTGCAGCACTGCTCTGTGCGCTGCATCGCAGACAAAAACACATCACATGCACTTTAATGGAGCAAAAAACTCCTCACAATAATGTGGACATGAATTAGTCTTTTTTGGAAGTTTGAAAATGTTTAAATAGATGAATGCTAATAGTAATTTGATTGCAGTGACATTGACTGAACCCTGCTTGTGTTTTTGTCTTTAACATCGCGGTAATGTCTGCACGTAACAGCTGCATTAGGCAGTTCAGTGATGTCACCTTGTCAGCAGCAGCAGACCTAGGGCTCTAGTTTCCCGGTGCAGCGCAGGGTGGCAAACCCCGCACAGAGCTGGTTTCGAGCAGCGCAACCCGAGGCGCACTCAGTTTGGTAGTTTGGCAGACCGCAGGGGGAGGTGTTGACAGATCCAGCTTGGCGCAGTGACATTTTCACGCCAAAAGGCTTCGCCGAAGGTGCGCTAAAAGCTTGCCAGCTGAAACCAGGTCTACTGTCAGCGCAGGTGGATTGCAGCCGGTGTAGGGGAAGTTCGGCTGACTGGCGGACAGTGCGCACACGTCACCAAAACCTCACAGGCAGGTTTCCAGAATGTCAGGCACATTAACGATGCAATAAATTCCCACAAAAAACACTATTCAATGCAACTATCTGCAATCAGCACATAAAAGTATCTCTATATCGACTGTCCCGTCACATCTGATGTCAGATCAAAGGGGATTGTCAACATTTGGAACACGTCATGGAAACCCAACCTGATTTGTTTAACACAGCTGCAAATTACTGAGTTCACATCACTCTCAGCCAACCACAAACAGCCACAGCATCAGATAGGGAGTATATATTCAGTACTGTCATCTTAGAAAAGTCAAAAGAAAAGAAACAGAGTGAGACTGTGAGAGAGAAAGAGAGAGCGTGCGTGCACGAAACGCAGCATTGATTTACAATTGTGGTGACCTCCTCCCAGGCTACCTTTGCATCATCAGCCCGTGGAGGTCTGCTCGCAGTTCCGTATAGCTTGGACCTCCCGGACCAAAACATCAGTTTCCTCCATGGCGAATTGAGTAAACTCTCATTACGCCTTCACGCGGCGCATTTAAGGGCGAGGAGAGGGGCTCATTTGATTGGTGTGATATGAATCGGATGTGTAAAACCCACTCCACGCCTTCTCCCCTCCCTGTCTCCGACGTGTGCAGGTAGGAGGGACGGAGGTGGGAAAGAGGAGTAGCTGCGCCAGTGCACACGGTTTGCCAAACTTGCAAAATCCGCCTGGCCACACCCAGTTGGCGAAGCGCAGGTGCGCTGCGCCTCCGCCTCGCCCGGTCTGCGAAACTAGAGGCCTTGTCCTTTTATAAAAAAGCAAAAATCTCCACAGCTTAATTCATATTCTCACCAGACCCCTTTGGACCGACTTTAACCTCTGCCTAATATTTCACAAATAATACTGCATATATTCAACTATTTAAATATATCTTAAAGTCCCAGTCAAAAGTCTTGACTCACTTCAAATCTTAGCTCCATGTTAAGTTATCTTGACAGTGTGCTTTTGTCTGCTAACACATAGCCCACAGAATTTTAGAATACATAACATCAAACATCACCACACTAAAGAGTTAAATGTTTTGGTTTTTTTTTGTTTTTTAGATGGCTGGTAAACACACTTCTCCACCTCTCAAATTAAAAACAGAAAATGCAGTGGAAAGGCCAAGAAGCTGTCTATGGGCTACTTGATGGAGAGTTTATTTTAAATGCAAATATTAGTAATAATTCCCATTCCTGAGTAGAAGTATAAAATATGTAGTATATGTGTGAATATGTATTCATGTTGGACAATACAGAACTCCTCATAGTCCATGAAGTCAAAACATTTTTTAATACTCCACATATTGCTACTATTTAGTAATTTAGCCAAACTATTCAGAATCATTTAAGAAAATCTTTTTATGGGTGACTATGCTACACCTTGGTAGTCATTCATTTTTCAGATCTTGTATAGAGGCTTGTGATGTGTGGTTTGGGTGGAAAACAGGCTTTGCTATATTCTGCTTCCAGTCAAACAAAACACACAGGTCTCCAAACGACGTTCGCAAATAATGCAAATATATTGTAAGCTCCATAAAGCTCCAAAATATTTCAGTTTAGAATTGATTCAGTAGTTTGATGGTAAAAGAAAAAAAAAAAGTCATGGTATGGTTCCATATTTATTTATGTATAAATTCAAGTGGCAGTTACCCCCTCAAACACAAAACACGTTAGATCTGTAGGTTTGACTTCTCTGCCAAAATCCATAAACAATTGTTTGGTTTGTTCCTTCATGAAAGACTGGTGCTGAAAGGCAATGGAGATTGTTTCTATGTCTAATATGACCATGCCATTATAAAGGTATTTGACTTTTTAAGGAGATTGCTTTGAAACTCCTTTGTGATGCCTACATGTATCCCTATCCAGAGAGCACCTCCAAGAAATATTTAGTCCAGGGCATTAACGACCTTGATTTTTTTCAGGTCGACTTATCCGTCAAAGTCGAAGTCGAGTCGACACGTCATTTGATGACGTCATCACATTAACACAGCGGAGGAAAGTGAAGTATTTCCACACATGTGATGTGTGTCTGTGAAGGCCCGAACATACTCGGGCGGAACGTATGCGGAACGGACTCTGCAGACGTCCGCAAGCCCCGTGCGCGCAAAGCTCAAGGTCCGAACATACTCGGGCGTACTATAAGCGGAGTGGACTCCGCCAGGAATGTCCGCAGTCATTCGGTCTTCCATAGTCGAGCGCACTTCCGCGTTTCCTGTAAAAATGTCCATGAAAATCCCCCGATGTGAAAAATACATGCGGAGCAGTCACTGGTGCGCGGAGCGGAGTCTGCGCGGTCGTAAAATCTGAGCTTTGCGCGCACAGGGTTTGCGGATGTCCGCTTTGAGTCCGCGCGGACCAGTGACTGCTCGGCATGTATGTTTCACATTGGGGGATTTTTCACGGACATTTTTACAGGAAACTACAACGCGGAAGTGCGCTCGACAATGAAAGTCCGAATGACTGCGGACAGTCCTCGCGGAGTCCCATAGACATATACACATAGACGCCGCATTGACTGCCTGAGCGCGTCCCAGCCGGCCGCCATCTTGGATGGGTCTCGCTTCGCCTCCACAGTGCATTCACTTCTATTGGGGAATATATATATATATAATAATATTATTTTTTATATATATATATATATATATATATATATATATATATATATATAATATTATATATATTATATAATATAGTATAATAATATATATATATATACATACATACATACATACACTGAGCTTCTATAAGGCAATGACTTTAACTATCTGACTTTCAAAGTGCTACCTCAAATGTACAGTTTTAGCCCACTAACAATCCCACTATTGGCAATGGTACTGCTGTACTTTCAATAAAGCAATCGTACTATCAAATTCACAAAAACTCTGTCTGAATACATTGCTCTTATTGATGGGTTTAGTTGACTATTTAATCTGCAATTTCCTATGACCTGTACCCCAAACACACACCATGTGAAACTGTACGTGGCCAACTGTGCACTCAATGGGTATGGACTAGTTATTACTAAAGCACAGATGGCTGTAGAATTTCTTCAGTGATAACAAACTTTTGGAGGCTTTAAGCTCCACAAAGCAAATTTTATTTACCTCCATTATCCTGGTGTAGTGGTAGGACAAATGGATAAATTCAACCAAAACAAACCTCATCCCAACTGAGGGAAAAGAACTTGTGTTTTTATTTGGTGAATTAGGTGAACTACATCTTAAATTAAACAATACAAAATTGGGGAACAGTCATTTTTTAAAAGACATGATGTTTTGGTGTAAACATATTTTGATGTACATATACGGTTTCATTTCTTGAGGTGGTATTTTTGCAGTTTTCTGCATCCAGGGCTTCCTCCTCTAACCAAACCATCAAGAGGGGTACAGCATTGTCGGTGGCTTTTGGTAATTACAAGATTAGGAACAAAGTTAAAGCTGTATGTAACCGTGCTCCACCCAGTGACTCAATGAAAAGTAGCTGCATTTCACCTAAGTGCCTCAGTCAGTCCACACAAACACAAATGCACATTATCTCCTCGTCTTTTTTTCAGTATTAAAGGGACAGCTCCAACCTGTTCTCATTCCCAGGAGGTCAAATACTGAAGCATTGTCACGCTCCTCAGTGTGTAATATTGATGCCAAAGGCAGCCTTTAGTGTTTTAATGAGACACAGTGGCCTGTCAGCTAAGTCCAGTGTGAATCCATCCATGGCAATAGTTGACGGTCAGAGCAATGATGTAGTATAAAGAGCGACAAAGTCCAAACAGGGCGGGTGGGAGGTAAGCTAGATGCTCTTCTTTACACTGAAGATTCTGAATAACTTCTTTAGACTGAAGAGTCTGAGGAACTTCTTTAGACTTCATAAAATGAAGAATTTCCTCAGTCTGACTGAGGAGTCTGAAGAAGAGCGTCTAGCTCAAAACAACATTTGTGGATGTGCTAATAAATTACACTTAGGGGAGCTACAGTGTGCAGACATTTTTCATGTTGTTTATTGCCATTCTGTTTGTCCAGCATCTGCCTCAAATGTTTTTTTGGATGTACACATCTGCTATGTCTTTTATGATGTTTTTATCCAAGCCTTTCCAAGTATTTTTGTGCCAAAAGCTAAATGTGACTGATTCACAACATTAACCATGTTGTTAACCACAATGTATTTCAGCTCTGTGGCCTTCATGTAGCCATGAGATGCAGATGGGAAGTGACAATTTGTCTGTATTTGACAATCTGCAATGAGAACAGGTTTGCAGTTCACTCCAAAATCAAACATACATTTTTTTTCTTTTACCTGTAGTGCTGTTTATCAATATGTATAGTTGCGATGTGAGTTGCTGAATGTTGGAGATATTGCCTGTGGAGAGAGTCTGACTTCTCTCCAATATAATGGAACTAGACGGCACCCAACTTTTGGTGCCCAAAAATTTGAAAAACTCAACAGCAATATCTCTTTCCAAAAATCGTAACCTGATTACACAAGATAATCAACAGACCTTGCTGTAAGCAGTTTAATTTAGGAACCATTTCCTGTCTACCAAACTACACCCACCAACCATATCACCATGCAGAAGGAAGTGTGCATCTACTTTAGGACAGGAGACTTGTGCTCATGACAGCATGGAATGTAAATATTAATGGCTTCCTCCTTACATGAGCTATAACATTAGCTAGCTCCTGCTAGCTGTATCAGTCTGTTAGTTAGAATATTATTGTTGCTATTTGATATTGTTGGTGGCTAACGGACTGTCAACTATGGATTCGTGTTCTGTTCATTTCCAGTGTTGGGAAAGTCACTTTCAAAATGTACTATATCACATATTACCAGTTACTTTCATTTAAAGTAACAAGTTAGTTTACAATACTGTCTGGGTTGGGGAATGTGTTATTACTCTACTTTTGCCTTTCTTCATCCATAAAAACCTTAGAAGTACAGCAGGTGATCAAAGCACAAAAGCTCATCCAGTTATCCATTCACATGCAGTGGTTCCCGCTTAATATTAAAATCACCTCTTATATTAACATGGGTATGATGATACAGAACCTTTAAATGGCCTGGTCCTTTTGAAATAAACAAATAGCCTACAATAGCACCAGCGAGAGAGTTGTGTAAAATACGAGGACGGTGCGTCAGCCTTGCTTTACCATTGTAGGCGCCAGAAGTGGCACGATGGATGTGAATGAATGAAAAAAACAATACAGGCCCCACAAGCTTGGTGCCATCTAGTGGCATTATATTGGAGAGAAGGTTGCTGATATCTCCAACACTTAGCAACTCACACAAAAATAATCTAGACTGATAAACAGCACTAGAGGTAAGAGATGAAATGTATTTTTGATTTGGGACTGAACTTTTAAAGTCATACAAAGCCGCTTCACTGCTCAGTCAATATGGACACAATTAGCCTTCATTTAAATCATACATTGTAAGTAGAAGTTATGCCTTATTTTCATGGAATTCATATTACATATCGGCTGTTTGCTGTGATTTAGAGACAAGAAATATGAAAAAATGGCACAAAGAATAGCTGTGTTGAAAGGAATGCACAACATTTTTCTTTTTACATTGTTTCCCACAGGTTAACCATGGCAGTATCATCCACTAGCATCACCATTCACACCACTCCAACATTACCACAGATATATGCTGGAGTGAAGCACAAGACATCTGGAATTTTCAGATGACCTTAGCCATTAGAACCATGGACTCTTGGGTTTGAATATTGAACTGTGTACACATTATACACATTCAATGATGTGTTGGAACAAGCAGATGCAGAATACATCTGTGGTAATAATTGGGTCAAATGGGTGGGTGTATTAAGTTGAAAAATGAGGTTCAAGAAATTTTTGCCAACAAAATGTTAACATAATCCTAGTAAACTACAGATAGCACTGATGCATTGCTTCGACATGTCATTAGCAACTGCCGTTACCTCCCATGGTAGTTGCTAGTTGGGGTTAGCCTCATCTGTGACCCATTTGCACCCAGTATGTCACTCTATGGTCTGGTCACATAGCATTCCCTATGCAAACCTTAGGGGAAAAGCCAAAACATTTAGCTTTTATTTTTTAACCTAAGGCAAAATGTTCTCATTCTGGGCCAGTGGTAAATATATGTGAGACCACAAAAAATACATTTAAGGTTTGTGTAGCAAGCTCCAAATCTTGATGTAACATACAAGATTCTAAGGTCCTAAAACAGGCCATCTTGGGATTGGTTGTCAGTCTGATACCATTTACTGTGTTTTACAGTTGTTGCTAGTTCTGGGTTTATGACTGTAGTCTTATTTTTCATACAGTTAACTGAGTACAATCACTAGCCAGGAAAGTAGGGCTGGGTATAAACCAAAACGTTTGCCACTGCCATTCTGAAATCTGTTCTGAAAGCTGACATCAAATGTGTTCCATAATAAGATCCATAATCATCCTAACTTCTCTTTGGTCCAATAGTTCCTGATTTCAGTCCAAACTTTGATGAAAAAAATGAGGGCAAATGCACACCTACTGGAAACACTGGCTTGCAGGCATACATAAAAAAAGAAATGGGAAGTTTGTACACTCATAACTCAATTTGGCAAACTGCCTTCTGTAGCCAGTTTTACTTTTACAAAGTTCTTCTTTGGCTGCTTATGTCGGAACAACTTTTGGCATTTAAAATGTATCATGTGTACAAAATTCCATATTTAGGTCACAAGATGGCACATGAACATGGCACTGTTTAAAGGGCAGCACAAAATCTAGTAAGTGAACCTTTAGTTAATATTATTTTGTCAAACTGCCGTACCCAAGATCAAGAATGAACTTTCATGCTCAACATTTGAGTACTGTCACTTCTGTTGTAATATAAAAAAGACAAACATGGTTTATATTTAGTTTTGCTGTTATAATAAAAACTCTGGTATCATATTGGAACATATCAAAAAATGTTAATTAATACCCAGCCCTACAACAATAGAATTGAAGGATGAAAAGTCACATTTTATTATTTCATAAAATAAAAATA
Source organism: Epinephelus cyanopodus (assembly GCA_026686955.1). Taxonomy (NCBI): domain Eukaryota; kingdom Metazoa; phylum Chordata; class Actinopteri; order Perciformes; family Serranidae; genus Epinephelus; species Epinephelus cyanopodus. Next base: position 35,084,675 of record CM048935.1, read on the forward strand.
AAATATTTAATATGTTGAACAGATACAAGAACAGATATAATTTTGGACAAATGTCCCTTTTATACTTTCACAAGACATTGGACTGCGCACTATGGCAAAAATGTTAACTCTACAGCCTGTACCCTCACCTTTTCACCTCCTACCACAGCAAGTAACAGATAGCGCATCTTAGTTCCATGCAATGCTTGATGCATCTACAACCCAATAGTGTTTTGTTTATACCTCTAACACTCATCTTGTTGTGCTCTGAAATTCAAACATGATAATGAAATAGAAGTGTTAACTTCCACTTTTACCCTCCTGAATGACAGGACATGAATGGAGACAATATTTTTCTAGGTTATGTGAAATGTAGAGTTGAATGTGTCAAAACATTTATTGAAGTTTCCTGTTTGTATCTTGTGAAGGTTTGTGGTTTTACAAAACCGTTGTTTTTTTGTAATCATAGCACTTTTTGAATGCCTTTATTTCATCCAATGTCTTTTGTTTAAAACCTTCATTACAAATGTATAGATGATATATTTAGCTCTTTTAGAGAACATGTAAATACAATATAAAATGTTTTATTTTTACAGGTACAATTTTGACAGTGTTTTTCCTATCAAAGTGTCATTTTTGCTTTACTTGCACAAATGTTCTGTGTATCTCACTGAGGGGTCTTTTAACAAACAATGCATGTTAATCACATATATTTGTTGGCTGAATTTCTCAGAAGGCCTTCTTTGACTATTCTAGGTCTGAGAGCACAGACAATAATAAAGTTTAAATGGACAATTATATAACACTTATATCATCTTTGTATGGGTTGTTTAATTAGATGTTAAAAAGACAAACAAGCTATACTGTATGTTCAATAACTCCAAGGGGAATTTTGTCTTCTTCTATCATCTTTTGACCTCAGTGTGACAATATGGAAGAATATTACTTGATTTCTTAGTGGTTTCTGCCTGAAAGCTGGTTGATGAACACACATTTTTCAATCAGTTGATTGCAGTTTCAACTTGATGTATAATTTCAATTAACTGTATGACAGAATCAGAGGATTTCATGTGGGGTGAATACAAGCAATTAACTGTACTTGGATCAAAGTTGACCGAAAATAATCTCTATCCATTGGAGAAAGTAGATCCAGATTTGGAGTGTGGTATCAGATCAAGTTCTAAATTGTAAAGCTAATTTAACTGCCCAAGAAAAAAGACATAGGCAAAACAGAATGTTTCCCAAATCCATTTGTTGAGCGGGAGACAGGAGATGCTCTTCAGTGAGAGGCACAAACCTTTAGCAATTCATGTCAAACTTCTTTATAAGCTTCAGTGGTACCAGTGAACTTTCTTGAATGTGTATGTAAGAAACACTGCAATATATTTTTGGTATTGGTTCAAGCTGCTAACGTACTTCTAAAGCTCCTTAAGGTGCTACAGACCTCTTAGTTCTTAAATATATAATTTGTACAAAGTATCCAGTTTAGTTGAAAAGCTGACATGTGTGCCTGGTTGGAGTTTATAGCTACATATATTTTTATTGTACTGTGACTTTTGTAGTCTTTACAGACTTGCCTGTCATATCAACACCCCCCCCCCCCCCCCCCCCCCCCCCATTTGGACTCCATCCAAAATGAGCTGAGGTAAATCTGAAACAAACTGCATTCCAGCCATGTTGGTTTTGTTATTGCAACAGTGTCATCCTGTGACAATGATGCTAATTTCAATGTTTCAATTTAAATCTATTTTACATACTACTGTTGTTTTTGTTATTTTTATACATATAAGCAAAGTAATTCTATCCCTCTCTCTCTCTCTGTTTCTCTCTCTGTTTCTCTTCCTCTCTCGCACACACACACACACACACACACACACACACACATACATATGTATATCTATATATTATCTATATCTATATATAGCTGTCTATGTGTGTGTGTGTGTGTGTGTGTCTGTCTGTGTGTGTTTATAGGCTGAGTAAAATAAAACTGAATGCTGCAGCTTTTAAATGTTGTTTTTTTTAACAATGACATCCAAAGAGGCAGATTATTTATTGTCTGGCAGAATAACCTGATTTGATTTACATATCTTGCTGCTATGAGTGAGAAGAGCTGCAATTGTCAACTCCAGTGTTTTTACACAATGTAATGAAAGTTCAATAAACACAAAAGAAGGATGCAACTGTAGGCCTTTTGGTCATTTCTGAAAATGTGTATAAATTGTAAATTTGTGTAAATTCGTGTGTTGTTGTTTTTTTTTGTTTGTTTGTTTGTTTTAGCCTTTTCATGCAGCGTCGTACATTCTCGGAACCCATCGGCTGTATTCGGCGTCCGACTTCTGGCAGACGGCGATACAGCTGTCAAGTCTGTATATAGAGACTAGTCCTCGTAGAATTACTTTACTCTGAGACTCAGATACCAGGGACATTTAATGTGCTCAAAGCATTTAGTCTTTTTTATGGTCAAAACTATCCAGACAAAATGTGTGCAGCCTTAAACAATGCAATGCGAGGGAATTATACTATGCTTTAAGCCGAAACTGGTTGATTGATAAATTCAAAACCTAATCTGCACCTGCAAATACACTGAAATATCACTGTAACAGTGGTTTGTGCTGATACTGTGATGGTTACAACAAAATTAATATTATACCAATACCTATCCATAAGCCAAATCAAGTCAACTTTATTTATAAACACAGAGTTTAGCCAAAGAGCTCTTACAGCACAAACAGAGAAAGGCAAAAACAAAAGGAAGGAGAGAAACAACAATTTGAGTGATAATAGCAGTAACATAACATGCTGATAACATGATAGCATATCATTACATTATTAATGTACCTATAGTAAAAACTGTATTCTTGTTTTTTTTTAAATATTTTTTTTATTGATTTTACACACAATAGCCAAAACATTTTGTTTCAAGTCCATTCCTCCTTCATATTTGTGGCATATTAAATAAAACACACAAATAAAACAAAGACAAACAAACAAGACCCATAACACTATTTTTTGGGGGGAGTTTTTCCTAATCCACTGTGAGGGTCCAAAGGAAAGAGGGATGTCGTATGCTGTCAAGCCCTGTGAGGCAAATTGTGATTTGTGATATTGGGCTTTATAAATAAAATTGAAACACACTACCCATACAGGAGGGGGGTTAAAAACAGTGATGAAACTACAAAACAAAATCCAAAATAAACTCATAGGATGGGATGACATAGTTCATCGGGATTCTCCACATATCTATGTATACACATATTGTGGTGTAAAAGGTGGGGGCCTAGAAGCGGGCCAGATGGCTCCTGACCTTGTCCTCTACTTCACTTCAACTCGTTCTCGGTTTAGGCGTTGTGTCTTAGGTTCAACAGGCTAGCACTCAGAGACAGCACTGGAGACCAGTGGAATCAGGTGCAATTGGGGTTTTTTTGTTGTTTTTTTTATTGGAGATCAGCATTTCACAGACATTGATACAACGTATCAAGTTAGTTTAGCTGTTTTCCACCTTTTTATACATACATATATATATATATATATATATGGTGAACAAAGAACCAAAAAAAAGAAAAAAAAACATCCCCCAAGAACAGAGAGGGAGAGAAAAATAAACAAGATAAACAAATAAGTAAAAATAAATACATAAATAAAATAAAATATGTAATATAAAGGGAGGCAAGAGAGAAATAATAATAACAGTAGAAAAATACATACAGGATACCCAGTGTGCTCAGTGAAAAATTAGAGAGAGGTGATTTTTTTCCAGAGACAGAAAAGACATTAAATCACTCAACCAAGAAGTAGCAGGGGGAGCATTTGGGCTTTTCCAATGCAATAGAATACGTCTGCGGGCTGTGAGCGAGGCAAAAGCGACAACATCAGAGTTCTTCTTAGTGAGACTAGTTGGAGTACGAGGTATCGCAAAGATGGATATCAGCGGGCAGGGTTCTAACATGATGTTTAGGGCTTTGTTTAATGATTTAAAAAAACATGACCAGAAGTTGACTAGTTTGGGACAAGAAAAAAACATATGAACATGGTCTGGAGATAAACCACATCTATCACAGATATCATTTGTGCCTGGAAATAGCTTACTAAGTCTATTTTTTGTGAAATGAATTTTGTGGAGAACCTTAAATTGGATTAAACTAAGACGAGCACAAGAAGATGTAGAATTGACCCTGATCAATGCCTCCCTCCACCATTCATCTGTCAAATCAAAACCAAGCTCCTTTTCCCAACTATCCCTGACCCTCACAAGGGAGGATATATTTGAAGATGATATGAGGTCAAATAATACTGAGATCTTACTACGAGCCATTGGAAGAGAATGTACTTCAGTGATAAGAGATCTCGTTGGAGATTGAAGGAAAGACGTGAAGTGTGTGCGGGCATAATTCTGTGCTTGAACATATTGAAACATATGAGAATGAGGTAAATTATATTTAACACGGAGATCATTAAATGTAACAAATAAGCCCCCTGAATATAAATCTAAAAAACGAACCAGACCTCTCTCTTTCCACAAAGCGAAAGCTGTGTCTGCGTTGGAGGGGGGAAATAAATGATTGTTGCAAATAGGGCTTAATGGAATGGATGTTGAAAGTTTGAAAAGCTGCCTGAATTGTTTCCAAATTTTCAAAGAGGAAAGTACAATTGGGTTTTTAATATAACTATAAGTATCTCCCAGAGAGGGCTGAGTGGGTCTAATATTCGGCTTGTGAATTGGAACGTTCGTGGCCTTGGGGGCCCAATAAAGTGATCCAAAGTGTTTTCTCACCTCAAGGGTCTTAACACTTAACACTTAAGACATTGCTTTCCTTCAGGAGACCCATTTACGTATAAATGATCAATGCAGAATGCGTAAACCATGGGTTGGGCAAATATTCCATTCAGCCTTCAATAGTAAATCCAGGGGTGCTGCTATTCTTATTAACAAACGTATCCAGTTCTCACCTGATCAGATCATATCTGACCCCTATGGGCATTATGTCATAGTAAGTGGTACATTATATCAAACTTTAGTTGTATTGGTTAATGTTTATGCCCCTAAGTGGGACAACCCGAATTTTATGACTTCCCTTTTTTAAAAAATTTCTAACTGGGACACGCATCGTCTCATTCTAAGGGGAGACCTAAAACTAATAATAGACCCCAAACTTGATCGATCCCACCCGAAAGTACTTATACCCTCCGCCATGTCGAAGTCTTTATCATCTATTATGAGTCAATTGGGTTGCATAGATGCTTGGCGCTTGCGCCACCCATTCTCAAAAGAATTTTCTTATTTCTTCAAAGTTCACCAAGCTTATTCCCACATCGACTATTTTTTTATAGACAGAGCTCTTCTACCTGCTGTGAAATTCACTCAATATTCTGCTATTCACGCTCCTCACATTTTAGATTTAGCACTCTCATCTAACACTACAAAACAATGGCAGTTTAATACAGCGCTATTAGCTAAAGATGACCTCTGTGATTACATTTTTAAAAAAATTTGTGTTTTCCTTGAGAATAATAAATCTGAGTCCACATCTCCCTCTCTGTTATGGGAAACATTAAAAGCAGTAATTAGGGGGTATATCATCTCATACAGCACACATTTGGCTAGGAAAAATAAACAAAAACAGCAAGAGCTTATTGATGCAATTCTCAGCATAGATAGAGAATATTTAAACTCTCCTAGTCCAGAATTGTACGCTAAAAGGGTCAAATTACAATCTAATTATGACCTTCTCTCTACAGATAAAGCAGAGTACCTTCTAAGACGGACCAAAGGGACATACTATGAATATGGTGACAAAGCCAGCCGTCTCCTTGAATTTATGACTCCTCTCACTCCCTCACTAACTACCCAGCTGAAATAAATTCCACCTTCGCTTCCTATTATTCTAATCTTTATCAATCCGAATCTCCTGCAAATAAGAGCACAATGGATAATTTTCTGGATAACACAGATATACCTACCATAGATCCTCATATTAAAGAGGAGTTGGAAAAACCTATACTGTTGGAAGAAATAATTTCTTGTCTTAAATTAATGTAAAATAATAAAGCTCCAGGGCCGGATGGATTTCCGGCTGACTTTTACAAAAAAGTTTTGCCACCATGTCGCTCCTTTGTTATTAGACATGTTTAATGATTCACTGAAACAGGGCTTTTTGCCTCCAACTTTAAATCAGGCTTCAATCTCGCTCATTCCTAAAAAAGACCTTAAGAACTTAGATGAATGTAGCAGCTGGAGACCAATAAGTTTATTAAATTCAGATGTAAAACTTTTAGCCAAAGTATTAGCATGCTGTTTAGATCCTTGTCTACCAGACATCATTCCTTTAGATCAAACAGGGTTCGTTAAAGGTCGCCAACTATCATCTAACATTAGAAGACTTTTAAATATTGTGCTATCTCCTAACACATCCCAAGCTGCTGACATGGTTATATCTTTAGATGCGGAGAAAGCCTTCGATCGCGTTGAATGGGTTTACCTGTTTACTGTTTTGGGGAAATTTGGCTTTGGGTCTAAATTTATTTCTTGGATACAACTTCTATACTCTGCTCCTTCTGCTTGTGTGACAACTAACTTTAAAAGGTCTGAATATTTCCCTCTAACAAGAGGGACCCGTCAAGGGTGCCCAATGTCTCCCTTGCTTTTCGCCATAGCAATAGAGCCTCTTTCCATTGCTCTCAAATCCTCTTCATGTTTTACTGGTATTTTTAGAGCTGGACTGGAACATCGAGTACACTGAAAAAAGTAAAGTGTTGGATGTACTTATTTCAATAATGGAAAGTGGTTGCACACAATTTTTTTGCTTTGGCATAAACCCTAACAATTGAGTTACATTAACACAAATTGTTCATGTTCATTCAACCTATGTATTTTGAGTTGATCCAAAGTGATTAAAACATGTTTTAATTAAGTAATTTGAATTTTTGAACATTTTCAATCTTCATAATTTCATCACTTTATTTCAACACTATTCAATAACTTTCACGCCAATACTATTTAATACTTAAATACTACATGTTACTTTCATACTAAAAGTTAGTATTATATTCTAGTGTTAATTAACTTTACAATGGAGGCCTATAACCTTAAGTAACCTTTCAAAAAAAAAAATGTCTACTTTCACTCATAGTACTGTAGGTAGAGAATTGAACTAACACTGTTGTTCCAAATCAATACTAAATATGAAATATCATTTGTCCAGTGTTAATCAAGATTAAGATCAATAACAAATGTAAATGTATACAACTCAATGTACCTATAGAATGGATTTAAAATGCAAAAACACTAGCTACCATGGCCATGCCAGCAATCATTCATTTTAATGTCTATGTACCTTTCAATTAACTCTTAATCGTTACCATTACCCATCACAATTAATGTAAAATATCAGTTGCATGTCAAAACTTTTATTAGGAAAAAAGTCTTCTCACTTCAAGAGAAATAAAAACTTAAATGGAAGATTATTTCCAAAAATGTACAAAAGATTTAAGTTTTATCTCAGATCCCACACGAAGGGCCTATATGAACACTGTTCACGCATCTCAATCATGCTCAAACATATTTTATGTGAATACATAAAATGTTTAACAACAGTCACACTGTCAGAAACCTTAACACTGTAAACATAGCATGTCTCCTCCATGTTGAATTACAACAGAGAACTATAGTTCAGGCTCAGAGCCACACAGAGTTAACAAGAATAATTGTTGGGCTTTCTTTTAAGCAGGATTGAAGCTCTTGCTAAAACCAAACTTCTGCCTTTCACTCCAGCTTATTATATATTAAACATGAATGCATAAAATAACAACAAAGGCATACTGTTAGAACACAATGTAAACATGGCATGTATCCCCCATTTTTTGAGCAGGTTACATAAAGACATGCCATTAGTGCTGCCAACAGCTCCTGTATGACATGAGCACACTTCAGATAATGCCAAACGAGTATAGATGAAATTCAAAGATTGTTTGAGGCAATATGGCAAGTGAGCAAAATACACACCCTCTTAACAAATACAGTGACCACATTCACACAATCAACAGTGGGCATCCTCACAATTTTCCTTGAAGATCTCCATCAACAAGGGAGCAGTTATAATCTCTCTTGGTGTCTTGTGGATTGTGAGGAGGAGAACAGTAAAAAAATGAACGTAAGTGCAGGATTGTAACACCTGTCAGTGTCTTGCCTGAGAGCCCTGATGGTGCACAGCAATGTTCTTACTGGAGCATTTTGAATTTCAGGGCTCGGACTTTCCTTGAGAGTTGAGTCGCATCTAACTCCATAATCACTTTTTGGAGTACTTCAAATCTATAGCGGAGCTGTGGAGGATACTTCATGTTGAGTGCATAAAAAAGGCCGAAGAGCATGGCAGTGGCAAGTGCCACATTATCCAGATCTTGGAGAACCACCTCCCCCTCGATGATAATTCCTACATCTGGACTGTCACTGTCTGACGACTCTCTGCAAATGAAGACTCCAATCATTGTGCTCTCTATGGCGCTCAGTGTAGTGGCCTTAGTCATGTCCTGGTTTAAGACAAAAAAAGAGCAATTAAAATAGTTTATTCAAATGCATATAAAAAGCAATTTCTGAGAGAAAAAATAAAGAGAAGCTTTGATACTTTACAACTGGATTCAAGACTGAATTGTCCTCCTCTTTTATTTATCCAAAGTGTTTTTCTGTTCCTGTATGATTGTTATCATTAACCTACCCTAAGGTAAGTGTCAGTGCAGTTTGAGAAGATTATGAATTTTTTACTTGAATCACTTTTGCAGTGTGACAAGGAAGACCTAAACAGTCTCAGACTGTCATATCACATCTTAAGACTCGTGTTCAAAGTCTTAAGTCTCAGACTTGTCTTTGATGAGATTTTACAAAGACTGAGGGTCACTAGTTACAAGACTACAACAAGATTATTTTAGGGCTTTCTTTCCCACCATGCAATTTTTTCCCATCATGCACAGCAGATATCAACAATGGAGGAGAAACAACTTTTAGCTACATCTGCTCTTGTCTGTGCAGTGGTTTGTAGTGGAAAAAAAACCCCTAAAAGAAGATAAGACACGGCCCACACTGTATGGACATCCCCATTGCTTTTGATCACAAAACACTCACCGTGTACTCCTGCACCAGGGCGTCTGGATTCTCATTCATATAGATACAGATTCCTTTAATCAAGGACTCCCTTCTGGCATCACTGTCATCCTGAAGAATTGTAACAAAGAAAACAGACAATTGAAATCTAATTGGTAGCATGGAAGAAAGTGATCAAAGACAAAACAGACATTTAAGCAGTCACACCAGCATCTACATAACATTATCTGTTTGGAATAGACTTCATAATCTGCAGAGATTATATAAAAAAAAAGATAAATATCTCACAGTGGAACAGTGGGTATACAAAGAAATGTCTGGGTCATTTCATTGTATCAGAGCCCTGTTCCTGAAAGCAGGATTTTTGTAAACTTCAAGTAGCTATGATCAGTCACTATGGCAACATACTCCATGAAGCAAACCTGCTCCTTGGCAGGTTTGATCCATCTAATCCGCCCACAGAGTGTGGAGCAGGAAGGAGAGACATCACTGCAATGAATACATCTTTTACTGACCTAGTGTAATTTATATACACAAAAAGTTCTTACTGTCATCATAGCGGCCATTTCTTTCAACTTTTGGCCTTGCTCCCCGGACCGCTTCGCAAACACCCTTAGTAGACTTTCAGAGAGAAGGTCCAGCTGTGACAAAAACCTCAATTGGAGAGGCATTGTTGTGATGCGTTTGAACTCTGTGTTGATCTGAAACAAGATGAAAATAGTTTTGAATAACACAGGTGACAGATTTTAGAAGACATTTATAACACTATCTCTGCACAACATATCATGGCATGCACTGTGCATGGTACTCATCTGGGTTATGCAATAGAATATTTGTAAACATCCAAATTAAGTCAGCTTTACTTTTACACATGAACACAATCCATTTTTTTTAATCATCTTTCTTAAAATTACCTCCATAGAATCAAAAAGAGCTGGCCATCTCTCTTGTACGTCACTGATCATGGGAGCATCTCTAATGACTTCCTGTCTTCTTAACGAAAACGTTCTGTCCATCTTAGCCCTAATGGTGTCTCTGTTGTTGCGCTTCTTGACATCTTCCAGGAGTTCGACCCTCATCTTCTCCAGCGACTGAGCACATTCTCCAAGTGGAAAAGGGGGACAAAATTCCACTTCACCCCTCTTTGGTTTCTTAACATTATAAGCAGGGGAACATTTCCCGGATGGTTTGTTTCTCAAAGAATTCACGCATACCTCTGGACATCCGACTTTGCAGAGGTGTGTGCGGTAGTTTGATAATTTGTATTTAAGGCTCATCTTCCATCCTTCGTAGCCGAGGGGGGACACATTTTCTCTTAAGCATGGATGCTTCAGGATGAGTGCTTCAGCTTCAATTCTGCGTCATACGTGAAACGGGGAACAGAGAACAATTCTGGCCAGGAAGACCGTGACGATGTAGACGATGTAGACTCAGGAGATGAAAGAAGGATTGTGCTGTCACCAGAACAAGATCCAGTGTCATCAAGAGCATTTTCGTCACCTGGGCATTGAGGTTGGCTAGATGTGGACGTGTACACCACTTTGAGTGTCGCTTTGTCTTGTATTTCGCTTACTGCTGTTAAGTTCACAAACTCATTGTCAAAAAGTGTGTCCATGAACTGCAGGCGGAAGGGTTCCACTACTTTACACTGCGTCTTAATGCCAGTCTCTAACTCAGCCAAAGTGGATGGCAGACCACCAGAAAAAACAACCCTCTGGCTGCTGCCTGGTCCAAGGATCACTCTTAATACTGCAGGACTTGTCATGGTTGCACTTGGGTATCTATTAAGAAAGAATAAGAAAATGTAATTAGAATCAGTTTGATAACATGTAGGCATTGTTAATGACAAAATGCTTTAAATACTTAAAGGAACTGACAATTTGAATCTAAAAAATACACATGTAACACAAGCTTTTCAAAAGTATAATACAAAAAAAACAAACAATAAATTAGGTTAATTTAAAAGAAAGAAAGTGTTATCATTTCCCACAACCACACCAACACATGGTTAAACACAGAGTACAACAAACATATCCATGATAGAGGGTGAGGAAAGCACAGGACCAGGAATACCAGAGGACTTGAGGTGTACAAAAGGCGTAAAAAAAAACCCCCAACAACCTCTCTGGGGTTTCCATATATTAATATTTCAAACTTTCCATAACATTCTTAAATCTTTATTGAATTTTCTTGATTTACTTCACATGCAAAACTTAAAATGTTTTATTATTAGTAGTAGTACGCTGTGCAAAAATGGGGTGGAGCGGAAATGAGGACAGAGGACAAAAGAAGTATGGTTTAAAGAGATGGAGGGAGAGATAGGATAAGCAGAATGGGGGGGGGGGGGATGACACCATGATTCTTACATTGTCTTACCAAAACACACAGATCGCTCTCTTTAAGGTCACCATCTTCACACCCCCAACAACATAGGCAGCCAGTGGATACTCATCAACCAGTTCAGAGATTGCCACAAGAGAGAGTTCTCGTGCTGGAGATGGAGTCAGCTGAAAGGCTCCATAATGCTCACAAAACCACCCACACAGCAATTTTAACACAAAAAATAGTCTCTGCTGCAAAATGCAGATTTGATGGATTTCCCCAAATTCAGGCAAGCCACCCTCAGAACCATATGCCACTACCATACCTGGTCTGTAGTTCATTCCCTTGCTCCATACATTTTTTGCTAGGTTTATTTCAGACACATCAGGATCTCTCTCTTTAAAAGCTTGAGCTAGTTCTTCCTTCAACATATCTATTGGGACAGTAGATACATCTGATACATCCAGCTCTGGTTTATCAATATTTGGAGATGACAAGTGGTATCCAATCATAATCTGATGTTTCACAGCAAGAGACAAAGGCACGTTTTTAAAGCAACTGGTGTGTTTAATAACTTTTTAAAAAAAACTATGCTTTGCTTCGAACCGGAGGGTCCAAAGTCCCACAAGTGGCCCAAAGAACTTTATGAGTTCTGCGTAATGCTCTATGTAATGGTGTTTAGGGAGCAATTTTTTGTTAGGAAACACCTCTTGATACCTTCGTCGGTGATCGGAAATTTTGCTTTCAAGGTAAGCAACAGACTCGTCACTGTGAACTGGGGCAACCACTAGCTCAACAATCTGCTTTAAATCCAACAATACCTGCCACACTGGTTCATGTTCGGGAATCTTGGGGCCAATCAGAAATGGAAGCAACCTTAACAAGTTCCAGTTTTCGTGGGCATTGCCCCCTATGGTTTTTCTGCTTGAAAGATTTTGAGGCAAAGTATGAGGCTTATTGGTTTTATCTGTCCATTTATATTCAAAGTGAAGAATGGAAGTGTTAATATCATCTAAGGTGATATACTTCTTTGATATTAGTAATGTGAGACAATGCGCAATCTCAACAGACACGATACCTTCGAAAAGGTCGTGAGCAATGTCAGGTGGGTAGCCGCTGACAACATGAAAGTAAGACAGTGCTCCGGTGAAAGGACAGGCTCTTTTAACTCCAAAACAGCTACTGCCACTGTCTAGTGCTTCTCTGACATGTGTTTCATGCGTTTCTTTTGTTCTGAGGCTGAAAGTTCCTGACCTAACCTCATGTGATTGAATATCTGAAGCAGGTGCTGTACAAAAACGACAAAAGTAGGAGCTGGTAAAGTTCTCCACAAAACCTGCTATTCCGTGTGCTCCTAAATTGTCAGCAGTAATAGATTGCACTGTACCCTTCAGTGATTTGTTAAGTTGTGGGACAAAAATGCCATTCACTTCCAAAGACCTCACGTCACGTATTAGGGGTTCAAAAACTTTGTCATAACCAAATGCTTTTACATCGTCTGTTTTACACAAAATAGTCAGGAAAATTGAGGACAAACTTGAATGAGAACCTGGGGGAAGGTTACTTAGCACCCAATACACACCACAAAGTTTGTGTGTTTTGCATGAGGTACCTAAAGGGTTACAGACCTCAAAGTCGTCGGCATACAAAGTTATAGATAGACTTAGATCTTCTCCTGACATCAAACCATTTTCTTTACAATGCAGACCATCCTTATAAGACCTGTACACAGTTTTTTTTTCAGTCTCTGTCTCCCTTTGTCTTTTGTGATTACTAACTATCTTGTCCACAATATCTTTCCTACTCAGCAGCACTTGCAGGGATTTTAGAATGGGGACATACTGAAATGTTTTACTCTTTTTGGCATCCAAAATATATTCAATTGGCTCAACAACATTAAATTTTGCTGTGTAATATTGCTTTCGTTGAAATGCAGAACTCAAACGTCCTCCCCTCTTTATAGCCTTATTTAATTGATTACCCGAGTAGAGAGAGGAGACTATTTCATCTATGACAGGTCTGTCAACTTGGAGCTTGTGCTTTTGGAAAATGTCCAAAAGAACATTTTCAGCATGAGATTTTGAAAGACTACCAGTTATGTGGTGAAGTTCTACCAAAAACTCATTGATTGCTTTGCTTGGTACGTGGGAAAAATGTTCTAATTTCAACAAAGCTGCTGCCAAAGTCTGCTCGATTACATCTGAGAGGTCATTTACACTATCAGCACTGCTACTTGGTTGAGCCTCCTCATGAATGTTGTCGTCATCATCATCAGAGATATTTGAAGGAGACTCAGGTGAAGTAAGGATGGATGATACTACTGTTCCTGGTTTAAAATCTTTTGGTGAAAATGAGCTGTGTTTTCTGCACTTGTGGGACTTAAAAGATCCTAAAATGTTTGTTTGGAATTTACAATCCAAAAACATACATGTTACAACCTCATTTTTCTTCAAATGTGCATAAATATGACGCCAATAATCTCTCTCAGAAACAAGATCCTTACAAGAACACAGATGGCAATTAAATGTACATTTCTCTGGGTCTACCTCCTGTGTGGTAGTATAGGTAAGGTAAAGGAGGTTGTGTGGTCAGTGTGTGGAGCAGTGAGACCTGGCATTAGGGGAGTGTCTCTGGGACGCCAGAGTTCACTGTCTAGCCTCCTGGAGGTGTTGTGGGACCAACTAGACGAAACACTGGTGAAAGGAGGTTCCCACCCGATGACCCCAAAGACATGTTAGTTATCACTGCTCATTGGTCTGTATAGTTAAGCCTTGCCATAATAGTGTATCATAGGGTTTAGGAGATTATTCACTGAGTGTTGATCCTTTTCTAGAGCACAAACTTCTTGTGTTTATTTGAATTCAGAGCTAGCCCAGCTAGTGACTGCTGTGAACAGGGCAGCTGACAACAAGGGAAAGACCATGTGACCGCTTGGAAAGACAGCTGACAGGAGGGAAAAGACCCCATAGGTGCTGGCATGGGTTAGCAACCCATGGTAGCAGTGGTGAGGCCTAGCAGCCCTACTACAACCAAAATTAGCTACAGCCAACATAAGGAAAATACCCCAAGAGTCAGCGAGAGCAGGGGTGGAAGATGACTCACAGGTGGATTACATGGTAACAGACATTGGAACGGACACGACTATGACTTGGATCTGTAACTCAGTGAAGGATAGGGGCACGGACTTATCCTCCAGGGCTAGAATTAGCAGCACTCAGGGCAAGGCGAGCGCATCTGTAGAGGATAAAAGTAGCACAGTTGAGAACAAGATGCTTCAGGTTTGTCCTTGTGGCTGGCAGAAAGTAACATCAGTGAAAGGCCTCAGAACTCATCAGGGAAAGAAGAAGTGTGTGGCAAAGAAGGGGCAGAGTAGCCGCATTGATCAGTACTTCCTAAGAAGTCAGTCGAGTCAATCGGATGAAATCCAGCGGCAGGTAGAAAACCACAGTTCGCAGGATATCAGTAACGCTGCCACTGAGGAGGAGGAGGAGGGGGTATTAAGAGAGGATGCAGGTGACACTGAGGCCAGTACGCCAGTCAGAGAGAGAACCATGGAGCAAAAGGTTAGAATTAGATGGCCTAGAGCAAATGACAGGAAAGAATGGGAGATAGTTAATAGAGATTTATCAGTAATCTTGAGTAGGCTTAGAGGAAATGCAATAGAAAGGTTAGAAAAGATGGGAGATATAATGTATTCATATGGTGTAGAGAGGTTTGGGGTGCATGAGAGAAAGAGGAGTGGGAGGGTACAGGCAGGTAAATCTAGGCGGCAAAGAGAAATAGAGAAGTTAGTCAAGGAAAGGAGACAGTTAAGAAAGCAGTGGAAAAAGGCTACAGAAGAAGAAAGGGAGGGAATTAAGGTGTTGCAAGAGGAGCTGAGAAGCAGGCTAGCGGTTCTTAGAAGGGCAGAGCATCTTAGGAAAAAGAGGAGGAAGAAGGAATATGCTAGGACAGGTTTTTTCAAGGACCCTTTTAAATTTGTTAAAGGATTGTTCAGTCAGGAAAAGGGAGGGCAGCTTAAAGCAGAAAGGTTAGAGGTTGAAGATTATTTGAGAAACACATATTCAGATTTAGAGAAGAACAGGATAGTCGGTTTCCCACCGATATCCCTCCATTAGGAGCAATAGAGCATGAGATGGACGTTAGGCCACCTAGGTGGAAGGAAGTTCAGGAGGTGGTCAGGCGTGCAAAGGCTTCCTCGGCCCCAGGGCCTAATGGAGTCCCCTACCGGGTTTACAAAAGTGCGCCTGATACACTTAAATTTTTGTGGAAACAGCTAAGAATAGTTTGGGAAAAACAAGTTATACCAAGAGCATGGCGTAGAGCAGGAGGTGTCCTCATTCCTAAGGAGAAGGAGTCTGTGGACATTAGCCAGTTCCGGATGATTTCCCTCTTGAATGTGGAGGGGAAGATTTTCTTCAGTGTAGTTGCGCAGAGATTAGCTAGCTACTTAGAAAGGAATAGATTAATTGATACCATGGTGCAGAAGGCAGGAATACCAGGTTTTTCAGGGTGTTTAGAGCACACTAGCATGATCTGGCACCAGATTCAGGCAGCGAAGATTAACAAAAGGGACCTACATGTAGTATTCTTAGATCTGGCAAATGCGTTTGGTTCAGTACCCCACAGCCTAATTTGGAGTGCGTTTGATTACTTCAGAGTGCCACAGGTAGTTGTTAACTTAGTGAAAGCATACTTTCAGGATATTAGGTTGTGTCTAAGTACGGCAGATTTCACAACAGGTTGGCAGAGGCTAGAAATAGGCATCATGGCAGGGTGTACAATTTCTCCATTAGCATTTACTATGGCGATGGAAGTAATCATCAGGGCTTCTAAGTGGGTGGTAGGTGGGGAGAGACGGCAGAACGGGTTGCATCTTCCACCAGTTAGGGCTTACATGGATGACATGACACTGGTGACCACAACAATGCCATGTACAAAGAGGCTACTAGAGAAGGTAAATAAGAACCTGAAGTGGGCCAGCATGAAGATCAAGCCTAGTAAATCTAGAAGCATCTCGATATGTAGAGGGAAGTTAAGTGATAGGAAGTTTGTCATAGATGATGAGGACATCCCAACAATTAGGGAAAAGTCAGTGAAGAGTTTAGGTAGGTGGTACAATGTAGAGTTGAATGATAAGGAACAGGTGGTGACATTTAGAAAAGAGGTGGCTGAAGGATTGGCTAGAATAGATAAATCAGAGCTTCCAGGAAAATTGAAGTTGTGGTGTTTACAATTTGGACTATATCCTAGGTTAATGTGGCCATTGTCAGTTTATGAAATCCCAATATCTGTTGTGGAGAGAGTTGAAAGGTCGGTTAGCTCCTTTAGGAAGTGGTTGGGCGCTCCTAGGTGCCTAAGTAGTGTTGCATTGTATGGAAAAGGGATACTTCAGCTGCCAGTATCTAGTTTGACAGAGGAATTTAAATGTACTAAGGTCAGGACAGACCGTTTGTTGTCTGGGAGTAAGGACGTAGTAGTTAGGAGTGTGGTTCCAAATCCAACCAAGGGGAGGAAGTGGAACCCAAGAACGGCAGTTCAGCAGGCAGAGGCAGCTCTTAGGCATGCAGAGATCGTAGGTAATGTTCAGTTTGGCCGGGGAGGCCTGGGGCTTGGCTCAGGCAAACCGGTTTGGAATTCAGCAGGTCCCAAAGATAAAAGAAAGCTGGTTGTGGAACAGATACGTAGACAGGAGGAGATAGTAAGGGGTGCAAAGGTAGTGGCCCAGGCTAAACAGGGACAGTGGTTGAATTGGGAAAGTGTAGAGAAGAGGAAGCTCAGTTGGAGGGACCTGTGGAGTATGGAGGAGAATAGTATTAGATTCCTGGTAGGGGCTACATATGATGTGCTACCAACTCCCCAGAACCTAAACTGTGGGTAAATGAGGACCCATCATGCCCATTGTGTTCACGTACCGCAACCTTAAAGCATATTTTGTCAGGCTGTAAGGTTAGTTTGTCACAAGGCCGATATACATGGCGACATAACCAGGTGTTGAAATGTTTAGCTGCAGGAATCGAAGGGAAACGAAGAGAGGTCAATTCAGAAGGTTATAAAGATAGGAATTTAGCAATTCAGTTTGTCCGTGAGGGAGAGAAATACAGAAGGGATAAGTTAGTAAGGAGGCAGGGGTGTGGCCGCCTAGTAGGTGCTTGTGATTGGGAAATGCAGGTAGATTTAGGGGGAAAGCTTGTTGTTCCCCAGGAAATAGTTTGTACTAAGCAGAGGCCTGACATAGTGTTGTGGTCATTGAGTCAACGGATAGTTTATTTCATTGAACTGACAGTTCCCTTCGAAGACTCAGTGGAAGAAGCTTATGAAAGGAAAAAGCTTAGATATGCAGATTTAGGAGCAGAAGCTGAGCAGCGAGGATGGAAGACTAGGATTTGTCCAGTGGAAGTGGGGTGTAGGGGATTTATAGCAAGATCAGCTATCTCGCTCCTGGGGAACTCGGAGTGCGGGGACAGAGTTTGAGGAAGACAGTGAAGGAAATGTCAGATGAAGCCATGAGAACCAGCAAGTTCATTTACTACAGAAGGAATAATGTTAGTTGGGGGCCAGCAGGGGGAACTACTAAGCAGGGCACATAACTCCTTGAGATCTGGTGGAGAGATCCACTTCCTGTCAGGAGGAAATTCAGGAAGAGGAAGGCTATTTAAGTGTGGGAGTGGCCTATTTGAATCCCTTTTGCTTGAGGCCATGCTGCAAGGTGAGTGTGTTTGCTGATCCTGTGAGTTCATTTATCTCCTCTAGCTTTAACTTATAGTAGTTATGTTATGTAGTGTGTGAATTAGAGTGTGAATTAGGGCTGTGAAAGCCATGTGTAAGTAAGGAGGAAGAGGAAGGTTATTTAAGTGTGGGTGTGGCCTAGTCGAATCCATTTGGTGGCCATTTTGAGGCCATGCGGCAGGGTGAGTGTGTTTGCTGATCCTGTGAGTTCATTTATCTCCTTTAACTTTAGCTTACACTGTAGTTATGTTATGTAGTGTGTGAATTAGAGTGAAGGTTATTTAAGTGTGGGAGTGGCCTAGTTGAATTCATTTTGTTTGAGGCCATGCAGCAGGTGGGGAGGTAGACTGTACTGCCTAACCCGGCGGGGGAGGGAGATAGCCTAACAAGGTTTCCTTCCCTGGGTCTACCTCCTGTGTGGTAGTATAGGTAAGGTAAAGGAGGTTGTGTGGTCAGTGTGTGGAGCAGTGAGACCTGGCATTAGGGGAGTGTCTCTGGGACGCCAGAGTTCACTGTCTAGCCTCCTGGAGGTGTCGTGGGACCAACTAGACGAAACACTGGTGAAAGGAGGTTCCCACCCGATGACCCCAAAGACATGTTAGTTATCACTGCTCATTGGTCTGTATAGTTAAGCCTTGCCATAATAGTGTATCATAGGGTTTAGGAGATTATTCACTGAGTGTTGATCCTTTTCTAGAGCACAAACTTCTTGTGTTTATTTGAAAACTCTGACCGATGATGACTGGATTCAATAACATGACATCTATTCAAATGAATGAAAAGAGCATTCCACGTTCTGAGAGTGCATGGACAGTTTGCATACACACATGGAATGTGGTTGTTATTCCTATAATGTCTGACCCTATAATGTTGCAGAAGATGGGACCTACTTGGAAAGACTGAAGGGCAGGCCTTACAATGCCACATTCACTCTGTGTCCACCAGAACACTTCATGCACCATTCACTGTAAAGTTGAAACAAAGAAGATTAAATTACTGGTGCAGAATAGCTCTCAGCACTCAACACTCAGAAACACAATAGTCAACTCAAGTAGGCCGCACCAGCACCAGCTAAACTATTACATTATAATCCACAGATGTATTAATTAAGTGGCCAGTGAGTGTATGTAAAAACTTGATAATTCAATAATATGTGTCATGCACTGTAAGTATAATGAGCATAAATACAGAGTCATTATCTCACCACAAAAACTTGAGCCACATTCCCTTCAGCTGACTCCAGGTTACTTGGTTTAACTGTCAATCTGCAGAAAAACAAGGAGGATAACCATGATAATTTTGGTCACAATAATCGTGATATGAAATTTTCATATCGTTACATCACTAATATCGACAAATCCCGGATAGCTTGCACGGGTCAGAGCGCCTTTCCCACTGCCGCCAAAAGCTGATTGTTAACGGGATTCACCGTTTGTTTTTGGCCGGAGGGAAAGAGGTAGAGACGCTGTTCCTGCCGCAGGGTACGACGTGCTGACGGTTAACAGCTAACCGCTAACAGCTAGACAGCTAACAGCTAGGCTACAGCGGCTTGCTGAACCTCTTGAAGCCGCGGCTCGGTTCTCGTGTGGATGACTCGGTGCGTCCGGTCAATCGACTCACCCCGTTTTCACCGCATCTGGAAAAGCTGCCACTCGAATCTGTGCTAACGCCCCGTAGCTAACCCCCCCCCCGTTTGGAAAAACGAAAAACTACGTGCTAATAAACCCGAGCAAAGTAAGCTCAAACATCGAAAATCAATGTAACGCGGGTACTCTGAAGACAATAAATCACATTTGGCTGATATTTTAAAAAATATTTAACAAGAAAATCAGACTCACCTCTTAAAATGATGCCGTTCGGTACAAGCACGTGCCGTTGGAAACGATACGATTGACTTCTCGTCTTCTACCAACAATGCAAAGCGTGTGTAACAGATCCTGTGCGGTATCGCGATAATCAACACCGCTACATTATTGTCTCACTTCATCCCAACATGATCTGATCACATTCCTTTACCCTCTCTCCATGTCATGTAGTTTCTACACTATATAATTAAACTTAGCTTAGAACATGAAGCGGTTGTGTTAAACATATCTAAGACGTTTACATAAATCCGTGAGAGGGCTTGTGTCCTTTTTTCAGTGTATCTCTCTATGCTGATGATCTGTTGCTATATGTCACGGACCCAATTAGCTGTGTAGATAGTATTTTACAAATCTTGACAACTTTCGGATCATTCTCGGGTTATAAATTAAACATCCGTAAAAGCGAATGTTTTCCGGTAAACGTAGCAGCCAAACAGATCCCATCAAATGCACTACCATTTCGATTAGCTCATAACAGCTTTCGCTATTTAGGTATTAATATTTCTCACTCCCTCCCCTTACTATATAAAAATAATTTTACAAAGTTGGTTATGGAAATTAGGACTGATTTGGTGCGCTAGGACTCTCTCCCTCTCTCTTTAATTGGCAGAATTAATTCTATTAAAATGAACATTCTTCCGAGATTATTGTTTCTTTTCCAGTGTCCTCCAGTTTTTTTTTACCTAAATCATTTATACAAATGTTAGACAAAATGATCTCTAAATTTATGTGGGCTGGTAAGAACCCAAGAGCGCGTCGAACAACTCTCCAACGAAGCAAATCAGATGGGGCCCTTGCACTGCCTAATATATTATTTTACTATTGGGCTGCCAATAATTAATAATTAATAATTGATGGCAGTTCTTCTTTATTCCAATTTAGAAGTATACATCTCCTTGCTAAACAAAGAAGTTTCTTTAATAACTTAGATCTTTGAGTGTCTATAATTTGTTTTTTTGACGGCAGCCCTAAGAAAAACTGTCCGGGATCTTTACAGATTTTACATTTCAAAATTAATCTCAATTCTTAATACCAGACCAAAATATAACAATTTTTGAGCATTCCCACAAATAATGCATATAAGTTTCAACAGAAATTTTACACTTGGTACATATAGGAGACTTGCTGGAATCGATTCTACTCAAGATATGTGGTGTTATATGTTGTTTGTGTAGTATCCAGTATTGCATTTCTTTTAATCTATTACATAAAAACAGAGAATGAACTTCTTGAAAACATTCTTTCCAATTTTCGTTTTCATAGCTCATTTGAAGGTCCTTTTCCCATCAATCCATCTATATTTTGCTGGTTGTTCAGAAAATTATCATAAAAGTATGAAATGAAGCCTTTATTTTTCTTATATTGTATGATAGATTTCTCGAATGGCCCTAACAAAGTCTTGATCTGAGAAGATTTATCAACTGCATTAATAAAGCTAAGAGCCTGGAGGTAAGCAAAAAATTCATCGACACCATATTTGTCTCTAACCATTGAAAATGACATAAGAACACCATTATCCTCAAATAGATCTCCTATCACTTTAATACCTCTATCAAACCAGGACTGAAATATCCTGCTCCTAATTCCTGGAGGAAAGTTCCTATTATTTACAAGTGGGGTTAGATGAGAAACTCCATTCTAGTTGCAAAGTTTTCATATTAAGTCTAGCTCTTTTGCCATGCCAAATAAACCTTGAGAAGTCTCTTTCGATCTCTTTGGCTACCTTCTTTGTAATGTGTAATGGTAATATCTGCATAACGTACAGAAGTCAACACATAACATTGATTTTTATCAAACTACGTAATTCTTCCCATCCATGAAATTGGTAGGTTAAACCATCTATTTAAGTCAATTCTAAAATTTTCAAGTATATTATAAAAGTTCAAATTAAGAAGATTTTTGACATTTGCCACTCTATGATAGGCCTTTTCAGCATCAAGTGAAATGACCAGGCCTGGCTTTCGATGTTGTTGAATAATATTGATTATTTTCCTCATATTTGTCTGAGACATCCTGTTCTTAATAAATCGGATTGGTCATCTTTGATTAATAAAGGTAAGTAAGCTTCCAGTCTTTTAGCTAATATTTTGGATAATATACGGCCATCTACGTTTGTTAGACTGATGGGTCGATACGACCCACAGACATCTGGGGGTTTCCCTTTTTTAAGAATTAACGATATATTTGCTGCATATAATGTCGGAGGAAGCAAGCCTTGTTCTAAAGAATGTTGGTACATTTTTGTCAAAGGGCCTCTCAACAGATTTTGGAACTTTTTATAAAAATCAGGACCATATCATACCACATTTAAAGACTAAATGTTTTAAATTTTTAAGATTTTACAGATTTATCGATTATGTATGCGCTTATATGACAATGTAAGGGGGGCTGAACATGATAAGCTTTGCTTCCTTCAGCCCCTTCTCGAACTTGTACATTATCACAGTGTGCCATTTTTTTTTCTTTCTATTACATATACTGCCTGTTTTTATGCTTGTGCTTGTTTGAGACAATCCAATTGTTTGAGTCAAATCCAATATCCATCAGGCCTGGGAGCTCTTCAACCTTGTAAGGAATTAATTACCTCCATAACCTCTTCCGAGGTGATGGGTCTACCAAGCACACTCTGATCAGATTTTGGTAGTGATGAGAGGTTAAGATTTTCTAGAGTTATGAATACAGTCCATACTAGACGAGAACTCAGAAGTATATAGTTTCTCATAAAGTTTATCATTATCTGAATCAAG
Organism: Epinephelus cyanopodus; assembly: GCA_026686955.1. NCBI lineage: Eukaryota > Metazoa > Chordata > Actinopteri > Perciformes > Serranidae > Epinephelus > Epinephelus cyanopodus. The sequence goes on from CM048935.1 coordinate 35,107,411, forward strand.
TCTTTAGTCTTATATTGATTATTTCCAGAATCATCTTTTAATGACGAAATTGAGTTTAGACTGCTGCCTCCCTGCGGCTAAGCGTGCCAGCAGTCGTCCGGGTTTATCCCCCATTTCAAATAATCTATGTTTGGCATTGAATATGCTGGCCTCCGCTTTCTGTGTTAAAATTTGGTTAAGAGCAGATTTCGTTACCTCTAATTCATCATGTAAGGCTTTGGATGGATTATTCTTGAATTGTTTTTCAAGCTCTAGTAGTTGTTTTTCAAGATAAACTTGAGTCTTTAGCAACTCTTTTTTCTTAGCTGTACAGTATGAAATGATAGCCCCCCCTCATGCAGGCCTTCAGTGTTTCCCAGAGTCGAGGGATTTGTATCATCATTATCATTCGTTGCTAGAAAAAGTTCAATTTGCTTCTCTACATACTCCACAAAGGAAGGACAGCTTAAAATAGATGGATTTAACCGCCAGAATCGTGGAGACGGCTGAGAGAATGGAGGTTTAATTATCATAGAAACATTCGCGTGATCAGAAAGTAATGTAGTACCTATACTGCATTCCTCAACTCTATCTAACACTTTTCTTGAAGTATAAAAATAATCTATTTGGGAAAAACTTTGATGAGGGTTTGAAAAGAAAGTAAAATCTCTTTCAGTGGGATGAAGAACTCTCCATGTATCAGATAGGTCTAAGTCTGAGCATACCTCTTTCATCACCCTTGTCATTTTTGAAGATACTTTCATGGCTGGAGGATTGCAATCTATCTCAGGATCCATGACACAACTTAAGTCTCCTGCTAAAATGGTAAATAAAGATGTGAGAGGAGAAGCTTCAGCCAAAAATGTTGAATAAAATTCACACTGATAGACGTTTGGAGTGTAAATACAACCAATAGTAATTTGCTCCCCGTATAACACCCCAGTTATAATTACAAAGCGGCCATATTGGTCTTTAATGCATTTATCTCAAGTAAATGGTGTGTTTTTATTAATTAGAACAGCAACTCCTCTTTTATTTGAAGAAAATGATGAGAAATATATCTGGCCGACCCATTCTCTCCTGAGTTTTTCATGTTCCCTATCAATTACGTGTCTCCTGTAGTAATGCTATGTTAACTTGTTTCTTCTTCAACCATGAAAGTACCTTCTTACGCTTAATCATATGATTCAGTCCTTTCACATTGAGTGTTGAGTGTATATTTAATTGAACTCATTATGTGCACTTCTTACATACTCTACAAGCACAGTGTGTATGAGTGTATCTCATGAAGAATAATATTAAATCCATCCCAGATATGTGCTTTTCAAATATCATAACACAACACATTTGGTCAAAGTCCCATATTTTGGGTGATCTTCACAAAAACTCCCATCTCATCCCGCGCACACCCACCAACAGTGCACTTAAAATAAGAATAAAATAAACACCTACATATACAAAAGATGTAGGTAAAGAAAAAACAAAATTCTGTGATACTGAGAGAAATAGTTCACTTGATGAGAGCAAACCTACAATCTTCACACCTCTTCTTGTGAACATAGTCACGTCAAAGCTCTCACTCACTCCCGACCCCATCTCCAAATAATGTTAATTCAATCTGAGCCACTAACAATTACACACGCTCATGAAGAACAGCAATAAAAAAGGGGAAAAGTAATGTGGCTAACATAAGTAAAAAAATTAACTAAAAAAACTGAACAAAAGATGGGAAGAGAAAAAAAAATGCCTGCACTGTCCATATTGTTGCTGTCTCATATTTAGATCAGTTCAATCCTCATTAATTAAATAATTGACTTTAAAATTAACTTGTTTTTATACTGTCACCACACTGTGACAGTAACAGTTACAATGACAATCACATTATGCACAATTCAAGGCTAGTGAGTAAAATTGTGTTTTAAGATGACTCTTGAAATCTTAATGGTGGGAGGAAGAGAATTCCAAAGTTTCTGGATCTCAGGACTGACAGAAGTCTTTGGTCAGACAATCTCAGTTCTCTCACAGTGTGGTTCTCTCAAGGAGTTCTATGATAAGATAAGATAAGATAAGATAAGATAAGATAAGATACAATGCCTTTATTGTCACTTTATACAGTGATACAGTGAAATTTCAAATGCTCTCACAGTGACATTTAAGACTTGACATACATTATGTGAATTCATAAATACACACCCATACACACCCCCACTCATACAACAACTAATACAAGATTAAGTTAAATTAAATAAAATACATATGAAATTGCATTGATGCATGTCATTGCACAGACACAGATGTAAGAGGGGGCAAAGCCATTAAATACTTTGTAGATAAACATCAGAATTAAATTTAAATTTAAAATGTATTCTGTAGCTAACAGGCAGCCAGTGTAGGGAGGCAAGAATGGGGGTTGTTGTGAATTCCCTGTTATTTCATTCAACCAGGATGTTATGTTGGTTTTTAGTAAGGCACCTTTTTGGAGAGCTCAGGTGTGCTATAGGGTCCTAGTGAAGTTTCACATGGGTGTGTGTGGAGTTAATGAGCATATGCTGCACTGAGGCTGCTTCTCATCCACACAGAATGGTTCATGAAGAAAGTAAGTTACTAATTGCCTAAAGAATGTATCTGCTGATTGTTTATGAGAGATAAATGTTGTATGAAGCCCATATTAGGTTCGGTTAAGTTGCTGAGGCTGATGTGTATTTTCTGAGTTGTTTCCTGAGCTACTGCTGGGTGTTAATTTGACTCACTCATCAACTGTGATTATTGCTAGCCAGCTAACTGTGTTGTATTGCTCATTTACATTGTGTGTATGTGGAAAACCAGCTTAGCTATTCTGTCAGCCATTTCTGTTTACATAGCACTTGTGTGTTATTGTTAGAGTAGTAAGCACAGTGCATTCAGTGTTTAAATATAGTGAATATCATTTGAATATTTTATTCTAACAGAAACCATTTTGCATTCTACATTCTGTACTCTACATTCCATGTTCTCCATCCCTCATCTTAAAGTCAGTTCATTTTACTGAAGATTCACCTGTAATGCTGCCAGTCATTCAATTCTACAGTCATGGAAAAAATTATTAGACCACCCTTGTTGTCTTCAATTTCTTGTTCATTCTAATATCTGGTACCACTAAACGTATAATACAATGAACACAACAAAAAATGCAGCTGGTCACATAATACTTTATGTCCTATTTGACATTCTTAAGCTTAATTGATTCCCAGGGTATATAAGAGGCCATTTCATGTCACAAGCAGCACTGCACATGCAAAGGCCTAGAGTGGTTTCCTGCTTACATTCAAGCCGTAGCACAACTCAGAAGTTGTCAGCTCTCACATAATGCCTAAAACAAAAGAATTATGTGAAGCCACAAAGGCAGCCATCTTGGCACTGCTGGAAATTGGCATGAGTGAGAGACAGGTAGCGAAAAAACTGAAGATCTCCAAGACAGCCGTTCATTACAACAAAAAAAAACAAGCTGAACATGGCACTACCAAATTGCTACCTGGCCGTGGCAGGAAACGTCTTTCTACCCCACGAGATGACCGTGCACTCATCCGTTCCTGTGTCAGGAATCGTCGTCAGACCTCCAGGGACCTTAAAAATGAGTGGGCACTGTCGAGAAATGTGACTTGTTCGGCAAGGACAGTTCGAAACCGACTTGTTGAAGCTGGTTTGAAGTCACACAGAGCACGCAAGAAGCCCTTCATCAATGAAAGGCAGAGGAAGGCCCGGTTACTCTTTGCTCGAGACCACAAGGATTGGACTGTTGATGATTGGGCTAAGGTTCTCTTCAGTGATGAATCCAATTTTGAATTGATGCCCACTCCAGCCAACTTACTGGTTAGGAGGAAGCCTGGAGAAGCTTACAACCCAGACTGTCTTGCCCCTACAGTAAAACATGGGGGTGGATCAGTCATGATCTGGGGTTGTTTCAGTCTGAGTGGAACAGGGCAAATGCAATTGTGTGAAGGCCGAATGAACCAGGTCATGTACAGGACTACCCTTGAAACAGTCTTCTTTCATCAGCTGGAAAACTCTTTCCTGCCTCGAATGACTGGATTTTCCAACAAGACAATGCCCCTTGCCACACGGCAAGGTCAGTTAAAGCCTGGATGGAGAACCACAACATTCGCACCATGCCTTGGCCTGCTCAATCACCAGATCTTAATCCAATTGAAAACCTGTGGAAAATCATCAAACTCAAAATGGAGAACCACAAGCCCAAAAACAAAGAAAATTTGTTTGAATTTGTCCAACAGGAATGGGCTGCTGTGACAGCAGAACAATGTCAGAAGCTGGTGGAGAGCATGCCAAGACACATGGCTGCAGTCATCAAAAACAATGGTTATGCAATCAAGTATTAACTCTTGTGTGTATCATGTGTTTAAAGCAAACAGAAAAGAAAACATGGAATGCTTAAAAGTAGTGTTTTTGGCGGTACAATGCCATAGCTATTGATGTAAGAATTTAAGTAATTTTGGTTATTATCAAGAAAACCATGGAAAATGAATAGTTCTTAGTTCTTAAATTAAACTCTCATGAGCTATTTTTGTTGTTATCATTATAATTGTCCAAACAAATGTACCTTTAGTTGAGCCAGGCATTAAAATTAACAAGAAATTGAAGAAAACAAGGGTGGTCTAATAATTTTTTCCATGACTGTATATAAAGAACCTGAACTGTTCCTCGTGTCTGTGTCCATTCTCTGACCGGAGTTGCTGTTATGGATAAAGTGGTTCCAGCAAAACAAATCAAATATTCACAGTATCTCCAATTTTGGTCCTTTGAGCCAGATGCACTTCACTTCAGCCATCCCTGCCATGGACACACAGAGAACAGCAGCAGATGAATTTAGAGCACAGGGAGGAGCACGGCCACGACAGCTTCCAGCATATCTGCAAGGCTGTAAGGTCAGTCTACCACGGTCCCTCATGCCTCATACCTCCCCCCTCAAGGATGACAGTGAGAGCGTTAGCGCACAGCAGCTGTGGTCACTCAGCCTGCAGACTGACTCTGCCACGGGTGACCAGATATACACTGCGCTCGGGCCCCTCCCTGTCTCTCTTCGCCAGCAGCAGCTGATGAGGCAACTCAATGGGATGTAGCATTGCATTAGTAACCAGCTGAACCTGTGTGTGGGGGCCCCCTTCACCAGCCCCCTCAGAGTAGAGCTACTGTACCATAGTCAAGGCCTGGCAGAATGCAACTACAACTCAAGTGGACCTGATCCCCCTATGCCACATCAATCGCCACAACACACTTTGAGCATCCCATTGAACCATTTATTTATTTATATATTTATTTATTTAGAAATAGGGACAATGCATATTAATGAACAAATACATGAGTATATGTAAATAGGCCAGATTGTAGCCCATGGCTAATTTCCATCTGTTATCCCTATAGGCAGGTTGATGTAAAAATGTAGTGAACAGACTTCCGGTTAGGCTGATGGAGTAGTTAGACGCAGGAGGAGTCGCTTTCCCAGACATATCGCAATTCACCCACAAATAGACTCGTTAACTTAACATTACCCAGTGCAAAAGATAGATGAGTGGGAGAAGGACAACCAGATGCCAAAAATCAACAAAAATAAACTTGAAAGACCAAGCCAGCCCAAGCTAGCAGCGGCGAGAGCCCCGGCACGAGTGTGGCGCAGATATAATCTAGGCGATTAACGAGCTGAAAACTGAACTCAAAAGGGATGACTGTCTGAGACAAGAATTTAATCACTGGGGACAAGAAATTAATGGAAAACTCAACAACCTCGTGACAGAAATACAGACTCTTTCTGACCGAGTCGGAGAAGTGGAATCCCGAGTGGAACAGGTGGAGGGATGGGCGGAGGTGGCGACTGAGGCGCTGTGCACTTGTCTGGATCAGCAAAGAGCCTCGCAGCACAAACTAACGGATCTAGAATCCTGATCCAGACGAAACAGTATACGCATTTTTGGAGTGATGGAAGGAGAAGGGGGTGAAGATCTGGTGCCGGAGTTTATTGAAACACTCCTCAGAAGTAAGTTGCCGATACCAGAAGAGCTGGATTTGAAAATACAACGTGTGCACAGGTCCCTAACAGAGAAGCCCCCTCCCGATAAACCCCAGTGACCCATCATCATCAATTCCCAAGAATTCACGACCAAGGAGTTGGTGCTTAAAGAAGCATGGGGAAAAAGCAAGATGGAAAACATACAGCTGAGTAATAAAACTCTTTACTTCGACCACGACTACGTGGCGTAGGTAGTTAAGAAGCGTAAAGAGTAGAATGGGATAAAGAGAGCATTAAAAGTGAAGGGGATTCGCTTTCAAACACCATATACATGCATAAGGATCCTCTAGGACACAGGAGTCCGGACCTACAGCAGCGCACAGGAGGCTTGGCTGGAGTTAAAGAGACGTAGACTCGGAGCGGGAGAGCCAGAGCCGGCAGAGGGAGAGAGCGGACTGGGAGTGTGGTTGTGGGAGCTGTTGGGATCTTGGCACAGGTGGCAGCAGGATGATGTGAAGGAGAGTCATATGTAGCCCAAAGAGCGCGGTATAAACTTCAGAATTTCCAGAGAGGAGGTTCCCAGAGGAAAGTAAAGCCTCGTGTTGGTATGACCTATATAATTTTGAGGTTGAATTAAGAATGACTGTTAGTTTAACATTTTGGCTTCGTGTTGAACATTAATAACTCTATGTCAGAGGTGGTTTCTTTTACAATAAGTTACGTTGGACTTAAAGGATGGTAAGGTTAGTTTATTTAAACTGTCCAGCTATCTTTTATTTAGGGTCCTCTCCTACTGACAGGCATTACCCTCGACTCACCAACAGAGTCACAGCTGAGGAGGTAAGAGACCCTCCTCCCAGTTTGGAGGTCTGTTCTTATGTTTATTTCACTGTTATCGTTTGTGTTCAGATTTTGTTTTGGTGGCAATTGACACTACTAACATATCCAATGCTTAGGACATGAATGACAGGGTCACATGAAAATTGCTTCTCTTAATGTGAATGGCCTGAGTAATCCAGTTAAGAGGAGTAGGGTACAAGCAAAAATGAGAAGAGTCGTATGGTGGTCGTATTATATGGATAGACCATTTATCGTATCAGCTTCAAACTTGCAAACCTGACAGATTAACCCATGGGGAACAAATCTTATTTACAACTTTTTCGAACGGTTTGGATTTTCTGGGCTCTCAGAGGTGAGAAGTTACAAATCCTCCTGATGATTTTCGCGCCACCTAGACACACTAAAATGCCTGTTGCAACCGGTAGGAATCACTTAGAAAGACCAAACCAAAACTAGCTTGTTTGTGTCATCAAGACCTACAAATCTCGTGCTGCAACCCCTGACCTAAGTCCAACAGAAAGTGCGCGATTGCCCTTTCAATATAAGATGTTTTTCACAAATTCTGTCTCTCAAAAATTATTTGCTCCTACACTGTTTATCCGAGCGGTTTCAAACTTGCACACATTACAGCTCTACCCCTGGTGAACATTACTTGTGAAGGACTTTGTCAGAACGGTTTGGATTTTAGAAGCATTCTAAGGTGCAGCACACAAATCCTCATGATGATCTCTGTAACAAAAAGATGAGGGCCAACACATCGTAAACTTGTGACTAAGGTCACATTTTTGAGTCCATAGACATAAAAGCTTTATATTTCTGCGTTCAGAACAAGTTTATCTATCTGGTGATGCCTTCAGATTGAAGATCGGACCCACTGTTTGGGAACAGAGAGGATTAGTTTGAGAATTTTTCAACCGATTTTGGTCTCACTCTGTCTGCCTGTCAGCTGCATGCAGTCCTTAATTAGCATAACAAAAGCTTCACTCTGACAGACACAAGTGTGTGTGTGTGTGTGTGTGTGTGTGTGACAGGATAACATTGATCACATTGACCAGCTCATGTGTCTCATTCCTACTTATATTATAATGACTGTTTCACTACAACTTTAATTATATGTTCTTATCACATCATGTAATACTGAACACAAAATACAGGTATTGTTCAGTGTAATTCTAGATAATGATACCTTCTTTTGGTAACTGACATACATCGTATATTATTAAAAATTCTAGACCATATAATTCATAGTCAGAAGAAACTCCCTCATAGATTCACTTGAAATGGACATTACCATTCACTCTAATAACTCCTGCAATTTAATTCCCATCTTCACATTTCTGATGGCATCATTTAAAACACATACTATATGTGGACTCAAACCACATTGTGTATTTGTCCATTTCAACATACCTTCCACAAGGCTGCTTATGCCACATACAACCTGAATCCTACAACACATCTGAACTACCACTCAAAAACATGATTTACATGGTGAAATCATGTCATGGACTACATGTCACTACCAACTGCAATGTGAAAAACTCCCTTGTGTTATAAATATAAATGATTCTATATATTCCAGTACACTCAGGTGTAATGATTATACAGTCATTGTATGAACAATTGTACAAATCAATAACCTTGGCCACACAACAGTTGTGATAAACCTAAACTTTTGTTTTCTCACAGAACCCTCACCTGCAACCTCATTTAATCATTATTTAATAAGACACATTATTGAATGCTAATTTGCTCTGACACTGTTGTCTTCCTTTCAGAAATCACCATCATGTGTGCATGTGCACTTTCATTTGTCATACTACTATATATGGTTGCACGTTTTCACAGTCAGTTCATATTAAGAATATACAATAAATGTGTATGACTTTGTTGTGTATAGTTCAATATCTCAACCATAATGTTTAAGGATTTACTATAATGTAACTCTAGTATTAAAAAATTTATCATATCCATGCACATGTACCAAAATGCATTTAATTAATATAAGATACATTCATTATACCCATACTTAGTACTTGCCTTTGATTTACTATAGATAAGGGTTGGATGCAAGACATCCTGTGACCGGTCAAAACACTTTGTTCACCGTTTCTGCTGTGACACACCCAAAGCACGCAATTTTTATAGTGTATGTGGGACATCCTGACATCACTGCACCTGGATTCCTCTGACGCGAGCTGGCATTTTCTGTCTATACAGACTAATACATTAAAAAAATTAAACACCACCTAACATTATATTTTGCTGTTTTCCATCTGTAACTTCTACAACAACCTTTAATACTGATAACTCACTTGTTACTTGCTGGATCATGATTGTAATTATATCATGTACATATATATAAATGTACTTACATCAAAATGTGTTACACACTATCCATAGTACTGTCACTACAGACCCTCGTCTTTTACAATACATGGAAACACTTCAATTCCTAACACTATGACATAAACCATGTTGTTGTTAACATTATATAATTTCTTTATCAAGACAGTGTATGTCATTCAGTGTGGATGTTTTGCACAAGACATTTAATTTACATAGCTGACATATCACAGGTACATTTTATTTAATACATCTTTGAAAATGATATACATATTGTAATGTACTGTCATATGAATTCCCGCTATTGCCAAAAATGACCTTGCATTCTCTTGTGTTGCTTGTTTTATTGACATTTCAACTCCTACAAATAATTTTGGTGTCTATGTGAGCTGGAGGCCGACAGCAAGAGGCCAAGGTCCCGCCCAACGCTGCTCGCAGCTTTAATTAGGGACCAAGCCAGTAGGCAGAGGACAGCTCACAGAGCAGTCCTCACTAAAGGCGAGGACCCTATTGTTTTTGCTGCATTTATTATTATTAGGGACCGAGCCCGAAGGCAGAGGACTGCTCAAGGAGGCCTATTGTTTTTGCTGCGTTTATTGGGTGTGAATGCTTGCAGCATTCACAACCTATGTTTTTCTACTACCAAATTTCTTTATTTTTCTTCTACTTATTATTATTATTATTGTTAGGTGTGAATGCTGCAAGCATTCACAACCTATGTTCTTCTACTACCAAAATTCTTTATTTTTCTTCTTCTTATTATAATTCTTCCGCTGCTGTTCTTCAACATACTTCAACCAATTCAAACCATTCAAACTTCTTCTGATTCAGCTTCATTAGGACGTTATCGGAAACTTTCAGATTTTTCCATAACGTTCATACTTTCCCGGGAATTCAACGTTAAAATTCTGATTTCTATTAAAGCGGATGGAGCCAAAACGGTTGGACCGCTACTAGTTCCACAAACATCAACCGATTCAAACCATTCAAACATGAAAACGTTCAGCTGAATTAGGACAATACCGTAACGACTCTTTTTGTTCCTAACATTCATACTTTCCAAGATATTTCCCATTTTTCCCAAATCCTTTTCCCATTGGGAATGCATTACGGAATCCTCAAAAATCTAAAAATTTCACCTTTTTTCAAACTGTGACTACCGATTCATACTTTCAGCTAGAAACTCCATTCAAAATCAAAAATATTCATCATTTTGCTGACTTTTTACATAAGATTCAACTTTTCAATCCCATTCAAACTTTCAAAAATATTTAGCGTTTTCCGAAAATTATGGAAGTTAATGAGAAAATCCTTCAAACTCACTCATCTTCACCCACACATCACAAATTCATACACTGACGTGGAAACTCCATTCCAACTGTCAAACGTTCACGCTGCCGTTGACTTTCAGGAACTAATTCAAATTTTCAATAGAGTGCTGATGTCACACCCCTTCCGGTAGAGCTCATGGGAAAAAATATGAATGGCAGTGAATGGGGAGAGCAATATTATCTTTTGTTCCCGTTTGAGTTGCGACATGAAATCTAATTTTGTTGTTAATGAATTTCAAACATCAATTTTGAGGTCAAGAAAGTCATACTTTGTAGTAAAACTGTTGAGATATAAGCGTTTTAATTAGAAAGACTCAAGAGTACACAGGAGGAGGTCGCGTATGTGTAGCTTTCACTCGCTTCCTGCAGCTTGGCCTCCCCGCTGAAAATCCACTGTTTTATGATTAATCGATTTATGATTGAAGATGTCTGTGTGTTTTGTGCCAGGTTACAGTCACTCCAAGCTGCTGGAAGCGAGTGAAAGCTATGATGTCACATACGCGACCGCCTCCTGTGTAGTTTTTCTAATTACGTTTTTTCAAAAGCGTGTCGCTTCTGTCTTTCTCTGCTCTTCTGCCAGGTGCACCTACTGAATTACCGTAGCAACTGCTGTGCCACACAAACTAACAGAAACATGATGTGTGTGCGTGTCTACATCTTACATGCAGACATGACAGGGGCACAATCTCCATTTTAACCCTTCAGGCAGGGGCGGATGTAGAAAAATATTTATGGGGTGGCAAGAGGGGGGCAGGAATTTTTGAGGGGTGGCAACATATGGCAGATGTATTTAATCACAGTTATCACAGTTTGATGAGAAATACTATATTCACACTGCATAAGGGCACGGGCTGCCATTTACAAACTCATACAGACAAACTTAATCTCATGCAATCAATGTCTTGCATTTGAGGTTTCATGTGAAACAGTTCATATTAGGAATAAGTGTTGAAGGAGGTTCAACAAACTCTGAGTCTAACCCTGAACTCTGAGTTGATTTACCCTGAGATGGGAAACTAGCGGTTAGCGGTTCCAGAACAGCTGATTTGAGTTAGTTCAGTCAACTCTGAGTTTGTTCACTCACAAATAAAAGACAGCGCCTCCATTTTAATCCAGTGGATGTAGAGATATTAATGCATGTGTAGCAGACGGTGCACGTTTATCTTTAAAAGAAGAGCCTGAGTCAGAGCGAGGAAAGTGTAAATAAGTTAACCATAAAGTTAATAAAAAAGTTTGATTCAGTGTTGTCCGTTTATTCATCATTTATCAGACTTAAGTTCCCTTAATGAAGATAAAAGTGGTGGAATCTGACTGTGTATCAGGCTGTAGATGGGTCAAAGACGTGGCATGTCAATTCTGGTGTCCGAGGCATGTTTATAATGTTAAAAAAATATAGAAAATTTAAAACACTACATTTTGTTACTCAACTCTGGTCACTTTACTTACTCACATGAGTATTTACTATAAGAAATGAAAATTTAAGGAGCTATTTAGCTCAAAAGTACAAAACTGTCCTTCCTGGATAACGTCCGGGCTAAAAAATCTAAGCACAAAAATATGCTAAAAATGTCAAAAATCTTAATAAAAGCATAAATGATGTACTGGGGCATAATTGTGTTGATGTTTGTCATGACACCTACAAATATAGTAACAACACTAAGGTCATTTACATTTTTATTAAAGAAATACTTTTGTCCCCATTTTTGGATTCTCAAATGTCCTTCCTGGGTAACAGACATAAAGTGGCTATACATGACCATATTTGGATTTGGATAGTCATGTGACAGGGTGTTGCATCAGCCAACAGATTCTGAAGGACCCCCAAAATATACCACAAGATCTGTAAGTCTCTTAAAATGTTGATAATTTGACCTTTTCGCTCAGTGGTACATGATGTACCACCATGATGTGTCTTTCTGGATAACGCTAAAAAAACATTTATAATTTTTTTACATTTTAAAATGACCTATTTCATGTGAAATATGACATTAATGTGTTGAAGATTAAGCTAATAGTAGACCCATTTAGTGCCTGATAATAAAGGAAAAATAGTTATTTTGTCCTTCCTGGATAACGATATGTCCTCCCTGGATAACAAAGATATTCTGTTACCCAGGACATGTCCTCTGTTATCCAGAATGGACATGTTAATCAATTCAGATTTGTATCGGTATCTGTAGCTTTTTAGGCATTGATTTGATGTTGTATTGTCAAACTTTTATTATTATTAATAACAGCAATTGATTAATTAAGTAAAAGAAGCAGTATTATGTATTTTTGAACTTTTGTTATCGTTTTCAATGATAGCAACACAGGACATTATCATAGATATTGTGAAGTTATTGCCCAAAAATGAGTGGACGAAGTATCTTGAGAAAAAGAGAGCAAGGTATTGTGATTTAGTAATAAAGTGATTATACGGATCAGTTAAAAAGGATTTAAAAAATAGGTTTACACTTGTTTGCAAAAGGCTTAGATATGATAAGATTACGCTGAAATCTTGCAGTGGTCATTCCTGGCTAACAGCATGTCATTCTGGGTAACAATGACACAGTCAAATAATTTAACCCAAATTTCATATTATACTACAGTATCATGTTTTTTGAGTTGAGGATACAATAACAACCCTTTTACTTATAATGTAAAAAAAATTTAAGACATTTTCTATCATTTTTCTCTTTTTGGCATTAACTATAGTGTGACAAACAGGAACGAATGCAGCAATTTCACTATAAATGTCCAAATGCATTACATTAATTCTGATAAAAATGTTGTTTTCTGAGCAGTAATTATTTGTTGGGCTCTAACTGTTGTTATCTATAAACTTTTAAATGCCAACAATGATAGACATTTTAATTTATTTTCAAATCGATTTACGTTACCCAGGAAGGACATTTTTCATGGGAGAAATCACATGATTCACTGAAAAATGCTAATTGCCTTCTTACAACAAATTCCTGTTGTTGAGTGGTATACAGAACACTCTAATAAAGATAGAAAGTAACTTAATAGGCATTTTTAGCCAATTTGATTTTTTTTCATTTTTTAAATCCTTATTCGTCTTTGACCCAGATACATTACATTATATTAATAATATATAATAATATATTTGTTCAGCTTTAATCTGATGGGGAAAAACACAGGAGGCAGCAACTGAAAAATAGGAAGATTTAAAACATATAGGCTAGGCTATAGATCAAAGGCAGAAAGACATGACTGTAAACTCACAGTCTGACCCAGTAATAATATGTTTGGTCATTTGGACTTGAAAAGATGTTGAGGTTAAAATACAGTAGATTTTAAAATGTTGGACATCTATTTGTATCCTTGACTCAGCAGCATTCAGTGATTTTATTTCAGCTACAAATGTAGTAAATTTAAAGACACTGAAATGCTGCACCATTACTCACTCAGAAATATTAACATATAATCCCCAATATTAGGCTATAGCAATCCATCAGTGCGACCAATGACATCAGTGATGGAGATCATTAGTCATTGATACTACGTGTCTAAAGCTTCATACCGAGTTTTAAAATGTAAATAATTAGACCTAAACATTATGTGCAATAAACATGTGGGAGCTGCTCTTACAGACTGACAGACTGATCCTTGCGCACAGTGTTAGCCTATAAACAATGATAAATATTGTGATGACCTCGGCCATGTTGTGTTTTGCTGGCCTCTCTGTGCTCCTCCCTTCCCAGGTTCTCCCTGCCTGTCTCCCTCCCATCTCGTCAGGGGATTCACCTCACCTGTGGCCTTGTCTATAAAGGCATGGCCATTCCAAAATGGCTTCCTCTCTCCTTCCTGGATGCCTGGGGCCTCCAGGCAACCCCAGCGTTGTTTGGTTTGTTTTGGGTTGTGTTACGTTGGCTCTTTTGGTTCTTTATGATTACACATGTACACCTCATACATCCAACACCTCTCACCACACCACTGATTACTGATCTGCACCTAAATCTTATTCTTTAAATAAATTTTTGGTTAATCTAACTGGTTGCTGTGTGGTTCTTCCTCTTTTGTTGTGCTCTTAAACGAGCTGGGCATAACAATATAAAAAGGACAGAGGTTTGATTCTGAGCTGAGGGTGAATTCTCACTGTGTAATATTTGAATGTAAAGACAAAAACTGATGTCCAGAGAAATGATTGATGTGCATAAATTCAGTAACTTAAGACAGTCCTGAGTAACAAACTAATATCCAGCAGGATTTAGACTGTGACAGACGGTAAATCTCTGCTGATGAATGCGCTTTGATACAAGCTTTGACACGGACTGAATGAATGAGGAAATGAAACAGCGTGTAAGAGGGAGGAGACAGAAGAAAACCTAACCTGCTCACAGACTCAGTTGCCATGGTGATTGACTCAGAGTTTGATTTACCTCTCTTTCTGGAACTGAAACCCAGAGTTTCCCTCATTTCAGGGTTAACATACTCAGTTTTCACTAAACCTGCTCTCTGGAATAGGCTACCCCTCTGGCTCCGCTCAGTTTTCCAAACAAAGCAGTCTCTTGCCGCTCTGGCGTTATCTCGTGCTGCATTCTTTGCAGTCGGACATTGGAGATTCGCGCTCGTAAAAAGGCAAATTGGCCTAACTTTTCTTTGAATTCATTGCTGCCAACTGTGGTGGCAGCAGGCGTCGCAGGGCTTTCTTTTAGGGTGGCAGTTGCCACCCTATGCCACCCTGGTAGATCCGCCCAACATTTAAAAAGGCTGTCGCTTGAAAGTGGTGAGAGATAAAGGCATACTGTATATGAGAAAATTATTCATCATGACCTGAAGTTTGTGATGGGAGTAAATTAACTCACCTAATTTGCATATTGTGCCGTCAGCAGGTGGCGACCATATTGGATTTCATAAATCTCAGTAAAACAGCATTTTTAACATATATACACAGTAGATTTATTTTCTTTTGTGCTGCTTTTGTTGTCTCATCCTCAAAATAAAGGAAGAGGAATCTGATGGGAGTAAATTAACTCATCTAATTTGCATATTGTGTCATCACTAGGCAGCGGCCATATTGGATTTCATAAATCTCAGTAAAACATTCACATCATTCAAACTTCATTTTATTAACGGCAGCTATTCAGTGTGGCGTCAGCTTTTCAACAAACTTTCACACATTCAAATCATTCAAACTTTATTGTATTCAATGCAGCATTGCAGCATGGCTTCAGCTTGCAGCATTCACACCCGCAATTTCTTCAGAAATTGCTTCTCTAGTTATTAGGGACCGAGCCTAGAGGCAGAGGACTCCTCACAGAGGAGTTTTGTTTTTGGTGCGTTTATTATTATTGTTGTTATTATTTCTTTCTTTCTTTCTCCTGTCGCCTCTTTGAACTGGAATTTGACCCCCTAAACTCAGCTCAAAGCTCAAAAACTCACCAAAATTGGCACGCATATCAGAACTGGTGAAAATTTTTAGAAAATCATGAAATTAACCTCGAAAGTGCCAAAATAGGCTCTCTAGCGCCACCTAGACACACTAAAATGGCTGCTGTGGCCTGTAGGAATGTTGTAGAGACATCAAACCAAAACTGCTGTACCATGCATATTCAAGCAGCTCTCTCTCCCACATAATTCATCCAAACTGCTTCAAAATTTCTGTACATGATAAGAGCCCTGCCCTCAACACCTCCATATGCTCGAAGGCAATGTTGCTCATGGCGCCCCCTTGTGGAAACAGGAAATGCCATCTTTTACACTGACAAACACCAACCTCAAGCTCCTGACCTGATCAACTACATTTTGTGGCCACATGACGATGAAGTGGATGAATCTCCACAGTGACACACGTGTCCTGTCATGTTGCAGGCTGCCGCGGCGGCGGTGGCGACTTTTCATCCTTCGCCAATGAAGATCAACTTGGTATAAATCCTTCATGCATTGTCCGATTTGCTCGAAATTTCACATGTATGATGAGGGTCCACCCCTGAACGCACCTGGCCACATCTGGTTACGCTCGTAGCGCCACCTGGTGAATAAACAAAACATTGCGTTTTTCGTTCCTGCCAGGTTTTTTGTCCCTTCTCGCTTTGTGCGACAGCGCCCACGTGCCTTAGGCCCTGATGGTTGCATGGAGAAGCGAGGGCCCGATCACAGCTGCAATTAAAAGTGCTCCTAACATTTTGTCCCCCTCAATTAGAGAAAATTAAGAGGCCACCCCAGTACACCACCACCATTCACTATGACCTTAATAATAAACAAAGTCGAATCACCACTTTCTAGACAATGTCAACAATAATTGAAAATTTATAAGCTTCAGGGAAAATATCTGTCAGGCCGGGACTCAAGGCAGGACTCAGATGCAGAGATGACTTGGTTTAAATTGACTTTATTTTCAAAACCAACGTTCTCTATACCGAGTGACAAAACAAGCAGTGACTATGAAATCTATCTAGAGGGTTTTTTTTTTTTTTTTTTTTTTTAAATTAAAAAAGAAGATAACAAAAAAAACCTCCAAATGGAGGAAATAACTATAGACCAGCGGCTAGGAAAAATAACAAATTAAAAGTCACTCCCAGAGGAGGCAAACAAAAGGCTATGTGAAGATTTAACAAAAAGGCTCTGACTGGAGGAAAACCACACTAGACTCAAAATAAGCTCACTCCTGAAAAACGGAGGACCTAAGGTAACCTATGAACAACAAAATCAAAATCACTCCAAAGGAGGAAATCAAACGGCTACGAAAAATAATTCTGAGTTAAGGCAAGAAACTAAGATATAAAAGTTACAAACAAAAAATCACTTGTTTAGAGGAACAACGGCTTATGTGAGGCAACACTGAAAATCGCTCCAAAGGAGGAAAACAAACGGCTATGAAAAATAATCCTGAGCTAAGGCAATAAACTAAGATATAAAAGTTACAAACAAAAAATCACTCGTTTAGAGGAACGTCGGCTTACGTGAGGCAACACTGTGGCTGTGGAAGAAGGCTTGGCGATGGGCTCGGGTGATCAGACAAAGACACTCTGGCACAAGACAAGGGAGACACAGACTATTTAAACACATGGAGGTAATGGGGAACAGGTGGAGACAATTGGTAATCAGGGAAGACACACAGGCGACACATGAGGAAGGGCAAGTGCTCTGAAACGAGAGGAGAGTAAGGCCTTCAAAATAAAACAGGAAATGACAAGACCAAAATCCCAAGACAAGACAAAACTCACCGCGGTGTGACAATATCATGGTATAGTCGTTCTATTTCGTTCCTACTGACCACCAGAGGCGGTGCATAAGCACTGGATAACTCCGCCCGCGCTAGCGCATGTCGAGTACGAATATCAACAATGTCACCCGTGACCCCTGCATGAACTCCGGGAGGCTATATCTTCCGGTGTCAGCAGGTGATCTGTTCCTTCATTCTTCTCGCGACTCGCGCGTCGAGGTGTACGTAAGTTGTTTGCTGTTGATTTCATGTGTTGCTGGTCCTGGGCAGCCTCGTGCCTTTGTGGCGGAGTAACCGGCTGACGCTCGTCCTCCGAGGGGCTGTGGCCAGCGTGCACCATTGTATGTTTGTAATTGTCCCTGCTCTGGTATTGTGGCTTTGCTGGTACGGCGGCGTTCCCGCCCCCCCCCCCCCCCCCCCCCGTTTCCAGCATTCCCCGCAGCTGCTGAGGGCTGTGTGAGCAGGTCAGTGGACGTTGGATTCTGATAACTGTGTTCTGTTTTTTTCTCTTTTCTGCAGTTGTGGGATTCAAGGTGAAGGATTCAATTGTGTTTGGTGACGGTGGTGTTTCCACTACCCTCTTCCAGCTCAGTTGTGTTTGTCAGACGTATATCTATATATATTTCTATGTATATATTTCTATGTATATATTATATGTATACATATATATACATATATATATATATATATTTAAAAAAAAAAAAAAGAAAACAAATAGAGAGAGGAGATAACCTTGTTGGTGAAGGTTGCGTGCCCGCCCCCTCTCCCAACTTGGTTTGGTGGTTTTCTTCAGTTGTGTTGACGTTCCGCTCCCGGCAGTGTCACACGTTTCCGGGCCTGCTGGTTTCTCCACCTGGCTGCAGATGGAGCACGCCTGTGGCATCTGCATGACGCCCCTCGAGCCTGAGGACGGCCATGACCACTGTGTGGCCTGTCTTGGCATGGACCACCTGCAGGAGGCCCTCACGGATGAGGCCTGCATGAACTGCAGTATCATGCCTCGGTCAGTGAGGTTGGCCCGACTGGCTCAACTGGGTCCTCCGGCCTCCCTCCCTTCCTTCCAGTCTGAGAGGGCGGACTTCTGTGGGGCTCCTGCACCGAAGAGGACTGCCACACGCAGCGGGAACGGTGCTCCTGCAAAAAGGACGAAGAGAGCCGCGGACGACCAGCTTTCGTCCAAGGTCGACCGCTTAGCTGCTGACATGGAGCATATGAAGGCGCTCCTCATGAATCTCCAGCCTGCTGGTGGGATGGCCCCTCCTACTGTTGTACCAGCCCAGGACTCACCGCTGCCGCTGGACGATGCGCTCTCCATTGCAGCTTCGTCGAGTCAGTTCCGGGACTCGCAGGGTAGTCCGGCCCCTCTGACGACGGCGGGCTCCTCCCGTTCCTCGACCCACAGTTCCCGGCGGGGGTCTGATGACTCCTCTATGGGGGCGGTCATCGGAGCAGCCCTGGCACGCCTGCAGCTCGATGCCCCGAGTCGGGGGCAGGCTCCCAGTGCGTTCCATAGGCGCAACCCTCCCCCGGCGAGGGTTACAGTGCCGCATTCTCCGGACTTCTTGAAGGAGCTGCACTCTTGTTGGAGGGACACTTCAGCCCTCACCAGGCCAGGGTCGGATGATCGGGCCTTGGCTGCCATGGAGGATGCCGAGTCGGTGGTGCTCCTCCACATGCCGGCGGTTGAATCCCTATCGCGGCCTTGATTGTGGCTCCGGATGAGGCGATGAAATCCGACCCTAAGTGCCCGTCTGCGCAATGTAAGGTCACAGACGATTACATTTGCAAGGCCTACAACACCGCAGCACGTGTCGGCCGCGTGGGGAACACCCTCTCCCACTTACTTCTTGCCCTCTCAGCCTCCCTGCAGGATGCACAGGTGGACGACTCCGTCCGCGACGTGTGTGATGCGTCCCTGCAGGCTTTTGCCTACCAGACGAGGGAGCTAGGCAGGCTGATGTCGACGCTTGTCCACACTCGCCGTCATGTCTGGTTGGCACAGTCACCTCTGACAGAGGCGACTTGTAGGGTTCTTCGCCGGGCGCCAGCAGAACCTGGGGAGCTGTTTGGCTCTGCTGCTCTGGACGCACTGGACCGCACTGCTGAGGCCGACGACACCAGGCGCCGGCTTGCGAGCCTCCACAAAAGGGCACCTGTTTCCAGGACCGGCTCGAGGAGTTTTCCACCTGCCTCACAGGGTCCTCCACGACAATCTCCCCAGGGTGGCCGACAGCGCCAGCGGGACGAGAAGAGGTCAGCGGGTGACTTTCGTTCCACTCTGCGCCGCTCACCTCGGAAGCCTCGGGACCCCAAGCCCGACTGCCGTACTTCCGGCTCCTCCAGGGGCCGGGGGTCTCGGCGCTAGGGCCACGGGGCCGGTCGTCGGCTGCTTTTCGCAGCGGCAGCTCAGTCACTGGGCTGCCTGCTCGCCAGACCCCTGGGTAGTTGCCACCCTGACCCGGGGTTACGAACTGCAGTTCCGACGCCGGCCCCCAGCCTTTGGCCGGGTCACCATGACGGTCATCAACGACCCGGTCAAGGCCCAAGCCTTAGCCCAGGAGCTGTCCACCCTCCTGGACAAGGGCGCCATCACACCGGTGGACCCCCTCCTTCAACCCGGGGGACTCTACTCAACCTACTTCCTTGTCGGCAAGAAGGATGGCGGCCTTCGTCCCATCTTGGATCTCCGCGGCCTAAACAGGTACTTGAAGTTTTTGCCATTCCATATGTTGACCACAGCGGACGTGATGCGCGTGATCCGGCGAGGCGAGTGGTTCACGTCCATTGACCTGACGGACGCGTACTTTCATGTGCCCATTGCGGCTCATCATCAGCCCTTCCTGCGGATTGCCTTTCAGGGCCGCCACTATCAGTTCAGGGTGCTCCCCTTCGGGCTCTCCCTGTCTCCCAGGGTCTTTACCCGGTGCGTGGCAGCGGCTCTGGCGCCATTACAGGCTGGGGGCATGAAGGTGCTGCCATACCTGGACGATTGGCTGGTGTGCGCACCTTCCCGGGCCGAGGTGGTCCAGGATACGGCCCGCCTTCTCACACATGTGGCCCGGCTGGGCCTCACGGTCAACGTGGCGAAGAGCTGTTTGGTCCCCACCCAGCGGGCCACCTACCTAGGCCTGGTCCTGGACTCTGTGGTCATGAGGGCCTACCTGTCGGAGCGTCGTGTGGACGACATCCTCCGGCTCCTTTTCCTTTTCAGGAGAGGCAAACAGCTGCCGTTCATCATGTTTCTACGGTTGCTGGGCAAGCTGACGGCCGCGTCGACTGCCATTCCCTCTGGCCTGTTGTCGTTGCGCCCCCTCCAAATGTGGCTGAACAGCTTTCGCCTGGACCCCAGGTTCCACAGGCACAGGCTGATCACTGTGTCGGCGGCATGCATTCGCGCCCTGGTTGGAGAGACCGGGCGTTCCTGCTGGAGGGTGCGCCCCTGGGTGCTATCCCATCCTTTTGGGAGACCGTCACCTCAGACGCATCCCGCTCAGGATGGGGTGCGGTCTGGCGTGGCAGGCCGGCCCAGGGACAGTGGTCTGTCCGGGACCGCGCATGCCACATCAATGTGCTGGAGCTGCGGGCCGTCCATCTGGCTCTCCAGCATTTCCTACCGCACCTGCAGGGGAAACATGTGCTGATCCGGTCGGACAACAAGGCTGTTGTCTCCCAGATCAACAATCAGGGGGGCACCAAGTCGGTGCGACTGTTGAGTGTGTTCCGGCACCTGTTTACATGGGCTGCTCCCCGTCTGTCCAGCTTGCGGGCTGTGTGGCTGCCCGGCGACCAGAATCGGGTGGCAGACTTCCTTTCCCGACACAGGCCTCCTCCGGGGGAATGGAGGCTTCATCCGGAGGTCGTGGAGATGATCTGGGGCATTTTGGGCAGAGCGGAGGTAGATCTTTTTGCCTGGGACGGGATGCCCTGGGGCACGAGTGGCCCGACGGCCTCCTGTATGCATTTCCGCCGTTGCCTCTGATCCTCCCGACGCTGCAGCGGGTCCTTCAACGGGGCCACCGTCTCCTCCTGGTGGCCCCATTCTGGCCGGGGAGGATTTGGTTTCCACTGCTGCGGAGGCTTTGCTGCAGCTTGCCATTGCACCTCCCAGACAGGAAAGATCTCCTGTCACAGCTGGGGGGTCGGATATGGCACCCCAACCCCTGCCGTCTCCAGCTTTGGGTCTGGCCACTGCAGGGCTCGACCCGCTCCTGACTGCTTGCACTGAGTCGGTCAGGTGCACCATTCTGCAGGCTCGTGCGCCATCCACCCGCCTACAGTAAGAGTGCAAGTGGAGGAGGTTCTCTGCCTGGTGTGCAGGCAGGGGGGAGGATCCCGCCTCTTGTCCGGTAGCCACCATTCTGGAATTTCTCCAGTCTCTCCTGGAGGATGGCCGTACTCCTTCTACCTTGAGGGTGTATGTGACGGCAATTTCATCACGGCATGCTTTGGTTGAGAATGCCACTGTGGGGTGCCACCGGTTGGTATCTTCTTTTCTCAGGGGGGCACTGAGGCTGCGGCCTCCGGTGGCCCCCAGGGTTCCAGCATGGGATCTCTCCCTGGTGCTGGATGTCCTGTCTTCCTCGCCCTTTGAGCCTTTGACCCAGGCTGATCTCAAGTGGTTGTCAATGAAGACAGCCTTTCTCCTTGCTGTCACGTCAGCAAAGCGGGTTGGGGAACTGCATGCTCTCTCCATCAGTGAGTCCTGCCTGCGTTGGGGGCCGGAGGGTTCGTGGGTGACTCTCTGGCCGAACGTTGCGTTCCTGCCAAAGGTGCTGCCGCGCAACCATCTCAACCGGCCGATTCATCTGGCTCGGTTTGACCCCCCTTCGGCCGACGGTGGAGCGCAGTTTTTGTGTCCTGTACGGACCCTGTCTGCTTACCTCCATGCCACTGCGCCCGTGCAACGAACGGACCAATTGTTTGTGTGCTATGGGGGTCATAACAGAGGTTGTGCCCTCTCTAAGCAGCGCCTGTCACATTGGATTGTGGATACCATCTCCTATGCTTACAGGGTCACCGGTTGTCCGTTGCCAGCTGGGGTCAGGTGCCATTCGACGCGGGGGGTCTCCACATCCTGGGCTGCCTTGAGGGGTGTCTCATTGGAGGACATCTGTGCTGCGGCTTCTTGGGCATCGCCTTCCACATTCCATCGCTTTTATCGCCTCAACGTTGATGCTCCCCACCCGTTGGGCGTGGTCCTCCACAAGACATGGTATGAGTCTCATACCATGTCTTGTGTTTCAGGCAGTCACCTGCATTGTATTGTTCAGTAGAGAGACATCTGGACTGTGTCGTTTATTTCTCAGCGAGTATTCAAGTTAAACTGTATAATTACAGCCTCTTAACACTGTGATTTATCATAACTCATAGAGGCTTCACTCTCTAATCGCCTTTGTTTTTTCCCTCACCTTCTCAGCCCCACCCTTTTCTTTCCGTTTTTTTTGATTAATACCAGTATCCATATTGTTATCTTGCACGCGGTCCCTCCCATCTGCACCTGCTGCACACGGCTGCTCGATTTGCGTGACATATGCGCTTCCTTCTTCTTCAATTTGATTGGCGGCCGGCCAGCTCATAGATATCTATGGGCCGACTGGCATCCAATTTAAAGGCTGCCACCTAGCAGACTGGACGTGGAACAGTAGATTATCAGGGAGAAAAAGAAAAAAGACAAAAAAAAAAAAGAGAGAAAACAGTGATGACTGCGTGGCGGCCGCCGGCCGTCCTGCAGTACCGGCCGTTCTGTGATTCTCCAGAACCTCCAGATGGCCAGTCCGCCCCTGGACCAGGCTATAAATAAGGGCAGGCTACTATTTGAAGGAGGCTTTCAATAAAAGAAAGAAAAAAAATCTCAGCCAAATTTGAAAATACAAACACTGTATTTTGTTTTTAATTTAAACAGCAGAAATATTTATGTAAACTTTTCTTTAGAGTAAAAATTTATATTTTCTGTATAGTATTACAAATAAAGTACTGTATGATTTACAGTAAGAAACTTTACTTTGACAGTAAAAATAGTTTTTGGTGTTTTTGTAAATCACCACTATTTACTATTTACTACAGCACAGTGTACTAGTTGTCCTGCCTTGAAAGAGTGAATCATCTCATCCTTTGTCCCATCTGCAGCCATCGTGATGCCACA
This sequence comes from Epinephelus cyanopodus, assembly GCA_026686955.1. Classification (NCBI taxonomy): domain Eukaryota; kingdom Metazoa; phylum Chordata; class Actinopteri; order Perciformes; family Serranidae; genus Epinephelus; species Epinephelus cyanopodus. The sequence goes on from CM048935.1 coordinate 35,131,218, forward strand.
CACCTTACAAGACAACATGCCACAAATTAACTTTAAAACTAGGCTACATTCATAATTGTGACTTTTTATCTCACGATTTTGATTAGGAATGGCGATTTTTTTTTTCCCCATTACTGGCGAAAATGGGCTTCCATAGATAAAGATGGTATGGTAAACATATCCGTGCCAGAGGCGGTCCTGGCTAGTTTTACGCCCTGGGCGAACCATCCCTTGGTGCCCCCTGCCCCACTCCCCACGGTACGATATCAGTGAGAGTATCATGGTGTTCTGAGTAGTATCACAATATCACGGCAAGAATGAGGCAGATGTGCCTTTTGTCATTTATAAAAAGATAAATCACTTTTCTATAATACACCACTGATATTTCAAATGAATAAATTACTTATTGACTTATACTTACAAAACAGCACCAATAAGTGATTAACATAGAGGGGATCAAAATAAAATAAATAAATAAAATCAAAATCAACCAGCCACCCTCCTCCCCTGACAAGTAAAGAACAGTCCCTCCATAAGTAAAGAACAGTCCCTAAAGTGCGGTGAGGTTTGTGGGCCGTTACCTAGGGTGACCATATTTTGATTTCCAAAAAAGAGGACACTCGGCCGGCCACGACATAGCCTACTTAAATGATACTCGCAGTTTGCTCAAATTTTTTTTAAATTTATATGTATGGATAGAAAATTAAGTTATATTACAAAATAATATCTCTCAAAGACAGAAATTCAGATAGGCCTCTATAGGGGACACATACACACACTAGCATGTGGCGATCCAAGCCCGACGGTACCCGACGGGTCAGGCCGGGTTTTCTCAAAAATGTAGAGCTACATTTTTGACCAAACCCGGCCCAACTTGTTATAGCTATATAAATTGTATTCGTGCTGGGGTCAGATTCAGTCAGCTTTCAGTAAAAATGTAGTGTAAACATAAATAAAATCCTATTGTCTGTCCTATTTATTGCTTGGGCACTGTTATTTACGTGACAACACCTGAACATAACACACACAGACATACACTGGCTGTTTGTTTCTGCCTCTCCCCATGCTGGAAGTCTTGGACCTCCAGCCGTCCACCTCAGCCTTGATTAAACGCTGAAAATAAAATAAAAGAGTGAGACAGGTTTTTCCTATTTTATCTTATTTTGTTTTATGTCTACCTCTCCTCTCACTGGAAGCGTCGGACCTCCTGCCTCCCGCTCCCGTCTCAACACTGAGGTCTCACTCTCCGATGAGCACCCACGGCGCACGCCCAACCTGTTAATATGGGCCCTTGCGTTTTTGGGGTATTTTTACTGTCTTTACTTTTAAGCTCATATCACAGTCATTATAAAAACTACATACACATGCTATATCTTGTTTTGTTTTTTTTCAGGACAATCTGGGCTAACCAGGTTTGCCATCATTTTATGTCCTACTATGTGCCTGTATTTTATATTAATTTTAAACAAATACATGTGACTAAATTCTTACATTTTTACACGTATCTCACCATAGCAAGTTGGAAAAAGACATATTCTACCATATATGAAGAGGGGAGACTCTCTGGAATTTGGCAATAAAAGAACCATGATGGTGGGACATTCTGTCACTTCATAGCCGTCCAAAACATGTGGTTTGTGCCAGGCGGAAAATGATTGCCAGTATTTTTTCATTATTGCAAGAAATTCCATTGACTCATTTACAAGTCAAAAATGTGTTTTTATCTGAAAGAAACATGCAATATTTACATTTAAGATAATAGAAAAATAGTCAACCAAGTGCAATGATGTCCTCCAAGATAATATTTGCAACTTTGTTTGCAGTGAACAAAGTTTGTTGTTGTTTTTCAGTTTCAGTTATATATTGGGGGGGCTTATCGGGCATTGGGGGGGGACACATGTCCCCCTCAATGTATATGGTGACTATGGCCCTGTCAGGCATGCATAATTAGGCCTCAGTTGTCTGGGTGCGCAAAGGTGAAGTGGCTGGTGTTGTCATACAAAGTTTGATGGAGTGTCGACTGGACAATATGGAGATATTTGCATCTTGAAAGCCGGATTACAAATGTGGATAGACAGGGAGAAACACAGGCAAGCAAGATGTGGTAAGATACAATATTTCTCACTATATGAAGTGACTGATAACAAGATCTGTAATGGGTTGTAAAGAAATTCATCAGGTTTTTATTTTGTAGACAATTAATCTGTATTTATAGCATGATGGGATGACAGCACAATGATGTGTGGTATCATTGGAAAGCTCTGCTTCTGCGCTTTCATGTGATATGCGTGGTATTTCTATGCGATGCTGCATTCGCGAGTAATCCATCCAAGAGTAATGTGTGTGCAGAGCTGTATGAAAGCTATACTTAATTTTATTGTAATTTTAGCATTTTTTTTTCGCTGTGAAAACATTGGACTACCGACAAGTGCTTGGTCTTGTCAGAAAGCTATGATTCCGCTATTTCACGTGATATGCGTGACTTCTCGCTATGACTCATGGTTGCGGAGAAAATCCACAGAGAAGAACAGGTGTGAATTTGGATACACTATGCGTTGTTCGGGCCCATAGGGTTAAAGAGCCTGTAACTGTAACAACTGTGTGGCACAAACTCAGTGCTTTGGTTATAAATAATGTCGGGCTCGGTTCGGGTTCGAAGAGAAATATGCGGCCCGTGCCGCACTCTAACACACACACACACACACACACGGAAAACCGGACATTATCAGTTTATAAAAAAAAAAAACGGGACGCTCCGGATGCCCCGGACGGGACGTGAAAAGTGGACATGTCCGGGCAAAAGAGGGCGTCTGCTCAGCCTAACGTCGTTAACGTTGCCTAACACAAAGAGAAATATTAATGGTTCGTTTCTCCTCTGACACGCCACTTACCTGTGTGCCCCACGGCTCAGTTGTTCAGTTACTACTGAGCAGTCATGACACCAACGAAAGAGGAAATTACTGGACCTGAAGTGTGACTTGTCTGTTGCCTGTAAGTCGGTATCTTGCGGTTGTCAGCTGCTCTCATGTTCCCTCCTTTGTTGTTGTTTGTTGTTGTTGTTGCTGTCTTCTGCATACCTCTGTTGCCATCTTATCTGTTTACAATCAGCTGAGAGTGCGCATGTGCGTGGATGACGGTGAATGTGTGTGTGTGTGTTTTGAAGAGGATTTGAAGATTTTCCAATGTACTTCCATTCAGACTCATAAGACTGCCACCAGAGTGCCACCAATTGGCCGATTTGCACCGAATTTTGGACAAACCCTCATCGGGCCATGGAACACAGTTAGCGAAAGTGTTGTGGTAATCCGACTGTATTTGGTTAAGATATGAAAGACTGTCTGTTTTGAAAACAATGTGCAAAAATTTGTTGTTTTATATTTTGGGCGTTTTTTGGACTATTAAAATTCTTTTAATAACTTTTTGTCAGGAGGGTCCACACATGCTTCATGCAAAGTTTGGTGCATGTTGTGTGACTATCAGAACCAAATTAGTTACTGAGAGGAGAAAGCAGGGCTCTGTCTGACATGCTGAGTCCAAGAATGAAACATGAAGCCATCACTGCAGTTTTGGGGGTGTTTATTCTAACCCTTTCAATAAAACATAAACTTTATGCAGATGGACTGAATGGACTAGACTGTGATGGAAAAAATAGCCTTTGCGGTTAACAGAAATATCGGCACCCTACCTCACCCTGTCTCTGTACCAAGCAAACAGATTCATAGGCAGGTGCAGGTGATATTCATTTGGCAATCAATCAGCATCACACACATAACTCCGCCCACATACACACACAGCCACACCCACTACCCCAGGTGAAGAATGAGAAACACATCCCTGCCTCTACAGTGCAAATCAGTCAAATTGCCTAGGAGGAGTTCCAAATAGTAGGTTTTTCATTGTTTGCGATTTTGCAAATGGAAATTTAATGCAAAAGTGGGCATGCCTTATATCACACAATTCAGCTGAATTCGGGGAACACTGAGATAAAGTTTCAAAATGTGTGACATGTTATGTGGGAGTTGTGGGCCAAAAACACTTTTGCATTGAAAATAGTGCCACCTGCTGGTCATTTTTGGTGTGTCACTTACAGGGACCAATCTTTACCACCCCTATCAGTTTCATTTCCATAAGTGTTATGGTGTTGGCACAGTGGCAAATATTAAATTAGACTGCCACCACAGCGCCAGCTACTGGCAGATCGGTAACTCCTTCATCAGATATCCTCAGGAGGGCATTGACAATAATTGTTTTAATTTTCGTGTTAATCCGAGCAACCAATGTGGAGATATAAAATACTTCAATTTAAAGAGCGCCACCTGGTGGTCATCGCCTGACATTTGGCACAGAGTCTCAGGGGCTCATGGGGAAGTAGTAAACTGAGTTTCATGTCATTCGGACACAGCAATATGGAGATATGCAACACTTCCTGTTTTGTACCAAATCTGCAGGAAGCTGCTATTTGTAACTGCTATTTATAACTTCAGTATTCTTTGGAATGTCAAAATTCTTTTAATAACTTTTTGTCAGAAGAGTCCACAGATGCTGTGTGCAAAGTTTTGTGCAAATCGGTGAAATTGCCCAGGAGGAGTTCGAAAAAGTACGTTTGCGTCATTTTGCGAATTTGCAGAAAGAAAAGATAACCGGAAATGGGCGTGGCCTATATTACGAGATTCAGCACAATTCACTGAACGTGTGGATAATAGGTTTTTGAATGTGCCACAAAGTATATGGGAGTTATGACCCAAAATGCACTTTCCTTGATTTTAGCGCCACCTAGTGGTGGAAATTCGGGACGACAATAGTTTATAAAATTCTTCGCCAGACTAAACGCGTGTGCCAAATTTTTTTCAGTTTTGAGTTTTTGAATTTGGGAAAGGGGCCAAATTGGGGATTAAAGGTTCGTAAGAATAACAATAGTAATTGTAACTGCAAGCAGCGATGAACGGGCCCTCGCACCTTCACGCAACTCGAGGGGACTGGCATGATGCCTTCTGACACGCCACTTCATTTCTGTCAAAGTTAGACATCGCATACAGGAGTGACTTGGCATATCCTTGATTCAGTGCTGGAATGACATATTTCACATTTTGTATCACCTCCTCTTTCCACTACAGGGAGTTGAAGAGCGCACTAATTATACAACATGGTTTTTTTACATCAAATATACACCACACCATTAAACTTTCAGATAAATCAAAAGATAAGTGTTTGATGAGACCTATTTCCTGTCACCACTAGGTGGCACTATGAGTATCAGGGAATATGGTTATATAAATGTTTTCAGGGCAGGACTAATATGAATCATGTGAAGTTTGCTGGACATCGGACCATTTACTCCACAGTTAGAGCAATTTCCTGTTTTATGGTGAGACATCAAAATTAAACCCTCTGCAGCGGGCGTAGACACGAATGATATGTCATGTTTGTTTACATCAAATATAGACCACAGCATTGAAATTTCAGGTTAATACAAAGGTAAGTGTCTGATGAGAAGTACTCCCTTTCGCCACTAGGTGGTGCTATGACTATCACCGTATATTGTTATATAAATGTGTTCAGGGTGGGACTAATATGAATCGTGAAGTTTGGAGGACATCGGACCACTTACTCCAAGGTTAGAGCAATTTTCTGTTTCATGGCGAGACATCAAAATTAAACCCTCTGCAGCACGCGTAGACAATAATTATGTCATGTTTGTGGACATAAAATACAGACCACAGCACTGAAATTTCAGGTTAATCCAAAGATAAGTGTCTGACAAGAAGTATTTCCTTTCGACACTAGGTGGCGCTATGATTATCAGGCAATATGGTAATGAAGATGTGTAAGTGCTCCCTGCTTCTGAAGAGTGTAGATGCTTTCCTGCTTCCTTTTTTACTCTGCTATTTAATTGTTTTACTCCTTCTACAAATCCTGGAAAATCTCTACATCCATCATTTCATTAATTATTTTAAGTAAACCAAGACTTTGAAGAACATTTTTATATTTTTAACCGATCTGACGAGCCAGCAGCATGTCCGGGGGAAGAAACCAAACAAATTCCTTCTGTGAACGCTGTCGGAGATATCAACAAGAACAAGCATGGATTTTTGCTTTAGAATCTGAAAAATAACTTCACAAGACACTCCCAGTGACATCCGGTGGTAAGAAGCCCACAGTTACTTTCAGTAAAAAGGGTGAAAAACCTGCTACTTTCATCTTAAACCTGAGTGATACTGTGTCTTTTCCAAAACTCTGTAAAGACCAAAATGCCTCATCCTGGAGAGAACTTGGTGCTAAGCCAAAGCAGCACAAAGTGATGAGAGATAATGTTAATACCTACGTAACATCACCCAAAATAAAGCTTACAAACAGATTTTTGCCACTGTCAGAGACTGAATTTAATGTTTCTAACGAACAAAGAGAAAATGGATTACTTTCACAAAACTGGAGCCATAAAGTCGGCAAAAGACAGCAGGCAGACAGACCATCTGGACCAAACGTCAAGGTCAGAGGTACGCTGCTAATAGGAGACGGTGCTATCAGTGGCATAAACCACGGAAGAATTCAAACATGCTGCTGTCCCAGTGCCACTGTCTCTGAGATAACAACACTCCTCCCAAAAGTTTTGTCTACACACCGAGGAGTCAAACAGCTGATCGTGCATGTGGGTACAGTGGACATCAGAAAGGAACAGACTGAAGTCTTGAAAAGGGATTTCACTAAGTTCTTCAAGGAGCTTGATAAAGTGGAGGTCAAGGCATTCATTAGTGGACCTCTTCCAAACATAGACAGGAAGATAAACAAGTTCAGCCGGCTGCTTCAGCTGAACACATGGCTGTCCAAAGAGTGTGCGCACAGAGGATTGCACTACATTGAGAACTTTTATCTCTCCTGGAAACGAGAGGACCTGTTCAAGGGAAAGGGCCCACACCTGTGCAGAGGAGGGAGGAGAGTGCTGACAGAACACCTCCTCCACGCTCTGAGGCATCAGAATGGGCCGGGACAGGGTCCTGAGCGACCAGTGAGAGAAAAGAGGAACGAGAGAAGCATCTCTGTCGCAGAAGCCAGAGACCGAGCTAGTGTTTCAGCACCAGCTGCACCACAACAGCCTCCACCGCCCCCAGCGAAAGATTCAGCTCCAGCACCACAACAGCCTCCACCACCCCCAGTGAAGGATTCAGGCCCACCATTGGTTTCACCTCCCCCCCGGGCCCTCATCACAGGCCTTGGACTTGTCTGTGACGGCTCCAGCAGAAGTTTCAGACCCGGCAGCACCCCCATCACCTCCTCTACCCACAGACCAGCCCTGGGCCCCCCCTGCCACATCTACCCCCTCTAGAGCCTTGTCCATCTCCCTCTCCTTTTCATCCCCACCTTCCCCCATGGGCCTTCCCAGCCATCTTGAAAGGGATTAAGATGGTTCCCCCCACCCCTAATATCAAGTCACACAGGAGCTTCAAATCTCCTGCTTCACAAACTAAAGCTCCCCCAGCTCCTCCCCCTCAGTTTTCATCTGGTCCATCACCCAAACTTCCCCCTGCTCGTCCTCCCCTGCCTGCCCCCAGAGCTGGTATCCCTAAGAGCTAGGATGCACAGGGACTTACAGCCATGATAAAGGTAATATCAAGCTGGGGCCCTGTGAGACAATATTCTCCCCTAGTGCTATATCTACAGCCACACCACATAGACCAGATTACAGAAGGACAGTTAGACTGTCCAATCAGAGAAATTTAATCCATGTCTCTTGTAAGAAGATAATGTCCAGCCCTACTGAAACTAATCTGAAACTTGCTGTGCTTAATGTCAGATCCTTGTCTAACAAATCATTTTTAATTAATAATTTGATCTCTTCATATAATCTTGATTTTATGTTTTTAACTGAAACATGGCTTGACAAAAACACAGGTAATGCTGTTCTAACAGAATCAGCTCCACCCAACTATGAATTTGAATCTGAAACACGAGAAAACAAAAAGGGTGGAAGTGTCTGTGCAATATTTAGAGATCATATGGTTATGCACAGGTTGTCATTTGGGGTGTTTTCATCATTTGAGGAGCTAAAACAATCTCCGTCCATATTCTATGTAGTTATACAGTGGGTACCTGTCTAATTTGGCCGCATCTCCGCGTGAATCACACATGAGAAACTGAGGCCGGCAGTTCAGGGGGGAAGGTGGGTTAATTACTATATCCAGGAGTAGCTGCAGTGTGCGCAAACAACCACCAGGTGGCACATGTGAGCAGATAATATCATCCCCCTGCCCCCCCTTCCCATCGCTCGTGTCATTTATTCAATGAATGTGGTATTACTGCTATTTCAACATTCAGGAGGTTTCATGCATATTGAGTGAACCGCTGCAGCTGAGCTGTGCTGTGCTTCCGTCACCAGATTCATCACTAATTCAATAAACATACACAAATATTCAAGTCGCAGTTCACATGTATTGCAGCGAATGCTTCTGTAGGATACTGTAAGTCACATAACCAGCCACACAAAGAAAGAAAATGAAGAAAATGTAACATTATCAATTCCGCGTAGGGCTGGACTCGATTTCAATTTCGATTTAAATAAGAAGACTTCGTTTTCAAGCTCCAAAGGCCAAGATCTAATTCTAAGCGGTCTGTTGTTGACTTGTCTGTTTAAATTTAACACTGGATCACAGTTTAAAATGTAGTTTATATTCATAAATGAACTCTGCCATGGCCTGTTTTAAGATGGACCGCTAATATCGTCATAAAAAATGTTGAAAATTGCAATAGCCTAAATCAAAATTTTAAACAATAGTATACTGTAAATTGGAATCGCTGTCGCTGCTCTGAGATACCAGATTTACATGTAAAATAGGCTACAACATTTAGATATATATTACATTACTGTACAATCGTCTCATAATCACTTTATTCGCCAAATGCATCAGACAGATACACAGAAATTTGACTTGGCAATCAGCGCTAAAGAACTATGACAAACAATAATACACATTAGCTGCAACAAGATATGCTTCCATAAAAAACTAACAACAAAAACAAGTACATGTCCACAGCAAAGATAAAGTGCATGTGTGTAAAAATAAGTTAAAACTATTGATAAAATCAGAAATATAAATAGTTCAATGAGTCAGTGTTTATCAGGATGATGCGGATTCATTCCGAACAATTTCACGGTATGAACCTGGACGATCGGCGTGTCTGGAGATAAAAAAAAATATAATATTCAATGAATTGCTGGTGTGTGCGTCATGCGTAAATGCGCATGAGGACACACATTGTCCCCTACTGTATAATATGAAGGAGACTGGACCTCATTCAGCGCTTCTAAAATGTCAGTATGCATGTTCGGATACAGGCTTTTCAATTCACGAAACAGACAATCCAAACAGTTTTATCAAATATTTTATTTATTTTTCGCCTTTTTCGGGCGGGTGGTGGTGGTGATGTGCCAGAAGGAGCTGCGGACATTCTCCCGGCTCTCTCACCGCTCGCTGACCGGAAAATACGGGTTTTCTTTATATTAGCGATTATATTCAAAACCGTCAAACAGAGATGAATAAATAGCCTAATCAAATACAGTGCTGGTGTTAAGTAGCCCAATTATTTTGGTATTTTTTTAATTTAAAGTTTTGACCATTACATTTCCTCCCGTCAGCTGTGTTGAATCTATGTTAACACGCTGTGTATAAGTACAAATAGCCTATATGTTCCTACTTCACCTCAAGATTTAATAAGAAAACATTGTGACCCTCCAATGCTGACCTGAAGTTGGCGCCAGTGACTATTATATTATAATAGCCTATTATTTTTCTGGTATTAACACACAACATGAGATCACAGATATCCAGATGAACACAGAACATGAATTAACAGTATCATGGCTAAGATCCTAAGAACGATCTTTATTGGGAAATGCGGCCATTTCAGCTTTGTCGCAACCCTCCCCCACCCCATTCACCCCCAGCCATTGAATGAATGAGATTAGGCTGCCTGTTACCTTCAGAATGGTTGTTTGTGTTCCCCTACTTAACCTGTATTGAAGTGGTAATGATTCAGTGAGAGGTGAGAACAGTGAAGGTGTTTCTATGACGTTTTCGCAGCAGTATTAAAATACCATTACTGCAAGTGAAACATGAGACTCTTCATAAGGCTATGTAATGTTTTTTTTTTTTTTTTGTGTGTGTGTGTGGATCTCTTTATATCTGCTTTAACACTACCCGATGCTGCAGAAGAATAAATTAAAGTTAAAAACTCTAATACTGTGTATAAAGAAACATACACTATTTTTTTCAATTTCACAATTGGTGTCACTCGCAGGGCGCGGCGGACCTGCGTTGCGCCTCCGTTTTTGACGATGTTGACAAATAGCCTAAATTAGATGAATGAACACTGTCCAAGGTTAGACGCGGAGCACACCCCAGATCAGCTGATATGAGGGCTGAGAAAATGAATGAATGTGTGTGAGACACACACGTTGCACGCGCGCCCCTCCTCCCTCCTCCCTCACCTGTAGTAACTGATTGACATGTAGTAACATGATTGAAAAATGGAGCGACAGTCGCAGCTGAAGTGGAAAGGTGCGTAGACAGGGAGAGGCTTAATAAGTGTAAAGCACTACAGCGAAGTGCTGTAAAATAACTGACATGTTTTATTTTGTAGTAGGCTACTCTGTCCTCATCTCACACCTTGTAAGTCAAGCTATTGAAACAAGGTTTCAAAGATTCATCTTCAACTTATACCTTCAAAAACGAATAAATAAACATTTTTCCATCTCTGTGCATGCACTTTCATGTTTCTATGATCAAACAGACAAACCAAATCCACCCCACACAAGTGTTATTTAAATTAAATAATTACCCCGACAATATAGCCACAAAATGAAGTTTAGGCCACTTTTATCTTTCCCTGAATAAAATTACACAGCGCAGTCATGAGTCAGTGAGCACCCGCCCTGCTGAGCAGGCATCTCAGAGCAGCCACCTCCGACAGTGATTCCGATTTACAGTATACTATTGTTTAAAATTTTGATTTAGGTTATTGCAATTTTCAGCATTTTTTATGACGGGTATTAGCGGTCCATCGTTAAAACAGGCCATGGCAGAGTTCATTTATGAATATAAACTACATTTTAAACTGTGATCCAGTAGACAAGTCAACAACAGACCACTTAGAATCAGATCTTGGCCTTTGGAGCTTGAAAATGAAGTCTTCTTATTAAAATCGAAAATGAAATCGAGTCCAGCCCTACGCAGAATTGTTAATGTTACATTTTCTTCATTTTCTTTCTTTGTGTGGCTGGTTATGCGACTTACAGTATCCTACAGAAGCATTCGCTGCAGTACATGTGAACTGCGACTTGAATATTTGTGTATGAATGAATTTATGAATCAGTGATGAATCTGGTGACGGAAGCACAGCGCAGCCCAGCTGCAGCTGTTCACTCAATATGCGCGAAACCTCCTGAATGTTGAAATAGCAGTAATACCACATTCATTGATAAAATGACACGAGCGATGGGAAGGGGGGCAGTTTTTATTTGGATGCACCCCTCAACTCGAGCACAGCGACAAGTTTGAGTTGACTGATGTATTTATTCTCTAGCAGGATGTAAACATTTCTGTGACTTCCTGTATATTCTGCTTTGAAGACTGCTGAAAACTGTTAGATTCATGGACAGCGCCACCCTTCTTTGCACCTGACATTGTGGTCGAAGTTGGAATTGTCTCTAAACCCTTTTAGCAGTATTCAAGCTCTCTGCTGCCACCTGGCGGCTACAGTTGCCAAGTGCACGCCCCCCCCCCCTCAACTCCTCACGTATCATGCTTCATACTTTGCGTGAGAAAAGTGGCCAAGTTAGTCTGTTACCCACTGTATACAAGCCTCCCCAGCACCGTCAAAGTTTTATTGATGATTTTACCAGGATGCTTTCAATTGTATACACAGACTTTGATGGTTTGGTCATTACAGGTGATTTTAATGTACATGTGGATAATGTCTGTGACAGAAAAGCTAAAGAGCTCAGTGCTGTCCTTGAAACCTTTGGCCTGACTCAGCATGTGTGTGAGCCCACCCACAGCAGAGGGCAGCACACTCTGGATCTGCTCATTACAAAGGGGGTTAATATTTCAAACGTCAATGTGGTTGATGTTGCTCTGTCTGATCATTTCTGTGTCTTCTTTGATCTGTCTGTTTCTCCCAAACCACCGGCTGGTCCTGCAGTTGTTTGGAGGAGACACATAAATAACAGCACAGGTGCTCTGTTCATGGAAATGATAAACTTTGAAAATGCCTCATGTTCTAATGTTGATGATTTGTTGAACTCTGTTACGTTGAGTGTTTTGACTGTTCTGGACACCATTGCCCCTGTGAAGGTTAAAATGGTTAAAAATAAGCAGAAGGCGCCATGGAGGAATAACGATTCGGTCAGAGCACAGAAAAGGGAGTGCCGGAGGGCCGAGCGGAAATGGCGCAAGTCAAAGCTTCATGTTCATTATGAAATTTATAAAGAAATGTTGTACGTGTTCAACCAGATCTTATGTAGAACAAGGGAGAGGTGCTTTTCTGAAATTATTGGAAACTGCAGTAACAATTCGCGTGTCTTATTTGCAACAGTGAGCAGATTAACAAACCCTCCAGCTCAACTGCCGTTGGAACTGATCTCCACATCTAAGTGTAATGAGTTTGCAGTATTCTTTTGCAACAAGGTTCAGACCATTAAAAATGGCATCATTTCCACAACACCAATAACAACCCTGCAGCCACCCAGACACTTAGAGCTGACTCATTTTGCACCTGTAACTGACAAAACTGTCCAAGAGATCATCACCAGTCTGAGTTCATCTACATGCTGCCTCGATGTGTTACCCACTAGATTTCTAAAGTCTGTGCTGAGCAGTTTGTTACCACCACTCGCTCACATAGTTAACATGCCACTACAATGTGGAACATTCCGAAAGGCCTTGAAAACTGCGGTCATAAAGCCTCTCCTAAAGAAGAGCAGTCTTGATGCCACAGTACTGAACAACTACCGGCCCATTTCAAATCTGCCGTTTTTAGGCAAAGTCCTTGAGAAAGTTGTTTACCAACAGCTTACTGACTTTCTCCTAATGAACAACTCCTTTGATGTTTTCCAGTCAGGTTTTAGACCCCATTAGGGTTGGGCGATATGTTAAAAATTTCCAACTGGCCACCGTCAGCCCATCAACCGGCGGTTGCCGATATATTCGGCAGTTGTGTGTGTGGTGGAGAAAAAAAAAGAGGGAGGATGTTGCATTCATGTGATGTCGGAAAGAATCGAAAAAGGACTTTCAGAATGGGATAATTCCATAGGATAATTCACATGAACGCCACCTCATGCCAGAAAAACAACTCGGCAACTCGGATCTCCCGACACCACATGAATACAGCAAAAAAATGCAGCGTGCTTTGCGAGCCCACTCATGTCCAACATGGCATGGAAATATCTGTGCATACCGGCAACAAGCACGCCGTCAGAGAGGGTGTTTAGCACGGCTGGTAACATTGTTAACCATATGTGCATATGAGTTCACGTTGCGGCCGGGTTCCACCAGCTGCACGTCAAGCGTCTTGTTTACCGTTTGCTGAGCCATGATAGTTAAAGCATTTTCCACCTAAGTTATTACATATAGCCTATTTGAGTTATCTACAAGTTTACTGTACTGTTTGTCATCTACTCGCTTTCAAATGTCCGCCACGGACATTTACACAATGTCACGGATAAACATGGGTAAATGCATGAAAAAAACAATCATCACATATCTCCTCTGATAATGGTTTATACATTTAAAAACACAGTGAGCTCATTTAGCACACTATTTCATGTAGTTTTTATCCGCTGGAGGGTCGCGTAGGGGAGTGTAGCGCGACAAAAATGGAAGAGCATTCTAAAATAGAGAGTTGCCGTTGCCGGTGCAGCAGCTGTAATTGATAACAGGGGGGCGAGCTGCTACGGGACCCGCGCTGCTCCCGTTGCCGGTGGACCCCGGCCGTAACTTTCAGCTCCGCCATCACTGACGTGTTTTGTGAAAGACTCGCCGGAAATCAGTGTGAAGCTGCAGGTTCCAATACGCACACACTTTGAATGGTGCTCTACATAGTAATTATGGACTATATGTACCGAGTTGAATTCTGTGGAGACAAACCATTAATTTAGCAAAATAAAATGACAAAAATTGCTCAAAAAAATCGCCAAAAATGAAACCAATCGTGATAGACTTGGCCGATGGGCGATTGGCGATATATTCGTCCAATCGACCAAGCCTAGTTCATATCTACATATAGTAGTAGTAGCTGGCTATCTAAAACTAGCCAACATCTGTAGCAAGTTTGCTGGAGGAAGACATCCTGAAAAAACAGTAAACACCAGCCTGAAGGCTACAAGACTTGTAGATAATCCATTAATGGGTCAAGGTTGGATTTTAGTTTGTTTTATTTAGTAAGATTGCTCATTTTGTAGTTTGGGGCCTTCTCGCTCTGAGCAGGCAGCAGAGTGCCCCAATAGTGTGGCAACATGCCCCTTTACAAGACTTTCATTTTATATTTATAACCACAACATTGGCCAACCGAATGTATTTCTCCCAACAGCGTGTTGATTTATGCAATATCATCCTGCACGTGCTAAAATCATATCCATTTAAAAAAAAAAAATCGATTGCAAATTTACTTTGTTCTTAAAGGGGGCATCTTCTCCTATCTTTCCATTTGTTGCTGATTAACATGAGAGTTCATATCAAATAGAGGGTAAACAATGAACAGAAAGTACTGAATGCCTTAGAAGTAGGCTATTTAATAGCCTGCTGCTAGAGATACTGCTAACAAACTCAGATATGGGTCTGATCACAATTTCATCAATTGGAATCAAATCTATGGAGACCGGGAGGTGACATGCATATGTTAATTTTTTTAAACCGCATGTGCGCTTTCTAATTCACAAACGTGAGCGCATTGTATTACTATTTCGCATGCATGTTTTATAAAAGCAATAAAGGCTGTGCCTGCAATATTGGTCCATTTGGAAGAGGGGAAATGCTCAGGTGGCCCTGATTAATGTGAATGAGTGAAGAGTGAAGAAAGAGACATAAATATGTCATATGAAAGTTTTTTTTCCATGTATTTACTTTATAGTTATACTCAAATCCAGGTTACAAAACCTGTATAGATGCTTCTGACAGAACCACAGTTTAAGAACATACATGTCAAACATGTAAAACAATGGACTTCACAATGAATTAATGCATCTGGGCACCTTCTCTCTCTCTCTCTCTCTCTCCTCTCTCTCTCTCTCTCTCTCTCTCTCGTATCCTATTACTGTATCTTGTTTACTCGGCCATTCTGGATGTCACTAACTCGGCTTCTTCTCCGGAGCCTCTGTGCTCCACTGTCTCTCAGGTTAACTCGTATTGCAGCGGTGCCTGGATAGTGTGACGTGTGTGGCTGTGTTGCTGCCGTGGTCCTGCCAGATGCCTCCTGCTGCTGCTGCTGCTGCTGCTGCTGCCATCATTAGTCATTAGTCATACTTCTACTGTTATTATACACATATGATTATTATCATACATGTATACTGCCAGATACTAATATATACTTTCAACATATTGTACCACAGTAGCCAGAACTATAACGACAATATTATTACTTTCATGAATGTTGTTGTAAGCTACTGTCATTACCGAGGATGTCATACAGATTACTGTATTGTGTCATACAGATTACTGTTAATTTGTTATGCTGATCTGTTCTGTACGACATCTATTGCACGTATGTCCGTCCTGGAAGAGGGATCCCTCCTCAGTTGCTCTTCCTGAGGTTTCTACCATTTTTTTCCCCGGTAAAGAGTTTTTTTTGGGGAGTTTTTCCTTATCCGCTGTGAGGGTCTAAAGGACAGAGGGATGTCGTATGCTGTAAAGCCCTGTGAGGCAAATTGTATTTGTGATATTGGGCTTTATAAATAAAATTGATTGATTGATTGATTGATTGATTGATCTGTCTATGTGCAGGCAGACAGATGGTATCCGTCCTCTTGATGTCTGTCCTCCTGCTGCAGTTGGTGGGAGTATGAGGCAGCGATAGCCAGGCGCGCACGTGTTTTAACAAAATAAAATGTGCATACGAATTAAAAAGCGCGCGTGTGTTTTAAAAAAATTAACATATGCATGTCACCTCCCGGTCTCTGTACTAATCTAACAAGGCTATTCAAGAGAAGGCTGAGAATATGAATATGTATGCTGATGATATATTACTCACTTTAAGTAAACCAGCATCCTCTATACCAGCACTTCTTAAATTGGTTAATTTATTTAGCAGTTTTTCTGGTTACAGGATTAATTGGAACAAAAGTGAGGCTATTCCACTTAACTCTTATACATTTAAATCTGATTTACAGGATGCCCCCTTTCTTTGGAAAACAAATGGAATTAAATACTTTAGCATTACCATAATTTCTCCCATCACTAAAATCTTAAGTCTAAATGGTCCTAGCATTTTCCAGTCCATCAAGAATGATATCATCAGATGGACAGCCCTGCCACTGTCTTTGTGGGACAGAGTGGAAATATTGAAAATGAATGTCTTACCAAGACTTGCACATATCATCACTTCTATCCCTCTTAAATTTCCCAAAAGCTGGTTCAGAGACATTGATTCCCTCTTCTTCCAATTCCTTTGGAATAATAAAAAACCCAGAATTTCTTTCAAGAAACTAACTATACCCAGATCCAAGGGAGGGTTGGGAGTTCCAGATATATATCAGTACTATATTTCATATAATGCACAGTACCCACTAACCTGGGCTTATAAGTCTGATGCCCTGATAGGCAGTTGGCAATGGTTGGCGGGAACTATCCTTTCATGCAATAAGGCCATATCATTGGCATCCCTATGGTACTGTCCCAATCCCCCACCCCAGCTAGACAACATCATTATCAGGTTCTCTTGTTCTATTGTGAAGCAGCTGCACAGGAGACTTGGTATTGAGGGGCTCTCTCTCCCATCATGTCCTATCTGGTGTAACTCTATTTTATCAACCGGAGGTGGCAACTTAAATAACAAAATCTGGCAGCAACATGGTATACTAACTGTTGGTCAAATCTTTAGTGATACTCTCCTTTCTTTTCAACAAATTAAAAATTTATTTCACATCACAGATTCATCATTTCTAACATATGCACAGATATCATCCGTCATACATAGGAAATGCAAAGAAGGAGCTGCTCCTGCCTCCTGGGATGTACTACTGAGGAAGGCAACCCTGTCAAAAGGCACGGTCTCTAGCATTTATTGCTTACTGTTTAGACCTGCTCCCGGTGCCTATGCTCCTGTTCAGCTGGCTTGGGAACATGATCTTAATATATCGTTAACACCTTCCCAATGGAATGATATCTGGAGATCTGCATTGTATACTTCGAAATGTGTGAGATTTAGAATTATACAGTACAAGATTTTATGTGAGCTTACATCACCCCTGCTAAATTATCCAAAATGAATAAGGAATCCCAAGATTCATGCTGGCACAACTGTGGCACTCGAGGGACTCTGCTCCATCTACTGTGGGACTGTCCAGCAGTTAAATCTCTCTGGCTAGACGCCATATCATATATGTCATCACTTTTCAAGGTCAAGTTTCCTATCTGTCCAATAACCTGCTTCCTTGGTAAAAGACCAGTCAATACTCTAGGAGCCACTGTGGACCGGCTTTGGTCTCTGGGCTGTCTCACAATTAAAAGACTCATCCTTATGAATTGGAAAGTTCGCAAACTGGGTTGTTTCACCAGAGAGTCATGGCTTGGAGAATTTTTAGATCTCCTGAATATGGAACGGGCAGCGTGCTTGCTAAAAGACTTTGATAAAAGTATGAACGATCACTGGGACATTGTCTACAACAACCTTATGAATTGATTTGTATGTCTTTCTTCTCTTTTATATGAACACTGCATGACACTCTTGCAACACCCCCCCCCTTTCTTTTTCCTCCCTCCTCTCGTTGTATGTTTTGTCCTGTATGTATGTATGTATGTGTGATTTGTATGTATGTTGTCTTGTTGTAAAATAATAAAAAACTCTTAATGGCACAAAAAAAAAGAGAAAAAAAAAGAGAAGGCTGAGACACGGGGTCAAACATGGGGGAATTGCACTTGTGCAGTAAAATCTGGTCTGCACTTCCTTAAAGGCTCAGTAGATGGCGTGAGACCGCGGAATAAGGGGGATGTTTGTTTCATGGTCAATTTTTGGTTAAATTTGGGAATTTATGAATGATTTGAAAATGTTTTTGCAATAGAATTTAACTATTATGACAAAACTGATAATCTGTGCTCTGGCTTAACAGCAAAATATGTAAGGGATAATGTATAATGAGCTGGTGAAAACTGGGAAAATAACTCCCGACAGGAGAACAGAACAGGTTTTATTCCCCTGAACACACACTCAGATTCCTGAGTGTGTGTGTATAAATCAGTGAGCACGATATGGGTACAATTTAAAGGCTCAGTGGACTGAACCAAGGCATAAAACTCACATAAAATGTCATTAAGCATGACTGCCGAGTGTGTATTCAAATCCATGTTCTTTTGTTTTTGGCAGAGAAAGTCTGTCAGTATAGTAGTAGTAGTATAGTACAGTATAGTACAGTAGCCCATTTTGTTGTCTTTTTTGTATTTATCTCATCTTTCTACTCTATCACTTGAAGCTCTTCAGGTGTCAGTTCCTTGTGCCATTTTTCGCTTGATTTTTTTCTTTCCTTCTCCATTTCTTTTTCTTCAGCAGCATCCCATTCCTCAAAATCCTTGTAGCCACACTCCAAATAAGTTAAAAGAAATGTTAAAATCAGCCACTTCTGTTTGTTTTTTCCCTCGGAAGTTGTTTGACAGCTGCAGTGTTGCAGGGCAGCGTCCCTAGCAACGCTGGGCTACATAGCAAGGCAAGGCAAGGCAAGTTTATTTGTAGAGCACAATTCGTACACAAAGTAATTCAAAGTGCTTTACAGAAGAAGAAAATGCATTAAAATCACAATACAAAATAAAAACATAAATAATCATTATAAAATGAACTTTAAAAGAGAAGAGTGTGGATAAGATCCCTTCAGTCATATGCACAGTGAAATAGAGCTGTTTTGAGCCTAGATTTGAACATTGTCAGAGTAGAGGCCTGTCTCACATCTTCAGAAAGACTGTTCCAGATTTTAGCTGCATAAAACTGGAACCCTGATTCCCCATGTTTAGCAGTAATATCAGACTGCTGAATGCCGTGACTGATCAATCAGAATACAGCATACTCCGGTCCCTCTTAAAAAAAGTCACACCTTTCCCCTTCAGGACGTTTTTCGTCCTTGCTGAAAAATAACCATAAAAATCTTGAATATTAATATTTTTTTCTACTTTTTTTTGCTTAAATCTTTTAATCAACTCCTACTCAGATTATACATATCAAAAATTCATTCATTTTGAGGATTTTTAGCCCTTTATATGCCATTTTCTGTACATAATGTCAGTGTTACTTTTATGAAAAAAACATGAATTCTATATTATTTTCAAAATTTTTAATTTTTTTTGAAATTTTTTTTTTTAAATTATCAGTCTGGAATATGTGAATGAATAGTGACAACACCAATTTTGATGCATCATTATTTTTTGTGCAGTTTCAATTTGAAATAAAAGCCAACACCTGTCCCCTTCGGGACGTTTTTCGTCCTTGCTGAAAAATAGCCATAAGGATATAATAAATTAATGTTTTTTTCTACTTTTTTTTGCTTAAATCATTTAACCAACTCCTACTCAGATTATACAAAAAAAAATTAAAAAATACAAAAATTCAGTGTGTGAGTGTGTGGATGAGTGAAAGTGGATGCATGTGTGTGTGACAGAGAGCGAGTGAGAGAACAGTAATGTAACCTGCAGCTCATAATTTGCATAATTTTTGCTCCATAATTACACACATGCACATGCACACACACATAGACACACAATATTTGTTTAGTAGCTACACAGCCACAGTCCCCAGACATCCATATAAACACTAACCTAGCATTTATTTTAATTTTTTTTGCAGCAATGGCTTGTAAACCTGAATAATGGAAAAAAATAGGAGAAAACTACAGGCAATTTTACTGCTTATTATTTAGTGTGTGTTTACTCTGCTGGGGAAGCAGGAGAAAATGTATGATTCAGCTGGATTTTAGTAAAAACTTCAATTTTGAGGTCCTAACTCTGGAATGCATGACTAATATCATCAACTTCATGTTTCTAAGTTGCCATGAGGATGTGAAGAAATATGGTATTTATGGTTTTACCGGGGTTTTACATTAGCTATATTTTCACATAGGGATTTGACATTGTGTATTTTAAGTCCATGTACACACACACACACATACTAATTTTGGAACATTTTGATACAGACCACACTGTCACATCCTTATGAGCACAGCAAGACCATTTCTTGTTCTACTTTGCATTTGCCCTCCCTGTTCAGGGCCTATAGTGCTTCAAGTGGCCAAACCAGGAATTGCATTGAAAAGACAGCAGGGCCCCAAAATGGAAAATGGCCCCATCTGGTATTTTTTTTTTTTTTTTTTTTTTTACAATTCTTGGGTCTCTCTAACCAACCTGACTACCAGAGATAGAAAAAAATCACATTTTTTATGTAAATTGAAGGGGAATCAAAAAACGTTGTTTTAATGGGTTTCAATGGGGACGTTTTTGTCCCGAGAGGGCGAGATGTCGTAAAAGGTTGCCATTTGTGTATTTTAAGCCTGATTTAGGAGTGGCTTTAAAATTTCAAAATATCACCAAAAATAAGTTTTCTGACCAAATGTCTTGCTGTATGCATCAACACAGCCAAATTTATCAAAAAATAAAAACTGAAAAATGGCTGAAAAAGACATTTTTGTCCCGAGAGGGACCAGAGGGTTTAACGTGCAAAATGTAATTTTCTGCCGCTAGGGGTCTCAAACCAAAACAATAATAGACGACAGAGTTGGATGATGTCACAAAGTAGCGTGGGATCATGGGAGTTGGAGTTATACAACAGATACAGATCTAACGTTCCTCACTCCATGTAACTGAAATCGACTGTGGCAGTATTTATATTACTTTATACTTTGTTTCACTTTATGCAAATAAGGTCTGTCGGCAGGTGTAGCAGCGCAAGCCGATTTGGTACCTACACCGGATCATAAAATTCTGATCTAACTATCAGTAGTAACGTTACTTAGGCTGACCAAACGCCCTCTTTAGCCTGGACATGTCCACTTCTCACGTCCCATCCAGAATGTCCGGGTTTTTTTTAATAAACTGATTACAATGTCTGGTTTTCTATGTGTTAAAGTCATGGCTCTGTTTTTTAGCGACTGTCTCGCTAACCTCAGTTATTTACACTCTATTCAGAAATGCTACTTACTTTAGCTGAGTGGTTAGCAATCTGCTAGTTATTTGAGCAAACTGCTAGTTACTTAGTTTTACAGTTAGCAATGGCTTCTCCCTCTCTGCTGCTCTCTCTTGCTCAGTGCGTCTTATGTTTAGCTATTCCTCTGCCTCTTTTATAAATGCAGTTCATTTACCAACATCCGCTCAGCATTATAGAAACCTATCATTAACATTAGATGTTGTGGTTAGCCAGCCTCCGCTCCACACTGCTCCACAGCGCTGGTGCCCCGGCGGGCAGCAGTGCTTGCAATATACTGGTGGAAACTATTATTATTTGGATAACATCAGCCAGATGTTTGCTTACCTGTCTAGTAGAACACACGCGAGGTCAGCTTCGGTGTCAGAAGGTGCAGCAACCATTAATGCATAACCATGATCCATGACGAGTTAGCTTAGCCTAGCAACAGTAACGTTCATTCTCTGACGTCTCAGCCGGTCTGCTTCTTCTTTTTCTCCTTCATTTAATGTCTATGGTAACTGGAGTTACGTCGCCATTGCGACCTAATGACACGGTCCGTAACTGTTATTAATATTTCATATTTATCTGGGTTTGAAAAATTTTTGGAAACACTTCTGATAATCAAAGTAATCAACTAAACATATATATATTGGCTTAGTCGTTTTTAGAAATTTTTATGTGGAAAAACTACATATTATACCTTTAATAGAGCTGTGTAATAAATTGTGATAATATCTAGTGTAACACTGAAGGATGATTCTCAGAATCAAAACCAATGACAACAGCCCTAGTTCTTTATCGGAGGCATTAGTTAAGGTTAGCTACTTTATTAGGGAAGAAAAACAAATTAAAATGATATTGAAAAAAGAGCTTACTGACACATTTTGACATATTCCAGTATTGGAATATTCTCAGATTCATTACAAAAATTATTTATTTTGCATTTTCACACACAAACAGTCACCACACAAATTAAAGCTGCAAGCAGCGTTTGGCGGGACCTCGCCTCGCGTCCGTTTCGGCCTCCAGCGAATGATTTAGAAATATCGCACACATTGCCACAAACATCAGAAAATTCTCACACAGCTGAACATTTTGATGTTTGAATGCTTTCTGTAGCTGTAGTTATGTAGAAGTGACGTCACAATATGCAAATTAGATGAGTGAATTTTCTCCCATCAGATTCCTGTTCCTTCATTTTGAGGATGAGATGACAAAAACAACACACCTACAGGCCGCAGAGGCCATTTTAGTGTACCTTGGTGGCGCTAGAGAGCCCATTTTGGCACTTTAGGGGTTAATTTTATGATTTTCTGAAATTGTTGACCGGTTCTGATATGCGTGCCAATTTTGGTGAGTTTTTGAGCATGTTTAGGGGGTTAATAGGATCCTCGCCACGGAGGAGTCCTCTGTCTCCAGGCTTGGTCCTCAATAACTTTTCTCATTTACAGTTTGCCTTTATCTCTCACCACTTTCAAGCCACAGCCTTTTGAAATGTAGAAATGAATATTTTCCTCAAATAACTCTGGCAACTAAAGGGTTAAAATGGAGATTCTGTCGCTGTCATGTCATCAGGTCAGTTTTAGAATCACACACACGTCATGTTTCTGTGAGTTTGTGACAGTGGTTGCCATGATCACTAAGTAGGTGCAGCTAGGGTCAGAGTGAGAGAGTGGTTTGATCTGTCTACCACATGCCTACAGGCCACAGTGGCCATTTTAGTGCAGCTAGGTGGCGCTAGAGAGCCCATTTTGGCACTTTAGGGGTTAATAATGTGTATTTGCTGTTTGAAATGAAGATTGTGCTGCTGTAATCTGTCCTGTAAAGATTGTGAGACACAGACACAGACAGACACAGAGACAGAGACACAGACAGACACACAGACAGACACAGAGACAGACACAGAGACAGAGACAGAGACAGACACACAGACAGAGACAGACACACAGACAGACACAGACACAGAGACAGAGAGCTGCTGCTCTGTGTCTGTGTCTGTGTCTGTGTGAGCAGTCGTTGTCATGGTGATTAAGACTTGCCTGCACTTGCGCCACACTGACACATGATGAGAGAGGAGATCAGCTCAGGCTGTTTAACATGGGTTTTGAGTCCTCGAACAAATTGCTCTGACGACCAAACCGTTGTTCAAATCAAAAAAATAAAGCGATGATGAGAACCAGCAACTTGTCGTGAACGTACGTGGCATTTTTTTATATTTCTGGAGTCCAAAATGTGGTCAGGGGAGCGAGTTTAAAATGTGTTGCACCTCAGCTGTTTCCAGAAATTTCTCCTCTGAGTTTACATGGGAGTGAATGAGAAAAAATTCAGCACTCCCTTCGCTTTGGAACCGTTCAGCAAAAATGTGTACGTGTGTCAGACTCCATGTCAACATTTCTGTGACCAGGACAAATTTTCCTACGTTTTGTGATAGAAATTGTGTCTGGAAAGTGAAAATTGTGGCCATGGCAGCGAGTTAAAGACAAAAGTTTTAGACGATTTTTAGAGCTGTCTCCACTCTAGCGCGGAACATTCCGCGCAATAGACACCCATTATAAACGCACAATTTCTCCACTTTTGCTCATGGTACTCTGAGAGGCAGCGATGAAAAACGATAAAAGATTGGGAAAAGATGAAAACATGAGTGAATTCACGAGACCTGTGGCAACATTTGAGAGTTTGAATGGAGTCTGTAGGTTAAAGTATGGAGACGCTGTAAAGGCTAGAAAAAGCCCAAAGATTGGTGTCTTTTTCCCCCCTGCTGCCATTCATTTCCTATGGGACAGCTTTCGACGGCCGTCAGGACGTTTTTCTGACATCTCACCTTCAGGAGCCCACGAAATCCAAACGAAGGCAGGAATGGAAAAGTTACGAATAACTTTTGATTAGAAGGAGTTGATCTGGCATCCCTGCAAGTTTGGAGCCGGTGGGATAAACGCTGTATGAGAAGATGTTTTTTTAAGGAAAGGCAGTTTTATGCAGTTTTAAGGCAAAATCTTACTTTGAAAGGGCAATTACATCACTTCCTGTTGGGTTTAGGTCAGGGGTGTCGGCGCGTGATTTTTAGGTCTTGATGAGACGAACATGACAGTTTTGGTTTGATGTTTCTACGACGTTCCTACAGGCCGTAGCGGCCATTTTAGTGTGCCTAGGTGGCGCTAGAGAGCTCATTTTGGCACTTTAGGGGTTAATTTCATGATTTTATTAAATTTTTCACCGGTTCTGATGTGCGTGCCAATTTTGGTGAGTTTTTGAGCATGTTTAGGGGGTCAAATTCCAGTTCAAAGAGGCGGCGGGAGAAACAAAGAAAGAAAGAAATTAAAGCTGCAAGCAGCGTTTGGCGGGACCTCGCCCGTTTCGGCCTCCAGCGAACGATGTACAAATATCGCACACATTGCCACAAACATCAGAAAATTCTCACAGAGCTGATCGTTTTGATGTTTGAATGGTTTCTGTAGCTGTAGCTATGTAGAAGTGATATGACAATATGCAAATTAGATGAGTGAATTTTCTCCCATCAGATTCCTCTTCCTTCATTTTGAGGATGAGATGACAAAAACAACACACCTACAGGCCGCAGCGGCCATTTTAGTGTACCTTGGTGGCGCTAGAGAGCCCATTTTGGCACTTTAGGGGTTAATTTCATGATTTTCTGAAATTGTTGACCGGTTCTGATATACGTGCCAATTTTGGTGAGTTTTTGAGCATGTTTAGGGGGTCAACAGGATCCTCGCCTTTGGCGAGGACTCCTCACGGAGGACTCCTCTGTCTCCAGGCTTGGTCCCTAATAAAGTTTCTCATTTACAGTTTCCCTTTATCTCTCACCACTTTCAAGCCACAGCCTTTTGAAATGTAGAAATGAATATTTTCCTCAAATAACTCTGGCAACTAAAGGGTTAAAATGGAGATTCTGTCGCTGCCATGTCATCAGGTCAGTTTTAGAATCACACACACGTCATGTTTCTGTGAGTTTGTGACAGTGGTTGCCATGATCACTAAGTAGGTGCAGCTAGGGTCAGAGTGAGAGAGTGGTTTGATCTGTCTACCACATGCCTACAGGCCACAGTGGACATTTTAGTGCAGCTAGGTGGCGCTAGAGAGCCCATTTTGGCACTTTAGGGGTTAATAATGTGTATTTGCTGTTTCAAATGAAGATTGTGCTGCTGTAATCTGTCCTGTAAAGATTGTGAGACAGAGACAGACACAGAGACAGACACATAGACAGACATACACAGACAGACACAGAGACAGAGACAGACACAGACACAGACACACAGACACAGAGACAGACACAGACACAGACAGACAGAGACAGAGACAGAGAGCTGCTGCTCTGTGTCTGTGTCTGTGTCTGTGTGAGCAGTCGTTGTCATGGCGATTAATAACTTGCCTGCACTTGCGCCACACAGCCAGATGATGAGAGAGAAGATCAGCTCAGGCTGTTTAACATGGGTTTTGAGTCCCCGAACAAATTGCTCTCACGACCAAACCGTTGTTCAAATCAAAAAAATAACGCGATGGTGAGAACCAGCAACTTGTCGAGAACGTCCGTGGCATTTTTTTATATTTCTGGAGTCCAAAATGTGGTCAGGGGAGCGAGTTTAAAATGTGTTGCACCTTCGCTGTTTCCAGAAATTTCTCCTCTGAGTTTACATGGGAGTGAATGAGAAAAAATTCAGCACTCCCTTCGCTTTGGAACCGTTCAGCAAAAATGTGTACGTGTGTCAGACTCCATGACAACATTTCTGTGACCAGGACAAATTTTCCTACGTTTTGTGATAAAAATTGTGTCTGTAAAGTGAAAATTGTGGCCGTATGAGCGAGTTAAAGACAAAAGTTTGAGACGATTTTTAGAGCTCTCTCCACTCTAGCGCGGAACATTCCGTGCAATAGACACCCATTATAAACGCACAATTTCTCCTTTTTTGCTCATGGTACTCGGAGAGGCAGCGATGAAAAACAATAAAAGATTGGGAAAAGATGAAAACATGAATGAATTCAGGAGACCTGTGGCAACATTTGAGAGTTTGAATGGAGTCTGTAGGTTAAAGTATGGAGACGCTGTAAAGGCTAGAAAAAGCCCAAAGATTGGTGTCTTTTTCCCCCCTGCTGCCATTCATTTCCTATGGGACAGCTTTCGACGGCCGTCTGGACGTTTTTCTGACATCTCACCTTCAGGAGCCCACGAAATCCAAACGAAGGCAGGAATGGAAAAGTTACGAATAACTTTTGATTAGAAGGAGTTGATCTGGCATCCCTGCAAATTTGAAGCCGGTGGGATAAACGCTGTATGAGAAGATGTTTTTTTAAGGAAAGGCAGTTTAAGGCAAAATCTTATTTTGAAAGGGCAATTACATCACTTCCTGTTGGGTTTAGGTCCGGGGTGTCCCCACATCATTTTTAGGTCTTGATGAGACGAACACGACAGTTTTGGTTTGACGTTTCTACGACGTTCCTACAGGCCGTAGCGGCCATTTTAGTGTGCCTAGGTGGCGCTAGAGAGCTCATTTTGGCACTTTAGGGGTTAATGTCATGATTTTATTAAATTTTTCACCGGTTCTGATGTGCGTGCCAATTTTGGTGAGTTTTTGAGCATGTTTAGGGGGTCAAATTCCAGTTCAAAGAGGCGGCGGAAGAAAGAAAGAAATAATAATTAAAGCTGCAAGCAGCGTTTGGCGGGACCTCGCCCGTTTCGGCCTCCAGCGAACTATTGACAAATATCGCACACATTGCCACAAACATCAGAAAATTGTGACAGAGCTGATTGTTTTGATGTTTGAATGTTTTCTGTAGCTGTAGTTATGTAGAAGTGACATTATGCAAATTAGATGAGTGAATTTTCTCCCATCAGATTCCTCTTCTTTCATTTTGAGGATGAGATGACAAAAACAACACACCTACAGGCCGCATGGCCATTTTAGTGTACCTTGGTGGCACTAGAGAGCCCATTTTCACAGTTTAGGGGTTAATTTCATGATTTTCTGAAATTGTTGACTGGTTCTGATATGCGTGCCAATTTTGGTGAGTTTTTGAGCATGTTTAGGGGGTCAATAGGATCCTCGCGGAGGACTCCTCTGTCTCCAGGCTCGGTCCCTGATAAATTTTCTCATTTACAGTTTCCCTTTATCTGTCACCACTTTCAAGCCACAGCCTTTTGAAATGTAGAAATGAATATTTTCCTCAAATAACTCTGGCAACTAAAGGGTTAAAATGGAGATTCTGTCGCTGTCGTGTCATCAGGTCAGTTTTAGAATCACACACACATCATGTTTCTGTGAGTTTGTGACAGTGGTTGCCATGATCACTCAGTAGGTGCAGCTAGGGTCAGAGTGAGAGAGTGGTTTGATCTGTCTACCACATGCCTACAGGCCGCAGCGGCCATTTTAGTGCAGCTAGGTGGTGCTAGAGAGCCCATTTTGGCACTTTAGGGGTTAATAATGTGTATTTGCTGTTTCAAATTAAGATTCAGCTGCTGTAATCTGTCCTGTAAAGATTGTTAGACTCATAGACACAGACAGAGACATAGACAGAGACATAGACAGAGACACAGACAGAGACAGACACAGACAGAGACAGACAGAGACAGACAGACAGACAGACACAGACAGAGAGACAGAGAGCTGCTGCTCTGTGTCTGTCTGTGTCTGTGTCTGTGTGAGCAGCCGTTGTCATGGCGATTAAGACTTGCCTGCACTTGCGCCACACAGCCAGATGATGAGAGAGGAGATCAGCTCAGGCTGTTTAACATGGGTTTTGACTCCTCGAACAAATTGCTCTGACGACCAAACCGTTGTTCAAATCAAAAAAATAAAGTGATAGTGAGAACCAGCAACTTGTTGTGAACGTCCGTGGCATTTTTTTATATTTCTGGAGTCCAAAATGTAGTCAGGGGAGCGAGTTTAAAATGTGTTGCACTTCGGCTGTTTCCAGAAATTTCTCCTCTGAGTTTACATGGGAGTGAATGAGAAAAAAATCGGCACACCCTTCGCTTTGGAGCCGTTCAGCAAAAATGTGTACATGTGTCAGACTCCATGACAACATTTCTGTGACCAGGACAAATTTTCCTACGTTTTGTGATAAAAATTGTGTCTGGAAAGTGAAAACTGTGGCCATGGCAGTGAGTTAAAGACAAAAGTTTTAGACGATTTTTAGAGCTCTCTCCACTCTAGCGTGGAACATTCCGCGCAATAGACACCCATTATAAACGCACAATTTCTCCACCTTTGCTCATGGTACTCGGAGAGGCAGCGATGAAAAACGATACAAGATTGGGAAAAGATGAAAACATGAGTGAATACACGAGACCTGTGGCAACATTTGAGAGTTTTGAATGGAGTCTGTAGGTTAAAGTATGGTGACGCTGTAAAGGCTCGAAAAAGCCCAAAGATTGGTCTTTTTCCCCCCTGCTGCCATTCATTTCCTATGGGACAGCTTTCGACGGCCGTCTGGACGTTTTTCTGACATCTCACCTTCAGGAGCGCACGAAATCCAAACGAAGGCAGGAATGGAAAAGTTACGAATAACTTTTGATTAGAAGGAGTTGATCTGGCATCCCTGCAAATTTGGAGCCGGTGGGATAAACGCTGTATGAGAAGATGTTTTTTTAAGGAAAGGCAGTTTTATGCAGTTTTAAGGCAAATCTTACTTTGAAAGGGCAATTACATCACTTCCTGTTGGGTTTAGGTCAGGGGTGTCAGCGCGTGAGTTTTAGGTCTTGATGAGACGAACACGACAGTTTTGGTTTGACGTTTCTACGACGTTCCTACAGGCCGTAGCGGCCATTTTCGTGTGCCTAGGTGGCGCTAGAGAGCTCATTTTGGCACTTATGGGGTTAATTTCATGATTTTATTAAATTTTTCACCGGTTCTGATGTGCGTGCCAATTTTGGTGAGTTTTTGAGCATGTTTAGGGGGTCAAATTCCAGTTCAAAGAGGCGGCGGAAGAAAGAAAGAAATAATAATAATAAACATTACAAAAACAATAGTGTCCTCGCCTCTGGCGAGGACTAGTCAGCCCCTAATGCACAGTTTAGATGCATTAGAGTCCTCGCCTTTGGCGAGGACTCCTCCCTTAGTAGTGTTTTGGCTGTGGCATGGTTCGTATTTGGCGTTCAAAATACAAGAGGGTCCTCGCCTTCGGCGAGGACTGCTCTCTGAGCAGTCCTCTGCCTCTAGGCTCGGTCCCTAATTAAAGCTGCAAGCAGCGTTTGGCGGGACCTCGCCCGTTTCGGACTCCAGCGAACGATTTACAAATATCGCACACATTGCCACAAACATCAGAAAATTCTCACAGAGCTGATCGTTTTGATGTTTGAATGTTTTCTATAGCTGTAGCTATGTAGAAGTGACATCACAATATGCAAATTAGTGAATTTTCTTCCATCAGATTCCTCTTCGTTCATTTTGACGATGAGATGACAAAAACAACACACCTACAGGCCGCAGCGGCCATTTTAGTGTACCTTGGTGGCGCTAGAGAGCCCATTTTGGCACTTTAGGGGTTAATTTTATGATTTTCTGAAATTGTTGACTGGTTCTGATATGCGTGCCAATTTTGGTGAGTTTTTGAGCATGTTTAGGGGCCAATAGGATCCTCGCCTTCGGCGAGGACTCCTCGTGGAGGAGTCCTCTGTCTCCAGGCTCGGTCCCTAATAAGTTTTCTCATTTACAGTTTCGCTTTATCTCTCACCACTTTCAAGCCACAGCCTTTTGAAATGTAGAAATGAATATTTTCCTCAAATAACTCTGGCAACTAAAGGGTTAAAATGGAGATTCTGTCGCTGTCATGTCATCAGGTCAGTTTTAGAATCACACACAACGTCATGTTTCTGTGAGTTTGTGACAGTGGTTGCCATGATCACTAAGCAGGTGCAGCTAGGGTCAGAGTGAGAGAGTGCTTTGATCTGTCTACCACATGCCTACAGGCCACAGTGGACATTTTAGTGCAGCTAGGTGGCGCTAGAGAGCCCATTTTGGCACTTTAGGGGTTAATAATGTGTATTTGCTGTTTCAAATGAAGATTGTGCTGCTGTAATCTGTCCTGTAAAGATTGTGAGACACATAGACATAGACAGAGACACAGACAGAGACATAGACAGAGACACAGACAGACACATAGACAGAGACAGACACAGACACAGAGACAGAGACACAGACAGACACATAGACAGAAACAAACACAGACACAGAGACAGAGACAGAGAGCTGCTGCTCTGTGTCTGTGTGAGCAGTCGTTGTCATGGCGATTAAGACTTGCCTGCACTTGCGCCACACAGCCAGATGATGAGAGAGAAGATCAGCTCAGGCTGTTTAACATGGGTTTTTACTCCTCGAACAAATTGCTCTCACGACCAAACCGTTGCTCAAATCAAAAAAATAAAGTGATGCTGAGAACCAGCAACTTGTCGTGAACGTACGTGGCATTTTTTTATATTTCTGGAGTCCAAAATGTGGTCAGGGGAGCGAGTTTAAAATGTGTTGCACCTTCGCTGTTTCCAGAAATTTCTCCTCTGAGTTTACATGGGAGTGAATGAGAAAAAAATTGGCACTCCCTTCGCTTTGGAGCCGTTCAGCAAAAATGTGTACGTGTGTCAGACTCCATGACAGCATTTCTGTGACCAGGACAAATTTTCCTACGTTTTGTGATAAAAATTGTGTCTGTGAAGTGAAAATTGTGGCCATGGCAGCGAGTTAAAGAAAAAAGTTTTAGACAATTTTTAGAGCTCTCTCCACTCTAGCGTGGAACATTCCGCGCAATAGACACCCATTATAAACGCACAATTTCTCCACTTTTTGCTCATGGTACTCGGAGAGGCAGAGATGAAAAACGATACAAGATTGGGAAAAGATGAAAACATGAGTGAATACACGAGACCTGTGGCAACATTTGAGAGTTTGAATGGAGTCTGTAGGTCAACGTATGGAGACGCTGTAAAGGCTAGAAAAAGCCCAAAGATTGGTCTCTTTTTCCCCCCTGCTGCCATTCATTTCCTATGGGACAGCTTTCGACGGCCGTCTGGACGTTTTTCTGACATCTCACCTTCAGGAGCCCACGAAATCCAAACGAAGGCAGGAATGGAAAAGTTACAAATAACTTTGATTAGAAGGAGTTGATCTGGCATCCCTGCAAGTTTGGAGCCGGTGGGATAAACGCTGTATGAGAAGATGTTTTTTTAAGGAAAGGCAGTTTTAAGGCAAAATCTTATTTTGAAAGGGCAATTACATCACTTCCTGTTGGGTTTAGGTCAGGGTGTCAGCGCGTGATTTTTAGGTCTTGATGAGACGAACACGACAGTTTTGGTTTGATGTTTCTACGACGTTCCTACAGGCCGTAGCGGCCATTTTAGTGTGCCTAGGTGGCGCTAGAGAGCTCATTTTGGCACTTCAGGGGTTAATTTCATGATTTTATTAAATTTTTCACCAGTTCTGATGTGCGTGCCAATTTTGGTGAGTTTTTGAGCATGTTTAGGGGGTCAAATTCCAGTTCAAAGAGGCGGCGGAAGAAAGAAATAATAATTAAAGCTGCAAGCAGCGTTTGGCGGGACCTCGCCCGTTTCGGACTCCAGCGAACGATTTACAAATATCGCACACATTGCCACAAACATCAGAAAATTCTCACAGAGCTGATCGTTTTGATGTTTGAATGCTTTCTGTAGCTGTAGTTATGTAGAAGTGACATTATGCAAATTAGATGAGTGAATTTTCTCCCATCTGATTCCTGTTCCTTCATTTTCAGGATGAGATGACAAAAACAACACGCCTACAGGCTGCAGTGGCCATTTTAGTGTACCTTGGTGGCGCTAGAGAGCCCATTTTGGCACTTTAGGGGTTAATTTCATGATTTTCTGAAATTGTTGACCGGTTCTGATATACGTGCCAATTTTGGTGAGTATTTGAGCATGTTTAGGGGGCCAATAGGATCTTCGCCTTCGGCGAGGACTCCTCACGGAGAACTCTTCTGTCTCCAGGCTCGGTCCCTAATAATGAAAACTTTTCTCATTTACAATATACTTTTATCTCTTACCACTTTCAAGCCACAGCCTTTTGAAATGTAGGAATGAATATTTTCCTCAAATAACTCTGGCAACTAAAGGGTTAAAATGGAGATTCTGTCTCTGTCATGTCATCAGGTCAGTTTTGGAATCACACACACGTCATGTTTCTGTGAGTTTGCGACAGTGGTTGCCATGATCACTAAGTAGGTGCAGCTAGGGTCAGAGTGAGAGAGTGGTTTGATCTGTCTACCACATGCCTACAGGCCACAGCGGCCATTTTAGTGCAGCTACGTGGCGCTAGAGAGCCCGTTTTGGCACTTTAGGGGTTAATAATGTGTATTTGCTGTTTCAAATGAAGATTGTGCTGCTGTAATCTGTCCTGTAAAGATTGTGAGACAAATAGACAGACACAGAGACAGAGACAGAGACAGACACAGAGACAGAGACAGACACAGACACAGAGACAGAGACAGACACACAGACAGACACAGAGATAGAGACAGACACAGAGACAGAGACAGACACACAGACAGACACAGAGACAGACACAGAGACAGAGACAGAGAGCTGCTGCTCTGTGTCTGTGTCTGTGTCTGTGTGAGCAGTCGTTGTCATGGCGATTAAGACTTGCCTGCACTTGCGCCACACAGCCAGATGATGAGAGAGAAGATCAGCTCAGGCTGTTTAACATGGGTTTTGAGTCCCCGAACAAATTGCTCTCACGACCAAACCGTTGTTCAAATCAAAAAAATAACGCGATGCTGAGAACCAGCAACTTGTTGTGAACGTACGTGGCATTTTTTTATATTTCTGGAGTCCAAAATGTGGTCAGGGGAGCGAGTTTAAAATGTGTTGCACCTCAGCTGTTTCCAGAAATTTCTCCTCTGAGTTTACATGGGAGTGAATGAGAAAAAAATCAGCACTCCCTTCGCTTTGGAGCCGTTCGGCAAAAATGTGTACGTGTGTCAGACTCCATGACAACATTTCTGTGACCAGGACAAATTTTCCTACGTTTTGTGATAAAAATTGTGTCTGTAAAGTGAAAATTGTGGCCGTGGCAGCGAGTTGAAGAAAAAAGTTTTAGACGATTTTTAGAGCTCTCTCCACTCTAGCGAGGAACATTCCGCGCAATAGACACCCATTATAAACGCACAATTTCTCCACTTTTTGCTCATGGTACTCGAGAGGCAGCGATGAAAAACGATAAAAGATTGGGAAAAGATGAAAACATGAGTGAATACACGAGACCTGTGGCAACATTTGAGAGTTTGAATGGAGTCTGTAGGTCAAAGTATGGAGACGCTGTAAAGGCTAGAAAAAGCCCAAAGATTGGTCTCTTTTTCCCCCCTGCTGCCATTCATTTCCTATGGGACAGCTTTCGATGGCCGTCTGGACGTTTTTCTGACATCTCACCTTCAGGCCCACGAAATCCAAACGAAGGGAGGAATGGAAAAGTTACGAATAACTTTTCATTAGAAGGAGTTGATCTGGAATCCCTGCAAGTTTGGAGCCGGTGGGATAAACGCTGTATGAGAAGATGTTTGTTTTATGAAAGGCAG
The DNA here is from genome assembly GCA_026686955.1 of Epinephelus cyanopodus. Taxonomy (NCBI): domain Eukaryota; kingdom Metazoa; phylum Chordata; class Actinopteri; order Perciformes; family Serranidae; genus Epinephelus; species Epinephelus cyanopodus. The sequence goes on from CM048935.1 coordinate 35,165,106, forward strand.
TTTTATGCATTTTTAAGGCAAAATCTTACTTTGAAAGGGCAATTACATCACTTCCTGTTTGGTTTAGGTCAGGGTGTCAGCGCGTGATTTTTAGGTCTTGATGAGACGAACGCGACAGTTTTGGTTTGACGTTTCTACGACGTTCCTACAGGCCGTAGCGGCCATTTTAGTGTGCCTAGGGGGCGCTAGAGAGCTCATTTTGGCACTTTAGGGGTTAATTTTATGATTTTATTAAATTTTTCACCAGTTCTGATGTGCGTGCCAATTTTGGTGAGTTTTTGAGCATGTTTAGGGGGTCAAATTCCAGTTCAAAGAGGCGGCGGAAGAAAGAAAGAAAGAAAGAAATAATAAACATTACAAAAACAATAGTGTCCTCGCCTCCGGCGAGGACTAGTCAGCCCCTAATGCACAGTTTAGATGCATTAGGGTCCTCGCCTTCGGCGAGGACTCCTCCCTTAGTAGTGTTATGGCTCTGGGCATGGTTCGTAATGGGCGTTCAAAATACAAGAGGGTCCTCGCCTTCGGCGTGGACTGCTCTCTGAGCAGTCCTCTGCCTCTAGGCTCGGTCCCTAATTAAAGCTGCAAGCAGCGTTTGGCGGGACCTCGCCCGTTTCGGCCTCCAGCGAACGATTGACAAATATCGCACACATTGCCACAAACATCAGAAAATTCTCACAGAGCTGATCGTTTTGATGTTTGAATGGTTTCTGTAGCTGTAGCTAATGTAGAAGTGATATGACAATATGCAAATTAGATGAGTGAATTTTCTCCCATCAGATTCCTCTTCCTTCATTTTGAGGATGAGATGACAAAAACATCACATCTACAGGCCGCAGCGGCCATTTTAGTGTGCCTAGGTGGCGCTAGAGAGCCCATTTTGGCACTTTAGGGGTTAATTTTATGATTTTCTAAAATTGTTGACTGGTTCTGATATGCGTGCCAATTTTTGTGAGTTTCTGAGCATGTTTAGAGGGTCAATAGGATCCTCGCCTTCGGCGAGGACTCCTCGCGGAGGACTACTCTGTCTCCAGGCTCGGTCCCTAATAATGAAATTTTTTCTCATTTACAGTTTGCCTTTATCTCTCACCACTTCAAGCCACAGCCTTTTGAAATGTTGAAAATGAATATATTGCTCAAATAACTCTGGCAACTAAAGGGTTAAAATGGAGATTCTGTCGCTGTCATGTCATCAGGTCAGTTTTAGAATCACACACACGTCATGTTTGTGAGTTTGTGACAGTGGTTGCCATGATCACTAAGTAGGTGCAGCTAGGGTCAGAGTGAGAGAGTGGTTTGATCTGTCTACCACATGCCTACAGGCCACAGCGGCCATTTTAGTGCAGCTAGGTGGTGCTAGAGAGCCCGTTTTGGCACTTTAGGGGTTATTAATGTGTATTTGCTGTTTCAAATGCAGATTCAGCTGTAATCTGTCCTGTAAAGATTGTGAGACAGAGACAAACACAGAGACAGACACATAGACAGACATACAGACACAGACACAGAGACAGAGACAGACACACAGACACAGACAGACACACAGACAGAGACAGACAGACAGACAGAGACAGACACAGAGAGCTGCTGCTCTGTGTCTGTGTCTGTGTCTGTGTGAGCAGTCGTTGTCGTGGCGATTAAGACTTGCCTGCACTTGCGCCACACAGCCAGATGATGAGAGAGAAGATCAGCTCAGGCTGTTTAACATGGGTTTTGACTCCTCGAACAAATTGCTCTCACGACCAAACCGTTGTTCAAATCAAAAAAATAACGCGATGGTGAGAACCAGCAACTTGTTGTGAACGTCCGTGGCATTTTTTATATTTCTGGAGTCCAAAATGTGGTCAGGGGAGTGAGTTTAAAATGTGTTGCACCTCAGCTGTTTCCAGAAATTTCTCCTCTGAGTTTACATGGGAGTGAATGAGAAAAAAATCGGCACTCCCTTCGCTTTGGAGCCGTTCAGCCCAAAATGTGTACATGTGTCAGACTCCATGACAACATTTCTGTGACCAGGACAAATTTTCCTACGTTTTGTGATAGAAATTGTGTCTGTAAAATGAAAATTGTGGCCGTATGAGCGAGTTAAAGACAAAAGTTTTAGACGATTTTTAGAGCTCTCTCCACTCTAGCGCAGAACATTCCGCGCAATAGACACCCATTATAAACGCACAATTTCTCCACTTTTGCTCATGGTACTCGGAGAGGCAGCGATGAAAAACGATACAAGATTGAGAAAAGATGAAAACATGAGTGAATACACGAGACCTGTGGCAACATTTGAGAGTTTGAATGGAGTCTGTAGGTCAACATATGGAGACGCTGTAAAGGTTAGAAAAAGCCCAAAGATTGGTGTCTTTTTCCCCCCTGCTGCCATTCATTTCCTATGGGACAGCTTTCGACGGCTGTCAGGACGTTTTTGTGACATCTCACCTTCAGGAGCCCACGAAATCCAAACGAAGGCAGGAATGGAAAAGTTACGAATAACTTTTGATTAGAAGGAGTTGATCTGGCATCCCTGCAAATGTGGAGCCGGTGGGATAAACGCTGTATGAGAAGATGTTTTTTTAAGGAAAGGCAGTTTTATGCAGTTTTAAGGCAAAATCTTACTTTGAAAGGGCAATTACATCACTTCCTGTTGGGTTTAGGTCAGGGGTGTCAGCGCGTGATTTTTAGGTCTTGGTGAGACGAACACGACAGTTTTGGTTTGACGTTTCTACGACATTCCTACAGGCCGTAGCGGCCATTTTAGTGTACCTAGGGGGCGCTAGAGAGCTCATTTTGGCACTTTAGGGGTTAATTTCATGATTTTATTAAATTTTTCACCAGTTCTGATGTGCGTGCCAATTTTGGTGAGTTTTTGAGCATGTTTAGGGGGTCAAATTCCAGTTCAAAGAGGCGGCGGAAGAAAGAATAATAATAATTAAAGCTGCAAGCAGCGTTTGGCGGGACCTCGCCCGTTTCGGCCTCCAGCGAATGATTTACAAATGTCGCACACATTGCCACAAACATCAGAAAATTCTCACAGAGCTGAACGTTTTGATGTTTGAATGCTTTCTGTAGCTGTAGTTATGTAGAACTGATATGACAATATGCAAATTAGATGAGTGAATTTTCTTCCATCAGATTCCAGTTCCTTCATTTTGAGGATGAGATGACAAAAACAACACACCTACAGGCCGCAGCGGCCATTTTAGTGTACCTTGGTGGCGCTAGAGAGCCCATTTTGGCACTTTAGGGTTAATTTTATGATTTTCTGAAATTGTTGAAAGGTTCTGATATGCGTGCCAATTTTGGTGAGTTTTTGAGCATGTTTAGTGGGTCTGTCTCCAGGCTCAGTCCCTAATAAATTTTCTCATTTACAGTTTCCCTTTATCTCTCACCACTTTCAAGCCACAGCCTTTTGAAATGTAGGAATGAATATTTTCCTCAAATAACTCTGGCAACTAAAGGGTTAAAATGGAGATTCTGTCGCTGCCATGTCATCAGGTCAGTTTTAGAATCACACACACGTCATGTTTCTGTGAGTTTGTGACAGTGGTTGCCATGATCACTAAGTAGGTGCAGCTAGGGTCAGAGTGAGAGAGTGGTTTGATCTGTCTACCACATGCCTACAGGCCACAGCGGCCATTTTAGTGCAGCTAGGTGGCGCTAGAGAGCCCATTTTGGCACTTTAGGGGTTAATAATGTGTATTTGCTGTTTCAAATGAAGATTGTGCTGCTGTAATCTGTCCTGTAAAGATTGTGAGACAGAGACAGACACAGAGACAGACATACAGACACAGACACAGACAGACACAGACACACAGACAGACACAGAGACAGAGACAGACACATACACAGACACACAGACAGACACAGACACACAGACAGACACAGAGACAGAGAGAGACACATACACAGACACACAGACAGACACAGAGACAGAGACAGACACAGACACAGAGACAGAGAGCTGCTGCTCTGTGTCTGTGGCTGAGTCTGTGTGAGCAGCCGTTGTCATGGCGATTAATGACTGCTGCTGAGAGCAGATCAGCACAGGCTGGTTTTAACTCCTCGATCAAATTATTCTCACACCCAAACCGTTGGTCCAAAAAAGAAAATAAAGTGATGGTGAGAGCCAGCAACTTGTCGTGAACTTATGTGGCCCGTTTTATATTTCTGGAGTCCAAAATGTGGTCAGGGGAGCGAGTTTAAAATGTGTTGCACCTCAGGTGTTTCCAGAAATTTCTCCTCTGAGTTTACATGGAGTGAATGAGAAAAAAATCGGCACTCCCTTCGCTTGGAGCCATTCAGCAAAAATGTGTACGTGTGTCAGACTCCATGACAACATTTCTGTGACCAGGACAATTTTCCTACGTTTTGTGATAGAAATTGTGTCTGGAAAGTGAAAATTGTGCCATGGCAGCGAGTTAAAGACAAAATTTTTAGACGATTTTTAGAGCTCTCTCCACTCTAGCGCGGAACATTCCGCGCAATAGACACCCATTATAAACGCATAATTTCTCCACTTTTGCTCATGGTACTCGGAGAGGCAGCGATGAAAAACGATAAAAGATTGGAAAAGAAAAACATGAGTGAATACACGAGACCTGTGGCAACATTTGAGAGTTTGAATGGAGTCTGTAGGTCAAAGTATGGAGACACTGTAAAGGTTAGAAAAAGCCCAAAGATTGGTCTCTTTTTCCCCCCTGCTGCCCATTCATTTCCTATGGGACAGCTTTCGACGGCCGTCTGGACGTTTTCTGACATCTCACCTTCAGGAGCCCACGAAATCCAAACGAAGGCAGGAATGGAAAAGTTACGAATAACTTTTGATTAGAAGGAGTTGATCTGGCATCCCTGCAAATTTGGAGCCGGTGGGATAAACGCTGTATGAGAAGATGTTTTTTTTTATGAAAGGCAGTTTTATGTAGTTTTAAGGCAAAATCTTACTTTGAAAGGGCAATTACATCACTTCCTGTTGGGTTTAGGTCAGGGGTGTCAGCGCGTGATTTTTAGGTCTTGATGAGACGAACACGACAGTTTTGGTTTGAAGTTTCTACGACGTTCCTACAGGCCGTAGCGGCCATTTTAGTGTGCCTAGGGGGCGCTAGAGAGCTCATTTTGGCACTTTAGGGGTTAATTTCATGATTTATTAAATTTTTCACCGGTTCTGATGTGCGTGCCAATTTTGGTGAGTTTTTGAGCATGTTAGGGGGCCAATAGGATCCTCGCCTTCGGCGAGGACTCCTCGTGGAGGAGTCCTCTGTCTCCAGGCTCGGTCCCTAATAAGTTTTCTCATTTACAGTTTCGCTTTATCTCTCACCACTTTCAAGCCACAGCCTTTTGAAATGTAGAAATGAATATTTTCCTCAAATAACTCTGGCAACTAAAGGGTTAAAATGGAGATTCTGTCGCTGTCATGTCATCAGGTCAGTTTTAGAATCACACACACGTCATGTTTCTGTGAGTTTGTGACAGTGGTTGCCATGATCACTAAGTAGGTGCAGCTAGGGTCAGAGTGAGAGAGTGCTTTGATCTGTCTACCACATGCCTACAGGCCACAGTGGACATTTTAGTGCAGCTAGGTGGCGCTAGAGAGCCCATTTTGGCACTTTAGGGGTTAATAATGTGTATTTGCTGTTTCAAATGAAGATTGTGCTGCTGTAATCTGTCCTGTAAGATTGTGAGACACATAGACATAGACAGAGACACAGACAGAGACATAGACAGAGACACAGACAGACACATAGACAGAGACAGACACAGACACAGAGACAGAGACACAGACAGACACATAGACAGAAACAAACACAGACACAGAGACAGAGACAGAGAGCTGCTGCTCTGTCTGTGTGAGCAGTCGTTGTCATGGAGATTAAGACTTGCCTGCACTTGCGCCACACAGCCAGATGATGAGAGAGAAGATCAGCTCAGGCTGTTTAACATGGGTTTTTACTCCTCGAACAAATTGCTCTCACGACCAAACCGTTGCTCAAATCAAAAAAATAAGTGATGCTGAGAACCAGCAACTTGTTGTGAACGTACGTGGCATTTTATATTTCTGGAGTCCAAAATGTGGTCAGGGGAGCGAGTTTAAAATGTGTTGCACCTTCGCTGTTTCCAGAAATTTCTCCTCTGAGTTACATGGGAGTGAATGAGAAAAAAATCGGCACTCCCTTCGCTTTGGAGCCGTTCAGCAAAAATGTGTACGTGTGTCAGACTCCATGACAGCATTTCTGTGACCAGGACAAATTTTCCTACGTTTTGTGATAAAAATTGTGTCTGTGAAGTGAAAATTGTGGCCATGGCAGCGAGTTAAAGAAAAAAGTTTTAGACAATTTTTAGAGCTCTCTCCACTCTAGCGTGGAACATTCCGCGCAATAGACACCCATTATAACGCACAATTTCTCCACTTTTTGCTCATGGTACTCGGAGAGGCAGAGATGAAAAACGATACAAGATTGGGAAAAGATGAAAACATGAGTGAATACACGAGACCTGTGGCAACATTTGAGAGTTGAATGGAGTCTGTAGGTCAACGTATGGAGACGCTGTAAAGGCTAGAAAAAGCCCAAAGATTGGTCTCTTTTTCCCCCCTGCTGCCATTCATTTCCTATGGGACAGCTTTCGACGGCCGTCTGGACGTTTTTCTGACATCTCACCTTCAGAGCCCACGAAATCCAAACGAAGGCAGGAATGGAAAAGTTACGAATAACTTTTGATTAGAAGGAGTTATCTGGCATCCCTGCAAGTTTGGAGCCGGTGGGATAAACGCTGTATGAGAAGATGTTTTTTTAAGGAAAGGCAGTTGAAGGCAAATCTTATTTTGAAAGGGCAATTACATCACTTCCTGTTGGGTTTAGGTCAGGGGTGTCAGCGCGTGATTTTTAGGTCTTGATGAGACGAACACGACAGTTTTGGTTTGATGTTTCTACGACGTTCCTACAGGCCGTAGCGGCCATTTTAGTGTGCCTAGGTGGCGCTAGAGAGCTCATTTTGGCACTTTAGGGGTTAATTTCATGATTTTATTAAATTTTTTCACCAGTTCTGATGTGCGTGCCAATTTTGGTGAGTTTTTGAGCATGTTTAGGGGGTCAAATTCCAGTTCAAAGAGGCGGCGGAAGAAAGAAAGAAAGAAAGAAATAATAATAAACATTCCAAAAACAATAGTGTCCTCGCCTTCGGCGAGGACTAGTCATCCTCCAGCAGTTTAGATGCATTAGAGTCCTCGCCTTCGGCGAGGACTCCTCCCTTAGTAGTGTTTTGGCTGTGGCATGGTTCGTATTTGGCGTTCAAAATACAAGAGGGTCCTCGCCTTTGGCGAGGACTGCTCTCTGAGCAGTCCTCTGCCTCTAGGCTCGGTCCCCTAATAATAAACGATCCAAAAACAATAGTGTCCTCGCCTTCGGCGAGGACTAGTCATCCTCTAATGAAGACTTTAGAGGCATTAGAGTCCTCGCCTTCGCGAGGACTCCTCCCTTAGAAAGTGTTTTGGCTGTGGCATGGTTCGTATTTGGCGTTCAAAATACAAGAGGGTCCTCGCCTTCGGCGAGGACTGCTCTCTGAGCAGTCCTCTGCCTCTAGGCTCGGTCCCTAATTAAAGCTGCAAGCAGCGTTTGGCGGACCTCGCCCGTTTCGGCCTCCAGCGAACGATTTACAAATATCGCACACATTGCCACAAACATCAGAAAATTCTCACAGAGCAGATCGTTTTGATGTTTGAATGTTTCGTGTAGCTGTAGAAGTGACATCACAATATGCAAATTAGTGAATTTTCTCCCATCAGATTCCTCTTCCTTCATTTTGAGGATGAGATGACAAAAACAACACACCTACAGGCCGCAGCGGCCATTTTAGTGTACCTTGGTGGCGCTAGAGAGCCCATTTTGGCACTTTAGGGTTAATTTTATGATTTTTTGAAATTGTTGTCCAGTTCTGATATGCGTGCCAATTTTGGTGAGTTTTGAGCATGTTTAGGGGGTCAATAGGATCCTCGCCTTCGGCGAGGACTCCTCACGGGGGAGTTCTCTGTCTCCAGGCTTGGTCCCTAATAAGTTTTCTCATTTACAGTTTGCCTTTATCTCTCACCACTTTCAAGCCACAGCCTTTTGAAATGTAGAAATTAATATTTTGCTCAAATAACTCTGGCAACTAAAGGGTTAAAATGGAGATTCAGTCGCTGTCATGTCATCAGGTCAGTTTTAGAATCACACACACGTCATGTTTCTGTGAGTTTGTGACAGTGGTTGCCATGATCACTAAGTAGGTGCAGCTAGGGTCAGAGTGAGAGAGTGATTTGATCTGTCTACCACATGCCTACAGGCCACAGCGGCCATTTTAGTGCAGCTAGGTGGCGCTAGAGAGCCCATTTTGGCACTTTAGGGGTTATTAATGTGTATTTGCTGTTTCAAATGAAGATTGTGCTGCTGTAATCTGTCCTGTAAAGACTGTGAGACAGACACAGAGACAGAGACAGACACAGACACAGAGACAGAGACAGAGAGCTGCTGCTCTGTGTCTGTCTGTGTCTGTGTCTGTGTGAGCAGCCGTTGTCATGGCGATTCAGACTTGCCTGCACTTGCGCCACACAGCCAGATGATGAGAGAGGAGATCAGCTCAGGCTGTTTAACATGGGTTTTGAGTCCCCGAACAAATTGCTCTGACGACCAAACCGTTGTTCAAATCAAAAAAATAAAATGATCGTGAGAACCAGCAACTTGTCGTGAACGTACGTGGCATTTTTTTATATTTCTGGAGTCCAAAATGGGGTCAGGGGAGCGAGTTTAAAATGTGTTGCACCTCAGCTGTTTCCAGAAATTTCTCCTCTGAGTTTACATGGGAGTGAATGAGGAAAAAATCGGCACTCCCTTCGCTTTGGAGCCGTTCAGCAAAAATGTGTACGTGTGTCAGACTCCATGACAACATTTCTGTGACCAGGACAAATTTTCCTACGTTTTGTGATAGAAATTGTGTCTGTAAAGTGAAAATTGTGGCCATGGCAGCGAGTTAAAGACAAAATTTTTAGACGATTTTTAGAGCTCTCTCCACTCTAGCGCGAAACATTCCGCGCAATAGACACCCATTATAAACGCACAATTTCTCCACTTTTGCTCATGGTACTCGGAGAGGCAGCGATGAAAAACGATAAAAGATTGGGAAAAGATGAAAACATGAGTGAATTCACGAGACCTGTGGCAACATTTGAGAGTTTGAATGGAGTCTGTAGGTCAACGTATGGAGACACTGTAAAGGTTAGAAAAAGCCCAAAGATTAGTCTCTTTTTCCCCCCTGCTGCCATTCATTTCCTATGGGACAGCTTTCGACGGCCGTCTGGACGTTTTTCTGACATCTCACCTTCAGGAGCCCACGAAATCCAAACGAAGGGAGGAATGGAAAAGTTATGAATAACTTTTGATTAGAAGGAGTTGATCTGGCATCCCTGCAAATTTGAAGCCGTGGGATAAACGCTGTATGAGAAGATGTTTTTTAAGGAAAGGCAGTTTTATGCAGTTTTAAGGCAAAATCTTACTTTGAAAGGGCAATTACATCACTTCCTGTTGGGTTTAGGTCAGGGGTGTCAGCGCGTGATTTTTAGGTCTTGATGAGACGAACGCGACAGTTTTGGTTTGAAGTTCTACGACGTTCCTACAGGCCGTAGCGGCCATTTTAGTGTGCCTAGGGGGCGCTAGAGAGCTCATTTGGCACTTTAGGGTTAATTTCATGATTTATTAAATTTTTCACCAGTTCTGATGTGCGTGCCAATTTTGGTGAGTTTTTGAGCATGTTTAGGGGGTCAAATTCCAGTTCAAAGAGGCGGCGGGAGAAAGAAAGAATAATAATAATAAACATTACAAAAACAATAGTGTCCTCGCCTCGGCGAGGACTAGTCATCCTCTAATGAAGACTTTAGAGGCATTAGAGTCCTCGCCTTCGGCGAGGACTCCTCCCTTAGTAGTGTTTTGGCTGTGGCATGGTTCGTATTTGGCGTTCAAAATACAAGAGGGTCCTCGCCTTTGGCGAGGACTGCTCTCTGAGCAGTCCTCTGCCTCTAGGCTCGTCCCTAATTAAAGCTGCAAGCAGCGTTTGGCGGGACCTCGCCCGTTTCGGCCTCCCAGCGAACGATTTACAAATATCGCACACATTGCCACAAACATCAGAAAATTCTCACAGAGCTGATCGTTTGATGTTTGAATGTTTCCTGTAGCTGTAGAAGTGACATCACAATATGCAAATTAGTGAATTTTCTCCCATCAGATTCCTCTTCCTTCATTTTGAGGATGCGATGACAAAAACAACACACCTACAGGCCGCAGCGGCCATTTTAGTGTACCTTGGTCGCGCTTGAGAGCCCATTTTGGCACTTTAGGGTTAATTTTATGATTTTCTGAAATTGTTGTCCAGTTCTGATATGCGTGCCAATTTTTTGGTGAGTTTTGAGCATGTTTAGGGGGTCAATAGGATCCTCGCCTTTGGCGAGGACTCCTCGCGGAGGACTACTCTGTCTCCAGGCTCGGTGCCTAATAAGTTTTCTCATTTACAGTTTCCCTTTATCTCTCACCACTTTCAAGCCACAGCCTTTTGAAATGTAGGAATGAATATTTTCCTCAAATAACTCTGGCAACTAAAGGGTTAAAATGGAGATTCTGTCACTGTCATGTCATCAGTCAGTTTTAGAATCACACACACGTCATGTTTCTGTGAGTTTGTGACAGTGGTTGCCATGATCACTAAGTAGGTGCAGCTAGGGTCAGAGTGAGAGAGTGGTTTGATCTGTCTACCACATGCCTACAGGCCACAGCGGCCATTTTAGTGCAGCTAGGTGGCGCTAGAGAGCCCATTTTGGCACTTTAGGGGTTATTAATGTGTATTTGCTGTTTCAAATGAAGATTCAGCTGCTGTAATCTGTCCTGTAAAGATTGTGAGACAAATAGACAGAGACAGAGATACAGAGACAGACAGAGAGAGAGACACAGACACAGACAGACACAGAGACAGACACAGAGACAGAGAGCTGCTGCTCTGTGTCTGTGTCTGTCTGTGTGAGCAGCTGTTGTCATGGCGATTAAGACTTGCCTGCACTTGCGCCACACAGCCAGATGATGAGAGAGGAGATCAGCTCAGGCTGTTTAACATGGGTTTTGAGTCCCCGAACAAATTGCTCTCATGACCAAACCGTTGTTCAAATCAAAAAAATAACGCGATGGTGAGAACCAGCAACTTGTCGTGAACGTACGTGGCATTTTTTTATATTCCTGGAGTCCAAAATGTGGTCAGGGGAGCGAGTTTAAAATGTGTTGCACCTCAGCTGTTTTCCAGAAATTTCTCCTCTGAGTTTACATGGGAGTGAATGAGAAAAAAATCGGCACTCCCTTCGCTTTGGAGCCGTTCAGCAAAAATGTGTACGTGTGTCAGGCTCCATGACAACATTTCTGACCAGGACAAATTTTCCTACGTTTTGTGATAGAAATTGTGTCTGTACAGTGAAAATTGTGGCCGTGGCAGCGAGTTAAAGACAAAAGTTTTAGACGATTTTTAGAGCTCTCTCCACTCTAGCGTGGAACATTCCGCGCAATAGACACCCATTATAAACGCACAATTTCTCCACTTTTTGCTCATGGTACTCGGAGAGGCAGCGATGAAAAACGATAAAAGATTGGGAAAAGATGAAAACATGAGTGAATACACGAGACCTGTGGCAATATTTGAGAGTTTGAATGGAGTCTGTAGGTCAACGTATGGAGACACTGTAAAGGCTAGAAAAAGCCCAAAGATTGGTCTGTTTTTACCCCCTGCTGCCATTCATTTCCTATGGGACAACTTTCGACGGCCGTCTGGACGTTTTTCTGACATCTCACCTTCAGGAGCCCACAAAATCCAAACGAAGGCAGGAATGGAAAAGTTACGAATAACTTTTGATTAGAAGGAGTTGATCTGGCATCCCTGCAAGTTTGGAGCCGGTGGGATAAACGCTGTATGAGAAGATGTTTTTTTTAAGGAAAGGCAGTTTTATGGCAAAATCTTACTTTGAAAGGGCGATTACATCACTTCCTGTTGGGTTTAGGTCAGGGGTGTGAGCACGTGATTTTTAGGTCTTGATGAGACGAACACGACAGTTTTGGTTTGACATTTCTACGACGTTCCTACAGGCCGTAGCGGCCATTTTCGTGTGCCTAGGTGGCGCTAGAGAGCTCATTTTGGCACTTATGGGTAATTTCATGATTTTATTAAATTTTTCACCAGTTCTGATGTGCGTGCCAATTTTGGTGAGTTTTTGAGCATGTTAAGGGGGTCAAATTCCAGTTCAAAGAGGCGGCGGAGAAAGAAAGAAAGAAATAATAATAATAAACTTTACAAAAACAATAGTGTCCTCGCCTCCGGCGAGGACTAGTGCCTCCAATCAACATTTTAGATGCATTAGAGTCCTCGCCTTCGGCGAGGACTCCTCCCTTAGTAGTGTTATGGCTCTGGGCATGTTTCGTAATGGGCGTTCAAAATACAAGAGGGTCCTCGCCTTTGGCGAGGACTGCTCTCTGAGCAGTCCTCTGCCTCTAGGCTCGGTCCCTAATAATTAAAGCTGCGAGCAGCGTTTGGCGGGACCTCGCCCGTTTCGGCCTCCAGCGAACGATTTACAAATATCGCACACATTGCCACAAACATCAGAAAATTCTCACAGAGCTGATCGTTTTGATGTTTGAATGTTTTCTGTAGCTGTAGTTATGTAGAAGTGACATTATGCAATACGCAGCGGCCATTTTAGTGTACCTTGGGCACTAGAGAGCCCATTTTGGCACTTTAGGGTTAATTTTATGATTTTCTGAAATTGTTGACCGGTTCTGATATACGTGCCAATTTTGGTGAGTTTTTGAGCATGTTAGGGGTCAATAGGATCCTCGCCTTCGGCGAGGACTCCTCACGGAGGAGTCCTCTGTCTCCAGGCTTGGTCCCTAATAAGTTTTCTCATTTACAGTTTGCCTTTATCTCTCACCACTTTCAAGCCACAGCCTTTTGAAATGTAGGAATGAATATTTTCCTCAAATAACTCTGGCAACTAAAGGGTTAAAATGGAGATTCTGTCGCTGTCATGTCATCAGGTCAGTTTTAGAATCACACACACGTCATGTTTCTGTGAGTTTGTGACAGTGGTTGCCATGATCACTAAGTAGGTGCAGCTAGGGTCAGAGTGAGAGAGTGGTTTGATCTGTCTACCACATGCCTACAGGCCACAGCGGCCATTTTAGTGCAGCTAGGTGGCGCTAGAGAGCCCGTTTTGACACTTTATGGGTTAATTTCATTTTCTGTAATAGCTTACCGGTTCTGATATGCGTGCCAATTGTGGTGAGTTTTTGAGCATGTTTAGGGGGTCAGTAGGGTCCTCAACTTCGGCGAGGACTCCTCGCGGAGGACTCTTCTGTCTCCAGGCTTGGTCCCTAATAAATTTTCTCATTGACAGTTTCCCTTTATCTCTCACCACTTTCAAGCCACAGCCTTTTGAAATGTAGAAATGAACATTTTCCTCAAATAACTCTGGCAACTAAAGGGTTAAAATGGAGATTCTGTCGCTGTCATGTCATCAGGTCAGTTTTAGAGTCACACACACACGTCATGTTTCTGTGAGTTTGTGACAGTGGTTGCCATGATCACTAAGTAGGTGCAGCTAGGGTCAGAGTGAGAGAGTGGTTTGATCTGTCTACCACATGCCTACAGGCCACAGCGGCCATTTTAGTGCACCTAGGTGGCGCTAGAGAGCCCATTTTGGCACTTTAGGGGTTAATAATGTGTATTTGCTGTTTCAAATTAAGATTCAGCTGCTGTAATCTGTCCTGTAAAGATTGTGAGACAGAGACAGAGACAGAGACATACAGACACAGAGACAGAGACAGACACAGAGACAGAGACATACAGACACAGACACAGAGACAGAGACAGACACAGAGACAGAGACATACAGACACAGACACAGAGACAGAGACAGACACAGAGACAGAGACATACAGACAGACACAGAGACAGACACAGAGACAGAGACAGAGACATACAGAGACAGAGACAGAGACAGAGAGCTGCTGCTCTGTGTCTGTGTCTGTGTGAGCAGTCGTTGTCATGGCGATTAAGACTTGCCTGCACTTGCGCCACACAGCCAGATGATGAGAGAGAAGATCAGCTCAGGCTGTTTAACATGGGTTTTGAGTCCCCGAACAAATTGCTCTGACAACCAAACCGTTGTTCAAATCAAAAAAATAAAGTGATCGTGAGAACCAGCAACTTGTCGTGAACATACGTGGCATTTTTTATATTTCTGGAGTCCAAAATGTGGTCAGGGGAGCGAGTTTAAAATGTGTTGCACCTCAGCTGTTTCCAGAAATTTCTCCTCTGAGTTTACATGGGAGTGAATGAGAAAAAAATCGGCACTCCCTTCGCTTTGGAGCTGTTCAGCAAAAATGTGTACGTGTGTCAGACTCCATGACAACATTTCTGTGACCAGGACAAATTTTCCTACGTTTTGTGATAAAAATTGTGTCTGTAAAGTGAAAATTGTGGCCGTATGAGCGAGTTGAAGACAAAGGTTTTAGACGATTTTTAGAGCTCTCTCCACTCTAGCGAGGAACATTCCGCGCAATAGACACCCATTATAAACGCACAATTTCTCCATTTTTGCTCATGGTACTCGGAGAGGCAGCGATGAAAAACGATAAGAGATTGGGAAAAGATGAAAACATGAGTGAATACACGAGACCTGTGGCAACATTTGAGAGTTTGAATGGAGTCTGTAGGTCAACGTATGGAGACGCTGTAAAGGCTAGAAAAAGCCCAAAGATTGGTCTCTTTTTCCCCCCTGCTGCCATTCATTTCCTATGGGACAGCTTTCGACGGCCGTCTGGACGTTTTTCTGACATCTCACCTTCAGGAGGCCACGAAATCCAAACGAAGGCAGGAATGGAAAAGTTACGAATAACTTTTGATTAGAAGGAGTTGATCTGGCATCCCTGCAAATTTGAAGCCGGTGGGATAAACGCTGTATGAGAAGATGTTTTTTAAGGAAAGGCAGTTTCAGGCAAAATCTTATTTGAAAGGGCAATTACATCACTTCCTGTTGGATTTAGGTCAGGGGTGTCAGCGCGTGATTTTTAGGTCTTGATGAGACGAACACGACAGTTTTGGTTTGACGTTTCTACGACGTTCCTACAGGCCGTAGCGGCCATTTTAGTGTGCCTAGGTGGCGCTAGAGAGCTCATTTTGGCACTTATGGGGTTAATTTCATGATTTTATTAAATTTTTCACCGGTTCTGATGTGCGTGCCAATTTTGGTGAGTTTTTGAGCATGTTTAGGGGGTCAAATTGAGGTTCAAAGAGGCGGCGGAAGAAAGAAAGAAAGAAAGAAAGAAATAATAAACCTTACAAAAACAATAGTGTCCTCGCCTTCGGCGAGGACTAGTCATCCTCAAGCATTTTAGATGCATTAGGGTCCTCGCCTTCGGCGAGGACTCCTCCCTTAGTAGTGTTTTGGCTCTGGGCATGGTTTGTAATGGGCGTTCAAAATACAAGAGGGTCCTCGCCTTCGGCGAGGACTGCTCTCTGAGCAGTCCTCTGCCTCTAGGCTCGGTCCCTAATAA
The DNA here is from genome assembly GCA_026686955.1 of Epinephelus cyanopodus. NCBI lineage: Eukaryota > Metazoa > Chordata > Actinopteri > Perciformes > Serranidae > Epinephelus > Epinephelus cyanopodus. The sequence goes on from CM048935.1 coordinate 35,180,693, forward strand.
ACATTACAAAAACAATAGTGTCCTCGCCTTCGGCGAGGACTAGTCATCCTCTAATGAAGACTTTAGAGGCATTAGAGTCCTCGCCTTCGGCGAGGACTCCTCCCTTAGTAGTGTTTTGGCTGTGGCATGGTTCGTATTTGGCGTTCAAAATACAAGAGGGTCCTCGCCTTCGGCGAGGACTGCTCTCTGAGCAGTCCTCTGCCTCTAGGCTCGGTCCCTAATAATAATAAACGATCCAAAAACAATAGTGTCCTCGCCTTCGGCGAGGACTACTCCCTCCAACGAACATTTTAGAAGCATTAGAGTCCTCGCCTTCGGCGAGGACTCCTCCCTTATTAGTGTTTTGGCTGTGGCATGGTTCGTATTTGGCGTTCAAAATACAAGAGGGTCCTCGCCTTCGGCGAGGACTGCTCTCTGAGCAGTCCTCTGCCTCTAGGCTCGGTCCCTAATAAACATTACAAAAACAATAGTGTCCTCGCCTTCGGCGAGGACTAGTCATCCTCTAATGAAGACTTTAGAGGCATTAGAGTCCTCGCCTTTGGCGAGGACTCCTCCCTTAGTAGTGTTTTGGCTGTGGCATGGTTCGTATTTGGCGTTCAAAATACAAGAGGGTCCTCGCCTTCGGCGAGGACTGCTCCCTGAGCAGTCCTCTGCCTCTAGGCTCGGTCCCTAATAAACATTCCAAAAACAATAGTGCATTCCTCGCCTGTGGCGAGGAATGCTCTTCCTCCACTGAACAGTTTAGAGGCATTAGAGTCCTCGCCTTCGGCGAGGACTGCTCTCTGAGCAGTCCTCTGCCTCTAGGCTCGGTCCCTAATAATAAACATTACAAAAACAATAGTGTCCTCCCCTTATAACAAATGAACTAAAAGTCTGAGGAAGAGCTTTGTGGTGGAAACATCACACAGCAAAACAAGAGGTATTTGATCTGGCTCCATTTTGTTGGTTCTGGGATATGTGCATGCATGTCATTTTCACAGCTTATTTTTGGACTGTCACTGGTGGCCTGCTTTGTGGGTGAGAATGACAGAGATGCAAATCTGGCAACTTCAGGCAGCCGCCTTCCAAAAATCCAAGCAGACTGCATCAAGCGCACTCCTTGATCGCCTGAGCGGATCCTGCGCTTTTTATCTAGCGCCCCTGCTGTCACCCTCCAAGCATCACAGCTCAAGTTATACTGCACATGTGCAATCCCCCCATGTTCGGCCCGTGTCTCAGCCTTCTCTTGAATAGACTTGTAATCTAACAGGATGTGAGTTTTTCTCTGACTTCCTGTAGGCTTACAGACTGCTGCCCATACTACCATACTATTTAGTATGCCAGAAAAAGAATTAGTGTCCCAATATAGGCTGCATCCCAATCCCTTAAAATTACTGCTAACCACCTTATCTAGCCACCTTATCTAACTGTTTAGTCCCTCCCACTTAGGAAAACATTTAAGGAGTCAGGAGTTAGGAGTGAGGAGCGAGGATTGCTGATAAGAGACATGAGACAGACTTGAAGCGTCACGTAAAGCGACGTCCTTTTCTGATGACGGCGGCACCTATGGGCAACACAGCTGGATCTGCTGCATAACGGAGCCAGAGTTTGGCGTACATCCCAAGTCACATTATATTCGCTGATCAAAGACATAACCCCCACCCCCTGCCGTCATGACTTTGGTCACACACCTTTGCATGTATTACCATTGTTATTGAGTCATTTGCCTAAGTTTATTGCATTAAAGAACGGCCTGTAGCCCTGCCATTGTCACTGTGATGAGCATCATTATTATTATCATCATCATTATTGTCACTGTTATTAAATCCACTTGCCATCATTCAATAACTCAGCTGCTGAGTGAATAAGACATATCAGACCTGTCAGTCTGCCTCAATCAATTCAATTTTATTTATAAAACCCAATATCACAAATCACCATTTGCCTCATAGGGCTTTACATTATACGACATCCCTCTGTCTCAGATGCGGGCTGATAACGCTAACTTCACATCCATGTTCCAGTTTCAGAGAACAGCCGAAATCTGCAATTTTGCAGATGTCTTCACTGGACACCAACACGTTTGCTGGCTTTATGTCCAGGTGCACAACGCTGTGGGAGTGAAGGAACCGCAAGCCGTGTACAATGTCTGTGGAGTACCTGAGCCACCTGTCTGTCTCCAGCGGCTCAATACATCCCATCTAGGACCCTTTAACCCTTTAACGGGGAAAAAACGTTAGAAACCTCAGGAGGAGCAACTGAGGAGGGATCCCTCTTCCAGGACGGACAGATGTGCAATAGTTGTCGTACAGAACAGATCAGCATAACAAATTAACAGTAATCCGTATGACACAATGAGACAGAAAGAGAGACAGAAAGAGAGAGACAGATACAGAGAGGGGGAGAGAGAGAGATGCAGGAAAGACGGTAATGACAGTAGCTTACAACAGCATTAATGAAAGTAATAATATGAATTAATATTAATATTAGTAATTAATATTACCTACAGGCTATTAAACATTATTCCACTCACATGACATGCAGGACAATTCATGATGGGCAAATGTGTGTGTGTGTTTGTGCGTGCGCGGTGTTATATCAACACGTGTGGTTCTGGACATGAGCAGCTGCACATTTAACAGCCACACATCACCAACAGTCCGCTGAACAACGCAACAGGTTGTGAATGAAATAAACTTAATTACAATTACAATTAAATTAGTTACAACATGACAGTCTTGCATGAAATATCATTAACGTTACTCTTTGTAGTCACGTAGGCATGTGAATTACAACGTTTCATTGCAAAGAATGCATGTAATGGGTACACTTGGGCTGTTTCTCCGCCATCTCGCTCAAATGAGCCAGATGTAGAGGGCGGGTATTTAGACGCCAGGGCCTCAAGCTGAAAAAGACTTCCTGTTAGGAACCTCTCGTGTTACCTTACTCATCGCACCTAACAGATCCCTCCTAACTCCTAATGCTAACTCCTTACTGACAGGAATAAGAGACATGAGACGGCCTTCAAGATGGTGGACCTCGAACGACTTCCGGTTCAAGTCAGGAGTTAGGAGTTAGCAGTATAAAATAAGGGACTTGGGATGCAGCCACAGTATGTCAGATGCAGTATGCCAAAAGTTCCAGGATGTTCTACTACATCCGGTCATATTTTGCAGTATGCATGTCAGCATGCTTCTTTGGCCATTCTGACCCACAATCCTTTGCGCAGCGGAAGTTAAGTCACACTGACTGAGCTGTGTGTACAACCAACATCCACACTTCCTTTCATACATGGTTTATTTAATTTGAGATACTAAGATACTACATATTAGGACTGCAATGATCTGATTATATACTATCACATATCATACAGTTTTGCAAGAACACAGAGAACATTCAGCAAGAACATTCAACTTTATTGTGATTATAGTATAATTGATGTTAGGGTTCAACTATGACTACAATATAGAAGATTCTACCAGTATAGGCAGTGGTGTAAGTGTGGTATAAATAATGAATGAATATGACTAAATATGAATTCACTAAAGGGCCAGGTATGAGCAGTATAGACTAGTAAATATATAAATAGTAAAATTCAAATACATATTAAGTAATGTAGTAAGAATGTGCAAGTAGACCTATGTTACACTACAAATAAAAGTAATGTAAACGTGGGGCACTGGTGGCTTAGTGGTAGAGCAGGCGCCCCATATACAAGGCTGTTGCCGCAGCGGCCTGGGTTCGACTCCAGCCTGTGGCTCTTTGCTGCATGTCACTCCCTCTCTCTCTCCCCCCTTCACACTTATCTATCCTATCCATTAAAGGCTAAAAAGCCCAAAAATATATCTTGAAAAAAAAAAAAAAAAAAAGTAGTGTGAATGTAAGGCTGCTTCACGTGCAGACAGAATATAGTGCCAGCAGCTGCATAGCTGTAAATATATTTAACAACAAATATCTGCCAGCAACAGAATGCTATGTGCGTGAAGGGGGTTAATATGCCTACTGGTGACTTGTTCAATAGACAGGTCACTAATAATAGGCTTGGGACTGTTTACGTGAACATGTCAGTTTATTAGAAACAACAACATACTGTACATTACGACATAACAGCAACAAAGCTGTCCGGCACCTCTGACAGTATGCAAGACTCTGGCGAGCTCGACGAGAGGAGATTTGCTGCATCTTCAAGGTACAACAACACAAAATATTCAAATGTGGCGCTACGGACGGCGACGGAAGTGAACAAGAGGGTCAGAGTTCAGGGAGCGATGTGATGGCGGATGTAGACTAGTGTGTCCCAATCTATACAGTCTATGGTCCCAATAGCAAAGAGCATGGATACCAAGAGGTGAAGCTCAACAGAACGCCCCATAGCAACAGACTTGCCCATGGTTTCGTCCTACCGCAGCCATTTTGGACTGTCAGCAGACCGCAGCAGACCCGCTTGCATACAGAAACACACAGACAAACTGAAGTATATCGCTATTAATTATGCTTACAATGCTACTCACCTCGTGATAGCTTGGTCACAGCTGCTTGTTCACGTTTTTGCAAAGCTAAATATAGACTTTAAAAAAAACAAAACGAAGAAAAACGGCCTAGATGGCATCTCTACATATTACATCCACTTATGAGAAGATTAACTTAATTACTCCTCCTAGAAACACATTAATGGCGACGTCACATAGTCAGGAATAAAGATTTATTTACAGTTTGTACAGTAAGGGGACAGTAATAATAATAGGCTATTTTAATATGATATATTTTAATGCTAAAGTAGTAATCAGTTCTGATATAAATGGTCCAAGAGGCCATATACATACATACATACACACACACACACACACACACACACACACACACAACACACACATATATATGTATGTATATGTATATGTATATATATATATATATACATATATATATATACATATATATATACATATATATACATACATATATATATATACATATATATACATATATATATATACATATATATACATATATATATATATATACATATATATACATATATATACATACATATATATATATATACATACATACATACATATATATATATACATACATACATATATATACATATACATATACATATATATATATATATATATATATATATATATATATATATATATATATATATATATATATATATGTGTGTGTGTGTGTGTGTGTGTGTGTGTGTGTGTGTGTGTGTTACCTTCCCTCCAAAGTGGCATATTAAATTCATATTAAAACACTTCAAAACTTACACCTCAGGAGTTCTTACCTGTCGGGATCCTACGGTGGAAGGCCAGGTGCGGGGTGTTCCACTGATAGTTGTTGCAGTTAATTGAACTACACTGTTTTCTTTTACTTTTTTCTCCTCTCTCCTTGACATCTTGCATGTTGTCCGGGCACAACAGTCGAAGCGCAACAGTTCAAGACAGCGGCAGCGCTACAGCAGCGCCCCTGGTGGCTGTTAGCAGAAATTCAACAGAGCTTCGCCTCTTGGTATCCATGCTCTTTGCCAATAGTGTGCATACTGCATGCGTACTGCATACTACACTACATACTTTTTAAGGGCAGCTGCAGTGCATAGCCTACTAAGTAGCCCAGTAGAAGTATGCGATTTGGAACGCAGGCCGGGAAACTGACGTGACTGCGTTTTTTTTGTGACTGCCCCTTGCTGCTGCTGCCGCCTGACCTCGCCTACTTTCCAGGGGAGTCATAGTTCATCGGGAACCAGCCTGTCGAAATGAACCCGTTGAACCCAAGCAGAAAGCATTACATCCTCCTCAACACTAAGAGGCGATGTGGCTGACCGTGTTATGTGTGTGCGTGCGTGTGTGTGTGTGTGTGTGTGTGTGTATGTGTGTGTGTGTGTGTGTGTGTGTGTGTGTGTGTGTGTGTGTGTGTGTGTGTGTGTGTGTGTGTGTGCGCGCGCGCTGATAAGCTTTCAAACTGCAGAGCTGCTAATCAGTCAGCACCGGACTTCAGATTACATAAAACGATGCCTTCTCCGATCCCCGTGACCCGCCTACAGCCCAAAGATATCTACCCCTCCCTGGACATCGGGACTTGCAGCAGCCCGCTGACCCAATCCTGCTTCGGCAGCACCTTACAGGTCCCCGTTCAGCGGCTCCACGGCAGAGTTGCCAGCCGACTGTGGTCCACTGTGATCCACTGGAAGGAACTGCGCTCCGTGCAGCCTGTAGGCTCCGGAGGGTTCGGCTCCGTCTACAAGGCAGAATACCTCGGGAATCTTGTCGCGCTCAAGAGAGTTAAGAAGTGCACCAAGAACAAGCTGGCGTCACGGCAGAGCTTCTGGGCCGAACTGAACTCAGCACACCTGCGCCACAGAAACATCGTGCGCGTCTTCGCCGCGACCACCTGCGTCCCGCCAGATTTTGGAGATGAAAGCAGCATCGGAACGATCCTGATGGAATTTGTGGGGGACCGAAACTTGCAGCAGATCATTTACGGATGTGTAGAGCCGCTGGAGACAGACAGGTGGCTCAGGTACTCCACAGACATTGTACACGGCTTGCGGTTCCTTCACTCCCACAGCGTTGTGCACCTGGACATAAAGCCAGCAAACGTGTTGGTGTCCAGTGAAGACATCTGCAAAATTGCAGATTTCGGCTGTTCTCTGAAACTGGAACATGGATGTGAAGTTAGCGTTATCAGCCCGCATCTGAGCCACGTAGGCGGCACCTATACACACAGAGCCCCGGAGCTGCTGAGAGGCGAGGGGCTGTCTGCTAAAGCGGATATCTTCTCTTTCGGGATCACACTGTGGCAACTGATCACCAGAGAGCAGCCCTACACCGGCGACAGACAGTACGTGCTCTACGCGGTTGTTGCGCACAACCTGCGGCCGTCTGTTGAGAACCATCCGGTGTTTCGGTCGGAGCATGGGCGGCTGTGTAGGAGCCTGCTGAGCCGGTGCTGGAGCGGAGATGGCTGCCGCAGACCTACTTCCCAGGAGCTACTGCCTCACCTGGAGCAGCTGCGCTCCCACACATGAGTTTGATTTATAGCTGGTGCACATGTGTACTGACAGCTGTGGACAAGGACATGTTTTAGGTACATTTTAGAAGCTACTTTCAGGACCAAACAGTAGACTACCAGCAAACAATTCAGTGCTCAAAAATATGGTGATCTTCAGTGACCATAAGGAAATGTAATCTTTACCATGACAAATCACTTGTGGTAAAAACTGCTGTGAAGCTGACTTATGCTCACTCCGTCTGGATTGATGCAATTTTGGTTGCATAACAGTCTGAAGTTGAATTACTTGTATAAAGCCTCTGTAGTAATGTGCCTAATTGAAGGGGTTCCCAATGATTAAGCATAGACACTGTTGTTTTCCTAGTAGTATGAGGCTTAATTGTGCTGTGTGCTGAGTAAGGCATCTTGAAAATAATTGAGTGGAATTTGGTGAGAAGTTCCTTTTTAAAAACTCTATGCTGCTCCAGGTAAAAATATTCATTTCTCATCACTTTTAGTCCTAAAGGATTACATGAAAATAAGTGAGACCGTAAACCATCAGGCTGGTGCATTTGCACATTTTTTTTTTTTTCAATCTAGATTTGCCATTAGTGTCTTTAAAAAAGGCCCTCCTTTGGTATCAAGAAAACCAGCTTTGACTCAAGGAGGTACGCATCTGTCCAAGTTCGTTTGCACCTTTTTTTAGAAGCACATTTGAGAGTCACTGTTGGTTAAGGTGTACACTATGCCAGCACATTATATTACCAGTCCCTAAAATGGTTTAAAATGTATTTAGCCATCACTGTAAACACATCCTTTGTCTTTTCATTTCACAGCTCAAACCATCCACACTAAGTTACTGTAAGAGCTCTGACTTTGTTTCAGCAATTTTTCTTAAACTATGGAAATCAACATGTGTTGTGAATCGAGTTTGATTTGCCATGATGAGATTGTAATGTGAGATTTAAGTGTGATAGGTTTTCATTAAAATTATTTTTATACCACATATGTATTTTTGCTTCTCAGCTCTTCCTTGCACCATGTTCACAGGTCACTAGTTCATCTCAGGCCAACATGTAGGCTATAGACAGATATTTTAGAGTTTCTTGTTAACCTGACCTGCATTCAGACTGTGGGAGGAAATCCACACAGCCACTCGAAGAACATAAGACTGACTTTTCAGATGGGCTCTACCTCCCTTATGTCATGATAATGGGAAGTAAACAATAGCATGAACACTTGGGTTTCCAAGAAGCAGTTTTACAGAGCCATTTAGATCTACTTCACAGAGAAAAACCCAGAGCTCTGTTTAATCTAGAGAACGGAAAAATGTAAAAAGACCTACCCTGTTTCACCTATATGGACAACTCAGTTGACCTGCCTCTTGTAACAGGTGTGATGATCATATTTAATTGATAGTCTTTTTTTTCTCCCCCAAAATAAAACCTAAAAGAAGGGTCAACCTAAAAGTTTAACATTTCAATAAAATGTTTACTGGTAAATTTATATATTTAGAATAAGCTTAATTGCTGTATTACAGCCTAGTCAATACAAATATTAACACATTTTAGAAATAATATAGATGTGTTAAACATCAAGAAGAATCAAATTTACATGTGAATATTTCCATTGTCTTAATGCCAAGTCCATCATGTCAAGACTTTGATAATTTTATCTTTTTATCATATTGTGTGGGTGAGATGAACTATTTTCATTATTTTTTTCAAATCAACTTTTCATAAGATATTTGCAAAAAAATAAATCTTTGGTAAAAAGTGTGCATCCTCTGACATTGTGTGACATCTGAACCTCTGGAATAATTAGAGAGTGGAGAACTGTCTTAACATTTATGAATGTATATGCATGCATAAAAATGAAAATTAAGCTATGTTGAATGCTGTGCTGCTGCCATGACACGTCACCTTCCAGAGGCCTATTGGCTGATGTACTGCCTGAGGGAGGGAATTATGGGTAGACACGAGTGTAGTTGTTATTTAAATCAGATTTGTTTAAAGTTACCTTATACATCTTAATACAAAACTCATCTGATCTACCTCTTACTAAGATTTCTTTTTGACTCACAAGTCAAAGTTTACGGCCATTCTTAAAACTGGCTCAGGCCCAGGTCAGTCAGTGTATGTTCATTTATTGATATTCTCATTTATCCAGGTCATAGTTATCTCAAGGCAATTGAATCAAACGCAACTGGACTTAGTTTTGTCTTAGAAGACAAGAGGCTTCATCAGTTCATGCTTGCATGCTAGTCTGACAAACTGGTGTGGAAACCCAGGTATTTAACCTTTGAGGGGGCCTCCACAAAGCCACTGATGTCATTGGTTTGTTAGTGCTACAAGCAGTTTTGACAAGTTTAAGGGGTGATTTACTAGCACACACTTAGTGATCATCATTTGAAAAGCTCAACATCTCTCTGATTATGCTCTCAAAAACTGTGACACCACAAATAACTAATCTGAGACAAGACTTTGTTCCTAGCATAGACTGTGGCTGCTTCCTGTGGGTGCATCCCAAGTCTCTTTTTATAGTGCTACTGCTAGCTCCTCGCTTGAACCAGAAATCGTTCGAGGTCCGCCATCTTCTAGGCCGTCCCAAGTCTCTCTAGGAGCTAGCAGCAATCTTTAAGCAGCTACGAGCTAGGGTGGTCGAGAGGTTCCTATCCGGAAGAGTTTTTCAGCTGAACGCCGTGACGTCTAAATACCCACCCCCTACATCTGGCTCATTTGAACGAGATGGCGGAGAAACAGCGCAAGTGTACCCGTTACATGCATTCTTTGCAATGAAACGCTGTAATTCACATGCCTACGTGACTACAAAGAGTAATGTTAATGATATTTCCTGCAAGACTGTCATGTTGTAATTAAGTTTATTTCATTCACAACCCGTTGCGTTGTTCAGCAGACTGTCGGTGATGTGTGGCTGTTAAATGTGCAGCTGCTCATGTCCAGAACCACATGTGTTGATATAACACTAGGCGGCTTTGATTAGCGAATATAATGGGACTTGGGATGTACGGCAAACGATAGCTCCGTTATGCAGCAGATCCAGCGGTGCCACCGTTATCAGAAATGGACGTTGCTTCACGTGGCGCTTCAGAGTGAGGCTGTCTCATGTCTCTTAAACTGACAATGCTCGCTCATCGCTCATAGCGCCAGCTCCTCACATTTTTCCCTAGGTGGGAGGGGCTAAACAGCTAGCAAAGTCAGCTGGCAGTAGCACTAGCAGTAATTTAAGAGACTTGGGACGGACCCCAAGTCCCTTATTTTATACCGCTAACTCCTAACTCTTGATTTGAACCGGAAGTCGTGCGAAGTCTAAGGCCGTCTCATGTCTCTTAATCCTGCCAGTAAGGAGTTAGCGTTAGGAGTTAGGAGGGATCTGTTAGGTGCGATGAGTAATGCTGCGTTCCAGGCAGGCTTTTGAACTCGTAAGTCACGACTTCAAGTCACGAGTTACGACTTTGTAGCGTTCTAGGAAAGTTACGGCAAACTGCCAGTTACTTCCTGTTTAACGTTGAAAATGGCGAACCGCCATATTGTTGTTTAGAGGAGTAAGGCAATTGGTTTAGAGGGCTGTGTGACATCAGAAGCTGTAACTGGGAGTAGCTACATCGATCTGGTGCGAGTTCACGGGTGGGAAGTTACGGGTTTGACTGCTGTTCCAGTGCACTTTCACGAGTTACAGGCTGTGAAAACACGAGTTACGGGAGAGGGGTTTGTAGCCGATTCTGTGGTCTGGCACAGACCAGTGGTCCGTGCCAGAGACCACTGGTCCCTACCACTAGGGGGCGCTAAAGACACTGGTCCGTGCCAGCTCCTCAGTGGTCTCCCCTCTGGTCCTTTTGCATTAGCCAGTTATTAAGTGGTGTTATGGAGCGACTTTTGCCATGTTAATACACTTACATGAACAGATGTCAGAGATCATAATATTTTTGTCTATGAATTACTACCATATAATGTCTGTATGATTTATGCAGGCCGTACCAGCTCCTCAGTGGTTGTGACCAGCTGGTCTCTGGCACGGACCACTGGTCCCTACCACTAGGGGCGCTAAAGACACTGGTCCGTACCCGTGGATGTATTCCTCAGTGGTCTCTCCCATAGACTGTATCTGTATTTGTTTCTGCTAAGTGGTGGATAAAGTAGCATCAAATTGAAACACTTAAATAAAGTACAAGTACCTCGAATGGGTTTCTGTGCACAACAGGAATTTATTTGTTGAAAAACAAAAACAACACCACACACACATTTTAGGTGTTACCGCTGCCACCTCGCAAGGATGTGAAAGAATGTGTTGATCGTGGGCATCTGGCACGTGCTTGGGGGCTTGGGATCATTGTTACTCAATCATTGTTCCCAGGATTCTTTCGGCGTAGTACCTGGAACAAGCCTCCATCCTCATTAGGATGTCAAATAGTGGCCTGCATAAAAGAAAACATGTCAGTCCAGGACAACAGAAAAAAAGAGGACACATTACCATGTATATTAATGTTAAATTAATTATATTTACGGGTGATCAAGTAAGTAGTAGTAAGGTAAATGTGGTAGAAATGTGACATTTGCCAATAATGTAATAAAACATTTGAGCCAATAACATAATAACTTTTTGCCAATAATGTAATAAGTTATTACATTATTGGCTGGTTATTATGTTATTGGCCTAGTATTTAAAAACCCTTTGAAAATGTAATAACTGGTGCTGATAATGTAATAAAATTATATATGACTGCAGTTCTTGGGAATAATACACTTTTTTGCAGTTTTTGTGCAGTTCACTGAATTATAAATAAGTACAGTGGGCAAATTTAAGATTTAGATTCTCTCTCTATCTCTCTTGCTTGCTCTCTCTCATTATTAATATTGATCAGATAAAAATGATATTTGATCCTGTAAGATAACACACCTGTAGTGTTAAACCCTCTGTTAAACACCTGGATGACATCACAACTCTATATGTAACAGCCTATAGATCACATCTGGATTCTGTAAGGAACTGGAGCTATTTTATAAAATATACGTTTATATTGTTGATATACAGTGGTGGAAAAAAGTTTTCGGACACCCTTAAAATTTTACACAATCTCAAATATTATCATGAAATATTTGTGGAAAAATCTTTTTTGTGTTTCAAAAGGTGTGGCTGCATTAGACAGATACAAACAAATACAAATTATATTTTTTTGTTTATTGTTTACAAGAAAAATTAACAAAACTGAATTCTTGACAGTTTCAATATGTCAGTTCTCAACATTGTCGGTATCAAAGTCAACAAATAACAGAGAATGTGTTCAAAATAACAAAAAATAATTAAGCCATCACATCATCAAATTAATATTTAGTAGTCCTGCCATTGGCACATAGTAGAGCTCTAATCCTGGTTGGCATGTTCCCTACGAGCCTTTCACATTGTTGAGGGGTAATCTTGTCCCATTCTTCTTGAATTACTGCTTTTAATTCTTCTAAATTCTTTGGTTTATGCTTTGAAACAGACCTTTTGATAATCCACCACAGATTTTCAATGGGGCTCGTGTCCGGGGATTGAGCTGGCCACTCTAAGGCCTGGATACTGTGCTCCTGCAGCCAGGTTCTACTGGCCTTGGATGTGTGGCACGGGGCATTATCTTGTTGAAACATCCAGTTTTTACCTCGACGGAACAGTGCACGCGCAGAAGGGAGCATGTGGGTTTCGAGAATGGTACAATACTTGGTAGAGTTCAATGTGCCATCACAGACGGTGAGATGACCAACACCAGCAGCACTCATGCATTCCCAAACCATGATACTGCCTCCACCATGCTTGACAGTAGGTACTGTACATGCTGGAGATAATGCTTCGTCTGGCCTTCTGCGTACCCTCACATTAGTAGGAGGAAGATAAAGCTGGAAACTGGACTCATCTGACCACAAAATCTTCTTCTAATTCCTGGCTGTCCAGTTCTTGTGTGCCTGGGCCCAACGACGCCGGACTAACCTCTGTCTCTCATTGATCAGGGGCTTCTTGATAGCCTTGTAGGACCTTAAGCCATGATCTAAAAGTCGGCCACGTACAGTGCGGGTGGAACACTGGACACCAGTTTGGTTTGACCACTGCTGCTGAGGCTCCCATGATGTCATTCTGCGGTTTTGCCTGCACATGCGGATCAGGATGCGGCCATTTCTTGCTGAAGAAACCCTTGGACGCCCAGATCTTGGTTTGTCTTCCAAGCTGTTGGTTCGTCTGTATTTCTGCAGAGTGTATCCAACTGCTGAAGGACTGCATCTGCACTTCCTGGCTATCTGGCGGCAGCTGTACCCTTCCTGGCTGAGAATCTTTATCTTCAGGCGTGTTTCCTGCGTTAGGTTCCTTGTTTAAGCCATTTTTGTGTCTGAAGAACTTTCAAATGTGCTGGCTTTATGTAGACACGAAGCTTGGCAACAAAAATTGTGTCTTTTAATAAAAAGAACGACCTTCATCACCGGTACCAAAATGACCCCATACTCAAAATTTCTTATGTATTTTTATGGAACCAATCAATTTTAAGTTTTTGATGACTCTTTTAGGATTTATTTAGTATTTTGGCTGTGACTGTACTAAAATAAATTGCACTTGAAGACCTAAGAGTGATTCTTAATGCAATATTTCACAAATGCATGGGGTGTCCAAAAACTTTTTTCCACCACTGTATGTGACAATAATTAATATCCATCTAATAAAAGACAACAGGTCTGACACAACTGGAGCAGAACAATTGAACCTCGATATGTAGGCTAACAGATGATTTTCGCTCCCACTCCAAACCTCTAAAATAGCGCGCTCTCTCTCTCTCTCTCTCTGGATGTTGAGGTGTCAAATGAATTAACAATATTTAAAAAAAATAAGTTATTTCGTTATTGGCTCAAACGTTTTATTACATTATTGGCAAGTTATTACATTATTGGCTTTATTACATTTCCAACACGCTCCCCGTGACTAAATTAAGCACTGCGCAGATTACAGTCTTCAAATTGTGCACTTTATATAATTCTATCAATCTATCTTGCACACGCACGCGCACGAAATCACACACTGCCTGTATTTTCTTAGAGGCTACATACTAGTCTACGGTATTATGACTATAACTAGCTACAGGCTTCAAATTTCTTAATAATTTTATTGAGATATGGTAGATGTGCTAAAAAATACAATGCAGTTCATTTTAACTTTTCAGTTAGGCTGGTCAAAGACACAATATGGCTCGAATCTAAAAAGAGTCTGAACACCATCTAAACAAGAAGAAGAACAACAACAATAATAATAAATTACTTACACCGGTCATTGGAATGGGCCTGGGAATCCAATGATTCCAATCCAAGCAAAGGCTACATCCAAGATACCTTATTCGTCGCTCTTTGTGGTTATAGAATGCGGCATATGGTCATTATAATGGTACCTGCCATCAAAATTGAAACTTGCTCCTGATTGGCTACGAACTTAATCACACGCGGTTTCCCTTGTTTGATTGGTTTAAAGGTAGTGGTCATGCAGCCATGAGATGATCGAGAAACTCCAAAAAGAGCAAGAAAGAACGAAAGAAAGAAAGAAAGAAAGAAAGGCAAAAGACAAAGCCAAAAGAATTTCATTTTTGTAGACTATGTATTTTATATATACATATATATATATATATATATATATATATATAATATATGTATATATATATGCTTCAATTAACCAACAACACACGCACACACACACACACACACACACACACACACACACACACATCTTTTGAATATGCTCAATGACCAGGTGAGTCAAATTTACCATGTTGATTCTGGCAGTAGATCTTCCAAAAGAAAAGTCACACAATTAGAAAGGGTAGAAGGTTTGATTGCTTTTTAGGATTTTATTTTTGTAATGAGGCAAGCAATTACAATAAATAGGCTACTTCAAAACCCACTCATGTGGTCAAGACAACAGGTATGACAAGGACCGCAGGACAGACCAGTGTCTTTAGCGCCCCTAGTGGTAAGGACCAGTGGTCCGTGCCAGAGACCAGCTGGTCACAACCACTGAGGAGCTGGTACGGCCTGCATAAATCATACAGACATTATATGGTAGTAATTTATAGACAAAAATATTATGATCTCTGACATCTGTTCATGTAAGTGTATTAACATGGCAAAAGTCGCTCCATAACACCACTTAATAACTGGCTAAAGCAAAGGGACCAGAGGGGAAACCACTGAGGAGCTGGTTCAGACCAGTGTCTTTAGCGCCCCTAGTGGTAGGGACCAGTGGTCCGTGCCAGAGACCAGCTGGTCACAACCACTGAGGAGCTGGTACGGCCTGCATAAATCATACAGACATTATATGGTAGTAATTCATAGACAAAAATATTATGATCTCTGACATCTGTTCATGTAAGTGTATTAACATGGCAAAAGTCGCTCCATAACACCACTTAATAACTGGCTAATGCAAAAGGACCAGAGGGGAGACCACTGAGGAGCTGGCACGGACCAGTGTCTTTAGCGCCCCCTAGTGGTAGGGACCAGTGGTCTCTGGCACGGACCACTGGTCTGTGCCAGACCACGGAATCGGCTACAACCTCTGCTGAGTTACGGGTTGCCTGGAACGCACCATAAGGTAACACGAGGTTCCTAACAGGAAGTCTTTTTCACCTTGAGGCCATTTTATACAGTCTTATGATAAATACCCGTCCCTGATGGGAGCGCCCAAACCGCAGCTGGACCCTCCACCCTACGTCTGGCTCATTTGAACGAAATGGCGGAGAAACAGTGCAAGTGTACCCGTGTGCATTCTTTGCAGTGGAGCGCTGTAATTCACATGCCTACCTGACTACAAAGTAACGTTAATGATATTTCCTGCAAGACTGTCATGTTGTAATTAGGTTTAAGTTTATTTCATTCACAACCCGTTGTGTTGTTCAGTGGACTGTTAGTGATGTGTGGCTGTTAAATGTGCAGCTGCTCATGTCCAGAACCACACGTGTTGATATAACACCACGCATGCACACACAAACACATTTGCCCATCATTAATTGTCCTGCATGTCATGTGAGTGGAATAATGTTTAATAGCTTAGGTAATATTAATTATTAAAATTAATATTAATTAATATTACTACTTTCATTAATGTTGTTGTAAGCTACTGAGTTTTCCTGATCTGCTGTGGGGGTCCTAAGGACAGAGGGATGTCGTATGCTGTAAAGCCCTGTGGGGCAAATTGTGATTTGTGATATTGTGCTTTGTAAATATAAATTGTAATATATAAATGATTGAGGCAGACTGACAGGTATGATATGTCTTATTCACTCAGCAGCTGACTTGTTGAATGATGGCGAGTGGATTTAATAATAGTGATAATGATGATGATAATAATAATAATGATAATGATGCTCATCACAGTGGCAGGGCTACAGACCGTTCTTTAATTGCCACAAATTTCGGCAAATGACTCAATAACAATGGTGACGACAGGGGGTGGGGGTTAGGCTTTGATCAGCGAATATAATGTGACTTGGGATGTATGCCAAACGCTGGCTCCATTATGCAGCAGATCCTGCTGTACCGCCGTCATCAGAAAAGGACGTCGCTTTATGTGACGCTTCAGAGTAAGGCCGACTCATGAGCTGTGTTCGAAACCGTCCTCTCACTCACTCACTATTCCCTATTTCGTGTTTACTATATAGTGCACTACATGGGGAGCGACTGAACGAGATTACGGACACTAAATTTTCTGAACGTCGTTGCGTCAGTAGCTGCGCCGCATACTTCTGTGACGCAAGTGGACGCTCCGAGCATCATGTAAACAAACCGGGCGCTTCGAGGATGACCGAACTGTATGGTGGTTGTACTTTTTGACAATAAATTGTTGAAATGTCAATGTGTGGACGTTTGGTTTTGTCAGCTACATGAGCTGGCATGAGATGGGCAAAGCTGCATGTAACGGTAACTTAATGGTGATATCCGTCACGGGAGTCAGTTGTTCTTTTTCTTCAGGCGAGCGGCTGAGGAAGGGGGCAGAGTGAAGATTGTCCTTCGGTGCGGGGAGAGGAGAGAGGGCTTTTCACTGTGCTGATGGTGGCTTGGGAGCCTGGGCTCACCGCACATCAGCCCACCGCATCCATCCACCCCTCCTTCCTTCGCGCCCCGCACATATACCCCCTTGCTCGGCTCTCTGTCACAGCGTAGCGGCCCTCCACCGCACAGACAAACACACAGACATTTTCAATCATAAATCGATTAATCATAAAACAGTGGAATTTCAGCGGGGAGGCCAAGCTGCAGGAAGCAGCGAAAAGTTATGACGTCACATACGCGACCTCCTCCCGACTCTTGAGTCTTTCTAATTAACCCTATTTCAAAAGCTTACATCTCAACAGTTTTACCACAAAGTATGACTTTCTTGACCTTAAAATTTATGTTTTAAAGCAGGATCAGTCAGTAACACTACTTAACTACCAGAAACAATGATTATCAGCTGAAAAAATGGTTTTAGGGTTTAGTTACTCTTTAAGACCAAATGTTTTGGTATGTGGCGTAGCCATATTGCCACCTCGTGGCGGAGTTAGGAAGAGTTACCGTAAAGAAGTCCACTTTATATAGCCTATATATATTTCATGAAGACATAATTAGGTAGTATTAATCAACTTGTTGCATGACTATGTGTTCCTTCATTCTGTTTATCATTATACATTGTCATTGAATTAATCAGAGTGTGTGTATTTGACGTAGGCTAGCTGATATTATGGTATACTAAGTGTATTTTGATTTAACATTAATCTGTGTGTTTAATGGGATATTAAGAAATAATGTGGACCATAGTGGGAAGAGTATGCGTCACTCGCGCGTAACATATTAAAGTATACGACCTCGTATCAGGAGAGAATTAAAGTTTTCCTCTGATTGAGATCTTAAAAAGACGAAGAGGAAAACCTCCTCCTTTGGATCAGGATCGCCACCCACTTTTTGACCTAGTGAAATACCCGGGGCGCCGCCTGATCCAGGTTCTTACGCTCTCCACTCTTCTCGTCTTGCGCTTTTTGTTTTTCCTCTCTTGTTTGCTTCTTGTGTTTTGCTTCTTGTTTATTTGTCTTGTTTTACCCGCTCTTAAACTTTTAACCGCTACTGCAATTTTCCCTCGTTTTTGTCTGCCGTATTGGTTCACATCTTTATTTTTACCTGTCCAGTAGTACGTTATTGCTTTCATTACGTTTTTAACACGTTTATGCTCACGGGCAAAGTTATTTTAAACTTTGAAACTTTATCGATCCAGTTTTTCCATCTTCAGTGTTTTCAACATTTTTACGGGTAGTAGTAAATTTGACATTAATCTCGAACGGCCCCGCGATATTGTTGTCACATTGCGATAAACAAGTAATCAGAACAAACAGACCGGCACCTGTCGACGACTCTCCGCTCCAGATTCCCTCAGAACCGGCTGTCCACCACTTGCCATAGTGGTCCCCCATCCAGCCAAGGTCTCCCGCCGCGTGGACCAACTACTGAGTACCCACAGGACATCGCGAACTCATCTGCTCCCTCGGCTGTGAAACTGCCGTATTATTCTGCTGGAAAAACCCGGAGCAGCTCTTGACAGTCTGGGACCCGACTGAGATTCACCTGTGATCATCTCTGCTGAATGTAGGCCCAAAACTTCCGTAATCGCTATGCGGTGAAGAGAGAGGTTGAACAGGAGGCTTAGTTAAATTATCCCGATGGAAATAGGTTTCATTAAGTCTAATTGAATGGTTTTGCACATTACTGCGGTTCCCGTTTATCATAGGCCGTCTCAGTGTTACTCTCCCACTATCGCCAAACTAAACAAACCAAAAGTGTTACTTTTCATTTAATTCATATATATTGTTAATTTGTGTTGTGTTATATAATCATCATTTGCTATTCATTTACTCAGCGTTATCCATTTAGTTAAATAAATCTTCATTTATCGCCAAGTCGTTGTTTGTGATGTGTATCTTGTGTACAGGAACAGAGATCACTGTCTAGAAGAATCATAACCCAGATATTGAGATTGATTCATTATTGATAAGCTGCTGACGATTTAATAAGTAATTTACGGAGTTATTAATTTGATTAGTCACTTCCTTTCTAAAAAAAAAAAAAAAAGAGAAGGGTGGTGCCCCAAATTCATTATTACGAGTGCAATTATTAAAAAAAAAAAAAAAAAAGTATTTTCCCTACACTTCTTTCGTTCTTCCTCTTCTCCTACTTCTTCGGGTTTATTCGTTTGGCTCTGTGAACGGTCGGTCGCTTTAAATATTGCTCCCGCAAAGCATTGTGGGATTAAATTATCTCCTTTCCTATCGCTTAGGAAGGTCTGATGTATCCTATGCTAAAGGAGATCTGAAAGGAAGCATTGAACCTCCTTTCCATAGGCCGTGTCCGAAAGGCCAAGTAGTATGGATTGTAGTAGACCAAATTAGTATGCAGTATGTCCGAAACTGTAGTAGGGAGGAGTAGCATGCTACCACCCCTACTAAACACGCCTACATTGTAGTATGATGGCAGAGCATACTACTTACCCAAAATGTACCACAGGCTTCTTCTTCGTCTTCTACTTAATTGTACACATTGCATGACATGTTACTGCCATCAGTCTCCTATTTAAATGCAACGTGGTTGCTGCCCGGCAAGATTCAAAACATCATAACGGAGCAACGGCAGCTGCCGGCTATATATACAGTACAGTCCAAAAGTTTGGACACACCTTCTCATTCAATGCGTTTTCTTCATTTTCATGACTATTTACATTGTAGATTCTCACTGAAGGCATCAAAACTATGAATGAACACATGTGGAGTTATGTACTTAACAAAAAAGGTGAAATAACTGAAAACGTTTTATATTCTAGTTTCTTCAAAATAGCCACCCTTTGCTCTGATTACTGCTTTGCACACTCTTGGCATTCTCTCCATGAGCTTCAAGAGGTAGTCACCTGAAATGGTTTTCACCCCACAGGTGTGCCTTATCAGGGTTAATTAGTGGAATTCCTTGCTTTATCAATGGGGTTGGGACCATCAGTTGTGTTGTGCAGAAGTCAGGTTAATACACAGCCGACAGCCCTATTGGACAACTGTTAAAATTCATATTATGGCAAGAACCAATCAGCTAACTAAAGAAAAACGAGTGGCCATCATTACTTTAAGAAATGAAGGTCAGTCAGTCCGGAAAATTGCAAAAACTTTAAATGTGTCCCCAAGTGGAGTCGCAATAACCATCAAGCGCTACAACGAAACTGGCACACATGAGGACCGACCCAGGAAAGGAAGACCAAGAGTCACCTCTGCTTCTGAGGATAAGTTCATCCGAGTCACCAGCCTCAGAAATCGCAAGTTAACAGCAGCTCAGATCAGAGACCAGATGAATGCCACACAGAGTTCTAGCAGCAGACCCATCTCTAGAACAACTGTTAAGAGGAGACTGCGCGAATCAGGCCTTCATGGTCAAATAGCTGCTAGGAAACCACTGCTAAGGAGAGGCAACAAGCAGAAGAGATTTGTTTGGGCCAAGAAACACAAGGAATGGACATTAGACCAGTGGAAATCTGTGCCTTGGTCTGATTTGAGATCTTTGGTTCCAACCGCCGTGTCTTTGTGAGACGCAGAAAAGGTGAACGGATGGATTCCACATGCCTGGTCCCCACTGTAAAGCATGGAGGAGGAGGTGTGATGGTGTGGGGGTGTTTTGCTGGTGACACTGTTGGGGATTTATTCAAAATTGAAGGTACACTGAACCAGCATGGCTACCACAGCATCCTGCAGCGACATGCCATCCCATCCGGTTTGCGTTTAGTTGGACGATCATTCATTTTTCAACAGGACAATGACCCCAAACACACCTCCAGGCTGTGTAAGGGCTATTTGACCAAGAAGGAGAGTGATGGAGTGCTGCGGCAGATGACCTGGCCTCCACAGTCACCGGACCTGAACCCAATTGAGATGGTTTGGGGTGAGCTGGACCGCAGAGTGAAGGCAAAGGGGCCAACAAGTGCTAAACACCTCTGGGAACTCCTTCAAGACTGTTGGAAAACCATTTCAGGTGACTACCTCTTGAAGCTCATGGAGAGAATATAAATATATAGATCTATCTATCTATCTCTCTCTCTCTCTCTCTCTCTCTATATATATATATATATATACATACATATATATCTCGCCTGTATCCTTCATTATGTGCAATAAGCTAAAGATTTAAGTTGCACAAATATACAACTATCAACACACACAGTTTTCATTGGTCAAAAATGTAGCCCTATTTCTGCTAATATGATTATGAACAAAGTGGTCTGTTTTATTAAGTTACTTTGATATTGGACGTTTACATTCGTTTGACATTCAAAAGACAACAACAAACAACAATAATAAAATAAGTAATGATAATAATAAATACTAGTATTGTTAAAACAAATGATGATTAAGTTTGGCATAATGAAAGTACATCATGGCAGAGCAGTTTTATTGGATGTCATTGTACTGTGTGAGGTGACAGGTGTTCAAAGTGACTCCTAGCCTACACACATGACAGAATGTGCTGGTGGAAATGCTGTATCTACATATTGATATTCAGTGAACTAATCACTTGATTGACACATGATGTTAGTGTTGTGACACTTATGAGAAGTGATGATGGTTGTCATCCCCATAACAGGTTGGATTATTTCAAAAACAATATAAAGGATCTTCAAAGTGCAAAGTTTAAGTTCTTGAGTGTGGCATGTCAAGTCATTGTTTACTGTGTGCAGTGAATTAATTATTATGTGCAAAAGGAGGTGTCTGCGAGCTCTGGCTCACCTACGCCTCGCATTTTGCATGTTGAGAAGCATGAGAGAGCTTGCAGACATGTTGCTGGTGGGTAAAGAGTGGCCAGCTTCATTTTTGGACAATTTCAATAGTCACAGGTGCGTTCAGATTTTGGTGCAGTACCTCTGCTCTGCCAGCAGATGGAGTGCCTATGAAAGCACTCCATCTGCTGGCTTGGCTGAGGTACTGCACCAAAATCCACATGTACAGTACCTCTGCTCTGTAGCAGATGGAGTGCTTTCCCACCAATCTTTTAGTATGTCCAAATGGACCCAACTTGTTTAGTAGGTAGGAGTAGTATCTAGTGGTAGTACGTAGTAGTAGTAGTAGTAGTATGCAGTATGCTAGTGGGCCTTTCGGATGCAGCCTTAGTATTTAGAGAAGTCGAACAGCTCTTATCATGGCGGCCACTAAAATACTTCCGGGTCATTTCACTTAGCTAGGAACCTTCCTAAGCAAAAAAGACTTTCTGACCGCAGCTTGAAGCTGTTTCTCAATACTCAAGTTCGGCAGTTCGGACTTGTGGACTTGGCAAGTTTGGACTTGGCAAGTCCACGTGAGAGTCCGGATTTCCCAAGAACGGGAGAACGGGAGGACGGGAGTACAGTCATTTCTGCTTTTGGAACAGCAGCGAACTTGATGTCACCACCTCCGCTCGCCTTGGCTGTTGTACTGTGTTGTATACATGCATTTAGAATAAAACAATATAAACACAGCCCAGCCCTGCGTCTTTTCATAGTGTTACAACCTGGCTCAGGATTGCAACAAAGGAGGGAGTCCACACACAGTGAAGTCAATAATTTAAGTATTTTATTGTAAAACCAAAAGAAACCTAGTGAGATATGGAGTCTGGGCCATTTCATTTAACCCATTTCCACTCCTCCCGACTCGGCAACTTTGACACCTTAAAGAAGCAGAACAAAAGTGACAGGAAAACTCCAAGGGATTAAGACAGTCAGAACACACAAAGACATTAACTGGGCAGTGCCCTGGACAATGCATCTGCAAGGACATTCTCTGCCCCCTTAATATGGCGGATGTCTAAGTTGTATGGCTTAAGGAAGAGACACCATCTCATGAGCCACTGATTTGGATTCTGCAAAGAATGGAGGAATGTAAGGGGGATGTGATCAGTGTAAACTACCAAAGGCTCCACTCCCCCCCTACATAGACTTCAAAATGGTGCAAGGCCCATATTAGTGCTAATGCCTCCTTCTCCACAATAGAGTAGTTCAACTGGTAAAAATTGAACTTTCGGGAAAAGAAGCTGACGGGGTGGTCCAGTCTGTCTGCAGCAGCACTGCACCCGCTCCCAACTTGCTGGCATCAACGTGCAGCTTAAAAGGCTCTCCCATTCTAGGAGCAGCCAAGACAGGGGCAGAGGAAATCAAGAACTTAACATCTTCAAAAGCTTGCTGACACAGGGGTGACAACTCAAACTTTACCTTTGCACTGAGGAGACTGGTAAGAGGTGCAACCACAGTAGAAAAGTCCCTACAAAATGCTCAATAGTAGCCTACCATGCCCAAAAAGCACATGAGCTCTTTTTTCCCCCCCAACAATGTCTTTATTAGAGTTTTCAAAATGCTTCCAAAGTACATAAATATACATCAAAGGGGACGTCAGGAGCATCTAAATTATTGTCCAGCATTCAAATCGTCCTTCTTTGCAAGTCAGGTTATGAGATAACAAAGAGCAACACTTAGATGAAAGTACAAGTATAAAAAAAACCCAACAACAACCAGAACAACAAAGGTTTCTCTATATTATCAAGAGTTAGCCCAAATTATTTCACTCTTGTGCATGGTTCAAAAATACAAACTCAGATGTACAATTCACACAGAATGAAGAAATTAAGTATCAAAAGAAAAAAAAATATTTTAGGAAACTACCAGACTACCGAAAACTACGCCTCGTCCGCTTCATTTCCCACATTACTTAAATCCACACTCTCCATATATTCCATAAAAGGACCCCAAATGTTTTGAAATAGTGATAGTTTCCCCTTTATGATGTAAGTAATCTTCTCCATAGGTAAATTTGTGGATATTTCCTTAATCCAGTTAATGAATTTTGGTTTACTTGTACTCCTCCATGAAAGTGCCATGACTCTTTTTGCAAGCAGTTAACATAAATCCAGGGCAGTGATTATTTTTCTAGACATATGATGTCTATCAGGATATAAACCTAGAATAAATAGTTTAGGGTCAAGAACTAATTTTATACCTAGTATAGTCTCTAAAGCTTGTTTAATCTCCCACCAGAACTGTTGGACTTTATTGCATTCCCAGATACAGTGGAAGTCCCCTTCTCCTCTCCACACCTGAAACACAGGTCTGGGATGGCATCATTATACTTATTAAGCTTTTCTGGCGTCACATATGTCCTCATTAGCCAATTATATTGCAGTACTTTGAGGACAGTATTGGTAGTTTGTGTTTGTGCTTCAGCACACGCTTTTTCCCAGTCCTTGGAGGGCAAGTCCTCCCGTAAATCTTCCCTCCAGGCGTTAAGTTTCCGTAAAGAAGACTCGGAGGAACCCTCTACTAACATGTTATATAGTTTGGAGATAATTCCCTTTCCAAAGCAATCTTTTTTCATTTCCGTTTCCAAAGTGGACAACGGGGGGATCAACAAACACTGGTTTTGAGATGATCTAATAAAGTTTCTCACCTGTAGACATTTAAATTGATGTTTGTTTGGAATGTCATACCTGGCAATCAATTCTTCTAATGACATCAAAATCCCACCATCTGATCCCATGAGATTCCCTATTGTCTTCAAACATTTTTCGGCCCACTTCCTAAAACCAGGGTCTGCTCTGCCTGGAGGGAAAAATTGGTTACCCCATATCGGGCTGAAGCGTGTCAGAGAGGAGAATTCACCTAAATACTTCTTAACCTGATACCAAATTGTGATCATATTTCTGAAAATAGGATTTTTTGTCTTTTTTTTTCCCAGCATTTCGACTTTTGCTGAGTATATGTGCTGAGGGAGAGGGACAGGGACTGAGCAGTTTTCAATATTCATCCAAGGTGGAAGGAACTTATCTGTAAAATAATGCATCATAGTCTTCAGTTGAGCTGCCCAGTAATACCAAAGTGGGTTGGAACACCAAAGGCCTCCTCGATCATACAGCAGGTACAAGAGTGATAAACGTAGCCTTGGTCGTCTATTATTCCACAAAAAACGTACAAAAATTTGCTTTAGGAGTGGGAACAAATTAATAGGAGGTGGCAATGGGATGTTCTGAAACAAATACAGAAGTTTGGGCATTATATTTAATTTAAGAACATTAATTCTTGCTACAAGTGATAAGGGCAAGGAGTTCCATCTATCTATAGAGGAAGTAATTGAGTCTATCATGGGGGTGTAAATAACCCCAACAATGTCTCTTATACATGGTACTATCCTAATCCCCAAATATGTAAAACAGTCTACCGTTTTGAATGGGAAAGAGTTTCCGGTATTATTCCTTTCCTCTGAGTTAAGTAACATTAATGAAGATTTGTCTTTGTTTACTTTATATCCCGATATCCTTCCAAATATGTTTATTAGATCTAACAAGGCTGGAATAGAATTTTTCAGTTTTTCAAAGAAAAGAATGACATCATCAGCAAACAAAGCAGATCTGTGTTCCTGTTGGCCTACTGAAAAATCAGTTATGTTTTTATGAGACTGCACCGCAATGGCAAACGGTTCAATTGCTAGAATAAATAATAAGGGGGACAAAGGGCACCCCTGCCTACATCCCCGTTTGATTTTAAATGATTTAGATATAACTCCATTTGTTACTATTTCAGCATACGGTTCATTATATAGAAGTTTAACCCACCGACAGAAATTATCCCCACAGCCAAATCTTTTTAGTATTTCAAATAAATAGGGCCACTCAACTCTATCAAAGGCCTTTTCAGCATCCAATGATAGCAAAGCAGTATCTTGTTTTTCTTCCCAATTATGAAGAATATCCAACACTCGTCTCACATTATGAAATCCCTGTCTACCTACAATAAACCCATTCTGGTCGCAAGCAATTATGTTTGGTAAAATTCTTTCCAGCCTTCGAGCCAGAATTTTGCAAAGTATCTTTAAATCCACATTAAGAAGGCTAATTGGTCTTAGGTTTTCACATTTGTTGCACGATTTACCAGGTTTGGGCAGTAAAGTTATCAGAGCTCCTCTTAATGAAACAGGGAGGATTCCCTTTTCAAATGAATCTGAGAACATGTCGAAAAGAGGGGACAGCAATTTATCTTTAAATTTTTTATAAATTTCTGTCAGCAGCCCATCTGAGCCTGGGGTTTTGCCTGTTTTCAAATGATCTATTGCTATAGATATTTCCTCCTTGGTTATAGCTGCCCCAAGATCTACACTTCTTAATCCAGAAATGTTAGGTATTTGGAGAGTATCTAAGAGGAGATTTTGCTCTTGTCCCGTATGCGTTATGTCTGAGCTGTATAATTATGAGCTCTTTTTTAGTGGTGGGTGGGGAAAACTGATCTATGGCCAGCACCTTAGCTCTAACTGCGCAAACATGCCCCTGCCCCTCCACCTTTCCCAAGTAAGTTAAAGTAGCCCTGGCAAACTCACACTTTGCTAGGTTTACAGTCAGATTTGCCCATGAAAGACGGTCAAACAAGGCTTGGATGTGTTGTAGATGGTTTTCCCAGGTGTCGCTATAGACAACATCATCCAAGTACACCGCACAGCCATTCAAACCAGCCTCTACTGTATTCATTAACCTCTGAAACCCAGCTGGTGCATTCCGTAGCCCAAATGGCATAACCTTATAGGAGTAAAGGCCCGAAGATGTTATAAATGAAGCAACTTCTTGAGCACGCTTTGACAGGGGCACTTGCCAATAACCCTTCAACAAGTCAAATTTACTGATCTACACAATCCTCCATCCTGGGTAATGGAAAAGAGTCAGGTTTGGTAACCTTATTAACCTTGCGAAAATCAGTACATAGCCTAAAAGTGTGATCTGGTTTGTTTACCTACAGACATGGTGAAGCCCAACTTGAACAGGAGGGCACTGCGATGTCATGCTCTAACATGTACTTTCCCTCTGACTCAAGCTGTTCACGTTTCTTGGGCGAAACACGATAAAAACGTTGCTGAATGGGTTGAGCATCCCCTACATCTATGTCATGCTCGATTAAGTTAGTAAGATAGGGGGTGTCTGAAAACAGGGAAGGGAAAGACTGTATCAGTTTAGTTAGCTGCCCCCTCCTGGACTCTGATAAATGATCCAACAACATGTCTAACTTACTAAGAGACTCAGAGTTACGAAGACGGCCCTGCATGATACTGTCATCAGGAACATTCACATCCTCCTTTTCACTCCCTGCCAGTACAGACACAGGGTTGGGATTTCCCACTGAGGCTGCCAGTGCCACCGGCCTACCCCCCCCGGTAACACTGGACACCGACAGAAGGGAGTAGTAAGGCTTCAACAGATTTACATGGCAAAGCTGTGACTTTTTCTTATGATCAGGTGTTGCAATCATGTAATTCTGATCAGAAATCTGCCTTAAAACAGCATAAGGACCTGCAAATTTAGCCTGAAAGGGAGAACCCACCAGGGGAATAAGTGCCAACACTTGGTCACCAGGGCCCTGTATTTCAAAACTGGTAATCCGGATCAGAATAATCCGGATAATGAAATCCTCCTTTTCTCAGTCAGGGATCAAGGTGATCCTGCTGACTTTATCTGGGTATTTCAAAACATTGGCAGGGTGGATCACTTTGATCCCAATCTGACTGGATACGGATTTCCAAATCTCACGACTCCGCCCCCGGATCTCAAACGTTTCACCTTTGGGGGCGTGGCTTTCAGATTATGACCCGCTGTGCTCTGTCTCCACCGCGGAACACTTCACGGAAGGAGCAGTTAGTAGCCCAGGTTTCGCATCAAAATGTAAGTATACCGTTATCTAATGTGTAGCGTTTTTAAGACCATACGAAGGCCACTCACAGTCAAGCACTTCCCAGGCATTTTAAAAGGTGCATTTTCAAGCTTATCTGAATTAAGAAAAAATTGTCTTCATTCAAAAGCATGAAAATATACATTGAAAGTGCTTAAATTTTGTTTCTTGCAGTCTATGTTAAGAAAATGTGCTATACAAATAAATTTGCTTTGCATTGCATTTCCTTGCCTTTGTCTGACCACAAACATATGTTGGATGTTTTGGTACAAACAAGTTACAATGTTAGGTGAAACTAGACGTTGAGAAATAGGTCTGTATTTGTTACTATTATTGACAGCAGTTTCAGGAAATATGGCCAAACAATATTTTTCTATGCTTGAAATTACTTAGAACTAAAACACTGATTTAGATTTAAGTGTAATGAACATTTTGAGTAACAATATCTAGGAGAAGTGGAGCTGAGACTTTGTCAAATCCACCTCTGAGGTGGGATCCAAATAATCCTGAAATTTGGTATCAAATTGATCCAGATCTCTGCCTTCACTTTTGAAATACCCGAATACAGCCTTTATCTGGATTAAAGGGAGGATTGGATTACCAGAGTTGAATCTGCTGAATCTCTTGATCTGTGTTGAAATACCCAGTTTTCAGATCAGATCAGGATTTAATCCAATCCGGCCAGGATAATCCTATCAGATAACTTTGAAATACTGGGCCCAGGACTGAAGACCCGCTTTTCAGCTCTCCGGTCAAATAACCCTTTCGTCTTCCTCTGGGATTTCTCCAAGTTCGCTTTGGCCAATTTACCCACTTCATATAAACGTCTCCTGAACCCATTCACATAATCTGCCAGGTTTGTTGGTGGAGGAGTTTTCTTCCAATCATCATGCAGGACAGCCAATGGACCCCGCACAGTATGTCCAAACACCAGATCATTTGGGCTAAACCCCGTACTTTCCTGAGTAACCTCCCTCGCAGCCATCATAAGCCAGGGCAAACCATCCTCCCAATCCCGGTCAAGTTCTGAGCAATATGAGCGTAACAGGGACTTCAGGGTTTGATGAAAACGCTCAATAGCTCCCTGGCTTTGAGGATGGTAAGGAGTAGGTTGGGCATGTTTGACATGCAACTGTTTCAAAATCTCAGCAAACATATTTGAGGTGAAATTTGTTCCTTGATCACTTTGAATGAGGACAATGGGACAATGCTTTGACAACAGACTTTGTGGTGATGTTGCGCAAAGGGTAAGCTGCAGGATAGCGTGTCCTTAAACATATTACAGTTAGCAAATACATGCTACCTGCTTTAGACCTGGGCAAAGGGCCAACATCAGCAGATGTTCAAAAGGCTGACTACCTGCTGATATGGGACACAAAGGAGCTGGCTTGATGGACTGGTTTGGCTTGCCTGTGATCTGACATATGTGACAAGTTTTAATGTAAGCCGAGATATCTCTTTTTAGTCTGGGACAGTAGAAGTAACGTAACACTTTATCATAAGTTTTCCTTACCCCTAAATGTCCAGCCCCTGCATTATGAGCTGTTTGCAAAACTGCATTTCTTAACTTCATTGGAACTACCACCTGAAAAATGGCCTCCCCAACAAAATTCTCCCCCTGAGGTACCCACTTTCGCACCAACAACCCCTCTTCTAGAAAATACCCATGAACTGTATTCTCCAACTCACCCTCTGGTTGGACCTGATGAAATAGTTCTTGCAAGGAGGAGCCCTCTTCCTGCTCCTGTATCAACTCACTGCGAGTGACAGACAACAAAGCATCAGGTAATGGAAAACACACATTTGAAGAATTCCTCAGCCTGTCTTTTTCCCCCGTTTCAGAACCAGAATTAACACGGCTTTGAGCCCGTGTGACTACACATGCTGGATACACTGCTGACTCTGTGTGCTTCCCACTGCAAACCTCCAGAGCTTCTGACTTTTCAGCCACTCCAGCGGTAGGACCACCAGAACCACCCCACACATGGGCCCCAACCAAGTCATTTCCTAAGATCACTTGTATCCCTGCTACAGGCAGCTTTGGACACACCCCAAGCGAAACTTCACTCTGCACTAGATTTGAAGACAGACATAGGTTATGTAAACGGACAGTCAAAACATTAAGACCCACCCCCCGAACCTGAACACAACTCCCAGTGTCACTGGCTGAGGAGAATGGCAGCACTGACTCCAGAATGAACGAGTCCAAAGCACCCGAATCTCTCAGAATGTTAACAGGTACCTGTTTCCCACTTCCCACCAAGGAAACAAAACCCTCGGAGACATAGGGACGATAACTTGGGTCAACTGATCTAAAGTCCGACTCCTCTAACCCCAACCCCGCAAGTATGTCAGGGGTAACCATCTCAATGGGCCTAGTATGCCGTTGCACCGCAGCTATAGCCCTAGCCTTCTCAGCGGCACAAACTGAAACAGCCAGAGACACAGGCTTTGCAGGACGGCTACCCTGGTAGAACTTGCTGCTAGACTTCAACATAGGGCACTCCTTCTTCCAATGACCCTGTCCCAAACAGTAATTCCAAGTTTTATTATGGTCTTGCTTCCCACGACTACCACCACTCTTGGGCCAAACAGCCTCTGATTCAGAACTCAATGCCTCTATCTGCCAACTACTGGAAGGCATCTCTCTACGACTCCAGTCTCCCCGGACCCTGTGAGTCAAGGCATACTCATTTGCTAAAACTGCAGCTTCAGATGCACTCTTTACCTTGTGCTCAACAAGATATGTAGCTATACGGTCTGGAAGAGTAAATTTGAACTGCTCTAACAAAATAAGCTCACATAATTATGGAAAGGTCTCTACTTCAGATGCAATTCGCCAACGATTAAAGAGAGTAGATAACTCCCTGACAAACTCCACATATGTTTTATCCTCTTGTTTCCTAGAATTTCTGAATATTTGTCGATACGCCTCTGGCACCAACTCATAAGCCTTTAAAACTGCAGTCTTAACAATGTTGTAGTTCTCACTGTCAGCCATACTTAACGCAGAAAAGGCCTCCTGGGCTTTACCAGTCAGAACACACTGCAGCAGCAATGACTGTTCAGAGTCGGACCACCTCTTTGCCTGAATTAGTCTTTCAAATAACAAGAAGAACATATCAGGATGTTTCTCAGAAAAATTTGGAACCAGTCTCAGGTTACTCGCGACGTTAAAATGTGCACTGAGTTCCAATGAGCCACCTTGAGAGGGATCCGAAAATTTACCATCTTTGATCAAGTCAAGACGATAATGCTCTAAACTCTGCTGCTCCTGCTTCAATTCAGCCTCGCATAACTGAACATTTAGCCTTAGCTTCTCAAGTTCAAAAGCATGCTCCTTAGCCCGTTCTTCCCACTCTACTGCCTGCTGATGCTGCAACATTAGCAATTCCTTCTGCTGCTCAAAAGTTAAAGTAGCTCTGAACCCCTCAACCTGAGAAACCAGTTTAGGAGGTTCCAGAGACCTATCCGCTACCGGTGGCATCATGTCAGAGCCACACTCCTCTACATGAGGCAAAACCTTCTGCTGCACCAGATATGCCTTTAAAGTAGACAACATTGTGTCCTTGCGTGATTGCCTAGGGCATTCCACATCAAAATGCTCTGCAACCTTTTGTAGTTGCTCTTTATTGAGGGTCTTTAATAACTCCCACGTAGGATTCTGCAAAAACTCATCTACCGAAGCCATGTCCACAAGAAACACTACTGCTAGTACCCTGAACTTAACTTGGACACCAACACATCAAGAAAAAACCCAAACTTAACATGTTAAATAGCAACAGCCATGCCAGCCTAAAGGCACTTAAACACTTAACTACCAGCACATCACGCTACTCTTAACCTGGTGTGCACACAGCAGCCCCATATGGAGCAACTTTCCCCTAGCTACCTACCTACCCAGGGAGCTAACTAGCTAACTCAACCCCTAAACTTCATGCTTCATGCAAAAGCTGTGGTGGGAAGATTAAACACAAAGCCCAGTGACTCAGTTAGGTGACCAGCATGCTGGCAGCCCACCTAGACAGCCATGGAAGTGTCCCCGAGACAAATGCTCTAACCATACTAATGCACAAACATAACAAACTAAAAAAACAAACAGGTCTGGTCACCCAGACCACCTTAGGCCTTCCGGGAGAGTTATCTCCAACAAATAGTGTCTGCTCTGAAACACACCAGGCCAAAACTTATTTACCAAACCTAAAGTGGACAAGACACTAAACCTCCCTAACTGGGCAACCTAACTATCAACAACTGTGTGTGGAACTCGCCCTAATATTTGTTGTTTGAAACTGGCAGTTCCAACAAAATAGAAAGAGAAATGCTGACATCACAACAGTGAAAGCACAAAACCCATGCAACACTTGTTTTTGGGTCATTCATTATTACTTTGTTTTTGTAAATTACTACCTACCAGTGAAGAAAACAACAACTACTGACAAACACTAGCCAAGAAAAAAAAAAAAAAAAAAAAAAAAAAATTCCTGAAGGGATTCCTAATGCTCCCGGACGAGCCCCCATTCGTTACAACCTGGCTCAGGATTGCAACAAAGGAGGGAGTCCACACATAATGAAGTCAATAATTTAAGTATTTTATTGTAAAACCAAAAGAAACCTAGTGAGATATGGAGTGTATCTGTAGTCAGTCATGTGAATGCATGTGGAGTGCATCAATGTGTGCATGTGGGTGTAAAAATGGTGAAAGCTAAAGTGCAAACCCAAGCCATACTTGCAGCAGCCCAGCCAGAGAGAGAGAGCAATCTCAAGAAAGCAGCCCTTCTTATGCCCTCTAGGCTCCTCCCAGCTCTCAGGTGCAACTAATCTCAATGATGACCCACCCAGTCTCTGGATAAACAAGTCCAGAGGACACCTGGATGGGCCGTCACAATAGACATTGTAAGAAATTAATATGAACAGCACAGGCCAAAAGTTTGGACACACCTTCTCATTCAATGCGTTTTCTTTATTTTCATGACTATTTACATTGTTAGCGGTTTACATCAAAAATTTCTCGATGTAGGCTGTTTGGATCAGGGTACCCTTATCTGTTTGGTCTAAAGAATGATTTACATGAGTGCAGGAATAGGACACAGCAACATAAGCTGGCAGCTCCACTCCGCTGTCATCTTTGCCTTTGGGGCATGCGCGTTTGGAAGAATCGTGGTTGGATTACTTTCCCCTGTGACCTGCCTGTGACCTCAGTGACGTTGTTTCAACACTTTTCTACTCGCACCCATAAACTTGAATTGGTGTTCACAGTGAGGACTTCATAGTTGTAGAAATTAGAGTTGTATTCATAACACTTTGCACTCACAGCTTTTAGATTCATACTCACATAAAAACAATCCTAACCCAAACAGTTTCACAGACTCACGTATATGACAGCAGAATTTTGTGTACAACAATTTTATTGACATACAAATGTTTAACATTACGAATGCGAATGGTTAAAATTATGCACACATCTTTTTGAAAGTTGTCTTACACCATATTTGTATGGCTGCTCTTGATTTCTTCCTTGCTAAATCCAATGTAGGCTACAGTGACATCATCAATATGTAAATGAGTGTGCAGCGTCATCAATAAGCAAATAAGTATATGATGCCTTCTGCTGACTTTTGAAACTAGACCTTGGTGAGACTTAAAACTTAACAAGGTGTGTTTCAAGTAGTTCCAGAGATAAGGAATCATACTTTACATGTATTATACTGCATTTTATATTAATTATAGAAGTAATTATATTGAATATATAATATATGATATACAGTGTTGGGCAAGTTACTTTGAAAATGTAATACATTGCATATTACCAGTTACCGTCATTATAATATTAATAGGCATTATAAAATAGAAGAGGGTCATGTTGTTTCATAGCAGCTAATTAAAGCACAAAGAGCTTTAATTACAGTTCATTAACTTACAAATCCAGTAGCGGGCGATATTGCATAGTCTAATGAAGGCTCTCCTCTGGAGTGCAGATCTGACCGATTCACGCATTCACATGCAGTGGTTACAACTTTGTATTAAAATCCCCTGCTTATATAAATAACAGTGTGATGATATTAAACAATTAAATAGCCTAGACCTTCTCAAATGAACAGATAACTATGGACACAGGGACGACCACACACAGGATCAAAGTCTGATAACTTATAAGATAGGGATGAATATTTGAGAGCCAGTCATGTGAAACACAGTAGGGAAATGCTGAGGTTAGCACAACAAAAGCAAAGTGACTTGCCAGTCAGTCACTAGGACAAGTGCAAATTAATACACCAGAGCTGGTAGACCCACCTGCTGGTTCCCAGTGTGCTGATCAATTACAACAGCACCCAACACTGAAATATAAGTAAACATTTTAAGGAACTATACTGCTGTGATGTTGCGTGCCTCGTGCCAGGAATGCTGCAGGATGAGGACCATTAATGTTACAGTTCAGGAGTGGCAATAACAATGATGTTACAGGTCCAGGGGTGCATTGTGGTGCAGGGACGCTCACAACATGATGCACAAAGATGGTGGGAATTAAATCTGCTCTAAGCTTTGTCTTGCCCTTTTTGGTCTTGGCAAACTGGTCTGCACCAAAATGTGCCCGCAGTGACTTCCCACACACAACTCACTTTTGTCTGCCCACAGACATATCCCATAGTGGTTGAATGCAAACAGTATTCGGGAATACTTTATACATGAGACAACTTCAAACAAATGCAATTAAAACTGATACCATTTGTCATACTTGTGCCTTATCTCACAAGGCAACGTCAGACCCAGGCATATATACGTGTGCCTAACCATTTCTCCTCTCTTTTTTTCTCTTTCAGCACAAGAACAACAGGGGGATGCAATGGAGCCTGAACTCACCCCGCAATGAAACAACCCCCTTACCCTGAGTTTCAACTCCCTGGGTTTTGCAAGCCTTTCCCTGTTCCTTATTTTTAATAAACCAAACACTGAGCTTCCCAATAGTGTGGTATTTGTTTGTGGAAATGTGCAGTATTTGACAACGATAACTTTACATATTTTTGTTGTTGTAGTTTGTAGTGAGTCTCAGGTTACTCTTGCTGACGTAGGCCAAAAAAAAAAATTTCTCATCTTTGTGCCAATGAAGAAATTGTACATGTGTACCTCTCTTTAAACGATTGGAACATCCCCACACAGCACCATGGTGGAGACTGTACGAGAGGACAACACAGAAGGAAGGGCACAGACAAACTGCTTGACATCCGAGTCATGTTTCTGAGTTTATTAAAAA
Organism: Epinephelus cyanopodus; assembly: GCA_026686955.1. Taxonomy (NCBI): domain Eukaryota; kingdom Metazoa; phylum Chordata; class Actinopteri; order Perciformes; family Serranidae; genus Epinephelus; species Epinephelus cyanopodus. Next base: position 35,215,668 of record CM048935.1, read on the forward strand.
TTAATTTGTTATAGTAAATAAGTACATAGTAAAAAGACAAAGATAGATAAAATATATGTCTGTAAACTGCTGCTGCTGCTGCTAGCCCAGTGACCCATTGTGCTGTCACTTGATAGTCATTGGTAGTCACCTGTCATCGGTCTCCTTCTGTCCCACTGAAAGTAATTAAGATAACATTAATTATAAATCATTACAACCATTACATTATCAATAAATGTTAGGACGTGATTACACTTGACAACCATACAAGACTAAGGACAGAATTGAAAACATAATTTAAAGCAATAAAAGCAACATGCTGTTTCACCAAGGTAAGGAAAGACTAACATATTTAAACAAGGCAGACAATATATGTAATATACACATTACACATAGTTATACTGTGTATTAATACATTTCTATCATATAATTATACTATGTCATTAATATACTTATGCTGGCCTGTATACATATATAAATACATATCCTTATCCACATCCCTTATATTTAAACTGTGCACTGTGTACATACTGTGTAATATTCCTGTGTGCAATATTTTGTCACTTCCTGTGGGATATCTATACATTCCTATATTTTTACAGTAAAAATACTACACCATGTGTATTACACTCATCCTGTGCAGCTATTAATCATGAGCATACAGTATCTTTCAGTGAAAGGTGTATATGGATTTTCTATTATTTTCATTATGTCTAATTTGTATTTAAAAAATATTCTATCCTTTTTCTATTGCCTCTGCTCTGAGCTCTGGGCTGCTGTAACGTGAATTTCCAAGGATGGGATTGTTAGAGTCTTACCTAACCGTAGTAAACTAACACTAATCCTCAAATATTAGCACACTTTCCTATAAAAAAACAACATAAAGATGTAACTGTTTATGGCGTGCTACACATATATTATAAATCAATGTAGTTATTGACAGCTACTTACCAAAAATCGGAGTTCTGTCTTTCAGTATTATGTATTTAAACTCCCCGCCAGTAACTTCCGGGAACTATCCGAGGGCTACATGAGTCACGTGACGCACAAGCATTTTGGACTTCCGTTGTCACGACTCTGTTATATTCTACGGCACTGCTCTGAATGCCGCGACTGACCAATCAGAACACAGCATTTAATAGAGCCGTGTAAAAAATCTACATAATTTTGTTATTCTAAATGCTACATTTTTTCTTCACAAATTTCCAAGTGACCTCCTGATTTTTTGTGTTTTCTACTAGAATTGAAGGCTCCTGTCAAATCACTGTCAAGTCAAAATGTATGTGACCCCCTTTGTCTAAAAAAAAAAGTACATTTACTGAGAAAGAATGGATGGGTGGGCTGTTCTGCGCGGCAGAAACGCCCCGACATGCGCGGTTGTAATCAGACGCCGCTGCTGTACTTTGCGGACTGTAATCTACGCAGAAGACGTTATTACAGGAAAGCTGCCATCTCCGACCTTCCACGAGGGACGTGAATGTAGCATGCGTCCAGACAACGGGAAGTTGAACAGAGTGGGCAGCTAGCAGCTGGTCTGCATCGCAACAGCAGTAACGGTAGCATCCCTGTGAAGCTCGATGACAGGTCAGTAACATACCGTAACACTCAATGTATGCAGTCTCACTGGGGCCGTTCATCTCTCAGTCTGTGAATGTGTGTTCTTGCTGTGTTTGATGTGTTGTTGCAGGCTGTGTGTTCTATGGCTGCTGCAACGCTACAGGTGCACACAGGCTGCCTGTGCACACACACGGCCGTGTCCTTCACAAGATCACTCTCTGCTGACAGAAGGTCATTAGAAGACGCAGCTCCTCTTAGTGGTCTCATGTCTTCTGATCGGCTTTTACCGGGCTGTTTCAGCAGATGATGGACCACACAGCAGCCCGCCTTTTCACCTTTGCAACCCAAAATGTGTTTTTATTTACAGCCTAAATGATCTATGAAGTATTAGTAAATAATATATTAACCATACAGAAAGCTGTTACTTACAACTTATAAAGCCTTTGTAAGTGGTCACTTATCAGAGAGTGGCCAGTAGCCTACCAATGTTTTTACTTTAAAACCACATATTTAACCACAAGATCTACTGAGTGGACCTTGTGCTGAGATTGTCTTTGCTGTTTTCAATATAACATATTTTATATATTATCAGTTGACAAAACTGGCCACACCTTAGGCCTACACCCTTGGCTGACTGCTGCTGGAAAGATGGTCTTTTCATAAAAATGGGCTGTCTATACAGCAGAAGGCACTAACACTTTTGAAATGGGTGGGGATGCACAACAATATTGGAACGTCATCGGTACTGGCCGATATTGGCCTTAAAATGAACTATCAGAATTGGCCAGCATGCTGTTTCTTACTTTGCACAATGAATTAATATTACATACATTGAAAAGCATTCTATTTCATGCCTCCATCTGCTGGCCATCATGATAAGAGTATGCATGCATAATATGATGTTAATTCCACTTTAGAAGAGACTTGATGAGCACTAAAATTAGGTGGGGAAAAAAGTGGATATATCAATATTGGTATTGGTCATTGGCCATATCAGTTGTTATTTATCAGCATATCAGATATCGGCAAAAAAATCCAATATCATGAATCCCTAGAAATGGTTGCTTCATGATCAGGGAAAACTGAAAAAACAGGGCTATGGCATTTTTCTTAAAGAGGTTGAAACCTGCAACTACTGGAATGCTCTGCGCCACGCCGGACCAATAAACACTCCTGTTGGTGGGTGACATAATGTGAATTTGGCGTTTTTTCACACTAAACATATTTCAACTATGTGGTAACAAATGACCTCGAATTACAGTTAAAACCAAGTTAAAATATGTTTTTGAAAACATTGGATGAGGTGAGAAATAGGCAACGCAGTAACAGTGCTTGGCTCATATTTGATCAGCACTGCTTAGTTCTACCATTTGATTTGTTTTTTCAGCCTTCACTTACACAATACAAGAAACAGTACACTCTAAAAATGTAAACTATGATTTCAAATATGGAGTAAATTTTGAAGCTGTGAAATTATTTATATATACCTTGTGAAATGAGTTAATGTAAGTTAAAAAATATAAAATAACATGACCCATAAAACTGAGTAGATATAGTTAGTGTCCTCTAAAGCCCCCTGCAGACTTTTCGCAATTTTGTATGTTTAGTGCAGTTACACTGTGCGACATAGATCTAATGAACTTGAATATGACATCAGGTTTGATGTATGCAGACTGTATGATGACAGCGCCAACTGAATCACAGGCTATGATGTACAATGCAGTGGCTTCCCACACTGAGTGCACAAGGATGCTGCATGGGTTATTACTTCTCCAACTGTGAAGTGCAACATAGAGGGTCACATTATTGAATAACCTAAACTTTTATAGGCACTATGCGGTGTGTCTGTGTGTGTGTGTTTGCTAGCTGCTTGATTGCTCACCTGGCAGCTGCAACTCTAACTCTATTTCCTTCCATGCTTCGTCCTTCTTGATGTGATCATGGTAAGAGCTGGAGGACACATCATACAGGCAAGGCCTCTGCTGCCACAACACCATAAGGTTTTCCTCTCTGCTGGAATCCCACATATTTCTTTTAGTGTGTTTTGCCTCCATGGCAAGCTGTTATCCATCTGTTTGTTTGGCCAGTGCATCATTTCATTCTGCATTTCTATTTGTTGCTTAGTAGACAGGTCGTAACAGCAGTCACACAGTGACATGGTCATCCCAAATTTCTGACACTGTCAGAATTTTATCCCAAGGTTGCAAGACTGTGACAACGGCCATCCTGGATGTAGGACCTCTGTTTTAAAGCCACGACCAAACATATTGCCCAGTTTCTTTCACATCATCCTTTGCCTGGCACAGCCCAATATTGCACAGTGTATACAGGGCTTAAGTCAATGCAAAAGTAACCCAAAGTCAAAACCACTAACAAAATTAGACGCTATAACTGAAATGACTAGTCCATATCCATTGAGTGCACAGTTGCCCACATACAGCTTTACATGGTGTGTGTTTGGGATACAGGTCATAGGAAATTGCAGAATTGTCAACTGAACCCATTAAGAAGAGCAATGTATTCAGACAGAGTTTGTGTGAGTTTTATAGTACGATTGCTTTATTGAAAGTACAGTAGTACCATTGCCAATAGTGGGATAGTTAGTGGGCTTAGTTAGTGGGCTAAAACTGTACATTAGTAGGCAGATAGTTTAAGTTGCCCTTGTTGCAGCGGTGGGGGTTGGAATCCGGTCTACGTTCATTTTTCTGTTATAGCATCACCCAGTTGCCAATTAGAGTTAAATTTCTCCAGTCAACTTGAGGCGTCCTGTTCTATTTATCTACCAAGTTTTGTAAAAATCGATATGGTGGTTAGGCCTAGATAAGAAATTAGTTCTCTAGCGCCCCCATTTTGTTTGATTGGGTCAATAATGGAGGGGTCCCCTCAGATTATGTGTGGACATATGCCAACAAAGTTGTGTGGTGATCGGTGAAACCCTTGAAATGTTATACACCTTTATGTGATGACCACGCCCTCCGCAGTATTCATTGCCTTATAGAAGCTCAGTTTTAGTAAGTTTCCCAACTTCAAGAGGTAACTTTAGTTATTGGTCCCTAGATTATGTTCAGATGGTCAAACTTCCTAGGAAGAGATCGATTTTAAGTGTTTTTCAAAAAAAAATTCAAAATGGCGGAAAATTCATATAACCAGAAGTTATGGGTTCTTAGGCAAATTTGTTCCCCATGAGAAGAGGCATCTTTGTGCAAAGTTTCATGTCCCTACAACATACGGGACATGAGATATGCCCATTCAAAGTTTGCAATTTCAATTGGTTGCTATACCGCCCCCCTTTGGCTAATTTGCTTCATTTGCGTCCTCCCATTACCATCTACCACTGTGCCAAATTTCATGTGGATTGACCAAGTCAGTGAGGAGAAAAACGTGGAAATGACACACAGACAGTTTTTATTATATAGTAAGATAGGGCTGTGCGATATGACCATATATGTTTATTGTTTGTTTATTTACTTTATTAATCCCCCTAAGGGGAAATTCAATGTTTTCACTCTTGGTTGTCAAACACACAGGTCCGAAAGACACACACATGCACAAACAGGACCTATACATGCACAAAGTGGAGAGATGTCAGAGTGAGGGGGCTGCCCTTGGTGAGGTGCCCCGAGCGGTTGGGAGGTTCGGTGGCTTGCTCAAGGACATCTGGGCAGTGCCCAGGAGGTGAACTGGCACCTCTCCAGCCACCAGTCCACGCTCCAGTCCGGACGGGGACTCGAACAGCCAACCCTTCGGTTCCCAACCCAAGTCCCTATGGACTGAGTCACTGAGCTCTTCTTGTGTGACAAGAGAAAAATGTCCATCGTTTCATATTTTGCTCTATCATTTATAGCGTTGTGAAGCAAATTACGCTTTTCACGGCAGTATTTTTCGTCATTTGGAGTCTGTTCATCTTTTGCACGGATTTCATTGATAAATTACTCTTCTTGGCTTTTTAATTCGCAAAGCTTTTACGGCACTAACAGTAACATAACAAGTTTATAACTCCACCTCTGTCTGTCTCTGTTGCGCTGGCTCAGCCCCGCAGTGCTGAGAAAGAGCAGACAAGCAGCGAGATGGCGACAATATTCAGACCAAATCACAAAGTCAATCAATCAGAAAATTAGGGCTGTAGTCAACCAATGAAAATCTTGGTCGACTGAAGTCGCACATAATCTTCAAATAATCGATTAGTCGTGGGAAAAACAAAATCCTCTCGTTATTTTTACTTCTGCAGTGGTGTGTCTGTGTCACTCTGCAGTTACACCTCCAACACACCAGTCAGTGGTGGAGGACTGTGTTAAGTGCTGTAAAGTTTAGTTCAAATCAAACTTTATGTATATAGTTGATTCAAAACACACATTAAATATGGCTTAATAGGGACAATTTCAAACACAAGTACACATAGCTTCACTGTAAATCGCAGAACTGACAGACAAACACTTGTCTTTATCTGGGCACATTTCCCTCAGCAATACAACATGCTAACATTATTAGCACAAGTCTATAGTGTTTTACATTGTATAAATTAGCCTAGCATCTAGCGGTCTGTTCCTCTTCTCATATAAAACCAGGGACAACAGCAACATGTAACAAAGGTAACGGTACATAATTTGGCTCCATTACAACTCACAACATTCACTGACAAAACAACTGTCTTATACTAAACACGTTTTCCAAGCAAATACAACATGCTAACATTAATAGCACCAGCCTTTGGCATTTTACATTGTATACATTAGCCTAGCGACGAGTGGAGATTTTTTCTGTTCATAAGAAGCTAGGATAAATCCCGAAGTATAAATCTCTGAAGGATAAATCACACACAAGACTTGAAATGCTATTTTAGTGGAGGCTTTACTGTCTTCACGATTTATTTATTTTTTTTATCTGTGAGATACAAGTAAATACAAGCTTCGTTTCCACTGAGGGAAATGGTGTCAGCCAGAGCGGACCGGGTGAAAATTTCCGCTCCTCGCTCGCAGACCTGTAACTTTGTGCCGCTCGTCCGCTCCGCTTGGTTCTGCGCATTCTTCGCTCCTCTCTGGTTCACTCCATCATAAATTTTATCCCGCTCCACTCGCTCACCACTCCGCTCAAAAAAACTGTGTCGTACTACCCTAACCTGTATCTTCTATTCACAAATAAAACATGAACTTGCTAGATTCTCTGGGGAAGCCCTCACCCCTCTCCCCGCAGTTAGGGACCGTTCTCCACGGTACCGCTGTCGGCAGGGTGGAAATAAGTCAAAGTGTGGAGGAGACGGACCAGGTTAAGTGGCCGACCTCCAGGGAAGCCCTCTTGCCTCTCCCCGCAGTTAGGGACCGTTCTCCAAGGTACCGCTGCTTCTCTTCTCAGTTTCTTTTCTGAAGTACACAGTAAACTCCATAGTTTTGAAAGAAAATAGTGTGGGTGTGCGCAGGTGCAAAGATGCATTCTGGGTGGGGCATGAGCGACCAGAGCGAAATTGGAGCGAGAGATAAGGCTCGGCTCCACCTTTTAAAAAAAATAGCCGCTCCTCGCTCAACACAAAATACTTTAGCTCCCCGCAAGGCTCCGCTCCAGTCTCTCTCCCCCTCTCCCCCTCTCCCTCCCTCCCTCACTCTCACTCTCACCCTCTCCCTCCCTCTCTCACTCTCACCCTCTCACCCTCTCACTCTCTCACCCTCTCACCCTCTCTCCCTCTCCTCATAGTTATGTAATCAAATGAGGAGAAATGTCCTCCCCTCATCCTAGTAATGGCAGAGTTAAAAGCTCTGATTAGTCTGATCTCTGTCACTCCTCTGAATCCAGAACACCTTCATTAGGGCTGAACTATATATCATTATCGTATCTATACTGAAATATGAACATGCAAGATATTAATATCTCAAAAGGCAACAATATTTATGATGGATCGACAGCAAAGCCAGCCAATCACAAACATCCCCTTGAGCGAGGGAGACGTGCTGCTGCTAGCAACTTGCCAGTACACACAACACATTTGCGGCTAAAAATAGTTTTGTTCGAGCAAAATAAATCATTCAGCACGCTGTGTGAGTACAGATTTCAACGAGCAGCAGAAACGAAAGGCGAATCCTACCGGTTGTGGGTTGAACGGGGGTCACAGACGGGAATACGGTGGAGCGCTATTTGAGTTTTGCCGTACGTGAAGAGCCTGGTGACGTGAGGCTACCAGCGACCGAGAAGCCCGGCTCCAGGTGAATAAGTTGGTGTCATGACTACGGATGGGAATTGATAGGATTTTATTGATATCAATACCATTATCGATTCTGCTTATTGATCCAATTCTTTATCGATTCCTTTATCGATTCCTCCTGTGAATTAATGATATCACCTCCTGTTGTTTGTAACCCAAGACATCTGCTTTCATAATGTTTTATTATGAACCTTAAAGCCATGGTCTAGTTTAGAAAGATGATGAAAAATATTTGAAAAAAAGCACCCCAGCTGGTGATCTAGAGATAAATCCCGGCCCACAGCCTGAGTGTGTCAACACCACGCAGCTAGTGCAGCAAACTCAGGTGAGGCAGCTAACGCAGCTAGCCTAGCATATTATAACAACAAATGGCGTGCAAATCAACTCAACTGCCCTCATCTTACCATCCTTGGTGTTCCCATGAAATCCGACAACAGAAGCGGGGACGCGCCGAGGCTCCACAGCGGGCGAGCAGCTCCACTGAGGCTACAACAACAGCGTCCTGCCGCCGTGTACCTGGAGCGGGGATCCGCTGAAGTTCCACAGCGGGCTAACAGCTCCAGGGAGGCTAACAACAACAGCATCCTGCCGCCATCTACCTGGAGCGGGGATGCGCGAGGCTCCACAGTGGGCTAGCAGCTCCAGGGAGGCTATTAACAGCATGAAGTGAAGCCACGGCTTTGACCGCTTCTGTCTCTCCGCCATTACGTCTTCTTTGTTGTTGAACATGCTGCTGACTGACGAGCATAGATTCGGCGTAATGAAAAGAATCGATAAGGGAATCGTTAAGCATAAAAGCTAATGATGTCGATGAATTTAACCGGTTAGAACCGGTTCTGAACCGGTTCTTGATTCCCACCCCTAATCATGACTGCCCAGTAGTACCAGAAAAGCCGAGCCGTGGTGGCACACAAGTATGTGACGTGTCAGAGGAGAAACATGCCGATCACATTTCCACAAACCTCACCGCACTATAGGGACTGTTCTTTACTTGTCAGGGGAGGAGGGTGGCTGGTTGATTTTTATTTTATTTATTTATTTTATTTTGATCCCACCTATGTTGATCACTTATTGATGCTGTTTTTGAAGTATGAATAAGTCAGTAAGTAATTTATTGCATTGAAATATATATTGTATGTATAGAAAAGTGATTTATCTTTTTATAAATGACAAAAAGCACATCTGCCTCATTTTTACTGTGGTATCGTGATACTATTCAGAACCGTGATACTTTCACTGGTATTGTACCACGGATCCCAATTTTGGTACCGTGACAACACTACCGAGTACTGTATGAACAGTGCCTTGCACTAAAAGACAAGGCGGGGTCATCTGGGGCCTCCTGTGTCAAGCCCAAGCAAGGTTGGATTGCTGATGCATTCAGTAGCATAATGCCATACCAATCGACGTCCAGCAGGCACAAAGACATTACAAACGCTATAATGTACCATATTGCTACACATGATTCCCGTGTATTCAGTCACTAAAGGCTTCCAGAAAATGGTTCGGACACATTTTTTTTAATATATAAAGAATGCTTAGTTTTCACTGAACCTATAGTCATATCATATCGCATCGGTATCGAGATATCTGGCATAAATATCGAGATATGAAATTTTGTCCATATCGTTCAGCCCTAACCTGCATGCTACGTAAAAGCAAAGACGGTGGATAAACCGGGGGTACGTCCCATGTCCCTTAAAATTACTGCTAACCACCTTACCTTGCCACCTCACCTAACTGTTTAGTCCCTCCGACTTACATGCAAGGAGTCAGGAGTTAGGAATGAGGAGTGAGGATTGCTGATTAAGAGACATGAGACGGCCTTACTCTGAAGTGTCACGTAAAGCGACGTCCTTTTCTAATGACGGCGGCACAGCTGGATCTGCTGCATAACGGTGCCAGCATTTGGCGTACATCCCAAGTCTCATTATATTTGCTGATCAAAGCCGTAACCCCCACCCCCCACCGTCATGACTTTGGTCACACACTTTTGCATGTATTACCATTGTTATTGAGTCATTTGCCGAAGTTTGTTGCAATTAAAGAACGGTCTGTAGCCCTGCCACTGTCACTGTGATGAGCATCATTATCATTATTATTATCATCATCATTATTATCACTATTATTAAATCCACTCGCCATCATTCAACAAATCAGCTGCTGAGTGAACAAGACATATCAGACCTGTCAGTCTGCCTCAATCAATTCAGTTTTATTTGTAAAGCCCAATATCACAAATCACAATTTGCCTCACAGGGCTTCACAGCATACGACATCCCTCTGTCATTTGGACCCTCACAGCAGATAAGGAAAAACTCCTCCAAAAAAACCCTTTAATGGGGGAAAAAAACGGTAGAAACCTCAGGAAGAGCAACTGAGGAGGGATCCCTCTTCCAGGACGGACAGACCTGCAATAGATGTCATACAGAACAGATTAACATAATAAATTAACAGTAATCCGTATGACACAATGAGACAGAAAAAGTGGCAGAGAGAGAGACAGAGACAGAGTGAGATGCAGGACAGACGGTAATGACAGTAGCTTACAACATTAATGAAAGTAATAATATTAATTAATATTAATAATTAATATTACCTACAAGCTATTAAACATTATTCCACTCACATGACATGCAGGACAATTAATCATGGGCAAATGTGTTTGTGTGTGTGTGTGTGTGTGTGTGTGTGTGTGTGTGTGTGTGCGTGTGTGTGCGTGGTGTTATATCAACACATCACTGACAGTCTGCTGAACAACGCAACGGGTTGTGAATGAAATAAACTTAATTACACCATGACAGTCTTGCACGAAATATTATTAACGTTACTCTTTGTAGTCACATAAGCATGTGAATTACAGCGTTTCATTGGAAAGAATTACACGTAACGGGTACACTTATCATTCCAATGAACCAGATGTAGGGGGCAGGTATTTATACGTCAGGGCCTCAAGCTGAGAAAGACTTCCTGTTAGGAACCTCTCTTGTTACCTTACTCATCACACCTAACAGATCCCTCCTAACACTAACTCCTTACTGGTAGGAATAAGAGACATGAGACAGCCTCAAAGATGGCGGACCTCAAACGACTTCCGGTTCAAGTAAGGAGTTAGGAGTTAGCAGTATAAAATTAAGAGACCTGGGACGTACCCCAAGACGGTCCACTGCGAGTCAGTTTCCTGTATCAGTGTCAAGTGGGGTTCGCGACCACCATGCCCCTTTAGGAGACTAACAGCAGGTCCTGAGTCCATTGACTTCAGTGGGAGAAATGAACGTGATTATAGATTATGGCAGATTCTTTGGCCCCATAGTCACGGAAGCAAATATTGGACCCATTTATCACAAGCCACATATCTTCAGAACATTCCGACCCCAAAATGGCAAATTTCAGACGGACAAATCAGGAGAAAATTTACTTTGTTCAAGACCTGTCTCTGTCTCAACAACACATTCTTGCAAGATCTGGCAACAGATATCTCCTCTATAGTGCTGAAGTCAGTGCAGTTTCACCAAAGATACTGGATTAAAAAAATATTTTTTCCAGCGGACATCTTAGTTACAACATGATTGAGCTAGCAAAGCAGTTTTTTTGTTGTTATGTGTGGTATTTATTCAGTTTTGGGAAATCACGATGTCTAGAAAGCATCAGTGGCTGCAGCTGACAGGGACAGCTAACAGCAGCAGCAAAGCTAACCTCAGGACTTCACCTGTTAAAAGCCTCCCTTTGTCGGATACGACATGAAACTACTCCAGTTAGCTCAATCATGTTGTAACTAAGACATCAGCTGGAAAAAATATTGTTTTCATGGACCGTTTATTTATTTAGCTTCCGGCCAGTAAGTGTACACACATGTTGACAGAAGCGAGGTTGGGATACTTGTCTTTGATTGGCGGTTCTCCATCGTCTTTGATTGGGTTACGGGGGACAACGCCTACTTAGGAGACCGGAAATGTATAACATTTCATACAATGGGAGTATATTGTAGGTGGGGCATCTTGTAGTAATCCAGTATCTTTGTTAAAATCACACACAGAGGCACATTTATGCCAGGGGGGACGACTATTTATTCATTGGATTAAAATGTGCTATATCGTGATATGTATCGTTATCGGGATATGAAATGACCTATATCGTGATATGAGATTTTGGTCATATCGCCCAGCCCTATAGTAAGATAGGTTAATCAGGTTGTAGCCATGGTTTCAACATTGGCGCAAATTTGAAATTACATTGTAAATTAAAATGCATCAATCTGGTGCACTCTGAGAGCAAAATCTCAATACCTAGCACCTAATTTTTCAGACCTAAAACTGAAATTTAAGACCTTTTTAGGCCTTAAAAAATGGATTGTTGGATTTTAGACTAAGGCTTTTGAAGACCTGTGTGAGTAGTAGCCTAGATAGCAATAAATAATTCAAATTTTATTTTACATCCTTTATTGATTTGTGTCATTCTTGTTGCTGCTTGTGTGCCTCCAAAACAGACATGATAGCCTACACAAAACAAAGCACTGACTGGACAACCAAATAAGTACTTGACAATAAAACTAATGAGACAGTAACCAAAAGATAAGACATAGGCCTACAACATGAACAGGATGGGATATAGTAGATATGGCTTCCATGAATGTAGGCCCGCAACTAGATGGCATTAAAGAGAAATTTCCTATTATAACTGCAACTAGATGGCACTGTATATAAATTGGAGATTGAGAGAACTCCAGCACTCAAAAAGGCAGCTTCACATTATAAAGTGAGATTTTGCAGGGGCCTTAGGTAAGGTAAGGTAAGGTAAGGTAAGGTAAGGTAACTTTATTTGTACCTGAAGGTAGATTTGGTTCACAGTTTAAGTGATGATTTGGCACACAAAACAGACAAACAGGTCAGACACAGTAACATAGTAACAATAAAAAGGTAAAGTGTCATCAGTGCATCAATTCAAAGTGCAGGATTAAGAAGGGCATGTAAAACCATTATAATACCCAAAATATGAATTTAAAAACAATACCAAATAAATAAATCAATAAATAAAAACTGTACTGTCATTAATTCAGTTTAGTTTGGAGCAGTGCTTTAAGTGGGCTGGTACGCACCGGTACGGAGTACCGGCACTTCTAGATTTCAGCCCTTGGCGTACCAGGACTTTTTACGGAGTACTGGAACTTCTCATGAGCTCATAGTACCCTGTCCTGTTTTCTTTCTATGGCTATACTACATTGCCCAGTGTGCACCACGTTGTGTAGGCCTACAAGTACGCGCCACACGCCTGTCCCTACTTGCAAGACCTCGCATCACGTTAGTACAGTTGTTATTGCATGCGAGACGCTACATGAACGTCTTGGTCCAAGGCTACTGCTGCAGGCTGCTCTTCACTTGCATTTTCTGTGGCGTCTTCACCGTCATCATACAATTCTGGCCCAGTCCGGGTTCTTTTTGTGTTCTTTTGGAGCCACGCCAGCATTTACAACAAACTGAAATCACCCGTTGTATGAAACGAAACTTTTGGCCGCGACTAAAGCCATGGGATGTAGCGCATTCATTGCATGAACGTCTTGAAAACGAACCCCGTTTTTCGTTTGGGGGTTCCCGGTTGAGACCGATTCACGTCTCCATAAACGTTCAAATCAAACATGTAATGTACTCACCTCATAGGCACAGATGTTAGGAAGGTGTACGGGGTTGCCGTGTATCTGATTATCCGTTATTGTTCAATAAACATGCATTTTATCTCGGATGTCTTGAAAATTTCCTTCGCCCCTTCTTCGTCCTGCAATGAATGAGTGCACCGGCTTTCTACAGCGATACAGCGCCACTATAGCGGTTGGGAGGTGTATTGCACATATTCGTCCAATGCTAGAGCCTCTTACTACCAATGTGCAATGAACGTCTTGGTCCAAGGCTCCCTGCAGCAGCAGCAGCTAGCAGTAGCGCATCTACTAGCTGCGAGGCAGGGTTAGGGTTAGGGTTAGGGGGTTAGGGTCGACGTCAACAATAACCCCTTTACAGCATCTCTTTGCCCCTAAAGCACACAATTGCCCAAATATTTATCTAAGTGATATCTAATATTAAATATACTTTCCACAACTGCAATGGCCTGGAACACATGTAACGTTAAATTCAAGAAAAAGATTTTTGTTATATCCCAGGGGAGCCTGGATGGTGTGACGTGTGTGCTTGTGCTGCTGCCGTGGTCCTGCCAGATGCCTCCTGCCGCTGCTGTTATCATTAGTCATACTTCTACTGTTATTATACACATTATTATTGTCACATTTGTACACCATCAGATATTAATATATACTTTCAACATATTGTACCACAGTAGCCAGATCTATAACAATAATATTATTACTTTCATTAATGTCTTTGTAAGCTACTGTCATTTCTCTCTCTCTCTCTCTCTCTCCCTCCCTCCCTCCCTCCTCAGTTGCTCTTCCTTTCTACCGTTTTTTTTTTTTGGGTGGAGTTTTTCCTGATCCGCTGTGAGGGTCCTAAGGACAGAGGGATGCCGTGTGCTATAAAGCCCTGTGAGGCAAATTGTGATTTGTAATATTGGGTTTTATGAATAAAATTGAAATTGAAATTAAATCAGCATCAATAAAAATATATTTTTTTAAATCAGCATCATGTTCTAGTATTTGAATGTATCACTTAATGATCTGCTGGTACCGACTGCCCACCGCCTAATTTACCTGCTAACAGTTGAGTAAGGGGAGTACCGGCACTTTTTTTTTTCCACTTAAAGCACTGGCTTGGAGTGAGTTTTTGTTTCTCTCTCCAATGGCTGATGGGACAAAGTGGTCTCTATATGTTTTCCAGGCTGGGAGTTTGTATCTGCGGCCTGATGGGAGGGGCTGAAGTTCCCCATGTAGTGGGTGGAAGCCATCTTGCAGGATGGAACTAGCCATCCTCTGTAACTGCCTGGTATATAAGGATTCTGGGTTAAGCGGAAGTTCTCCTATCAGCCTACTGGACCATCTGACTATTTGATTTAGGGAGTTCTTGTTTTTTAGGGAAAGGTTGCTAAACCAAGACACCAAGCAGAAGGATAAAATAGTTTCGATAAAAGCACGGTAAAAGAGGGTCAATAAAGTTCGGTCAAGTGTGAAAAGAAGACAGCTTTCTCAGACAATACATACGTTGGTTCCCCTTTTTATACACAACTTCACAGTTTGCCCCAAATGTGCGCTTATTATCAGTGACTGTTCCCAGGTATTTATATTTTTCCACAGACTCTACTGTCTGACCCTTTATTACAGTGGACTCCTGGGCCTCATTTATCAACCGTGTGTACGCACAGATGTGTGCGTAATGAGTGCGTAAGAACATTCCCACGCAAAGTATGGAATTTATCAACTTGTACTTGTGCTTAAGAACGTGTGTAAATTTAAGCACAGCTCTGACCATGCTTACACACAAAATCTAGTGGTAGAACAGTGAAACTACAAATAGAACCCATTGAAGGAGTCATGGTGTTCAGCAATCTCAAACTCCACACACGTTCCCTGTTTCCTCTAATTTATACAAATTCTCAATTAGTAAGTTAGCAGACATTTTGAGTGATTGGTGTGACAAGCTATAAAAGACAGCTGTGACAGGACAACCTGAAAAGAAAACTTGAAATACAAGTACCATGGCTTATCTTGCACTATTGGAGGATTTGGAGAACCGTACGCTCCGCAGGGAGCGCATTTTCAAAGAGCGTGCTGATCTGTTTCACTTTTAGTTTAGTTTATTCACACCATCCAGGAAATACAATACATGGTATATACAACAAGCATTTTTACACAATCGGATGTGTAAAAAGGGTCACCCCAAGGAAGCTATTTAAAGCTTTTAATAGGGGGCCCGGTTTTCCATAAATATAGGATATTGGCCAGATATCCTTATTATATGGACAACATACAGATAGACACACAATAAACAAAAGACAATCTCAGCATTAAGGTTACATTGGATTTGATGCGAAGTACAGTAGCAATGTTAACCAAAAGTAATTAATAGATGCAATAAGATACAGGTATTCATATAAATTATTAATCAGCACATTGAACATGCTAGGAGTTGAATTTTTAATTTTTTCTTGAAGATGGAGATGGAATGTGACATTTTTAGTATATCCTCAAGCTCATTCCAAATCTGTGGTCCTCTGCACACAATGCTAAAACTTGTACATTTTAGTCTTCGTTTTTTCCCAGTGATTAGATTTTTATTCCTGGTGGTATAGGTATGCCTAGGAACACAGATTGGGATGAGGTCACATAGTTTATTATTTAGTTTGTGGACAGTCTGGTACATTACACAAGCATTCTGAAAGTAGTTGAACTCACTGAGCCTCAGAAGGTTATGGTGGTGGAAAATCTTTTTAGTGGGGGCGTTAAACTCAGACCATGTTAAGGCGTGTATGACTTTTTTTTGGAGTATCTCAAGCTTTTTTAAATGAGTTGGAAATGTGTTACACCATATGATATTGCAGTATTGTGAATGAGGTTCAAACAAAGATTTGTACAGAATGAGAAGTTCAGAGAGTGGCAGATAATGTCTCAATTTAAAGAACAGAGCAGCATATTTAGACAGTTTAGTTGTGAGATCATCAATATGTCTTTTAAAATTAAGGAACTCATCAATGTGGATCCCCAGGAATTTTGTAGAGCCGACTCTTTCAATGTTTTGCCCGTTTATTTTTGGGCAAATTTGTTTAATGTCATTTTTTTTATGGGAGCGGAACACAATGTAGTTTGTTTTATTGATATTTAGAGAGAGTTTGTTGCATTTAAACCATGTGTATATTTTCACTAACTCACTATTTATGATTTGTTCAAGTATATTTGGATTTTTGTGGGAAAAAACAAGTTTGTGTCATCGGCAAATAATATTTTATGTAGTATGGAGGAGGAATTAACAAAGTCATTTATGTACAAGATGAAGAGGAGCGGCCCTAAGATGGAACCCTGGGGAACTCCATGATTGATGGGTTTGAATGATGATTTGTGGTTGTTCATAAAAACATGTTGATGTCTTCCGAGCAGGTAGCTACAAAACCAGTCTAGCGCCAGGCCTCTAATACCGTAGTGTTGTAGTTTATTGATTAGGATGTCAATGTTAATGGTATCAAAAGCTTTAGACAAGTCCAAAAAATGCCAATGCCATAGTCGCCTTTGTCAATTGCATCATGGATTTTATTAGTTAAATCAAGTATTGCCATATATGTAGTATTTTTCTTTCTGAATCCATACTGGGATGGGACAATGATGTTTAACTTGTCAAGATAGCTGCTGAGTTTGTTGTAAACTACTCTTTCCAGAACCTTGGAGAGAGTAGGCAAAATTGATATTGGTCGATAGTTGCTCAGATCGTTCTTATCCCCAGATTTAAAGACTGGTGTGATTTGTGCAGTTTTTGCCATTTGTGGCACTACTCCAGAGAGTAGAGATAGATTGATACAGTGCGTAAGAGGTGCAGTAATTATGTTGGAGATGCCTTTCAGAATTATACTAGAGATTCCATCTGTTCCAGCTGAGTTTGAACTCTTCATATTCATGATTATTTTATAGACTTCATTACAGTTAGTTGGATTCAGGAAGAAGGAGCCCAGATAGTTACCTGATAGGTAATCTTTAAAAGAGGCGTCCTGGGGCTGGCTGATTTTACTGGATATGTTGCTACCAATGGAGACAAAGTAGTCATTGAATTTGTCGGCAAGACTGTTATTTCTGGTGACATTGCTTGTATTGTTATCATGGTCAGGGAACACAGGAGTTTTTTGGCCTCTGTCCAAGACCTTGTTTAGTACTCTCCAAGATTTCCTGGAATCACCCTGTGATGCGTTTATCAATTCTGCATAATGATTACTCTTCCTCTTTCTGATGATATGTGTAAGTTTATTTCTATAATTAATATATTCATTATTATTATTATAATTGGGTTCATTTATGTATCTTTTGTATAATTTATTTTTATGCTTAATAGATTTTAATATGCCCTTTGTGATCCATGGATTTTGATTAGTTGTGCTGCATATGATACGATAGATCACGCTGATAATAAGGTTTTTCCTGCTTTTACCACTTATTTCAACGAAAAGGGAGTCACTATGATTGTCTGCTATGACAATGTCATCGCAAATGTTCACATTGTATGTGGAGGAGATATATAGGCATACACCACCACCAGATCTGCCACATCTGTTCTTGGTAAACAACTTATAGCCATTAAGATTTAAGATGTCAGTATATGACCTATCGTTCAGCCAAGTTTCACTACAACCAATTACATCAAAGTTGCAACCTGTGTTTGTAAGGAAATTAACTAGATCATCATGGTGCTTATTCAGGCTCCTGATGTTTAAATGCAAGAAAGAACAATTATTTATATTTGTTAAATGTTTTAGTTGCTCTGGAATATACTGATTACAACTTATATTTCTATGATAGTCAATGCAGTGTGTCACCTCGTCTCCTTCACTGTCTAATTCATTAAATGCCATATACAAGGTAACTGGTGTGGTTTACGGAGATCCTGCAACAAAGACACACACTTAAGAACATGGATATATACATACACTCATCCATTCTGAAAGCGGCCCGACAGACATACACACATATACCCACACATTCAGACACACAGAAATACTCTGTGGACATTACAAACTGTATTGTCACAGAGCAGACAAAGGCCAATTCCCAAGCCAAAAGTGAGAAAAAAGATGGGGAGGAGAAAAGAAAGAGGGGGAGTGATGAAATAGGGAAAGAAAGAGAGAAAGATCATTCACCGTCTTCCAGGTTCAGCGGTTGTCATGACGACAGGGACGCGTTTTTTTTGTGACGTCATCATCACGCGTCTGTGTTTACAGTTGTGGGGAGGCAGCATGCTGCAGCGTTGACAGACAGTTCTTCCTGGAGTTCAGGAATAATGTTTACATCTCCTCCACTCAGCCAGTAAGTTGTTCGCGGGTTCCTGTACAGTTTACAGTCGATGTACAGCTTGTCAATGAACAGACGAGCGTTCTTTTTGGCTTTCCTCGCCTCGGCCATGATCGGGTGAAGTAGCCTCCGTCTGTTCATGATCTCCGGCGGGAACTGATCGCTGATGGAGTAGTTGGAGCCTTTTAGCTCTTTGCCCCTCGACATGACTTCAGACTTCATCTTTGAGTCAACAACTTTTGCCACAATGGGACGGGGCCTCCTCTGTTGGTCAGTTTTGGTTCTCCCAAGGCGATGCACCCTGGAGAAGCTCCGGCGTCCTCAGGCTTCATTTTCAACTCGTTGACAAGGAATGTCTTAAGAAGTTCTTCTGATTTCTGGTGAGTT
The DNA here is from genome assembly GCA_026686955.1 of Epinephelus cyanopodus. NCBI lineage: Eukaryota > Metazoa > Chordata > Actinopteri > Perciformes > Serranidae > Epinephelus > Epinephelus cyanopodus. Next base: position 35,234,702 of record CM048935.1, read on the forward strand.
TCATTTTTTGTTTCTGCAAGTCCGTGTATAATGATGTTATCCCTCATACTTCGGCACTGCAGATCAAGAATGGAATTTGCCATGTTGATTTTGTCTTTTTGTAGTTCGGCTGTCAAATGTTTGAGGTTGTTTACTTCGGCCCGAAGTGACGCATTGTCGGCCTTTAGAACCTCGATGAGTGAGTTGTTAAACTCCACAGAGTGCTTCAGTTCTTTGACATCTGTTGTCAGTTGCTCGAGTAAATCAAGCTTCTTGAGTTGTAGTTTTATAGATGATATAGACTCACTGATGTCACAGGATTCCATTTCGCTTGAGCTCGGCTTAGCTCGGGTGTTTTTGGCCTCAGATTTGTTGTTGGGCATCACGCTTTTGTAATAAAATGCGTCAATGTAGGCTTCCAAATCCTCTATCGGCTCATCAACAGGCAAATCCAGTTTGACTCAGGTTCTGATCACTGCTCAGACTAGATGTGATGGCATAATTGGGAGGTTTTTTGGCACGGAGTACAGCTCAGCACTTCGTGCAGTCGGCCATGTTCATTGAGAGCACAGAGTGGCTTCTCAGCAGGTACCGCTTCCCCAAAAACATATTGATGGATTTATGCCGTGATTTACAACCCATGTTGGAGCGGGAGACAAAATGCACCAAAGCCATCACAGTGCACATCCAGCTCCTGTCCACCCTGGGATTTTTGGCCACTGGAACATTTCAGGGAGAGATTGGAGACATATGCGGCATTTCGAAGCCGACACTAAGCAGTGTTGGATGCAATAATTTCTCTGGCCCCAACTTACATCCAGTTCCCATACAGACATCACCAACAAGCTGAAATTAAACGAGGATTTCACGCCATCGCCGGATTCCCAAACATAATTGGAGCCATAGATTGCATCCACATCGCAATAAAAGCACCTTCACACAATGAATTCAGTTACGTGAACAAGAAAGGGTTTCTTTCAATCAATGCACAAATAATCTGCGATGCAACTATGTCTCTGTTAAACGTTGTTGCCCGGTGGCCTGGAGGAACGCATGACTCATTCATTCTGCAGAACAGCTCTGTGGGTGTGCACCTCCAAGCAGGAGCTGTTGAGGATGGCTGGCTTATTAGTGAGTGTTACAACATTTTGAAATTATTTTCTGGGCTTCACATGGTTTATTAAAACATCTCTATAGGTGATCGGGGATATCCACTAAAGCCATGGCTCATGACCACTGTGGCCAACCCGAGGACCCCGCAGGAGCAGCACTACAACCGGGCCCATGCGCATTCAAGAACAGTCGTTGAACGTGCAATAGGCCTGCTAAAAGGCAGGTGGCTGTGCCAGTCCAGCGCGGGGGGGACACTTCAGTATAAGCCTGAAAAAGTCTGCCACATCATCTTGGCTTGCTGTGTGCTTCATAACTTAGCCATCAGACAAGGCGTCCCTCTGCAGGAACCCCCCCAGAGCAGACGAGCCCGTGCCCAACGCAGAGCCTTTCCCACCCCCTAATGCCGCTGCCATTCAAACAAGAGAGAGGATCATACAGAGATTTTAGGTAAGCCTGCCTGTTAGCTGATCTTGGAAAAGTGAGAAATTCAAGATTGAAAGCGTGCGTGGGAAAATAATCTCAACATCATTCAACATTTTAAAGTTTATTTATTTAACATTTGCAATGCGCATGCAGCAATCTGTTTCAGTGACTTGTTAATTTGCAGTAAAGTATTTGCAATGTTTGTCAGCTGATCCTTTATTTCATTTATGGAACTGGTGGTGTCTTGTTGATTTTGTAGCACTGCCTCCGTCAGCACCCTCGCCCCCCCAGGACGCACCAAATGGGTTTTGGGTGGCCCAGGCTGTTCCTGTTCCTCCAACTCCCCCAGCTCCTCCACCGCCTCCGGCTCCTGAGGGCAGGCGGGACTGGCTTGAGTTTCTGAGTTATTTAAGAAACATCACATTATTGTCATGTTTATTTTAATTCAAATTTACAAATTTGAGAAAATAAAATAAATGTTTATGAAACACCTCAGCCCAGCTTTTTATTTTACCTGCAGTGTGACTGGTCGATGGTACAGCTGGTTGTGTTGGGAGAGTGTCTGTATCTCCATCAGGAATAACGCCACATAGTGCTGTGTTTCCGATGATGCTGGCAATATGGGTGTCCATGGGTGACAGCTGGGTTGTTGTTGCTTGTCCTCCTCCAGTTGCAGATATTTAGTGTCTGTGGGCTGTGACGCGTTTTTTGGCTCTGATTTTAATGTCAAACCATTTCTTTTTTACTTCTGAGAGTGATCTTTCCTCTGACCCAACGGAATTCACAGCAGTCGTTACTTTCTCCCATGCAGCATTCTTTCTTTTGTTGGTCACACTTGCATTAAGTGTTCCAAATAGTATTTTTTGGTTTGTTTCAACTTCTCCCACAAGTACCTCAATCTCGGTGTCGGTGAAGTTCCTCTTCTTTGCCCTTGTTGCCATGATTTCGGTGAGGGGGAAAAAATCCATATACGCATTATTAAAGGGATTGTTGCTGCCATATGTGGTCAGTTGGCGGCGTTTCTGAATGCAAATGACCCTAACCATGCACGAGCATGGTAGTTAAGAACAGGTGGGATTTATCATCACTGATTACTTACTAGTGTGTGTACGACCAGTGTCTGCACGTTTGATAATTACGGATTTTTTTGTACTTACACACATTCTAAGTTTCATTCTTAGGACAAAACTTAGAACCTTTTCTATGCACGGTTGACAAATGAGGCCCCTGGACCTGTGGCCATTTCCTAAAATCAATTTGCATGTCTTTGGTTTTTGAGATGTTCATCTGCAGGAATGACTTGTCACACCAGTCAGTAAAATCCTGAACAATGGGGCCATGTCTTACTTCATCTCCTTGGAGTAGGCTTACAATAATGTAGTCGTCAGCATACTTTAAAATAAATCTGTCTGCCCTGCTGCTGCGACACATATTTGTGTACAGAATGTACCATAGGGGGGACAGTACACACCCCTGGGGAGAGCCAGTGGAGGTGCAGGTTTGGTCAGATAGGATACCATTAACTCGCACTCTTTGTGTCCTATTAGTTAGAAAGTTAAGAATCCAGCCCACGAGATTATTACTTAAGCTGAATTGCTCCACAAGCCTTTCCGTTAAAATGTGGGGTTGAATTGTGTTAATAGCCGATGAGAAATCAATGAATAAAAGCCGAACATGTGTTCCTTTCCCTTCTAGATATTTAAAGATCATGTTTGTTAAAGGCAAGGCAAGGCAGTTTTATTTTTATAGCACCATTCATACACAAGGCAATTCAATGTGCTTTACAAGAGAAAACATTAAAAGAACAATAGATCATTAAAAACAAAAGCTAAAAGCAAGACAATAAATAGTTAAAGTGATCGTGGCATCCTCTACTCCCCTGTGTGGCCTATAAGCAAACTGCAAGGGATCAATATCAGGCTCTGTCACCTTAAGAATTTCAGATCTCACTAATTTCTCAAAGGTTTTCATCACAAGAACTTTAGGGTAGTTTGTCTTGGGGACTGGGACAACTACAGCATCCTTCCAACATCTGGGGACATGCTGTATTTGTAGGGACCTATTGAATACGTAATGAAATATTGGACCCAATTCTTTAGAGCATGATTTCAGCAGGCGGCCACACATATTGTCAGGTCTCTGGCTCTTATTTGTTTTTATTAGTGAGAAAGCCTTTACAATGCCTTCCCTTCTAATAGTAAAATGATCATGGTCTGTTAGTCTATGACTTAAATCCTCTATTTCTCTACTGAAGTCAACTGTATCAAATCGGGAGTAAAAACTGTTAAGAGCATTTGCAAGAACATAGTCTTCCTCAAATCCCTCTAAGGTGAGAGTTCTGTTATTACTGGAGTTACTAATAGGCTAGGATCCTCTTGCAAAAGAGATTTTTATCTCAATGAGAATTTCCCTGGTTAAATAAAGGATAAAAAAAAAAAAAATGCTCAACGTTCAATACAGATACAGATACAGACGGAGCCGTCTGTCCGTGCTCCGCGTTCATTTCTCCGTGACCGGAAAAGCTGGAAGCTAAACAAAGAATCAACTAGAGATGACGATAACCACGCAGGAAAGGAACGCAGCCTCCTACCGCTCTGGCGGTGAATTGCACCGCAACGAAATGGAGTGACGGAGAATTTTGAAGGGTTCACGATGGCGTCACGGCAACGACATAATGACGTCATTGAGTCAACACAGGACCATAAATCAGGCTTAAAACTGCTGCATGTTGCTATGGTTACTGAAGTTCGTCCAATTTATTTCAAAAGGATTGGACATTTCCCAGGATCATCAAGGGCAGTGGGAGTCGATTTGGCTGTGTTTTCTTCGGCCGTAGTTTAACTCCCCACGCTTTCCTCTTTTCCATCTCCCCTTTTCTCTTGCTCCTCCGTAACTTTCCTTGGAGCATGTTTTAATGATGGTTGGAAACTGTAGCGTGATGTCTGTCACACCAGCTGTACTCCCAGTGTTAAGTTGCAGCAGCTCATTCTTGCTGTATCACCTCCTGGCCAGGCAGGCTAAGCTGATATCACGGTAAACCAGAGGTAGCAGCAAAAGTAGCAGTATAAAGTGGAATAGATCCATGACGCTTTGGTGATCAGCACCGTGCACTTTACAGTGGTTTAAGAGACACACATTAGCATGAACAGGCCACTTGTTTAAACGATAAAAACACAATAAAAACACTAAAACACTAAAAGCCAAGCTCTCACTCATTGCTGGTTGCAGCATGCGCCCAAACAAACAATTAAATCAGACCTTTGACATTATAGTTTTACTCAAGATCTCCAAGCTACCATGATGACTACAGTGTAAGTCCTTGAAGAAGACAATGTCCCAGCCAAAAGTGAATGAGTGTGTGTGTACACAGGCTAAGAGTGTGTGTGTGTGTGTGAGAGAGAGAGAAAGAGAAAGAGAAAGAGAGAGAGAGAGAGAGAGAGAGAGAGAGAGAGAGAGTTCAGTCTTACTTCCAAGCTTCCTTGATGAAGTTGAGCTTGTAGCACCAAATCTCCTAGCGGTAGGCCATGCAGATCTGAGCCACATTGGTCTTGTGGATGTCATTCCCCATTGGGCCCTCTTTCAGGTAATCTGCACCCAAGAAACAGGTCTTCTCCTGCAGACAGAGAGCAATCAATGTATGCTTAGGAGCCAACAACAACACCAATATGTCTTGACAGATATTCACCATCATATCTTGGTCACATTTTGTAATAAGCAACTTATTTTGTAGTCTATTAATCTACATACAACCAGTGTGTGTGCCACACGCTCGCATATGCATGTTTTGATATAACACCACGCACAGGTACGTACACACACGCACACGCACACACACAGAGCCAAACTTTGAGGGACGGCTGGCTAATGAGATTCTACTACCATCCTTACCTCCCTTCTCCTACTCCCATTCCCTTGCTCGTCTCCTCTCTTCTGTTTTCCACACCTCCAAGCCTAGTTACCCTAAAGAGAATGGTGAATTAACTTAAACCAGCAAAGCTCGCTAATGCATATTTGTAACAGCTTGCTAACACCTTTAATGTCACTAGCATTTGGCTGGGATACTGATGTTACTAGCAAGCTAATGCTTAACTGTAAATTGCCACACTGTACCTCCCAGTGTATATGGTGGCTACGCCACAGGGTTAATGTAACTGAAAATAAGACTATTATTATTATCAGTTGTTTTTTAAAAAATTTTCTTTAAAGATTATTTTTAGGGATGTCCCGATACCACTTTTTGCCGACCAAGTACAAGTACGAGTACTGACATTTGAGTACTTGCCGATACCGAGTACCGATACGAGTAATTAATAATACCATAACAACAAATTTAAATTATGATTTTTTTTATTTTTTTCAGCACATGTCCACCAATAACAAATCTTTGGCTTTGCCTCTATGTATTTAACTTACAAAGTTATTGGAGGAAAAAAAGGTACTATTTAATAGCATGCACTTAACACTTAAACATTCTGCTAAATAAAGATCATTTTAAATGACATCTATCTTACTGCTCCCAAGTCAGTAACATTTCACACAAACTGAAACACACAATTTGCCTCTACTACTTTGAAAGTATTTTGCAAAATCAAAAGAAATAAAGTTATAAATAAAAAGATGGATAAATAAAAATACCGCACCTTTCTCGGCGTGTCCAGAAGGGAACTCTTGATTTGCAAAACTCTCGCGAGATCCCTTGTTTCCATTAAATGATCAAACTTGCGTGATCTTCACAGATCTAGGGTTCCCTTCTAGATACGACCCTCTCTGTGTCTCCGTCTCTCTGTCAAAGTACTGCAGACTGCAGGGAGGATGTTACACTCTGCTGTGTTTCACACACAGAGACTTTATTTGTGCGGACACTCAGGTATAGTTCATGACCCATTTTGGCATTTTTATTTTTTTTAATCAGTCCGAGAGGACGACGGCATCTGCGATTGATTAGTGATCAATCTGCCCTCCTCCTACCTCACCTGTTCGCTCTGCTGTAAGAAGCTCTGACAGTTTCTGACAGAAACACAGACTCTCCTGTTTAATGTAAAGGCCTCCTTATACAGTTGTATTATCTTAAAAGTGCAGCTGGTTGGTGTCGATGTCATTCACCATCACGTTAGTTTCGATTAATAAACTCTGTCATTAACAACAAGTCTCCTCCACATGCAGCTTCTCTGCTGCTGTAAAACTGAATCGCGGGTGAATTTATACGTGGAAAAAAAACAACGCGAGTTGGGATTTTTCTAAGATGATTTTATAAAACATCCTGCTGATGAAGAAAATCAAATGATCAGACAGAGACAGGGTAAGAGAAACGCGCTGACCTCGCTGTGTCTGTGTACTGTATGTGTGTGTATGGGGGAGTTGTACTGACACAGAGGAGAGACGCTGCAGCCGTGTGATGATACATTATATCAAAACTTATATATCGCAGCTTGTCAATACTCTGGTTTTAAATAATTCAGTTTAAGGTACAGCATAAAAAGTTGATGCAGTGGAGTGGTCCGTTGTTTCTCTCTCTCGCTCGGTCTCTCTCTCTCTGTCTCTCTCTCTGTCTCTCGGTCTCTCTCGGTCTCTCTCTGTCTCTCGGTCTCTCTCGGTCTGTCTCTCGGTCTCGGTCTCTCTCTCTCTCGGTCTCTCTCTCTCTCTCTCGGTCTCTCTCTCTCTGTCTCTCGGTCTCTCTCTGTCTCTCGGTCTCTCTCTCTCGGACTCCCTCTCTCTCTCTCTCGGTCTCTCTCTCTCTCTCTCTCTCTCTCTCTCGGTCTCTCTCTGTCTCTCGGTCTCTCTCTCGGCCTCTCTCTCTGTCTCTCGGTCTCTCTCTCTCGGTCTCTCTCTGTCTCTCGGTCTCTCTCTCGGTCTCGGCCTCTCTCTCGGTCTCTCTCTCGGCCTCTCGGCCTCTGTCTCTCTGTCTCTCGGTCTCTCTCTCTCGGTCTCTCTCTCTCTCTCTCTCGGTATCTCTCTCTCTCTCTCTCTCTCTCTCTCTCTCTCTCTTCTCTCTCTCTCTCTCTCTCTCTCTCTCTCTCTCTCTCTCTCTCTCTCTCTCTCTCTCTCTGTCTGTCTCTCTCTCTCTCTCGGTCTCTCTCTCTCTCTCGGTCTCTCTCTCTCTCTCTCGGTCTCGGTCTCTCTCTCTCGGTCTCAGTCTCTCTCGGTCTCTCTCTCTCTCGGTCTCGCTGGGCAGCTCTCAGTCTGCAGGCACTGAGATGCAGCCGCAGGCTGCAGAGGAGGTAGCCTCGACAAGCTCTGCAGGCTTAGAAAACTTTGTCATTAGCAGTGAAGTGCTCAATAGCCAGGCATCATGTGAAGGTGAAGAAATGGACTTTGGCTCAGAGTCAGATACTGTATCTGTGTGTGAAAGCAACAGGAATGCAGATGATCTCTATCCTTTGGAGGACATAAATAATTTCCTTGATGTGACTTTTAAAAAGTCTGTTAAAGTGAGTGACTACTTAGTGACACTGATAAATTTATCAAGTCTGTGGACATACTGAAAAGGCTGGTTGGCTTTGATCTCTTGGATGAGAAAAAACGTTTCCACCTTAAAAAGCACATTACAACTTTGAGAAAGACAAAAACTGGTAGACCTGTTCGAAAAACAAAAAAGTAACATGATCATGTACCACTCGGTGTTTTCCTCTTTTCACTGTTCTCTGCTTGTTTCTTGTTGCCTGTTTCTCCTCTCTCACCTCTCTATGCAGAACCTTAAAATAGGATCTTTGAACATTAATGGTGGGAGGGACAGATAGAAAAGGGCATTAATTTCTGAAGTTTCAACTCAGAAAAGGATAGATGTGCTTTTTTTGCAGGAGACACATTCTAATCCAGCAGATGAGGTAGACTGGGGTTTATGGTGGGAGGGCTTGTATTCGCTTAGCCATGGCACCAACTTCAGTGCAGGGGTAGCTGTTCTGTTTAGACCAGCTGCAAATGCAACAGTGTTATCTTCTACTGAGGTAGTGAAGGGTCGACTGTTAATTGTTAGGGCTAAAATAGAGAGTTCTGTCTTTTGTTTTGTTAATGTCTATGCCCCAAATCAAGGGCCTTAAAGAGTAGGTTTTTTTACCCTGCTAAAAAATGAGTTAATTAATTATCATCAGGATCAATTAATTATTGGTGGGGATTTTAACTGTACTTTGGATTTCACTATGGACAGGACAGGCGAGGAGCCCCACCCACAGTCATCTCAGAGCCTTAATAATGTCATCACACATTTGGACCTGTTAGACACTTGGAGGGTCAAGCATCCACAATCCAGACAGTACACATGGGTGAGGGTTGGTAACAACAGGGTGAGGGCAGCCAGACTAGACAGGTTATACATTTCCCAGAATCTTAGTTCCAGATTAATTCACAACATCAGCCCAGTTGGCTTCACTGATCATCACTTTGTCACCATAGACTTGGTCAGCTCACCAGGGGTTAGGGTTAAGTCCCACTGGTTTTTCAATAACAAACTGTTGCAAGACATCACTTTCTGTCAGAGCTTTGAACACTTTTGAGAGCAATGGGAAGAGAAAAAAGGTAGTTTTAGTTCTTTGAAGCAGTGGTGGGAGGTTGGGAAGGCACAAATGCGTGTTTTTTGTCAGCAATACACCTCCCATTCCACTGTAAAAATCAAGGCAGCAGTTCAGGAACTCGAAGCCAGCATTAGGAACATTGAGGAAGGGCTGCATAGGGCCTATGGGTCATCTGCTGCAGGAGAAGAAGTTAGATTTGAGCTCCTTCCTGCAGGAAAGAGTGAAGGGAGCCCTTGTCAGGTCTCGTTTCCTCCAGCTAAAAGAAATGGATGCCCTAACTTCTTCTTTAATCTGGAGAAATCGGTGGCACAGAGGAAGCAGATGACCTGCCTTAAGCTTCCAGGAGGCAGGGTGACCACAAGCCCCGGTGAGATGAGGAGCCGTGCTTTGGACTTTTACACTGACCTCTTCAGGGCGGAGCAGTGCAGTATGGAGTGTCGTAAGGAGCTCCTGGAGGGGCTTCCTCAGCTCAGCCCGGAGGAGAAATCTGCACTGGACTGTGAGCTGACTCTGGAGGAGCTGACAGTTGCTGTCAACCATTTGGCATCAGGACGGGCACCTGGGATTGATGGTCTCTCTGCTGACTTTTTTAAGCGCTTCTGGCATATTCTTGGCCCTGATTTGCATGCTGTTTTTCTGGAGTGCTTCAGAGCAGGATCTCTTCCTGTCTCCTGTCGACGAGCAGTACTTTCTCTGCTGCCCAAGAAAGGAGACCTGGCTTTACTAAAGATTTGGAGGCCAGTGGCCCTCCTCTGTACGGATTATAAAGTACTCTCCAGAGCCTTATCAAACAGACTTAAGGACATCTTGGAAATTATAGTGCACACAGATCAAACATATTGTGTGCCTGACAGGACAATCATGGACAACATTTTCCTGATTCGAGATGTTTTTGATGTTTGCAGGTCCAATACTAATGTTAATTTTGGTATTGTGTGTTTGGACCAGGAGAAGGCTTTTGACAGGGTGGATCATTCATATTTGTTTTCTGCACTCAAGGCTTTTGGTTTTGGTGATGGTTTTCGGGCTTGGGTTGGTTTGTTGTACAGTGGGGCTCAATGTTTGGTGAAGACAGGGGCAGGACTGAGTCGGCCAGTCCCTGTACAGCGAGGGATCAGGCAGGGCTGTCCGATTTCAGGTCAGCTCTACAGCTTGGCTATTGAGCCCTTGCTGTGCAGGTTGAGGAATCGGCTCAGTGGTCTCTTTTTGCCTGGGTCCTCGGAGCTTGATCATCCCCTCGCTGTGTCTGCCTATGCGGATGATGTCAGTGTTTTTGTTACAAACCAGAGGGATGTTCAGTGTTTTTCAGGACACCCTGTCCCTGTACGAAAAGGCCTCAACTGCACGGGTGAACTGGGCAAAAAGTGAAGCTTTGTTGGTGGGTCATTGGAGGGATCGGGCAGTGCCCAGTCTGCCTGGAGGACTTCAGTGGGGGAAGGAGGGGCTAAAAGTGCTGGGTGTGTTTTTGGGCACAGAGGGCTTTCAGGCTAAGAACTGGGAGGGTGTTAGGGAGAAGGTGTGCGCGAGGTTGTCTAAATGGAAATGGTTGCTACCCCAGTTGTCATATAGGGGAAGAGTTCTGGTTGCCAATAACTTGGTCGCCTCGGCCCTTTGGCACAAGTTCAATGTTTTGACGCCACCAAGGAGCCTGATAGAGGACATTCAGAGGGCCATCGTGGACTTCTTCTGGTCAGGAAAGCACTGGGTTCGGGCAGCAGCCCTCTATCTGCCTGTGGCTGAAGGGGACAGGGGCTGATTGACATCCAGTCCAAGATTGCCTCCTTTACTCCAGGCTGCGCAAAGACTGCTGTATGCCTCTGGCCCAGGCTGGTTTGGTACAGCTCGTCTGCTGTTGAGGAGGGCTGGGCGTCTAGGCTACGATAAACAGCTTTTCCTATTACAGCATGAAGATGTGGACTTTGTCGGCCTGACATCTTTTTACAGCTCCATGTTACAGGCATGGAGGATTTTCAACGTTGCACGTATCCCGGATGAAAGTCCCGGTATGTGGTTGTTTGAGGAGCCTTTGTTTTTTAACAACTTTCTGAGGACTCAGATGATGCAATCTGCCAGCCTGCGAGCCAGCCTCAGAGAAGCTGGATGCACCAAACTGGGCCATCTGATCAAGACAACAGTGGACACACTGAGAATGAGGAGCAACATTACTTCTGTCAGGCTCATCAACAAAGTGGTGCAGGAAGTCTGTGCTGCCCTGCCGCAGCACCTGAGAAAGGTCACAGAAAGCCGCACTCTGTGCGATCAATGGACTGAAGAGGGTGAGTATAGTTTCCCCTCCTTACTCATCACCCCAGCAGTGGGGGCGTGGCAGGAGGGAGGAGGTCAGCTGCTGTCATTTGCAACCCCTCACCTGGACAATTTCAAGGATGCAGGGAAAAAAGCACTGTACCATGTCTGCGTGAAGGTTCTGAACCTGCACTCGTTGACAGGGCTGAAGGAATCGAGGTGGACTGAGTTTTTTGGCACAGACGTTTCCCCAAAAGGCAGTTGGCGGTCCCTGTACAAGCTGCCCGTTGAGAAGCGGACAGCAGACCTCCAGTGGAGGGTTGTACATGGTGCAATAGCCACAAACAGATACAGAGCGCACCTGGATCCAGGGGTGGGGGAGGAGTGCACTTTCTGTACACAGACAGAGACTTTGTTTCATTTGTTTGTACAGTGTCCCCGGCTGTCGGCATTGTTTGAACATTTAAAAGGGTGGTTTCAGGGGTTTGGGGAGGTTTTTTCTTTCACCTTGTTCATCTTTGGCCCAAAGTACTGTGCACGGAAGGAGAGTACTCACACTCTGATTAACTTCATATCTGGTGCTGCCAAGTTGGCCATTTGGTTGACGCGTAAGAACCAGGCGCAAAGTGTCGGCAGTGTTGAGCTGGTGCCGGTTCTGAAGGGCCTGTTAAAAGCCAGACTAAGAGTGGAATACGCGTATTATAGGATGATGGACAATATGTTGGCCTTTCATCAAATATGGGCTGTTGGGGGGGGTTCTATGCTCTGTGGGGGAGGATGAGGAGTTGATTGTAAACTTCTGATTGAAGTTATTTGTTTTCCTCTGGGTTTGACGTTGGTTGTTATTGTTGTACAGAAGGTCTTGCAATGGCTCAATAAAGGGACTTTGAAACCCCCTCTCTCTCGGTCTCTCTTTCGGTCTCGGTCTCGCTCTCTCTCTCTATTATAGGGTGACGGACAATATGTTGGCCTTTCATCAAATATGGGCTGTTGGGGGGGGTTCTATGCTCTGTGGGGGAGGATAAGGAGTTGATTGTAAACTTCTGATTGAAGTTATTTGTTTTCCGTTGGTTGTTATTGTTGTACAGTAGGTCTTGCAATGGCTCAATAAAGGGACTTTGAAACCCCCTCTCTCTCTCTCGGTCTCTCTCTCTCGGTCTCGGTCTCTGTCTCGGTCTCTGTCTCGGTCGCTCTCTCGGTCTCTCTCTCGGTCGCTCTCTTGGTCTCGGTCGCTCTCTCGGTCTCGGTCGCTCTCACTCTCACTCTCTCACTCTGGGTGATGTCATAAGCGAGTATTTGACGAGTACAGCAAAATAGACCAGTATCGGTGCGAGTACCGATGCTGGTATCGGTATCGGGACATCCCTAATTATTTTTATTGGCTTTTTGCCATTATTGACAGGACAGAAGGTGAAATGGGGAGACAGGGAGAGAGTGGGGACTATTTAATTTTTTTAGTTTCAGATCTTTTTTATTATTCTTTTCACAATGAATATACAAGTAACAATATTACATTTAAGATGAATATCACAACAGTAACAAAATTGCCCTCCACAAGACATCCTCAAGGTTGGGCTAGAGTAAGTACAGATGCTGGGTATGAAAAACTTAATTCCAAAATTTGTCACAGGTGGGGCTGATGTCCGGGTATGTGCTGGCTAATTTGAACTTTGACATATGAGCTCTATGAACTACTTCAAATTATATTAGGCAGTGTCTTGCGTACAGTGATGATTTATAGATCGACTTCAGGATCGAGTCCCAGCGGTCAGCTGCTACTGAATGCCCTAGGTCCTGTTCCCATGCAACTTTGAAGTTTTCTTTGCAAAGGTTTTTAAATTTACGGGTGAACTCAATTCCTAAGTAAGTGAACGGTCGTCTCTCAATCATAAATGGTATGTTACTATAATCAGCGTCTAGGGCCTCATCGTTTACCGGGAATAGCTTTGTCTTGTGTAAGTTAATTTTGTAGCCTGACAGGGGTCCGAATATGCCAAACAGAGATAGCGCTGCAGTTAGAGAATTTGTTGGGTCCAAGACATACAGCATAGAGATAGACTTTATGTTCTATGCCGCCCCTATGGATGCCTACAATGCTAGTGTTATCTTTGAGTGCGATTGCAAGCGGCTCTATAGCTATCAAAAAGAACTGGGCTCAGTGGGCAGCCTTGATGTGTTCCGAGGCCTAGCGTAAAAGGCTGGGAAGTTATGCCATTTGTCTGAATCGTTGCAGTGGGGGCAGTATAGAGCAATTTGATCCAGCCTATCAACATAGGGCCAAAGCCAAACTTATTAAGAACTAAAACCAGATATCTCCACTCGACACGATCAAACGCCTTCTCAGCATCTATAGAAACAATACACTCTGGAATTTGGTCTTGAGAAGGCGTAAACAGCGTATCGAGAAGGCGTCGGATATTAAAGAACGAATGGCGTTTTTAATGAAACCTGTTTGATCAGTGGAAATTATGTGAGGAAGGGCATCGTCTAGTCTGAGGGCTAGGGCTTTCGCTAGTATTTTAGCATCCATGTTGAGCAGCGAGACAGGACTATAGGAGGCGCAGTCAATGAGGTCTTTCCCTTTCTTCACTATAAACGTTGTAACTGCCTCCTTCAACGATGGGGGATGTGAGCCACGTTGGTGTGAGTAGAGCAGCTGCAAATTGTGATGAAAGGGGCTTTGAAAACTGCTTAAAGAATTCAGTGGGAAATCCGTCTGGCCCCGGTGTCTTCCCAGACTGCATTGAGGAAATGGCTTGGGCTATTTCTGTTTGAGTTATAGGAGCTTCTAGCTTCTTAATTAGGTCTGGCAGAATAGAAGTAATGGGTTTTGGGTTGACAAAGGTGTTAATCCTTGACTCATCTTCGTAAAATTCAGAGGAATATAATCAGGAGTAAAAGTTCCTGAAGGCGTTGTTGATCTCAGTAGGGTTGGAAGTGACTTCACCATTATCAGAGCGGATTCCAGCTATAGGTTGTTTGGCTCTGCGTCCTTTTAGCAAGTTAGCAAGTAACTTCACTGATTTCTCACCGTGTTCATATATTAGGCTGTTGTTTTTTAATAGGATATTTTGTGTTTGATGGGTTGACAAAAGGTCGAATCTGTAGGGCTGTACCCAAATATTCGGATATATTCGAATATTCGTTTCTATGGGTAGGTATTCGTTATGAAAATTTGGTGATCGATATTACTTGTTTTTTTGTTTTTGTTTTTTTTTTTACATATTTTTTGGTGCTAAATGTAGTCTTTTTGTTGTTGGTAAATTTACGTTATCAATAAAAATCAAAACTTTTAAATTGCATTGTTAAAAATGTGAGCTTGTGCGCACGGCACGCTTGAGAGCATCCGTCTGAGGCTGTGGATCAATGCCAAGTTTTACCACATTATCACTATTCCCTCTAACTTGTAGCTGTTTTTTCGTTATCCTTTGAATTTAATATGAATTATGGAACCGTTTTTGTCAACGTTGGTGTTGGAGCCATTTCGATCAGCAGCCGCCGGGCGGTGCTGTGACAGTAATATACCTGTATATTTAAAGGCCACATTAATTGACACAGGTGTGGCGCATACTAGAGGTCTATTGTTTTTGACCGTGGCATGGGCTGTGTGATGACAGTGCTCTTTTTGTTGAATTTTGTGAACTCCAAGTGGCAAGATAAATGGATTGACATATCCGCTCAAAAGCCATATGAGTGTGGACGGTTGATTTTGTGAATTTTCCAAAACAAAAAAAAGGCCTTTGAACAAAAAACTGTGTGTGGTTGATGAACAAATGGTTCAAAAATGTCTGAAACCCAAGGGGGTTCAAAGGTTAAAATTATTGATCAAGGTAATGATGCTGATTTGTGTGAAGAGGAAATTACTGATGCAGTATTACCTGCTGACTCTCAAACGGTCAGCAAGGCAGCACTCTCTGTGACAAAAAGAAAAGTAAAACTTACCACAAAAGCACTGCTTTACAAAATAGATGATTTAGAAAAAACAAGAACATCTAAATTGAAAAAAGCTGCTAAAAAAAAAACAAAAAAAAAAACAGTCCAAGAGTTGCTGTGTGAACCTGGGTATAAACCTGAAATAGAAAGCAACTTTAATAAATATCAAGTGTTTCTTCATGATGCAAAAGGTGCACATAATGCTTTGCTCAAGCTGTTACCTATGGAGGAAACAGAAAAGCATGAAATATGGTTCAAGGCGAAACTTCTAAGTGTGGATGAATTTTCTCAGAGTGTTACTAAATATTTGGAGTGTGCATGTGATGGAGCTGTGGAAAGCATTGATGATAAAATAACAACAATGGGCAGCATATCAAATGTTGGATCAGCCACAAACCGCTCAACTAAAAGTCGCAGCAGCGCAGGATCGTCAAGATCAAACCGATCCAACAAATCCTCATTAGCAATGGCACGAGTGCAAGCTGAAGCTAAGAGAGCTGCACTGCTGGTACGTGCAGATTCACTAAAAAAGAAACATGAACTGGAGACCCAGGCAGCATCACTGCGCAAAAAAATGGAGCAAGTGGACCTTGAGGCTGAGATTGAAGCTGCAGGTGCTGAAGTATCTGTGTTGCAGGCATTTTCAGCAGAACAAGATGGAATGGAATCGTATTTTGAGAAGCAAGGACCAAAGCAAATACCTGTTAATCCTGATGCAAGGTTCAAGGAGTTGACAGAAAATAAAACATTACATGTATCTGTGTTAAGAGTGGAAAGAAGTGGAAAAATGACTGAAAATGTTATACATGCAACTGATAACAGCATATTACAGATTTTACAGCAGCAAAATCATATATTTGAACTGCTACTACAACAGCAAAGGTAAAGTCAACTTCCACCAAGAGACCCTTTAAAGTTCATGATGTTCATGCAAGCCTTCAAGCACTGTGTGGAAGATAAAAGTGCAACTAAAGGGGACTGCATGTACTACCTGGAAAGATACACCAGGGCCCAGTATTTCAAAACTTGTAATCCGGATCAGAATAATCCGGATAATGAAATCCTCCTTTTCTCAGTCAGGCATCAAGGTGATCCTGCTGACTTTATCTCGGTATTTCAAAACATTGGCAGGGTGGATCACTTTGATCCCAATCTGACTGGATACGGATTTCCAAATCTCACGACTCCGCCCCTGGATCAGAAACGTTTCACCTTTGGGGGCGTGGCTTTCAGATTGTGACCTGCTGTGCTCTGTCGCCATGGCGGAACACTTCACGGAAGGACCAGCTAGTAGCCCAGGTTTCGCATCAAAATGTAAGTATACCGTTATCTAATGTGTAGCGTTTTTAAGACCATACGAAGGCCACTCACCATCTGATGTGAGCCAGCTATTTGAATTGTCACCTACTTAAAACGTGGCTGTACCGATCTATAATTGAGCCGCAGTCATGCTAACGGTAGCTAACGCGGCTCCATTGACTTGCATGTTAACGTTAAGTAGCTAGCAGGCTAGCGAGGTAGCTGGCTTTGTTGATGTATTTTGCGGTCTATGGTTTAATTTAAAAGGGAATAAATCTGAAGTACGTCATACAGGAACTCTTGAAACACCAACCTGTTCAGAGTTTAGCGTTATGTTGTTGCCAACACAGCGGATTTTTTTTTTTATTTTTGTTTTACATGTGTGCAGAGCAGACTGCTTCAGTAACGTTATAGGAAAAATACACTTTACCAGTATGAATTTTGCGGTTCATTCAGAAGTGTCAGAGGATTGAGTTTGGGTATGCTACAGTAATGCTGATGATATGCCTTTCTGTAACGTTACATGAACAATTTCTCTGAGTATTGTGGATTCCTGATAATGATAAAGATATGCTCATACACACTCTACTTCTACTTTCAGAGTACACTCACACCCATGGACCACTCAGCAATGCCACTGCTAATGAAGACAACAGGTCAAGTGCTGGAAATCCCTGGACATGTATCACCTTTTGTAGAAGGCTCCCACTAAACATATAGCACTATAGCATCTGATTTGATGAAGTAAATAATCAGTTTGTACACACAAACACTTCCTGAAATACATTGCTGCATGTTATAAAATCACAGTCAAGCACTTCCCAGGCATTGTAAAGGTGCATTTTCAAGCTTATCTGAATTAAGAAAAAATTGTCTTCATTCAAAAGCATGAAAATATACATTGAAAGTGCTTAAATGTTGTTTCTTACACTCTATGTTAAGAAAATGTGCTATACAAATAAATTTGCTTTGCATTGCCCTTGCCTTTGTCTGACCACAAACATATGTTGGATGTTTTGGTACAAACAAGTTACAATGTTAGGTGAAACTAGACGTTGAGAAATAGGTCTGTATTTGTTACTATTACTTACAGCAGTTTCAGGAAATATGGCCAAACAATATTTTTCTGTGCTTGAAATTACTTAGAACTAAAACACTGATTTAGATTTAAGTGTAATGAACATTTTGAGTAACAATATCTAGGAGAAGTGGAGCTAAGACTTTGTCAAATCCACCTCTGAGGTGGGATCCAAATAATCCTGAAATTTGGTATCAAATGGATCCAGATCTCTGCCTTCACTTTTGAAATACCCGAATACAGCCTTTATCTGGATTAAAGGGAGGATTGGATTACCAGAGCTGAATCCTGATCCTCAGGATCAGGATCCTCTTGATCTGTGTTGAAATACCCAGTTTTCAGATCAGATCAGGATTTAATCCAATCCGGCCAGGATAATCCTATCAGATAACTTTGAAATACTGGGCCCAGAGGACGTCCAAGAGATCTTGTGCAAAGCTGTTAACACAAGTGAAGACAGAGGCTTTGAAACAGCTAAAGCCCTCCTACACGAGCATTTCAGCAATGAAACGAAAATCACTGCAGCCTATATGGAAAAGGACCTCAACTGGCCTACTGTCAAAGCTGAAAATGTTTCATCACTCCAGGATTATGCTTTATTTCTGCGTGGCTGCAATAATGCAATGTCTGATCTGCCAAAATCATTATCTCAAAGCTTCCCTTTAAATTGCAGGAGCAATTTAGAAGCATTGCATGTGACATAAGAGAAACCCAAAACCGCACACCAAATTTCACAGATGTCGTGCATTTTGTCGAACGTCAGCTCAAGCTTTTGTCTGATCCCATTTTTGGGGATATCAACATGACAGAAAAAGGAATGCATATCAAAAAGGATGTGTATATGGTCAAACAATCAATCAAGCCAAAACTGAAACAAGAAAACTACAACGAACGTCTGTGCAATCAACAAACACAAGGAGACAAAAGAACACAAACATAATGACACAAAAAATATCAACTGTTTATTCTGTTTACAAGATCATGCTCTGGATGACTGTCAACAATTTGCCAGAATTACACACCGTGAAAAAATCAACTTCTTGAAGGAAAAGGGAACCTGCTTTGGGTGTCTCAACACTGGGCGACAGACGTCATCAACAGTGGTTACACTGAGAAAATCCCACAGGATGAATTGCGGTGTGGTGAAACCAATGTGTGTTACATCCCTCATCATGGTGTTTATCACCCACGCAAGGGCAAGTTGCGAGGAGTTTTCGATTGTGGAGCTAAGTACAAAGGAACCTCCCTGAATGATCAGCTGCTGCAGGGCCCAAACCTTACAAGTTCCTTAATCAGAGTGCTTCTCAGGTTGAGACAAGAACCTGTTGCCTTTATGTCCGATATAAAATGCATGTTTTATCAGGTCAAAGTGCCAGAGGAAAACAGAGATTTCCTCTGATTCTTATGGTGGCCCAATGGAGATTTGACCAAGGAAGTAACGGAGTACAGAATGACTGTGCACTTATTTGGAGCAATGTCATCTCCAAGCTGTGCATGTTATGCATTAAGAAGAACTGCAGATGACCACCAGGACAGCTTTGGGGAAGAGGTACTCGACACTGTGCGTAGCAATTTCTACGTAGATGACTGCTTGAAAAGCTCACCATCTGTGGAAAAAGCAGCACATATTGTTAATGATCTGGGTGACCTTTGTCAAAAGGGAGGCTTTCATCTTAAAGAGTGGACTAGCAACTGCCGTAACATCCTGGCCAGAATTCCTGAGAAGGACCAATCCAAAAATGTGAGTGAACTCAGTCTTGACAGAGACAAACTCCCAATGGAAAGAGCCCTAGGGCTCCAATGGTGTATGGAGAGTGACACATTCAGTTTCCGCATGGCCTGCAAAGACAGGATGTACACTCGACGAGGAATTCTATCAGTCATGAGCTCAGTGTACAATCCCTTAGGGTATCTTGCAGTAATTACTCTTCCAGCAAAGCACATTTTACAGGAGTTGTGCAGGAAGAACTATGACAAGGATGAAGAAATTCTGCAAGTCCTAAAACAACAGTGGATCAGTTTGTTGGCTGATCTGAAAGGGCTGTCAATGTTCCAAATGAATAGGTGCTTGAAACCACATGGCTTTGGACCACCGGCACATGCCCAATTGCACCACTTCGCTGATGCCAGCGAAGGAGGGTATGGCACAGTAACATACCTGAGGCTACAAAACAACCAAGGTGATGTGCATGTCTGTTTCCTTCTTGGAAAAGCTAGAGTGGCACCACTCAAGCCAGTAACCATTCCTTGATTAGAACTCACTGTCTTAGCTATTCGGGTTGATAAGATGGTGAAAGCAGAATTGCAGCTTGACTTACAGGACTCCTGTTTCTGGACTGACAGCAACACAGTGTTGAAGTACATCAACAATGAAAACAGGAGATTTCGAACATTTGTGGCGAACAGAGTAGCTGTCATCAGTGAAGCATCAGACACAACGCAATGGCACTACATCCACACATCGCAAAATCCTGCAGATGATGCTTCTAGAGGGTTGACAGTCCACAAGCTTCTGAACAGTAAGACATGGCTGGCAGGTCCAGAATTCTTGTGAACAGCAAAGGATGCATGAGTGCACTGCAAAGTAGAGACCACTATTGCTGAAGATGATCCTGAGGTCAAAAAGGAGACCTCTACAAACGCAATAAGTGTACAAAACAGCTGCGCTGTCACTCAGCTCATCATCTACCACTCGGATTGGAAAAAACTGAAAACTACAGTTGCATGGATACTCGAAGTGAAGACGGCTCTATTGGAATTGAGTCGAAAAAGGAAGCAACTTCTACTGGATGACCCTACAGATCCCAACCACATTGCTCAGGAGATACTGAAGACAAGACACTCAGTAGGACAAGATTTGTCAACTGAAGACCTGTCGGCAGCAGAGACTGCAGTCATCCAGTTCTGCCAAAGAAAGATTCAACAACGAAATGTGTGCACTGTTGTCTGGAAACCCTGTGAAAAAGAGAAGTCCCATCTACAGACTGAATCCTGTTCTTGAGGATGGACTGCTTAGAGTAGGCGGTAGGCTGTCCAGGACCGCAATGCCAGAAGAAAGAAAACACCCAGTCATTTTGTCAAAGGATCAACATATTTCCTTGTTAATCCTCAGACACATTCATGAACAGACTGGACACAGTGGAAGAAATTACATCCTCTCAAGATTGAGAGAAAGGTATTGGATCACACATGCTAATGCAGCTACAAGAAAGGTCCTGTCAAGCCGCACTTTTTGCAAACGTCACAAAGGCAAATTGTGTGATCAAAAAATGGCCGACCTCCCGAAAGAAGGAACAACTCCAGACTTGCCTCCATTCACCAACAAGGGAGTGGATTACTTTGGGCCCATTGAGGTAAAGCAAGGACGTTCCTATGTCAAACGTTATGCAGTCATTTTCACATGTATGGCCAGCAGAGCCATTCATTTAGAAGTGGCACATTCTCTGGACACAGATTCTTGCATCAGTGCCATACGTCAATTCATATGCCGGAGAGGTCCCATTTCTCACTTTCACACGGATGATGCCACCAACTTCACTGGAGCAGAAAAGGAGCTAAAAGCCAATTGCACAGATGAATAATGGAACAATTGAGAAGGCTTTACTGCATGATAACATCAAGTGGAGTTTCAACCCACCATCGGCTTCACATCATGGCAGTGATTGGTAAGGCTTGATCAGGCTGGATAGAAAGGTGCTGGCATCAGTTCTACATCAACAGACCTTATCTGATGAAGCCTTAGTAATGGTCTTGTGTGAAGCAGAAGCGGTCCTGAATGACAGACCCATCACCAAGGTGTCTGAGGACCCAAATGACCTTGAACCTCTGACACCAAACCATCTTCTCACCCTGAAGAGGAAACCAATTCTCCCTCCAGGCATATTTGATTACAACGACCAGTATGCAAGACGAAGATGGAAACAGGCACAATACATCTCAGATTTATTCTGGAAGAGATGGTCTAAAGAATACCTTGCTGCCCTACAGGAAAGGCAAAAGTGGAACAACACCCAATGTAATCTTACAACGGGGGACATTGTTCTGATTAAAGATGCAACTGCTCCACGGAACTCCTGGTTAATTTGAAGGGTGATTAAAACAATCCCTGACAAATCAGGCTTAGTTAGATCAGCAACAAAATTTTGTTTATTGGTGGAAAATGAAGCATGAAGAGTTGACACCACTAAGCCACCGACGCCCCGGCCATGTGTCCTTTAACAGAACCAAACGCTGCGTCAACAGTTGGTTTCCTCCGTTTTGTACAATAAATTATTGTTTAAAGTTTCAACAAGTTTCTTTTGGAGTGCGTGACACAAGTGTGTTTTGAAAACGACTGCGGACTGTCACCTGCTCAACGCGTCAGTACCTTGATGCCATGACAGTAATACCCAATAATGTCAAAATGTCATTTACAGACCGATTTTGATCACTGCTGCCCGACCCGCAGGTCCATTTGTGGGTCCGAAAACACTCCGGAGACCCCCCTCATCCTGATTACTTTCCCATGCATATACTTCTCTGGGTATTATCTCCTCCCCCCGAAATTGAAAGTTTCTGAGAATAATAATAATAATAATAATAATAAAGATAAAATAAATAAATGAATATTTTTTAAAGGAAAAAGGGCTAGATTCGAATCTGACATATAGATAAATAATTTCAAAGATATCAAAAGGAAAAGTTTGGACAATTTAGCATCATTCCAGATTTTCCCCTTTCTCCCTTTCCAACTGAATTTTTTAAACTGTTTTTAGCTTTTCCTCCAGGAATACTTGAGGTCAATATATCTACAGAAACCAAATGATTAACATTACGCAGTTACACACACATAGCATTTTACTTGTTTGACCAGTATAATTATAGAACTTATAGAATAATTAAAGAATTATTCCACTGCTGCAGAAGATGGTCTTCTGGCATAACTAGGCTGTCTATTAGCATTGTTCAACATAACATCTTTCCCCACTGGCCCCCTGGGCCAGTAGTTCAGAGTTTTACTGGCCCCTTGTATATTCTTACTGGCCCAAGTAAAAATAAAAGGAGAGAGAGGGAGAAAAATGTCTATAAATCTTCATTTCATTTAACTCCATTATACCTCACTGTAGTGCGTGATGGTATACAGCAGTCCTCACAGAAGCGGATGTATGATGTCAAAGCCTCTGTGTACTCATCCAGACCGACCAAGGTTGGTCCGTGTATCATTTGTTCATTCCATTTTCAATTTAATAATTAAATTCAAAAATACAAAAAACGGTTTGTTTTTTCTTATTTTTGATTTTATGCTCACATCAAAAATAGTAAATCGAAAAATGGGCCTCGATTAAAATTTGATTTTGATTTTTCATTTGATCCAACTTACGTGACCTGGAACTATTTTCTACGGAAGCACATTGCATTAACTGGATAAAAAAAAAAAAATTAGACACCTTATCTCGTAATTACGAAAAAGATCTCGTAATTACACAATTAATAGCCTAATTAATTACATATGTGGTAATAACCTGTGTTGTTCTTTGTTAACCATTTCACATACAGATGTTACTCATTTCAGTGCCGCAGCCACAGTGAAGGGGGTGAAATAATTGATCCAGGTGTAGCTGCAGTGCGCAACAACAACCAGCAGGTAGCACATGTGAGCAGTAGAGATACAGCGTCCAACTGAAACTGTTTGAGAATTATTATTTTTGACATTTGACAACATATTGACTCTATTTTTGGACAAAAACAACAAAAAGTGGCAAAAAAAATTCATTCATATCTATATTTTCCTTTTTTTTCATGCACTTAGGGTGAAAAAAATTCACCACCTGTATTTTTTTTGATCATTTAAGTGTCTATTTTAAGATTATACTAGCCAGCAGACTGAAATAATGTCCCTTGGGGTTTATTTTTAACAGTTTATTACACCTATACCGAATCCAAAGAAATTCAAAATAGCTTAGCTTTTAAAGTAAACACAGAGAGACAAATGAACACATTCTTCCATACAATTCTGACACAAGGACTTCAATGGAATGGTTATTTTGGCATTTGACAACTTTATTTCTGGACAAAAACAGCAAAAAATGTTCATTTGACAACTACATTTTCTTATTTTCATGCGCATAGAGTGATTGTTTTTCACTACCTGTTTTTCCTTAACTATTTAAATGGCTATTTTAAAATTATACATAGCAGACTAAAATATAGGCTAATGTCCCCTGGGGGTTATTTTTAACAGTTTATACTATCCTGAACATGAAGAAATTGAAAATAGCTTTGTTTTTGAAGTAAACAAGTTTCTATTCAATTCAGACTCAAGGAATTCAATAAAATGGGTAGGCCTAGCCTACTAATAACATTTCAAACCATACTGACTATTTCTGGGAGGGAGGGGGACAATCAAAAATACAGGAAAGGGCCAAATTCTGTGGGTGACTCAACATCAGCTGCCAACTTTAGCGTCGGTTGGAGCAGTGGGCCTGCACCTTGCGACTGTAAAATGGTTGTCTCCCACTGCTCTCTCTTTTGGAACAGTTTCAAGAATAAGATAAAAAGCAAGCATTTGACCCTTTTGAGATATTTAGTCATGGACGAGCCTACATGTAATTTTCCTATACAGTTTTATCATACAGAAATGCAGTCTGCATGAATTTTCTTGACTAGCTAGTGATGGTACATAGTTAACTGGCTAGTGCTAACGTTTTCTCTTTTTCAGGTTGATTGAATAGGCCTATACTTACTAACCATGAGAAAAAGGACAAACTGTAACACAGCCAAAGTGCCTTAAAAGAAGATTCGATCCCTATCATATATCATGTCTCAACTCTTTCTGAGTATGGTCATTTAACCACACTTAGCGAATCGCTGCAGCATTTTGTACATGTAGCATTGTGCTGTATTGTATATCAATCAATCAAACTTTATTTGTATAGCACTTTTCATACATTAAAATGCAGCACAAATGCTTCACAGAATAAAAAAAACAAACAAAAATAATACATACATATTGCCGCCCCTCCCACCCCCACATATAAACATGCGCGCACGCACACGCACATACACACACACACACACACACACACACACACACACACACACACACAGTCAATATAGTCAATAACATGGCTGGGCACTGAGGAACCAGGTGAGGAAAGGACCACCTATGGGGAGCCATCCACACTGAGAGGCGCCACAGCCGACGGACACAGGGAGCGCCGCCACAGAGACCACCCTGACCCAGACAGACAGTGGTGGACTCCACACATGGTGCAGAGCCCCCCAGTCCTCTGGGCCTGAGGGATCTCCAGGGCGACATCCCCGCAGGCAGACCGGACACACCTCTCAGTGTGGAGGCCCTCCATGAGGAAACACTAGAGCTAAAAACTAAAAGACTAAAGGCAATATGATACGATAAAACAAGTAAGAGAATAAATAGTGATAAAATGCATAAAAATGTAAGATTAGGAAAAATTAAAGATTTAACAATTAAAATAATGTTACTAATAAATAAATGAAGATTTAGAAACTAAAATGCATAAAGATTTAAAAATAAATCATTTAAAAGCATTAGAAAGTAAAAATGACATATTGGAGTTAAAAGAGTAAAAGAATTCAGTTAAAAGCTAACTTAAAAAGGTGAGTCTTGAGCCTCCTTTTAAAAACATCAACAGTCTCTGCAGCCCTGATGTTCTCCGGCAGGCTGTTCCATAACAGTGCTGTTTTTGGCAGGCATTTTAGATTTAGTCTTAGTTTTAGTCTTTTGGACTAAAATGCTTATTAGTTTTAGTCAAATTTTAGTCATTTTTATATGTGATAGTTTTAGTCCAGTTTTAGTCGACAAAAACTCAAAAAGGTTTTAGTCTAGTTTTAGTCAGTTTTAGTAAAAAAAGAAAAAAAAACATATTTCAACTGTTTTTTTCATGAATTGATGCCCTAGGCCTACTTGTCACACATAAGTTGTGAAAATAGCAGATCTATAAGTTCAACACATCGTGATGGGTCGGGCCGGATTTAGTCAAAAATGTAGCTATAAATTGTATTCGGGCTGGGGTGGGATTCGGTTAGCTTTCAGTGAAAATGTAGTGTAAAAATAAATAAAATCCAATTGTCTGTCCTGTTTATTGCTTGGGCACTGTTATTTACGTGACAACGCCTGAACATAACACACACAGACACACACTGGCTGTTTCTACCTCTCCCCTCGCTGGAAGAGGAGACCTCAAGACCTCCTGCCGCCCGTCTCCGCCTTGATTAAACGCTGAAAATAAAATAAGAGGAGACAAGTTTTTCCTATTTTATCTTATTGTTTAATTTCTCCCTCTCCTTTTGCTGGAAGCGTCAGACCTTCCGCTCCCGTCTCAAACACGGAGGTCTCACTCTCAGCTGAGCACGTCCGGCCTGTTAAATACCCTGTAATCGTAACAACTGTGTGACACAAACTCAGTGCTTTTGTCATTATTCAAATAAACACAAGAAGTTTGTGCTCTAGAAAAGGATCAACACTCAGTGAATACTCTCCTAAGCCCTATGATACGCTATTATGGCAAGGCTTAACTATACAGACCAATGAGCAGTGATAACTAACATGTCTTTGGGGTCATCGGGTGGGAACCTCCTTTCACCGGTGTTTCGTCTAGTTGGTCCCACGACCCTTCCAGGAGGCTAGACAGTGATCTCTGGCGTCCCAGAGACACTCCCCTAATGCCAGGTCTCACTGCTCTCCACACCAACACAACAACCTCCTTAACCTTACTTACACATGGCTTTCTCAGCCCAAACAGCACTGCCACCTTCAACCAAACCCAGGCTCCGTACAAGCAAGCTCCAGGTAGAGGCTGTGCTGATAATACCTTTCCTAGCACATTCACCATACTCTAATTCACACACTACATAACATAACTACAGTGTAAGCTAAAGTTAAAGGAGATAAATGAACTCACAGGATCAGCAAACACACTCACCCTGCTGCATGGCCTCAAACAAAATGGATTCAACTAGGCCACTCCCACACTTAAATAACCTTCCTTTTCCTCCTTACTTACACATGGCTTTCACAGCCCTAATTCACACTCTAATTCACATACTACATAACATAACTACAATATAAACTAAAGCTAAAGGAGACAAATGAACTCACAGGATTAGCAAACACACTCACCTTGCAGCATGGTCTCAAGCAAAAGGGATTCAAATAGGCCACTCCCACAGTTAAATAGCCTTCCTCTTCCTGGATTTCCTCCTAAGAGGAAGTGGATCTCTCCACCAGGTCTCAAGGAGTTATGTGCCCTGCTTAGTAGTTCCCCCTGCTGGCCCCCAACTGACATTATTTCTTCTGTAGTAAATGACCTTGCTGGTTCTTATGGCTTCATCTGACATTTCCTTCACTGTCTTCTTCAAACTCTGTCCCCGCACTCCGAGTTCCCCCAGGAGTGAGATAGCTGATCTTGCTATAAATAATGTCGGGCTCGCTTCGTGTTCGGACAGAAATATGCGGCCCGTGCTGCACTCACACACACACACACACACACACACACACACACACACACACACACACACACACGGAAAACCGGACATTAGATTACATGTACAAGAAGCAGAAATATTATGTATTTTAAACGTCTGACAGACCACCTACTAACATTTACATCCATTTTCGTCTCATCAACGAAAACTCACACACGTCTCCTCATGTTTTTGTCATCAAAGAGCCATGTTTATCTCGTCACCGTCTCGTTATCGTCATGAAAAAAAGGGGCGTCAATTAAATAATTTCGTCATCGTCATCGTTGACGAAAACAACACTGTTCCATAAGTGAGGGCCATAATGGCTGAATGCAGCCTCCCCGTGGGTTTTTGTTCTGACTCTTGGAACAATTAAAAGGCCGGTGCCGGAGGACCTCAGGATCCGCGAGGGTTGATATGATAAAAGCAGGTCAGATAAATAAGATGGCCCAAGACCGTTAAGACATTTAAAAACTAATAAAAGAACCTTAAAATCCATCCTGAAACACACGGGGAGCCAATGCAGCGATTCTAAAACTGGTGTAATGTAATGTAGCATGTATCGTAGGCTACATACCATTCCCTATTCATTTGTACATACTTTCCATTTTATTAATACTTTTCTTACATCATATGTATATTTTTACTCAAATTGTTCTGATTGTATTCTTCTCTTGTTTTTATATTTGCACTGTGTGTCAATGCCTGGGTTCAGTAAGGGACATTTAATCTTACCACTTAGCACAATTTTGTCTGTAGCTGTTATTCACCCATACCCTACCTGATGTGGCTATGATATTCAGAGAAGAAATAATATCTAGGTATGTGTATGAAAAAAAGTTGATCTCACTCTATCTGTATCTTTGCCTGTGTTCAAATACATGTTCAAATGTACAACTGACACAAAAATGCAATTGTTTTTTTAATGCAGAACATTTGGTGAAGACTGCATGTTATATACAACACAGTGTTTCTTGGAATCTGATAAACTGTCCATTGCTGTTAAAACACGTTCAGACTATTAAAGAAACTCACCTTCAAGCTACATTCTGCAGCTGCATCACGATCCTGCTCACTCACAAATATTAATAATCTCCAGTATTAGACTATATGAATTATGTTCCATCAGTGTGACCATTCACATCAATAGAGATCATTATTCATTGATCCTACGTGTCTAAAGCTTCACACTGATTTTTATAATTTTAACTGAGATTACACATTTGCAATAAACATTTCAGTGCAGGCGCTGCTCTGACAGACTGACAGCTGTCTATCCATGTGCACAGAGGCACAGACTTAGGCTATATAAAAAAAAAACAACAACTAGATGGTTCTTCTTACTCCACCATAGCAGGTAGTGTGAATCTCTAAACTGTCTGCACAATTATTATCAAGTGTCTCCATGTGACCACAAATGAGGAGAAAGTCCAGTGACAGCTTAACTCTAAATGACAGTAGCCTATAGTAAATGCCTTTCCATAGATGTACATCTGTTTTTTTTTCCCCATCTGGCTGTCAACATAGGCCCATTCATTCATATTTGTATTTTTGATGACAACTTTGATGCAGTGCGACACCTGCTGGTCATTTTTAATAACTACTTTTGGCGTGCTTGCTGTTATGTTGATAGTTTTACCGAGAACAGACTTCACTGTTCACGGTACATCCTGAAGAAAACTTACCATAGAGCTTTCATTTTCATGGTCTATCAGCTGCATATTAACAGGCAATACAATAAAACGCTGTTGCATTACTCCATTGCCTGTCTGTGCGTCTGCAGCCTCCGGGTCTGCAGAGATATCCTGCTGGCGTAAAGGCCAAGAGGTAACCTTATTTTGAAGGGCACAGCCCAAATGTAAGTGACAGAACATCTTAGCGCTGAGAGCCCGCACACCAATGAAACGAGATATGGAGTGGTAAATTTGTTTTTTCCAGCAAGATCAGAAAACCAGAAATTGAGCTGAATTTCATTTTTTTTTTTTTTTTTTTTTTTTTTGCCAAAAACGAAAAAACAAGAAAACGACTTGATTGTCACTTGCGTGACCCGGAAGCGCATTGCATTAACCGGATAAAAAAAAAAAATTGGACACTTTATCTCGTAATTACGAGAAAAGATCTCGTAATTACACAATTAATAGCCTAATTAATTACTTATGTGGAAATAGCCTGTGTCGTCCTTTGTTAACCATTTCACATACAGATGTTACTCATTTCAATGCCGCAGCCACAGTGAAGGGGGTGAAATAATTGATCCAGGATTAGCTGCAGTGCGCAACAACAACCAGCAGGTAGCACATGTGAGCAGTAGAGATACAGCATCCATGTGAAACTGTTTGAGAATTAGCAGTACTGTTACAATTTCTGCTGGAAATGTACAGTATACTAACTCGTTACACAGTCTTAATTTGATAAAGGACATTTATACTATGATATTTCCACAGCGGTCAGTGTTAGGTCCCCTATTATCCTAATGATCTCAGTGTCATGATGTAGAACTGCAAATGTATGTGTGACATATAGGCAGAGTTGGGTATAGGTATGGAGTTGGCAGTTATACCTAGAGTAAAGCACTTTCATTAAATGGACATAATAATTAGATTGTCATATTGTCAGATGTATTCTATTATATTTCAAATATTACAAGTTTTTATTCCAGATATCCATATCAATCTCAAAAGTAGAAAAAAAACAAAGAAAAAAATGAAAAAACAGTAAAATAATTTATTTGTTTGGTCTATAAAATGTAAGAAAATGGTATAAATGTCAACCACCATTCCACAAATCCCAAGATCCCAAGATGCAACCTAAAATGTCTTGCTTTGTCCCAAACAAATATCATTAAACATTATTGTTACATGTAGAAGTACAGTATATGATCTCAAACAGATACTTTTCATCAACATACCATGGAAATGAACTGCTTTTCCTGTATGGTTTTCCAGGTGCCTTGGATCGCGCTCTCATTTTTTATTTTAAATTTGGGGCAGAGAGGACACCCAAACTCGGATGGTGAAAGGGTTGTGTGCCCCAGACTGGCTTCGTCACTCTAAATAGAGGGGTGCATCTGTAAAAAAAGAAAAAGTCAATCAACATTGATAGCTGGAAAACATACTGTAGCGTCCAGCCGGACTTGAAGAGACAACAGACTGTTGGTCCCGTTAACAGAGTTTATTGGAATACAAGTTACTGTAGGCCGTAACTACGCCAAAAAAAACAAACTTAGTAACGTTAACCAACCGCGGCGACGAGCTAGCTGCCTCTCTCTCTGCCCCCTCCACTACTCCACACACCCGCAGTTCACTCAGTAAAACCCCGCCCCCTAACCTCATCAACCAACAACATTGTCTGCCCACAACATGGACTGAATTCACTGAACTACAGTAAAACATCACAACATAAACTGTAGGGTCGTTACAATACTGAACATCAACCATATTTTACCGATCTAAGGGACTTTTCCTTATCCGCTGTGAGGGTCCAAAGGACAGAGGGATGTTGCACGCTTAAAGCCCTGTGAGACAAATTGTGATTTGTGATATTGGGCTTTATAAATAAAATTGATTGATGATGGTGGAGGAGGCACTACAGCTATATCCACATGTGTATAAAACAACTGTGTTGTGACCTAAATAACATGCTGTTGCCATCTGCAGAAGGTATTAAAGCATGAAATCCCGCATTTTGATGTACGCAAGCATCCTATTTCATAACTACATGCGTGCCGTTTGTAACAAACCAAACCGCGTGAAAATCAGTTGAAAATTCAGTGAGTTATTCTATTTTACTGACGTATACAGCTCCTTCTTAAATAGAAGTGAATGCACTGTGGAGACGAAGCGAGACCCATCCAAGATGGTGGCCGGCTAGGACGTCGGCTCCAAGGGAACTGCCCATTGGTTCGACCTCCCATTGGTTCGACCTCCCATTGATTCGACTGGGTCGTAGGTCGAACTAACGGGACCTCCCATAAGTCCGACTAGGTCCGACCAATAGGAAGTTGAATCAATGGGAGGTCCCGTTAGTTCGACCCGTCTTCGCCTTCACAAAAAAAAAGTCCCTGAGGTGGCCTGGGGCCCTTCTCTGTCTCTGAGGCCGCCCTGAAGCAAATGAAGGCGGCTGCGCCTGCAGTCTTGGAACCACTGGCTGATGAACAGGGGGTGAGTTCAGGGGTGGAGGAGAATGTGGGGAGGTGATAGGGGAAGCAGTCATTAAAGTCTGGGGGTGTGGCTGTCTTGTTTCTCTGGGGAGGTGTGAGGGTCCTGGGCGCTGAGGTGGGCGTGCATCACCTCTGTATGGGGCCAATCTGTCCCTGTGGAGCACCACCCGTCTCCCCCTAGGGGGCAGCTGGAGCCTGTATACCACTTCCCCCAGTTTTTCCAACACCTCACACGGCCCCAGCCAGTGACTGTCCAGTTTTGGACAGCGGCCCTTCTTCCTCTTTGGGCTGTATACCCACACCAGGTCTCCAGCTTTAAAGTCCCTCCCCTTTGCCCTCATGTCGTAGTTTCTTTTCTGTCTCATGCCCGCTTTCTGCAGCTCATGCAAAGGCATGAGCTGACTCCATTCTGTCCTGCAGCTGTCTGGTGTACTCTGGTCCTGGTGGCACAGCTGGTGAGTCTGGGGGTCTGCCAAAAGCCATTTCTGCTGGGGTCCGCAGCTCTCGCCCCAGCATGAGCAGGGCAGGTGTGCATGAGGTGGAATCCTGCAAAGCTGACCTGTAGGCCAATAACACGAGAGGGAGGTGCATGTCCCAGTCACGTTGATGTTCTGCAGTGAGGATGGCGAGTTGTTTGGCCAGAGTCCTGTTGAATCGTTCGACGAGTCCATCACTCAAAGGATGTAAAGGAGTAGTTCGAGTCTTTTGCATGCCCAGCCGCTCACACATAGCTGAAAACACACCTGACTCGAAGTTTCTTCCTTGGTCGCTGTGGATGACTTCAGCTGCCCCGAACCTGGAAAACATGCCCTCCACCAGAGCATCTGCAACAGTCCCTTCCTCCTGATCTGGTATGGCATATGCCTCAGGCCATTTTGTAAAATAATCTATGGCGGCTAGAACATAACGGTTGCCCCTCTCGGTGCGTGGGAATGGGCCCATTATGTCCACAGCCACCCTCTCCATCGGGGCCCCCACTGCCAGCTGCTGGAGCTGGGCACGGGACTGATCCGGGGGACCTTTGTGTGCTGTGCAGAGGTCACAGCGGCGACAAAAATCCTCAACGTCTCTCCTAAGCTGGCCCCAGTAAAAACCCTGCCAGATGCGACGAAGGGTTTTTGAGACCCCAAAGTGTCCTGCCCCCGTAGTTCCATGAGCAGCCTTCAGCACCGTCTCTCTCAATACCCTGGGAACCACCACCTGCCACCTCTCCTCTCCTGTAGCAGGCTCTTTCCAGGCTCTTTGCAGCACTCCATCCTTCACTCTGAGAGCCTCAAACTTTGCTATCAGTCCTTTAGTGGCAGGCGAGCACCCAGCAGCCTCATCCCACCGTGGCTTTTGTTCTGACCCGACCCACTACAGCACTGGGTGCAGGTCAGCATCCTGCTCCTGCTGCTCTCTCCATTCAGGTGAGTCCACAATCTGCATCTCTCTGCAGACAGGCGCTTGTCCATCCTGTAGGGGGCCTCGCTCCTCCACACGAAGCTCTTTTTCACGAATCTCCCTCTTTTCACAGTATCTGCAGCCATTGAGAGCACAGGGGCGCTGAGACATGGCGTCGATTGGCGTGGCGCGTTCCAGCCCTGTACTCCACTTCAAAGACGTACGGCGCCAGTTCCTCCAGCCAGCGTGCAATCTGTCCTTCTGGTTCTTTGAAGGACATTAACCACTGGAGGGCAGAGTGGTCAGTCCGGACGGTGAAGGGCAGGCCGCACAGGTAGTACTTGAAGTGGCTTATTGCTCTCACAATAGCAAGTAGTTCTCTGCGTGTCACACAATAGCGCCATTCTGCTTTGTTGAAAGTCTTACTGAAGTATGCAACCACTTTCTCTCCCTCCACCCCCACCTGGCTCAACACCGCCCCCATCCCGACATCACTGGCATCCGCGTCTAGGATGAACGGCAGGTTGGGGTCTGGGGGAATGAGGATGGGGGACTCTGTCAAGGCCTGCTTTAAAGAGCTGAAGGCCTGCTCGCACTCAGGTGTCCAGAAAAAGTCACTGTCTTTCTGTTGCAGCCGGAAAAAGGGCGCGGCTATGCAGGAGAAGCCACGGACAAACCGCCTGTAATAAGACGCCAGTCCAATAAAGCTCTTCAGCTCTTTCAGGGTGGTGGGGGTCGGCCAGTCCCTCACCGCTTGCACTTTCTCCTCCAACGTGCTAATGCCCTCTCCTCCTACCCTGTGTCCCAGAAACTCCACCTCTTTCCTCATGAAACAGCACTTGTCAGGGTGAAGCTTCAGACCAGCCGTAGATATCCTCTGTAAGACGCGCCGCAGGGCCTCTAAGGCTGCACGGAAGGAACCCCCATGGACCAATATGTCGTCCAAGTAGACCAGACATTCCTGCCGGGGGATGCCGCCCAGCACCTTCTCCATCAGCCGTTTAAATGTAGCTGGGGCGTTGCACAGGCCAAAACAAAGGACTCGGAACTGCCACAATCCTCTGCCGGTGCAGAAAGCAGTCTTTGGTTTGGCTTCAGGGCTGAGGGGCACTTGCCAATATCCACTGCGCAGGTCTAATGAGGAGAACCAGGACGAGCCAGACACCAAGTCCAGAGACTCGTCGATGCGGGGCAGGGGGTACGAGTCTTTCTTTGTCACACTGTTCAGCGGCCTGTAGTCGACACAGAACCTCATCTTTGGACTTTTCTTCTTGTTGACCATCACAACCCCTGAAGCCCAGGGGCTGTCAGACGGTTCAATGATGCCAGCCTTTTGCATCTCCTCAATGGCATTGTCAGCAGCCGCCTGATGTGCAAGGGGAAGGCGTGTCTTGATGGGCCGTGCATCGCCAGTGTGGATTTCATGTTGCACCAGATCTGTCAGGCCCACCTCCTCTTCAGTCAGGGCGAAAATGTCTTTAAATTCCCATAGCAACTGCCACAGCTCCTCCCGCTGCCCTGGTTCAAGGTTATCACAGCTGCGTTTCCATATCTCTTGTACTGCCGTCAGTCTGTCAACCCCGCTTGCTGTGGGTTGCTGGTTCAGGGCAGGGGATTGCATAACAGCTGGGGTGTGGGGTGTGTCGGATGAGGTTGTAGGGGGGGGAACTTGGAGTAGGGGGTCTGTCACATAACCTGCCTCTGCTGTTTGAGTGATTGGTGGACGTGGTCCTGGGGTCTGTGTGGGGTGCACCATTTCAACTGTGGGTCCCTCTGGGAAGGAGAGTGTGTTTTTCCCCAGGTCTAACACACAGTGGGCGGCCCGCAGGAAGTCCAGTCCTAATATGCAGGGGTCCTGCACTGCTGCAACCCATACCTTAAAGTTCACTGACAGCCCCCGAACTCGTACAGCCACCGCCCCTCTTCCAAGCATCGGGGCCAACTCACCAGTCACAGTTCGCAGCTTCACCACCGTAGGCTCCAGCTGTATCCCTGCAGGGACTACATCAGGTCTCATCAGCGTTGCTGTGGAGCCAGTGTCGACAAGGGCTATGCATGGGGCCCCCGCCAGTGCGATGGGGACATGGCAGAAATCTCCCACGTGGGTCCAGCCCACCACTCTCGCAGACTCAGCGGTGTCATCTGCTTCTGGGGGGAGTCGAGCCCCGCTCCCCCGCCCGTACAGCGGGGCTCCATCAGCAGGAGGGAAGACATGGTGGGACACAGGGGCAAGGGTCTGCGTCGTCCCCTTTACACAGACCCTGGGGCATTTCCCTGCACACCAGCATGCTTGGGGCACCGCGATTGCAGTGACACAGCACGGATGAGCTCGGTCAGCTCATCCACCCATGCTGGCTTATCTTTGTCCGGGCCCTCCTGCGCCACGGCTCTCACAACAGGGCTGTCCCCGCCGTTGTAGCTCTGAGCAGTCCCTCCAACGACCTCTCTCTCCAAAGCCAGCTCCAGTGCCTCCTGCAGGGTACGGGGGTGCGCTAATTGTGTCTGTATGCGCAGTTCTCTCAGAGTTATGGCCTGGATGAACTGGTCCCTGGCCAGCTCGCTCTGCACTTCAGTGGGCATGTGGGCGTATGCTCTCCTCGCCAGAGTTTCAATGTCATTAGCCAACACGCGGAGCGGCTCTCCGGCCTGTCTCTGTCTGTTTGACAACTCTGAGCGTAGAACACCAGGCTGGCTGCATTGTCCAAAACGCCGCTGTAGAGCCCCAACTAAAGCCCCATAGTCATCTCTTTCAGCTGGGCTAAGTAGCAGCAGGCATGCCAAAGCTTCATCTGTAAGGCACAGGGCTAACTGGAGTGCTTTACTGTTCTCTGACCAGCCTGCAGCCTTAGCTAAAAGTTCAAATTGGGCATGGAAGGCCTTCCAGTCTGCCTTACCGGAGAATTTCGGAGTCTTCACTTGGATCTGGTTGAAGCAGGGGGTGGCATCTTTGTTTACATCCGGCCCGGCGTAGCTTGAAGCTGGCATTCCCGCGCCAGCGCGCTCCGCCGCGCTCGAGGGGGGGCCGAATCCCGCATCTGCAGCTAGCCTCCTGGCTGTCTGTCTCAGGTGAGCAACGTGGCCTGACAAAGCACGGTCTTTGTCCGCCACACTCCCCGACGTACCAGCATAAGCATTGTCCATCACTTCCTCTTTGATTTTGGGACGAGCGCCGCCGGTCTTGTCCTGCCGTGCTGCCATACTGCAGGCTGAGCTTAGCCGGTTCCAGGCTAGTCACGCTAACGGAGATTAGCAAAACAAACTCCTGTGCTTTACTTCTGACACCAATGTAGCGTCCAGCCGGACTTGAAGAGACAACAGACTGTTGGTCCCGTTAACAGAGTTTATTGGAATACAAGTTACTGTAGGCCGTAACTACGCCAAAAAAAAACAAACTTAGTAACGTTAATGATATACCAACCGCGGCGACGAGCTAGCTGCCTCTCTCTCTGCCCCCTCCACTACTCCACACACCCGCAGTTCACTCAGTAAAACCCCGCCCCCTAACCTCATCAACCAACAACATTGTCTGCCCACAACATGGACTGAATTCACTGAACTACAGTAAAACATCACAACATAAACTGTAGGGTCGTTACAATACTGAACATCAACCATATTTTACCGATCTAAGGGACTTTTCCTTATCCGCTGTGAGGGTCCAAAGGACAGAGGGATGTTGCACGCTTAAAGCCCTGTGAGACAAATTGTGATTTGTGATATTGGGCTTTATAAATAAAATTGATTGATGATGGTGGAGGAGGCACTACAGCTATATCCACATGTGTATAAAACAACTGTGTTGTGACCTAAATAACATGCTGTTGCCATCTGCAGAAGGTATTAAAGCATGAAATCCCGCATTTTTGATGTACGCAAGCATCCTATTTCATAACTACATGCGTGCCGTTT
Source organism: Epinephelus cyanopodus (assembly GCA_026686955.1). Classification (NCBI taxonomy): domain Eukaryota; kingdom Metazoa; phylum Chordata; class Actinopteri; order Perciformes; family Serranidae; genus Epinephelus; species Epinephelus cyanopodus. The sequence goes on from CM048935.1 coordinate 35,271,213, forward strand.
GTAACAAACCAAACCGCGTGAAAATCAGTTGAAAATTCAGTGAGTTATTCTATTTTACTGACGTATACAGCTCCTTCTTAAATAGAAGTGAATGCACTGTGGAGACGAAGCGAGACCCATCCAAGATGGTGGCCGGCTAGGACGTCGGCTCCAAGGGAACTGCCCATTGGTTCGACCTCCCATTGGTTCGACCTCCCATTGATTCGACTGGGTCGTAGGTCGAACTAACGGGACCTCCCATAAGTCCGACTAGGTCGGACCAATAGGAAGTCGAATCAATGGGAGGTCCCATTAGTTCGACCCGTCTTCGCCTGCACACCCTCTCCAGGCTTCTTCTGTTTTCTACTGCGCTGATTTTCTGTGTCAAATCGCGCACTACAACCATCAGCAGACCCGCATTAAAGCACCATGGGCAATGCATCAACAATCACTGCAGTTTTGTTTTGATTGTAGTAACACTTTTAATATCAAAGAAATTTACAGTGCAGCACATATTTGTGCATTCATACATGCTCGCTCACACACACACACACACACACACACACACACACACACACACACAGAGTGTTGGGCAGTAGCGTCACTACAGTAGCGGACGTTGGTAGTTTAACTACATTTCTCAGTAGCTTGGTGGTAGCGTCACTGTTTTCTGAATCAAGTAACTTCTCAGTAGTTAAGCTCTTTTATTGATCATTTAGCGCGGTAGCGTCCACACGAGCTACATTTCCAAAATCATTTAAACAAGGCGGGAATTTCTGTTATGTTCTGAACGACCCCCACTCCGAAATTGATTTTCAAGTCCATATCAGTTTCCTGCATCAAACACTGCCGCCCGCTCTCCGGCCGCACTCGCACAATAGAGGAGTAAGGTAATTGGTTTAGAGGGCTGTGTGACATCAGAAACCGTAACTGGGAGTACATCGATCTGGTACGAGTTCACGGGTGGGAAGTTACGGGTTTGACTGCCGCTCCAGTGCACTTTCACAGGTTACAGGTTGTGAAAACACGAGTTACGAGTTACGAGTATATATATATATGGCCTCTTGGACCATTTATATCAGAACTGATTACTGCTTTAGCATTAAAATATATATTAAAATAGCCTATATATTATTATTATTATTACTGTCCCCTTACTGTACAAACTGTAAGTAAATATCTTTATTCCTGACTGTGACGTCGCCATTAATGTGTTTCTAGTTAAAATATTGATATATTTTTTTTAAATTTCTTTATTTTTTGTTTAAATTTTTTTGTAGATTGGCTTATGGGTGATTTTGAAGGAGTAATTAAGTTAATCTTCTCATAAGTGGATGTAATATGTAGAGATGCCATCTAGGCCGTTTTTCTTCGTTTTGTTTTTTTTTAAAGTCTATATTTTGCTTCACAAAAACGTGAAAAACAGCTGTGACCAAGCTATCACGAGGTGAGTAGCACTGTAAGCATAATTAATAGCGATATCAGTTTATCTGTGTGTTTTTGTATGCAAGCGGGTCTGCTGCGGTCTGCTGACAGTCCAAAATAGCGGCGGTAGGACGTAACCATGGGCGAGTCTGTTGCTATGGGGCGTTCTATTGAGCTTCGCCTCTTGGTATCTCTGGCTCTTTGGCTGGGTACTCTTGGAGGCAAAATAGAACGGCGGTGACATCAGAGGCGGAAGTAACTTCAAAATAAAAGACAGGAAGATAAGATTGCCTATAAAACTTGTGCTGTGTTGTTAACACTGGTTTTCTTCAGTGAAGTGTCAAGCTGATTTGTCGTTTTTACCAGCAGATGGCAGTAGGCCTGTGGATTTATTTGCTGTCATTGAATGCCTGGGTTTCTCTTAGTTTCTGGTGGATTAGACAGACCTGCAATTCTTCAGGTTATTGATATGGACAATTCAAATTATATGTCGCATATATTTTCTATAGGCCTATGCATTGTTGGCAGAGATGGGCAGCATTTAATTACATGTGTTTAAAATGTTTTATCACCTACTATGACAATAGAAATGTCATACAAAAATACATCCTGTGTCTTTTTTCAAAATCTGATTAATCAAATAAAATAATCAATGATTAACCGATTATTTTTTAAAACAAATATATAAGTTAGTGGCAGCCCTAACTGTAACACATCTGATTCATGTTATTTTAACCTGTTAGTGTTTCTTGCAATGTTCCTCACAAATAAACTAATAAATACATGAATACAAACACCTTAGCTAGTATTGAACATTTGAATGTGATGAGGAACCTTTAATGTTGATATGAAGGCAAGTGAAGGAGCTGCTACGTTATGTTCTAATAACCTTTCCTATTTTAATTTAAACTTTTTTATGTCAACCTCCCAATCAGGTGCAGTTTCCTCATCGCTGCCCTGTGCATTGAGGCCCTCCAGACTGGACCGCCATGAACGGAGTGTAGGGCGGTCCTCCTTACTGCTGGGCCTGTGCCTGGATCACTGGAGATTAAATTACACCTTGACATAAAGGGGCCACGTCAAGGGCCTGTAAAGAATCCTTGCATTTTTGCCAATTTGAAAAGAGCAAAAGGGTTGCAGGTACATGGACAAAGTGGACCTGTACTCGGATTACATAGTCTTGCAACAGTTAGCCTTGACAAATATCCACTTCATGAAAATTGGGATTAAAAAGTACAACTATGTTATCATTTATGACATGGATGTGATTGCAAGTCCATAAAACCAAGCAACTGTATTGATGTCTGTGTTGTATTTGTTTAAATAGTCCTATAGAATGATGCTAGCAGCATTGTCACCCTTACGTTCCTCAGTTTGTTTATAATTTGAATTTGTATAGTTTGAATCTAATGATCCAAACTGAACAATATTGAAGTGGCACAGTAATGACAGATTCAAAATGTAGTGTGTACCAGTTAAAGTTACTAGTATAGTAAGGCCAGGCTTGTGTTAACCACAACATGCGTAAAGTGGGGACCACAAGCAGTTTGATAACAAATCTTAAACAAATCTTTACTTTTCAATAAGCACAAGAAAAAAAAACTCCTGTTTTGTCCTGGCTGGAAGTAAAAATTAAACGAGGAGACTCATGCTGTGCTCAGCGTTGCTGGGGATGTGTCCGCTGGGAGGTTTGGACCGGTGATTCTCAGGAGCAGCACATACTGCGCGGAGGCCCCATCTTCATCCTGCCTGAGCCATTATGACTAGGGATGTGAATCTTTGGGTACCTCACGATTCCATTCGATTTCAATTCTTGTGGTCACGATTCTATTCAAAATCGATTCTTGATTCAAAACGATTCCTGGTTTAAAAGTTGATTCTTGATTCAGTACATAGGGGTGTTTAATTTCTACTCCAGTTTGCTGTGCACAAAGAGAGACAGTGTGGAAAATTATGTCATTTTTATATTTGAAAAAGTCAACTCAACTGATTGCAATAATCAAACATACAAAGGCAAGTTTAAGACAAAAGGTAACATTTATTCATGCTTAACTTGGACAAATGAAAACTGAATTCTCAGTGACTTCAAGAATAATAGATTCAAGTTATCAAAAAATAAATTAAAAGTGCTGCTTAGGGTTGGGCATGGTGAGTCGAACTGAACCTTAATTTCAATTCCCCTTAACAGTGTGTAAACAATTTTCATTCGTGCTTCGTCTTTGGTTTGCAGTCCGGCGACTGCCAGTAAAACAAGGAAGAAGAAGCCACAGAAAAACAACGAAGAAGCAGCTGAATAAAAACTCACCTCATTTAGGCAATGCAAACTTTTCTGAACCCACCTCTGAAAAGAATCAGAATCAGAATCTCCAGTGATCCAGGCACAGGCCCAGCAGTAAGTCAAGTCAAGTCAAGTCAAGTTTATTTATATAGCACATATTATGCGACAAGCGCAGACTCAGTGTGCTTAAAAACAGAATCAAAGTTACATTTACATGACAAAACATAAACATTATGATAAGAGTGACTAACATTTATAAAAGCGCACAAGATGTAATCAAAGGTGTTAGTTAAACAAGATAAGACAATATCTAGCCTTTTCTCCAGTAAGGAGGACCACCCTACACTCTGTCCATAGCGGTCCAGTCTGGAGGGCCTCAATACACAGGGCAGCAATGAGGAAACTGCACCTTACTGGGAGGTTGACATAAAAAAGTTTAAATTAAAATAGGAAAGGTTATTAGAACATAACGTAGCAGCTCCTTCACTTGCCTTCATATCAACATTAAAGGTTCCTCATCACATTCAAATGTTCAATAGTAGCAAAGGTGTTTGTATTCATGTATTTATTAGTTTATTTGTGAGGGACATTGCAAGAAACACTAACAGGTTAAAATAACATGAATCAGATGTGTTACATACAGTTAGGGCTGCCACTAACTTATGTATTTATTTATTTTATTTTATTTTTTAAAATCTATTAATCATTAATCATTTTATTGGATTAATCAGATTTTGAAAAAAGGCACAGGAAATATTTTTGTATGACATTTCTATTGTCATAGTAGGTGATAAAACATTTTAAATACATGTGATTAAAATGCTGCCCATCTCTGCCAACAGTGCATAGGCCTATAGTAAATATATGCTGCATATAATTTGAATTGTCCGTATCAATAACGTGAAGAATTGCAGGTCTGTCTAATCCAACAGAAACTAAGAGAAACCCAGGCATTCAATGACAGCAAATAAATCCATAGGCCTACTGCCATCTGCTGGTAAAAAGGACAAACATCAGCTTGACACTTCACTGATGCAGTGATGCATTATGGAGAAAACCAGTGTTAACAATGCAGCACACACAGTAATTTATTTTCTCCTCGATTTCTTTATTGCAAACAATTTGGTGAATGAATATTAAAACACAACCTTTGAGGCAATCCCGATATGTCCTTCATGGGAACAATATGCATGGCGATTTCCCTTATTAGTCTCTGAACAGCAACGTTATGGTTGAACAACAAGTTTTACTGTAGCCAAAAAATTTGCTATCATAACATTTTATTTCTATTTTTATGAATAAAAAGTCCCTCACAGCAATGGCAGGCAGCTTTTCAAAATGCGCAAAACATCAGGTGTAAGTGGAAATAAAAGATACATGGGAAGGTTTTATAGGATATTTATAAGTTTTATAGGCAATCTTATCTTCCTGTCTTTTATTTTGAAGTTACTTCTGCCTCTGATGTCACCGCCATTCTACTTTTTGTCCAAAACAATAAATGAAAAAATGAATCTGCAAAAAAAAAAAAAAAAAAAAAATCAGGCTGTTATTTGAATGTGGTTTGGGCGTTTTTCATTTTTTGATTGTGACAACAAAAATGGAAAAACGGCTCTGTTTTTTCGTTTTAAACCAAAAAGTGAAAAACGGGAAAACCATGATATTTCAATGCTTTGCGGGAGCAATATTTAAAGCAAGCCCCAACCTCCGGGGGAGACGAGTGAGGCCAATGCGGAAGTGCCAAAAACTGCAGTTCACTGACGGTCCACTTAAGGCTGGCTCCGGAAGTGAGTCACTTCCCATTTTTTTCTAACTCTTCCATTTAAATGTTATTAAGGTTTGAAATTGTGCATAATTAAGGGAGTGGTCACTTTGAGGGACAGGTCACACCATCATGCTAACTAGCCGCTGGCTCCGCTGTGTGGAGCTGAACTCAGACTCGGCCGTCTGCTCGGCGTCATCTCAGCCAAGTTGTGCCCATGTTCAAGGCATTGAGCCTGTCCTCTCAGCCGTGTTTGTGCCTTTTGGAAATTTTTTCAGCCAAATATTGGATCAATATGGCTTGCTATTCGATTAATTATACCAACAGATCGTCCAAGAAGTCTGTGCTCCAGGTTTTTCGGTAAGTGAAATTCGGAAATTCTAGTATTATTTTATTTATGTTTATATGTTAGCACCATAGACTGTATAAAATAATGGACGTAGTCACCGTGATGTCACCCATCCGTTTCTGAAGAATGGATTTGAAGCTCAAAATACTCCGCACTAGACGTCGCCATCTTGGCAGTGCCTTACTCCGCCCAACTCCCGGACAATCAAAAATGGGCAAAGAGGCGGCGCTTCAACTGTGGCGGCAAAGGTCAGCAGTGTCAAGCTGGTGCAGGTCCTCCTTCATCATGCTGACCAGCTTGACACTGCTGACCTTCCCCATGTCATTGCCGCCACAGTGGATGATGAGGACATCTGGTGCTGCTCTTCCTTGCAGGGAGTGGGAAAAGAAGGAGAGAAGGCCTCCCCACTGCAATCCACCCCAGCCAAACCAGCAGACAGGGACACCCGGCATGCTGAGGGTGCTTCCCAAGGTCTCTGCAGCTCTCTGGACACCACGCCGGACATAGCTGTCACCAGTGCTCCACACTGCATATGAAAGTAAAATGAGTGTAATAAATAATTAACATTATATATTTTTTAAAAAGTTGAAGCGTTTTCTTTTAAGATGACAGCTGAATCATTGTTTCAAGGTTTGCTGTATAACGTTAGTTTAAGCTAAACTCAACTTACCTCAAGTTTCGTGAGGGAGCTGCAGGGGGGCTGGCACCAAGCGGGAGCAGCCAACACCACAGGGCTAGCCAAAGTGGCGTAGCTTGTTAGCCTCGTAGCTTGTTAGCCTAGCTTGTTAGCCTTAGCTAACTTAGCAGCGATGAGCGAAGTGGCCGCGTTTAAGCAACTAGGCTTCCTTCAGCCCACCTCTTTGCCCATTTTTGATTGTCCGGGAGTTGAGCGTAGTCAGGCACTGTCAAGATGGTGACGTCCAGAGCGGAGTATTTTGAGCTTCAAATTTTTTTTTTTAAATTTTATTTTATTTTATTGACACAGCTACAGATCACATCCAATACATATATACCTACAAACAAACAACCAGACAAGCAAACAAGACCCCCCCAAAGAAAGAGAAAAAAGAAAACGAACAAAAAACAAACAACAAAAAAAACAAACAGAACAAAAACAACAAAAAACCAACAATGCAAGAACACAATATTACAACCATTATTGCCAGGGTTTACCAGTGAGGGTGTACACATACCTCATTAACTGGGATGAATCTTGAGATTTTGAAGCACATAGTTTGTTCTGACAGCTTTCTTATTTTTACAGTCTTTAATTGTAGTGGCATATCGCTGCAGTTCCAAAACAAAGAGATCAGCGTTTGGTTTAGTGTCTGTCCATTTTTTCTTGTGAATGTGGAATTTCCCAAGCATCAGGATTAGTTGAACAAAAAAGACTGTATCAACATCCGATTTTCTTCAAAATAAATGAAAATGTCCTTTTCTTTTAAAAGAATTACTTGTCCTGTTATTGTCCTTATATAATGCTGTAAATCAGTCCAGAATGCTTCTGAGAATGCACATTGATAAAACAGATGATGAATTGTTTCCTCTTCATTCCCACAGAATTTACATAACAAATCAATATCAATATTAAACCTTGCCAGTATTTTTTGTGTTGGATAAATCTTATGTAATATCTTAAATGAAACTTCTTTAACTTTATTGTTTAAACAAAACTTCTCACCAACCGTCCACGCTTTCTGCCAGTTAATTTCTCCATAAAATGAGTTCCAATAAGATTGTCCTAAAGGTAAAGTTGTGGTTTGAATACAATTTCTAATGTATTTGTTTGAGCATCTCTTCTTTGTTATATCGATTTCCCCCACAGAAATCTGACTATTAAACGATCCAACAGTAGGAAAAATAAAATCACAAGTTTCTGAGCTTCTAAGAAGCTGCAGTACACCCCTTGGTACAGGATCAAACACTACTGCATACTCTTTGGGTGGGACTGGAAACTGAAATTTATTCATAAATTCTTGGTAAGAGAGTAATTGTCCTCCATCATTAACAACTTGTTTAACACATATAATCCCATGATCAAACCACTTCCTGTAAAATAACGATTTATTTTTATAGAGAATATTTTCATTGTTCCAGATGTAGAGATTAGTTGGTGAGAAGCCATGCTTATAAATCAGTTTCCAGGCAAGTAAAGCTTGTTTATGAAAGTTTGACAGTTTAACCGGTAGTTTTTCTATTTTGTAATTACATTTCAATAAAAAGTGTCCAACAGAATTAAACACAAATTTTGGAAAAATATTCCAGATATTGTCTCTCTCTTTGATTAGGTTTGCTAACCACTGCAGTTTGAAAGTATTGTTCAGCATTTCGAAACTTAACACATCCATGCCTCCTTTATATAGTGACATCTATTCCTCCAGATAAAGTTACATACAGTCTGATCGAGTTTTTTGTAAATTGCTGGGGGCATTTCCAGAGACAGGGACACATATACAGATCTGGATATACCTTCAGCTTTAGAACGAAGAACTCTACCACTCAGTGACAGGTCTCTCATCAATCACATATTGAACCTCTTGGCTATTTGTTGTGTTATTGGGTTAAAATTTAACTTGCAACGATCGTTTTCATTTTTATCAACAACCACACCCAAATAAATGATAGTGTTCTTTACAGGAATACCATTCATGTCCGACAGATGACTTTCTTGATTTTGAGCTTCAAATCCACTCTTCAGAAACGGATGGGTGACGTTACGGTGACTACGTCCATTGTTTCATACATTCTATGATTTAAAGCGATCGGCCGTTCACGGAGACGAATAAACCCGAAGAAGTAGGAGAAGGAGAGGGGCAGGTGTCACCCATCCAGGCGGCAAAAAAAATGGGATAACTTACGAAAGAAGCGACGAAAGGAAAAGAAAAAGAACAATTGGCCCTCAACATGACTGAAAAGTCACGGAGATCACCATGGAAGTCACCATTACATGAGGCTTTGCCCATCTCATGCCATAACTTGATAATATGTCAAACGTTATATGTTCCAAACTCTCAACAATATGTTTAAACCCATACGAACTATAAACGTCACGCTACTGTTGTAACATTACCAAATTCAAGTTCATATTATGGTGTAAGATATGCTCAGTGTGCATTAATCATGTCACTATTTGAGCGTTGTTGAATCGCCAGCTTTTATCAATATCATTCATTTTTCTTCAGTCACAGGTGCTGGCATCCCTGCACTCATACGGGCACATGTGCGGCTGAAGCACCTCTTCAGCGGGAGGAGGAAAGCGGCCAAAGCCGGCTGGGAGTAAGTAGTCATACTTGTGGGTCAAAATGTTGAGATAGCCTAATGAATGGTGGTAAATTAAGCTAATCCTGACCTACAGGCAGGTGGTGAAAGAAATAGGGTTGGAAGGGCAGGTGTCACCCATCCAGGCGGCAAAAAATGGGATAACTTACAGACAAAATACAAGGTAAAGCAAATCAGGTGGCTGGGAACTGTGGTGGGCCAGTGTCTGTGGGTATGATGTTGCACAATAAATTGCATTTCTTGTACATTTTGTATAGTATTTTGTTCACATTTCTTAGCTATATTGTAAGCCCATATTGTTTACATTTTTACCTCTTACTATTTCTCACTGTTTCCATATTCATTTATTGTTCATCTCTGTTGTGGGGCTAATAAGGTATTTTAATTCTTTAATGGCCAGTAACAGTTAGATTATTCCATTATTGGTCACTATACATTCTGCCCCAAGTGCCCTTTGACTAACATTGTGTTAATCATGTTAGTAGCTGAAAAACCCACCCACAGACACGGGCACAGACAGGGGTGAGGCAACAGCAGCTACCTGGCCATGGTTCAGTGACATGCATAAAGCACTTGGGGGGAGGCCATCCATTTAGCCTCCCACCCTTGTTGCTTCATGCTCAATGCCACACCACGGCCAGGCTGCTGCTGGAGCCTCATCCCCTGTCTGTGCAGAGGCCTTGCCAGCCTCCCTCCCCCCTGAGATGGAGAGTGAGGAGGAGGAGGCGTCTCCACCACCATCCACATCCACCTGCTCCCAGCCAGCAACCAAGAGGCCAAAGAGGGGTGGGGGTGTATTGGCCTTCCTGAGGGAGCAAGCCCTCAAAGATGAGGCGAAAAACAAGGCTCTCTATGAGCAAAATGAAAGATTCCTTGCAGCGCTGAAAGACATGCATAATAATAAAGACAACCAAAAGAAAAGTAAACCTTTGAGTCTTGGTGTGTTAAGTGCAAGTGAAAACAAAGGTGTTCAGTTTGAAAAGATGGAATAGTAATGACCAACACATTGTGTCAATCCCCATAATGCCACTTTATTATTGAGGTTGTAGTGTGTGTTTAGCTGGTGTACTGTTCATTATATTGTAAGGTGTTAAATATTTTACCCGCTCTGTTCCTAATGTTTTGCCCCCCTCATGTTAATGGAGTGGGCAATATATTGGGAACACTGTTTACAACTGAGGTCGCAGTGGGTGGTGGTGGTCTACTGGTGTGTGCTAGATTTAACAAAGTAGAATTATAACTTTCTGACAATATCAGAACTGAAAATGTAGAGCCTAAGCTTAAGACTAGATTGAGTTAAATTCTGGTTTAAATACTCAGCATGATCTTAATATCTATAAATTATGTCATGGTTTATACTGATTTGGAGAGACTTAAGTTTTCATTGTATCCTCTTAATATCAACTTTGTTTTATTTGATTTGTTCCCTGTGAAGAAATTTGATATGTGGAGATATGAGTTCTATGTATGTATACTCCTCAAGCTGGTGATCAAAATATGGAAAATATAAGAAAAAAATAGACTATGGCAGAGTTGTTTTGTTTTCCACAGGTGTACCTGATAAAGTCACAGAAAGATCTACTATAATATGACAAACACTGTGTGAAAAAAATGAAGATGGGTTCATTGGGATGGATAGATAGCCAGCTGGGAAGATGGTTGATTGCCCAGAATTTAATGCAGTTGTGTTGGGCCCTTAATTGCCTGATAGTAGCCTAATATCTTTGGGGAATCAACTGTCACATTACATATCCACAGTCTCTATCAACCATAATAACTTCAAGGCACAATCATGTCAACATTTCAAGGTGTTTACTGAGTTTTGTGGTCGTTTTTAAACTATTGTAAGGAAATGACAGATGATGATTGATTGGCATATTAACACAGAAGGTTGTGTTTCAAGAAAAAGGGATATGAAACGTTTTTATTTAGATGATGTTTTTAATTCAACATGTTTGCAACTTGAATGATATGTACAGTAGTAGATTTGTAAGCCTAACATATTTGCCTCTCTTGCATACACTTGAACATTTTCATAAATAATCACAATGATTCAGGAGGGTGAGTGTGAGCAACCATTTTCAGCGTTTCAGTTTTGTGACTGCCTATCTATCTTTTTTAATTCAATTCAGACGTTGGTAATTAAGTCATATTTTTCACTGTGCTGTCCACGTTTATATGCATGAAGCAACATGGTAGGTAGGCATGGGGCAGAGTATCTGAGGTGCGCTTTTTGTAGTCCATCTTCAGTAAACTGTAGTTTCACCACGGTCGACCTATGTCACTGACATCCACCATCGCATGATGACGTAGCCCAGCGTAAGTGCGGTCGGATTCTCTCAGCTCCGCGGTTCTCTTTTTCTAAGTCCTTATGAAGTCTCCTACTCATCTTTCCTTGACCTTGTGATGTTTCCCACCGAGGGCAAGGAATGGTGATTAGGTATAGACGACAGGAGGAACTTTCCGACCGCAGTCCTGGAAAAAAACTGATAACGACCATTATCCAATTTTTCCATTTCTCATTTGAGCACATAATCGGAAATTTGGTTTTGTAAACAAATACTGAGAAAAGGAGTAATTTTTTCGTTTTTTTATTTTTGGTTTTATTTTGAAAAACGAATGAACGAATCATACACGGACCGCGGGAGTAAAAAGGTTTGCAGTTGATGAAAATAGATTCTAGATCAGGAGAGCAGTGCTGCTGTATCACTGTCACGTCATTACACCAGCCACTGTTAGTATAAAAACAGATACCTCCACCTTTAGTTTTGCTGAAGACTTCCATGTTACGATTTGCTCTAAAGAGTTGGAAGCCTGCCAGCTTCAGCGCAGAGTCCGGTATCGATCCACACAGCCACGTCTCTGTGAAGCACAAAACTGCAGATGTAGAAAAGTCCGTCAGTAGCTGAAGTTCATCAAGTTTATTGGTCAGCGAACGCACGTTGGAGAGAAATATAAGGCCTGTTTCCACCGCAGGAACTTCGGGGTAGATTTACGGGGCCGGGGCCGTTGGTGCGTGTCTCCACCGCAGGAACCACCCCCGAAGGACAGAGTTCCGGAACTTTTACAGGGGCTAAAGAAGTCCCTGCTTCGGGGTAGGTACTCAGAACGGCCCCGAAAGACTCCTGGCTGGGGCTTGGGGTTTACTTGGTGCTGATTGGATATACTAAAGACGGGATGTGACGACAACAGAAAGCAACAAAATAGCTGGCATTATTAAAACTCAGCAGACGAGGGTTAGCATGTTCATATAGCTTTCGCCGCCATGTAAAAAAACCTCACTAAATGGCCCGTGAAAAAAATATTCTTTCCAGCGGATATCTTAGTTAAAACATGATTGAGCTAGCAAAGCAGTTTTGTGTTGATATGTGTGGTATTTATTCAGTTTTGGGAAATCACGATGTCTAGAAAGCATCAGCTGACAGGGACGGCAAACAGCAGCAGCAAGCTAACATCAGGACGTCATCTGTTAAAGCCTCCCGTTGTCGGATACGACATGAAACTACTCCAGTTAGCTCAATCATGTTGTAACTAAGACATATTTTTTTCACGGGCCATTTAGTGAATTATTACAGACACCGCTATCTAACCTACGTCGCCCCGGTCAGAATGGTCGAGCAACGATTACGTCACATCCAGAGCCCGTAACTTTACAGGAACCTTCCTCGTACTTCGCTCTCTCAGTGGAGACACGGCGGTTGAGAGGGCCGAATGAGAGGACGTTCCTGTAGTAGTTCCTGTCCCCCAAATAGTACCAGGAACTTCTTCAGTGGAAACGGGCCTCTAGGCTACCTGGCCCCCTCCTCCGGCATTTCACTGCATGGGCAAAGGTGAGGGCACCTTTGGCCAAAAAGCCCAATAAATCTACTGAAGGCTCGAGAAAAGTGGGATAAAAATCTGTTGGAGATCCCCTGACAAAAAAACCTTACAGTGTCACTGGCCAGAGCAGGCCTGCAACCAGCTAGTCAACTTGCCTGACATACTTTTTGATTGGCATCGGGCCATTGCTTATGTTGAACACTGCTATGAGGGGTGGAGGAAAAATTGATACAGCATAGTACTGCGATATTTTGCATGGTGATATTGTATCAATGCATAGACACCAAGTATCAATCTTTTATTATATGTATTATTCATTTTTGCAAATACAAATTTTAATACAAATTTTGGTACAAGAATAATAAAATTAATTGCTTTTTCAGTCCACTAAATGGTGGTGATGGAGGCACCAGAGTGAGAAATCAGGAATGCACTGTCTGTGTTTGAATCAAACGTCTGGACTTATTTTGGATTTTTAAACACTGAGGGACAGGTGGACTCAGATATGACACATGCGATTTGCAAGCAGTGTCAAATGAGAATAAAATATTCCAGGAACACTACAAGCATGACGACTAACCTCACACTCCAACATCCAGATAGCGTAAGCTGCTGACAGCCAAGCTAATGCTTAACCTGCTCTGCTGAAAAAATCAACCAACACTGGACACACTTAGCTTGACAAAACTACCATCCAACTCTGAGAGAGCGAAGAAAATAACACACTCCATCACGTTCTTCATGTGCAAAGATCTGCGTCCATACAGCGTTTTTGAAAACAAAGGCTTTTGTTACATGCTAAAACTACTGAAACTCAGGTATGTGACTCTGTCCCAACATTTTTTTCACTGACACAGCCGTACCCAGGGCTGTTTCAAGACCCTCTGGGGGCCCTAGGCAAGAAGCACCTTGGAGCCCCCCCCATATTTTCATGCAAGTACAGAACTGTGTGTATGTGCTTCACAAATACTCAACATTTAAGATCTGTATGAAATAATTAATGAACAACAGTAACAACTTCAATGCTTCATGTTAACATATCTTCCTCTTCTAAATACAAATTAGTTACAGTTTGGACAGAATAAGATGTTCTACTGACAGCAGAATTGATTTTGGTTTCATTAATGTTAGTATTTGACAACAAATGCATTACTAATCGGAAAAATTAACATTGTCGTTGGCACTAACCCATTGCAGGTACAGTGTTCTGTGTACAAAACCATGGCAACACAGCTAATCTCATATAATACACCTCTTCTGTTCAAACAAACAAGCAAACAGATATGTCTCAAGAGTTTAGAAGCTTCAAGCTGGTCCGCTCACTGTCTAACTAATGATAGCTAGCTGTTGTTGTTGTTGTTGTTGTCATGTTGTGCATTGAACATCAAACTTTTCTGATGCTTGGTGGGATGAGGACAAAGTGGCATGTGGCAATAACTACTTATAACACATTCTCGCTTACCACTGTCTCGTTTTTTCTTTTCATCCTCCTCTTGCTTTTTTTTTTCTTTTGGCGTGCCCTGAGGGATACGTTTGCTTCCTTATGCCGCAGCCCGCAGGGCACCAGCAGCGGCAGCAGCAAGTCAGCTCAGTCAGCTGTAGGGGCCCCATTAGGGAGGTCTCCGACGTGTTGTCGTTGCGGTGTCTATAAGGGGGTTTCAAGTAGGGCTGGCTTAAACGATTATTTTTGTAATCGATTAATCTAGAAAATAGTTTTTCGATGCATCGATTAATCTAACGATTCATTTTTAAATCCGATTCGATTCGATTTCAATTCTATTATCTCCCCATAATTTGACCTATATAGCAATTAATGCTAATTTATCTCCATGAATAAAACACAAATTTCTTCGTTCCTATATATTTTTATTATCAAGTTCAAAAATGAATTGTATTGAACAATACAACAATAAAGTGCACTCAGTTGTAGTGCAATGGAATCCTATAATAAAAAAATAATAAAATAAAACTTTCTTTCAATAAATAAAACTGCAAAAAACACAATCTGAACCAAAATCTTATCAACATAAAATAAATAAAAAATAACAGCAGCGGTGACAGCTGCAATTTACAAAACAACACAATGTGTGACAGCAGCAACTTAGCCTAATCATTTAAATCTGTGAAATAAATAAAAATAAATTCAAGTATTAGGCCTATTACAGTTAAGTGAACAGTAGTTTAACTTTTAGTAGCTACTGGAGCTCCCAGGACTTTACAAAGAATAATAAAATAAATAAAAATTTCTTTCAATAAATAAAACTGTTGTGCAAAAAACACAATCTGAATCAAAATATAAACATAAAATAAATAAAAAATAACAGCAGCTGTGTGTGTGTTCACGGCAGCAGAATCAAAGGATCTGTTGTGGGTGGATTTCAGTAGACCTTTCAGCAGGGGTGGGAGAACAGAAGCTATAACATATGATTGCCCACTTAGGAAAACAGTTGCTTGCTCATAAGGCTGGAGCACCTCCTTCAGCTCACTCAGAAGAACCCACTGATCATTTTTCAGATCCAGGTAATGTTTCCCACGGTGTGTGACTTCTGGGTCTGACAGTGTGGCAACCACTGACCACCGCTGTTCTAATAAACGTTCAACCATGTAGTATGAACTGTTCCATCTGACAGCTACATCCTGGATCAGTTTATGCTCAGGTGTGCCCATTTGTTGTTGTTTCTGCTTGAGTTTAGTGCTAGCTGGCTCACTTTTCTTGATGTGCTTCACAAGGCCACGTACTGCTGATAGTGTTCTATCAATCGTGGGGTCCTTCATTGCATGGTTTACAACCAGCTGCAACGTGTGCCCAGCACACCGGTAGGATGCAACTCCAAACTTCTCTTCAAGGATGTGGAGAGCTGCGACCACATTACTTGCATTATCATGCACAATTGCAAGAACGTTGTTTAATGAAATGTGGAATTTTTCTGCCACCTTCTCCACCCAGGAGGCAATATTTTCTGCTGTGTGCCGCTCGTCAACTGGCAGTGTTGTCAGGTTGCAGGAGACAAGATTCCATTTCTCGTCGATGAAGTGACACGTTACTCCCAAGTATGCCTCTGTGACCATACTGGTCCAGGCATCAGTGGTTAGGGAGATTTTTGAATTCACCGCCTTTAATTTGTTCCGTAGTTTCTCCACTGATGTTTCACACTTTTCCTCCATCATACTAGTGAAGTGGCGCCTGGATAGCAGACTGTAACCTTGATTAAAGTGGTGAGCATTTCTTTAAATCCCTCGCCCTCAATGATAGCAAGAGGCCTCATGTCCTTTACAATCATCGAAAGGATGCTCTCAGTAAGTGCAGCAGCCTCCCGGGGGGTGTGTTTTTTTTCCGTCTGATAGTAGTCCTCCAAACTTTTCTGCTTATCCCTGTCCCTGAAAACATAACAAACACAGTGCACAGGTTAATAAAAATATATATTTCTAAATGATCTGCCCATATCAATAAAGTATAATAATAATAATAATTAGAATAATTATAATAATAATAATAATACATTAACCTAAAAGTTGAAAGTTAGAAAACAACAATGAATGTTGTATTTAAAAAAAAAAAGACAGACAAAGAAATTTAAAAAAACCCACCTAACTGTCACCTAACCTAAGTGTGTATTTGAGGACTGTGTGTCTGTGTCAGTTAAAAAAAAGTGTCAGCAAGAGGCGAGTGTGTGAGGGGGGTGTGTGTGTGTGTGTGTGTGTGTGTGTGTGTGTTTAAGTGGGCACATGTTCTGTGTGTGCGAGGCTGGAGCACAAGTTACATGGTGTGGTTTGGATGAATGACGGGGTTAATCATTGCAAACAAGGAAAGAAAAAAAGTTGAAAACTTACGGTGTCTTCTCCTCCACACAAGCAGCTCCCGGGTGCCTCCTCTTAAGGTGCTGGTGCATTGCGGTAGTGCTTTTATGGTATGCCATCTCTATTTTGCACAGGTCACAGACCACCGAATCGTTACCTTTAGGTGTAAAGTACTCCCATACTTTTGACATCCTATTACGTGATCTTTTCTTCTCCCCCGACTCGCTGCTACTCGATGCCGCGGCCGCCGCCATTTTTTGATTCTGAGTGACGGTGACGACGCATCGACATGCAGTTTTTGCGTCGACATATTTTTTGCGTCGACGTCATCAATGACGTCGACGCGTCGTCCCAGCCCTAGTTTCAAGTTGTGTCGTTGATTAGAGACCAAATGTCAGCAGTCCCTGGAGGCCCCCTCTAGCCACTTGCAAGCAGCAGCAAGTAGGGGGGGCCCATTAGGGGGGATTCGCTAGTCATTGTCGCAGTGTCTATAGGGGTTCCATTCATATTGTCATTGATATGGACCAATGTCAGCCGTCTCTGGGGGGCCCCTTCCAGCTCGGGGCCCTAGGCAATTGCCTAGTTTGCCTGTCCGGTTGCGACTGCCCTGGCCATACCCAAGCTCAACAGAGAAGTGAAAAAAAAAAGTTGAGGAATCTTTGAGCAGGAAGGGTGGCATTAACTTGTTATGCTGGGACTTGAAGGTCAGTAGATTCATATGTGACTATAACATTATCTCACAGATGACTGGCAACTACTGTTTCACGTTCTCCAAGCTAGAGCTGTACACAAAAGTCACATTGGAGCAAACATTGCAGGCCTCCTGCAAAACACAGCACAAGAATGGGGGATAGCCTGTCTGAATGAACTATATTCTGCTAAGTGTGGAGACTATTTTCATTATCTGTAGGTCTACATCTTTTGTGTGGATTGCATTTATAAATAACTTTTATTTGCTTTTTTGCAAGCAGGACTTTTGTTGCATTTGCAGTGGCATGATTTCTGGCTCTCCACCGCTGTCTGTCTCTCATTCGAGCAGGGTCTGGGCCTCGCAACCTGGTCTCACAGAAATACGTGAAATGACCACAACCTCTTAACACCGCATTCCGTGGTGGCAGCAAGTAATGAGTTGAAATTACGTGCTGGTACCACGGAAACAATGCCAATGTAAAGTCCATTAGGATCCTTTGTTGTGGTGGACACACGGATTCCCTGATTCAACAATATCCTGTATACACACAAAAACACTAGTGTTCTTGATATTAAAATGGCAAATATATTCCTCTGTTATAATTTCCCACCAATAACAATAATAATAATAATGATAGTAGTAATAATAATGATAATAATAATAATAACGTGATAGTTCGGCTGTACTAGGTATTTGATATATTCCAGTAGATTTACTTTTTTACTAAACTATTTGACAACTCTACAACTGGTGTCCCAATAACGCTGTTTCTAGAGAACTTGCTAAAATATCTGAAATTAGCCATCATCCTTACTTTTTCTTAACATATTTCATCTAGGTGCAGTGTCATTACTAGTTCGGCTTTACTAGACATTTGATAAATTTTGTAGATGTATCTTTTTATGACTCTATTTTACAACAAGCCGCAAAAAACTACCGTCCCGTATTAGCTAAATTATTTTTAATTTTAAATATCTAATGTCTAAAATGGTGAAAATTAATTTTATCTGTTGTTGACAGATCATGTTGTTGACTACGAGTGTAGTCAACAACATGATAGTTGAGGTCAAGAGCTCTCTATAACAGTTGGTCCCATGTCTGTACCCCCTTTTGTTGCTGAGTTATACACCTTCAAACATGCACTGAGGTCAAGGTTCAAAAGGTCAATGGCTCAAAGCAGGAGCCATGTAGAGTCTTCATACTGACATACAGTATGTTACTCTCCAGGTTGAGACCTTTCCAATGATGTGTTTGGTTTAGCTCTGTGACAAAGTTTCTTTTTTTTTCTTTTTAATTTTTTGACACAAGCCATGCCAGGTGTAGTTTCAGAGAGCACTTTGAAGGCCCAGCGTATAAAATGATTGTTATTTGTTTCTTTGCTTGTTTTTTTTTCTTTTTTACTGTAGATAGTTACTACAATGCAATATTACTAAAAAGTAAACCAATAATAACAATAATGAAATAAGCAAAATTAATATTATATTGTATTGAAATTTTAAAATCTATTAACAGAATGGAATGGTAGCCTAATAGATAACTTAGATGCAATTTATTATTGTTTAGACACTATTTAGCCTATTATTGTATTTACTTTTAGCATGCTCTACTTTTATCTACTGTAGGCTATATGTTTTAATTTATTTAATAACAAATTAATTTTACTCCTGGTGGAGTGGAGGGTGACCAGGTTGCCGCCTCCCAATGCAGTCGGCTCCATGTGATAGTGTTTTCTCTCTGGTTTTTCTGTGCTCAGCCTTATTTTTCTCTTATTTATTTATTTATTTATTTATTAGTGGTGCTTGGATTCGGTTACGGCAGACGGACAGCAATTTGAAATGGAATGAAGCCCACAGACGGCAGACAGTAGCTACAAAACAGTAGTCGAACATGCCCCATCCGCCCACAGCACAATGCGCTTAAAGCCCTACGCTATCAAAAGTCGGCAAAGTACATTTATTTTATTTTATGGCCTTGACATTAACCTGTCATGTTGTTGAGTTATCAAGGACACTTTCGTGTTTTTGTGTGTATACATGAATCTTAAAAATATCACTGAGGAAAACGAGGTTGACGTGACGTTGTTGAATCATGTTTAATGACCTGTGTGTAATTGACAAACAGAGTGAAAAATTGAATTTCCCCTCTGGGATTAGTAAAGTATATAAAATAAAAATAAAATAAAATCCGTGGGAATCTGTGTGTCCACCACGACAATGGATCCTAATGGACTTTACATTGGCATTGTTTCCATGGTACCGGCATGTAGTTTCAACCCATTACGTGCTGCCACCACGGAATTGAGAGGTTGTGGTCATTTGATGTATTTCTGTGAGATCAGGTTGGGGCCCTGCCTGCTGTGAAACATTACACCAAAGAGAAGAAACTGAGCTGAAATGAAACCAGTGTTCATAAATAAGCTAAACATAAATAACTAATAATAATAATAATAATGATGATACATTACATTATGCATTATACTTATATAGCATTCATGGCACTCATATACCCCTTTTCCACCAAGGCAGTTCCAGTGCTGGTTCTGGGCCAGTGCTTAATTTGGAACCGTTTTTCCTGTTTTGACCGACAAAAGAACTGGCTCTGGGCCAGAAAAACTGGTTCCACAGTGGCACCAGTTCTTTGCTGGACTACAAGAAAGAACCAATACATCACGGGGAAGGGGGCGGGGTTATTGAGACGCTCAGCCGCTGCAATGAATGCTGGAGGCAATGGAGGACGAAAGTGTAACGCTGACGCAAACGGACCCCGGTTTGCCTTGCACAAAGTTGTTTAGTGTCATCAGTTTCTTCAGATAACAGCTGTGTCCCAATTTAGGGCCCGCGTCCCTCAAAGGATGTGGCGCTAAATTGGGACACAGCTATTATTTGTGATGTCTGCTCGGGTTAATGTTAACTGATCAACAGGTTAGCCTTGCTAACATTAGCTAACTTTAACAAGTTACTTAGCCATGGGCTCACCTACCAGCCCCGCTTTCAGTTGGCTAAACATAGTATAATGTGCAGTGTACAAGTCACTGTTTAAAGTGCTGTTTTTCATGTGGTCTACAGAATTATCTGCCGTCGAAAAAGACAATGCTAACTACGAGCTAACATCACTACTCCACTGCAGCTCACCAACACCATCCAGCGGCTAAGTCAAAGCAACACAGCAAGGACCTGAATGATGCCCTGCTGCAGAAGCTGAAGACTGACACCAGTGTGTTTATTCATGAGAAGTTTTAGTTTTGCACATTCAGTGCACACTTGTCACTTTTATCATTAGCTTGTGTTTTGTATTTAAATTCTAAAGAGCATGTCTGCTCCTGTATGTTTTCACTTAATGATGTACAATTTAACTGTGTAATAAGTTCAAGTAAAGCTAGTAAAAACAAGTTAAGAACTCAACAGGTTACCCATTTATGAAGATGCTTTTCATAGATGTCTTCAGTCACTGTGTTTATAAAGAATTGAGAACATGACAGCCATAATCATTTCTATGAATTTATTGAACTGAAAGATGAAACAATATTGGTGACATGAAGTAGTCCAGCAAACACAGGTAAAAGTAGTCAGGTAAGCAGCAACAAAACAGCAAAAAACAATGGAGAGTAGCAGCCATAACATGTGTAGCATACACAACCAGGATTAAATATAACAAACATTTGAATGGCAGGTTTTTAGGAGGCACCTCCACCATCCTTTCAATCTCCCAAAGGCCATTTCCACAACCGACTGTGCACTGCTTAATCTGTAGTTATAGGTGTGTTGCTCAGGGGTCAATCTGCCAGTGTCCGCAAAGGGCTTCATGAGCCACCTCTGCATGGGGTAGGACAAAAATGTAAATAAGCATGTTGAGTGGAGAGTGATCAATACTAAACTCAATATCCATCATGCTATTTAACCCTTATGCCTCATTTAGTAAAGTTTTGCTTGTATTGAAAAATAAATGTGTATGCGCATGAGTGTCTGTACATAAATGTGTGAATGTGCAGGTACATACAGGGTCTTGCAGATCTGCATTCATAGCATGTTAATGTGCTGTACATTTAATGTATGAGGAAATGTACAGCACATTTCAAGTGTAATATATCATTCTATTGAGTTTATTACATTCTGTTGATGCCATATATATATGAACACAGCCAAAATTATCAACAAAATTAAGTGACAAACCAAGAATGTTCTTAGTGAGGCATATGGGTTAAGAAAAGTGAGGTTAAACATAAATCACTGACTTGTATTTTCATACAGTTTGTTTACATGCATTTCAAATAGTAGAGTTAATTTCACAGAGCTAAGCATCCTCTTTTGTCCAGCTGAAACTACAATAAGCCCTGAGTTGTCTAAATAAGGACACAACACATAATGTTACACATTTGCATTGTGAATTAGCTGTGTTCTGCCAGCTAACGTTAGCTTACAACAAAGTCTAACATAATAATCTCACGTTCAGTGTTAGTAAGAGACAAACCGTGTAAGGTTATTACCTGTCTTCTGGAATGTAATTAACGTCCATACAAATCTTGTCGAGCAGCACAAATATGATGTATCTGCCATGTTTGGATGCCGATGAGGCCTCGTAGTGCCAGGAGTAACAGCTGCACAAGTACATGGTCCGCCATCGTTGTGGTTGTTGTTGTTGTGGTTGCTGTTCAACGTAACTGACGTATACAGCGACGAAATGACGTAGCACCCTAACCACCTCGAGCTGTAGAAAAGCAGATTGGTTCACAGCTGGTTTGCAAGTTGAACCAACTGAGAACCAGCACCAGCAGTGGCCCTGAACCAGCACTGGAACTGCTTTGGTGGAAAAGGGGTAATAGACGCTTTACAAATTCAGGGATACAAAAAAAAAAAAAAAAAAATGAGGAGAAGAAACTTTCACTGATTGTAAGCAGCGCTGAACAGGTGAGTCTTGAGTGCTTTTTTTTTTAATATGGAGAGAGTGGGGGAGTCTTGGATGGGTTTGGGGAGTGAGTTCCAGAGGGTGGGAGCAGCGATGGAGAAGGCCCTGTCCCCCCCGGAATTGTGCTTGGTCCAGGTAGGTGGGACAGGAGGTTGGCATAGGCAGGGCGGAATTATGATGGAGGAGCTCAGACAGGTAGGGTGGGGCCTGGTTATTCAGGGCTTTCAGGGATTTTGAAGTGGATTCTCTGGGGGATGGGGAGCCAGTGGAGTTTATGGAGAACAGAGGTGATGTGGTCATGGGTGCGAGAGTGGGTGAGTAGCCCAGTAGCAGAGTTCTGGATATACTGTACCATATTGAGGGTTTTTGAAGATGAGCCATAGAGTAGACTGTTGCAGTAGTCCAGACGGGAGGTTATGAAGGTGTGAGTTAAAGCAAAAGTCAAGGTCCAGAGCTGTGCCAGAAAGCCTGTGACCTCGTTCCTTTCTTCTTGAACGGACTTTTGTTGTTTTCTATTAGATATCAAAAACTCAAATACTCAGAGGTCAAAAAAATCACTGGAGATACGTAGAATCAGATGCAACTGAGCTTAATGTGCTTAGGCAACAAACACACCACAACTCAATGAGTCAAGCTCCGGAGCAGGACTGGAATTTCTTTGTTCGCACTCGCTTTTTATTGTGAAGATTTCTGCTGAGTGGTCTTTTTTCCTTAACCCTTCCCACTTGGCGCTGATCATAACGGTGTCACATTTCTGCTGAGTCTCCACTTTTTTCCTTAGTCCTTCCCACCATATCAGTGTCACATTTCCGCTGAGTCTCCACTTTTTTCTTTAGTCACTCCCCCTTGGAGCCGAAACATAACGGTGTCACATTTCTCCGTTCCCCCCCACTGGCTGCTTTTTTACTTGCACTTGTTCATAATAGTTTCCCCACTCTCCTTTTCTCCCTTAGAGCCAATTTCACCGTGTGATGCTTTTCTGGGCAGTCGAATCCCGCCTCCTCTAGACTCATATCAGGACAAGCTGGAATTCCCCTAACTTTCCACCAGTGTTTCTGAGCCCATCCTCATGCTATTTTTTAGAAATGATGCACAGTGAATCCTAGGTACTTTTCTACCACAATGCTTAAGTGCTCAATGAGTGTATGTGTGTCATAAGAATACATGAAATAATAAACCAGTGTGTGATTTGTCAGTTGCACAGAGTACATTGCTTCAACACGTATCTTTAAAGGTCAACTTAAAGGTACAGTATAAACACTACAGTAAACATTACATTCCCTCCTTTGGGGCTAACAAGTCCCACTAAATAGTGAGGGAGGAAAATATATATTCCCCCCTTTGGGACCAGAAGGTCCCATACTATAATCTACATGAATCAGCAAGCTTAACAGAGGGAAAAAATATATATTCCCTCCTCTGAGACTGCAAAGTCCCACTCTACCCAAGCCATTAGCCAAACATCAAACACACTACTACTGATTACAGCTTGGTATAGGCACAACAAGGGTAAGGCACTCAATGTGTAGTATCACTCTGTTACAGTGTTTAATCTAAAACCTAGAAAGGTGAATATCACTCTGTTACAGTGTTTAATCTAAAACCTAAAAAGGTGATTGTTAAACAGTGCAACACACAAGATAAGTCACAGTGGGGTACATCATCACTCCAGTGTATACATAATTTATAGAATGATTACAGTGAGTGGAACACCCTAGTGATCCTGCAACTGTTGATATAGCACAGTCACTGGTTAACAGAGCCAGTGGAAACGTAGGCCTGTGTCCTGGCCATACGCAGACAGTGGTAAGCTGCAACTTGATCCTTCAGTAACGAAATCTCAAGCTCCAACTCTTGATAGGTTGCCAGCTGCTTTCGCAGGTTTTGGTTGTCTCCTGTCACAATGCGAACTTGAGCATGCAGGTTTATCTTCTCCTGTTGATCCCGTTCATGCTGCTCCTTCAGGCCCCAGCGATTTTCCACCATCCTGCGTTTGTAGGTGTAATGGTGCAGCTTGCGCAGGCTATGTCGCAGCTCTAAAGGGAAGCTGCACACTAGGCGACGGTAGAATTTTGTAGGAACATCATAGAGTTGGGTGTGTAGGTCATCCACGAGCTGCTTGTATCTCTCAGTGGTGGGTGCCTCGTTTTGCAGCTCGCGGAGATGTCCTTCCACCGCCTCAGTCCATGCGTTACATTGGCGTTGCCACAGCACTGTGGTGGTTCGGGACAATGGTTTTTGTGGCACAGGTGTGCGCATGATGACTTGGGGTTTTGGTCTTTGTGGCACGGGTATGCGTCTACTCGCCGGAGGGGGCTGCAAGGGTGTTGGTGGTGGGGGGCTAGTGGGAGAGTAAACGTGTACAGGTATGGGCCCTCCTTCGTCAGTCTCAGTCTCTCACTGGCACACTTGCATGACTCGCATTGCATGGGCTGCATTACCCCGGCGGTTGATTGGGACTCAAGTATGGTTGACACCATGCATTGGGATGTGGAAGGCATCACGCCGTCAGGGCGCGTCTCCCCTGGGTTCATCATGTGGCTTGGGCCTGGCTGGGCTAGTCGTACACGTTGATGACACTGGGGGGTTGGTTGAAGATCGTCGGGTCTGCCAACCCTCCTATCGCGGACATTCCACATTCCGTCATGGTCACCCCCTGGCCTAGGATCTCAAACAGGGGCTGGTCCTCTGGCATGGCACGTTGTGAGTTGTCAATGGGGCTGAAAGGGTTGATGGGAATCCAGTGCGGGATGTTTGTCAGGTGCGTACTGGTACCAATGGGCTTTAATGGGGGCTCCTCCTTGGGGCACATACGGGAATGGGGGTCAGTTGGTCAGCCTGGGAGATGGTTTGGGGTGGTCTGGGCGCTCCAGCATGGCTGAGCGCTTTTGGTAGGCCAACCCTGGATTCTGCTGCTTTGGATATGGGGATCTCCAACTGCTGGCCATGCTCTGCACCTATCTATGTGTTGTAAAGGACACTGTTTAGTTCAATTCATTTCCCTCTTTTCCTACTTTTCCTCGTTATTGCCCCGTGGTATAAATAACCTATATATGTTAATCAGTCGATTGTTCGTATGGGTTTAGTAACAGAAAGGTTGTTCTGACTTGGCTGGAACCACAGACATTTCAGTTAAACATTTGGCCAGTAGGGGGCAGTAGTTTCAATTGTGAGCTGCATGGTTTGTTTTTGAGCCGTGTAGGCAGCCATCTTGTTTTTATTCATTGTGAGCCATTGTAATAACGAGCAGGCAGGGGATCACATCCATCTTTTTCAGGGGAATCAGTTAATGGATGCATTGTCTGTAAGTACAGTTTTAAGATGCACATATTGCACTGATGTTATATTTTATATTGATGTGAGCCTGTATTTCATTTTCATACTTTGTTTATTACTTGTAGCTTGCTTGTGATTGTCAGTCGATTTAATTAGGTCGTAGCTCTCTGTTAGCTTTATTAGCTGTGTTGCAGCCTTTGGTTAGCTATATTTGTAGCCTTGCGTGCTATATACTTTTAAGGTTTACAGTGAAATATGTTGATTAATGGGGTTTATTACAATAATTGTTCATTTTATATTCTTTTTTATTTTAGTTTTACCTGATCCATATGCTGTACAAAATAAAGTCATCGTTAAACGCTACAGTGTGTGGAAGGAGTCATCTGTCTGCCTAGTTGAGGAAGGGGACTCTTTTGACGAGGGCAGAACACAGGTTTTTCCTGAAACTTTTGCCAATTATTTGGTTATTTCTTACCCTGAATCGGCTCTCCCTCTATACGACCTCGTATTCCCCTTCCAGGTTCCCCTTCATTGGCTCATATAAGTTTACAAGTCCAAATATTACTCCTATAGTCCGTAAGATTTTTCCAACAGAGAACTTTTCTAACCAGTCAAGAATTGATGAGGTTTTAGTGTTGGAGTGTTGTGCTTGTTGGTCTCTTAATCTACGTATGTTTTCTAAAGCTTGAGTCAGGTTGCCATCTTCACCTGTATTCATGGGGATGGCTGTACAGATCTACGTACCCTCTTCGGCCCATCATCGGCCAAACTTATGATAGTGATTGGTCCTGTCAGCATGACTGGCACACAAATTCCAGTCCAACTGGCTGGCAACATTGCTTTTACCTGTCTATCATCCTCACACATCTAAAATGTATCTGCTAGGGGATCCGTACCTTTGCTAAGGTCATAAATCCAAATCCATGTGGCGATTGCGCCCCATGACGTATGAGGTTTTTGCTGTGCCGCTTACCACCTGGTGACATTGAATCTTAGCTTTCGCTATGGTCCGACACACTTTTGCGATCCAAGTCTGATTAGTTTGCTTATGGGTGGCACTTTCCCACCGACATTGGATCAATTGTTTCGCCTCAAGCTGCTAGTGGAATTCTCTAACCAATGTTCGATGTCACCTCGGGCTACACAAAAGGGAAATACAATATCTTGAGCCAAATGCACTACTGGTGGTACTTGAAATTCTTTTTTAATATGCTCAGGAGCTCCTTTAAGACTTATTGGGCAGATTTCACTATTATTGGCATAATTGATTTTCCCTGCCGCCATCCACATAGTACACTGTGCAAAACAGGTGTCTCGTTGTTCACAATCCTCTATACCTGGGAGGGGCCTAACTCTGGGTAGGTCTAATTTTCTGTGGCAGGCTATGCATGAGCTGTTGGTTACTTGTTTGGCGGAGTACTCTAACCACTGGTAAAACATATTAGATCTCTCTGTGGTAGTTGTAATTAGTTTGGTGTCTCGTACTGGCGCATTTCTGGTTCTTCTGCGGGGTTCTGGTTTTAGTTTGAGCCATTGCTGAGCCAGTTCTACGGGTACTGTGTGCCTGGTATCTACATTGGCACATCTTTCATTATCACACCAGACTCTTGCTGTCACCATCCCTTCTGCACTACATTGTGGTCCTATAGACCGGCCAAGCAACCTAACATTTCCTGGACCTTCCACCAACATATCATCATAAGTATGCGACTTATAGTAGGTCAACTGCACTATTTCTCTGCTAGGCATCTGTCCTTGTTTTACAGCCATGGATCCTAGTGCGAGTAAACAATAGTCAGTCTGCCCCCTGATCCTGATTGCTCTGTTCTGCTCCCTCACTTGGCTTCACCCCTGTCATGATAAGCAGTAATGTTTGTAGCACTGCAACTATTATCCCTGCCTGAATTCCTCCCTCCTATACTGGTCTGGCCTCCTTCATCTGAATTTCTCTGGCTATATGGCCTGCTGGTCTGCTGTTCCCTGTTCTGAGCCTGCATCTCCTGTGTCTGTATCCCTTGTGTCTGTGTCTCCTGTGTCTGCGTCTGCACTCCCTTGGCTCTCTGCTGCGTGTGCTTCTGTGCTGCAGCCTTTTTCTTCTTTTTCGTCTGCAGCTTCCTCAGTGGCATCCCAAATCTCAGGAAGGCTTCTTGGCAGAGGAATTTTGCAACCGTTCTGTGATCTGATCGAGCTGTGGCTGTTGCTTCTACCCATCGGCTGTATCTGCATATGACTACCAAGACGTATCTCATTCCTCTTACTCTGGATTATGCTCCCATGTCTATAGTGTAACATGAGGTGTCTGAAAGGACTGTCTGGAGGTGGTATATGCGCCAGTGGGGCTGTAAAAACTTTCCTGATGTTGTATCTCGTGCAAGTCTCGCATTCGCCTAGTACTCTATCTACCGTGGCTGCCATGAATGGTGACCACCCTGTTGCTTGCAATTTCCGTAGGATCTCCCCTCTTGCGCAATGGTCATTACCATGCGCCTAAATTATAGCATGTCACAGCAACAGGGTTGGTTGTACAAAACAGAGACCATTTGTTGTTCCCTGTGCTTGTGTTCTGATAGCTTGATCCCCAGTCGTTTTTCAGCCTCACTTACTCTGTTTTGCGCGGCTACAAGAGAAGGCATGGTAGTCAGGGGTTCACAATCTTGTATGGTTAATATGGGTGCCATTACTGCACCTATTGCTGCCTGTTTGGCTGCTACATCAGCTAGGTTATTACCTTTGGCTATCAACGAATCAGTCTTTTGGTGGGCTGGACATGTGATTATGGCTAGGGTTTTGGGGAGGAGCATAGCCTCCAACAAGTCAACAATGGCCTCACCATGTGTGACTGCAGTGCCTTCCGCTCTGCGAAACCCTCTCTGTTTCCAAATGTTTGCGTGGATGTGGCACACTCCATATGCATATGCTGAATCTGTATATACATTCAGTGATTTTCCCTTTGCTTCTCTATATGCTGCTGTTAGAGCTTTTATCTCTGCAAGCTGGGCAGAGCAGGGCTGAGCAATTTTACATGATCGTACAGGGCTCCAGACTGCGCCTAATTGGTCACATTTTGCGACCTTTTTTGGAGGCCGTGCAACCTATTTTTTTTTAACTAGGAGCACCAGTGCGACTTACAAATCCACTCCTCTCCCCCTTTTTCTTTCTTTTTTTCTTCTTTTTATAATTGCATTTCATAGAGGAGCGGAAGAAAGTGTCTCTGTGTGTGTGTGTGTGTGTGTGCCTGCCATGTGTGTCTGGATGCGCACTGCGAGGCGGGAGGGCGCCAGTAACCATAACAACGTGCCGCAGTTTTAGTACCTACGTGTGTACTGTACGCGGGGTTAGACAGAGAGGGGTCACAGAGCCGGTGTCGAGTAGAAAGTGCTGTGTCGTTTGACCATAAAGTGACGCTATGAAACGAACTATAGATTTGTTTTTCACAAGAAAAAATTATCCAGAAACTCCTGTCGGTCCTGTGCCAGTTTCCCAAACTTAAGATAGGTCAGAGGACGAGTCAGCAATGTCCTGCCCACAGCGCCCAATTGATATTATTTTGCGCGACGGACGCTTCATATAATAACCTAACAATATACTATTTATGGTGTTATGTCATTGTGTCATTTCTGTCTCTACATGGTCACGTGTTAACAGTTCTCCTGTGCTTTCTGTGTCGCGCATGGCGGAGTTCCGTCACACACACAGGTGAGCAGCTCGGGCCGCATTTTCCTGATAAACCTGACCCGAGCCCAGCGCAGTTTAACAGCTGACAAAGTTATTGTTATGGAAAGTGTGTAAATAACAACAGACTGCTGTTACGGACAGACAAACACGCTGCTCGCACAGCAGCGCAGCATGGCACTCGGTGCTGAGCTTGTGTTGCGTTCAGGCGTCGTCACGTAATTAACAACTTCCAGCACTTAAATAGGTCATAGCACAAAGCAGCAGCATGTCAAGTGACTTTTTACTTTCATTATGTTCAATAAAACTGTATGTTCGTAAATCTTGAGACACCTCATATGTAAGCTAGACAGACATTTCACCTGCTCATTATTGTGCACACATGTACTAAGTCCTAAAGAGCCCTTCTGGTGGCAGTATACATAGAAACATCCCAGCAGGCTGTGCTTTACAAGCATACAAAAGAGTTTCACGCATGTGAAAATTATTTTTCATGTGTGTGCTTCACCTCTGCTGCTACAACTCTATCCTAGGGGAAACACTGCTGTGTGCGTTTTGTGCAGCAGGTGGATGTGGTAGTCCGCTGGTACAGTAGAGAGAGCGCTAAGTAGCGTTGAAGTAGAGTAGAGCAGGGCAGAGAGATGGAGGCAAAATATATTAAACCCGGTGTTAATACAGCAGAACTGGAGAGAGGGGGGAAAATAAATAGAGGTGAGCATGGCTCAAGTAGGGCGCAAAATTATAGAGAGAGAACGATACAGTGTGAATAAGATTACATAACATAAAAATAACTGCAGTCTTTGTTATTTGATAGCCACTTAAACAATTTTTATAGGGCAAGTAAAAACTGACTTCGGGCAAGTGAAAAAAAACCTTAGTGTTGAACCCTGCAGGGCTGTCTGTGTTTATTGCTAAATTATATGTAATGCAGTTAATCTCGACAAAATTATGAACATGTTGTGTCGATATAGATAGTGCTCCTAAATTTTGTGCTGGTGCTCCTAAAATTTTCAGTAAGGAGCGCTGTTGCTCCTAGTGGAAAAAGTTAGTCTGGAGCCCTGTCGTATAGTCACAAAATTCTGATCGTTATTGAGCTGTACAATTCCATAGCCTGCATGACTACCTGTGGTGTCCCGAAAACAGGAGCCATCAACGAACAACGTGAGGTCAGCTAAAATGGGCTGATTGTGTAAATCTTCTGGAGCGCGCATAAATTTGTCTGTGTCATGAAGACAGTCATGTGGTGTACCTTCTGTGGGTAGAACCATTTTGGTGGCTGGATTAATGATGGTACAATGTTGAATGTCGAGCTCAGGAGTGGACAGGATAACCTCATATCCTGTGCGTCTGGCCTGTGTCAAAATGAATCTGGGACTTGTCAGCAGGGCATGAAGCTGGTGAGAGGTATACAAAGTTATAGGATGTCCCATTGTTAATGAGGATGCTTTTTGAAATGCAAAGACAGCTGCGGCTAGCCCCTGATAACAGGGTGGCAAACTGGCCTCTATGTTATCGAGCTTAGTGCTATAATATGCTAGTGGTTGTTTACCTGTGGGTGTGTCTTGCATCAGGACGGCACATGCAAACCCATATTTCTCTGCTACGTAGAGATGAAAAGGTTTGGAGTAGTTAGGAGTGCTTAACGCTGGAGCGGATTGCATGTCTATTTTTAAAGCGTGGAACGCACCTTCTGCTTCCTCTGTCCAGGACAGCTGTGTTGTGTTGTTGGTCTGTCCTGCTGTTCTTACTAAAGCTCTGAGTAGAGCAGTTTTTATAGCATAGTCACAAATCCATGGCCGACTGTATCCTGTCATGCCGAGAAAAGACAGCATTTGGCCCACCGTCTGCAGCTGAGGAGCCTTACTTACTGCCTCTATCTGAGATGGGGCAATGCACTTTTTATCCCCACTCAACTGTCTGCCCAAGTACTGCAATTTGTCTTTACTGACCTTGTGTCCCCCCTCTAGCTACAGACAAGCAAATCATCTGCATATTGTAATACAGTGCTTGGTACGTTCAAATTAGCTTGGTCCTGCGTCAACACTCGGTTAAAGATCAACGGGGAATGCGAGAAGCCTTGAGAAAGTCTGGAATATACGTATTGCTGACCTTCATAAGTGAATGCAAACAAATATTGATAGTCTAGGTGTAGTGGTACACTGAAAAAAGCAGAACACAAATCAATGACCACTGTGTGTCGGGTGGTATGTTTGAAAGCAACGTGTGTGGATCTGGCACATGTGGCGTCTCTGGTTCCACCACTGCATTAACTGCTCTTAGGTCATGCACTAAATTATAACTGAGAAATTTGGTTTCTTGATTGTAAAAATGGGCGTGTTGCAGGGACTTTTGGCCAGAGTTTTGACCAGAACTCCGGCTTTTACCAAGCTCTCAATTGTGGGTTGGATACCGTCAATGGAATGCTGCTGGAGAGGATACTGCCTCTGGTATGGTAGGCTAGCATGTGGTTTTGGTGTGATGCGAAGCCTATGTCTGTTTTATGTGCTGTGGTGGAACTTTACTCAACAACTGTGCGTGTTCTTCTGTGACTGCCATCTGAGTGGGAGTACATGTGTCGTGGGTAACCACTCTCGCACCTGAATTGCACGTCTGACCATAGGACCCAGATGATGAGACTCATGACCTTCTGCTATCATCAGTGTAACGTGTGGCGCAGAATTTGGCATCTGAAACCATCCTGCCAATTCTTCTGGGAGGCAGACGGCTGCTGCCACACCTTGAGGTCCTAAATACATGTCTTCACTATTGATCAGGCATGTTTTTTTATTGAGCACTGTGTCCCAGCATTCTTGATCATCTACATGAGTCTGGTCTGCGTCATACATGAGCGTGCAATGCAGTGGCAGAGTGGGAGTATGTCCTGTGTCAAAATGTAACCTGACCCATGGTTCCCACTGAGTCCATGTCTGTTTGAGGTGTCTTCTGGTGTCAGTCGGAGCCAGTAGACCAACACCTGTGGTGTCTCTGTGGTGTTCATGGGCAGCTGTGGCATCATGCTTTGTGGGGGGTCTTCAGAGAAGTCTAAATATAGTCCATCTTGAGTACACATGATCTTAGTTTTGAGAGGACACAATATATCTGTGCCCAGAAGGTTCACTGGTGTATGAGCTGAGTAGAGTAGGGGTGCTAATATGACTTTACCGGCAATGAGCATTGGAATGGGCTCTGTCATTGGTATGACTTGTGATTTCCCAGAGAAGCCTATGGTCTTGATGGATGACTTAGAGAGGGGGAGTTTGGAGCCTTCTTTCCCAATGCATGAATATGTGGCCCCTGTGTCCACCATAAAGGAATATGCTTGTTGGTTCGTCATGTGGCTGTAAAGAAATGACTGGTGACATTACTTTCCCCTCAGGCTTCTCTGGGCAGCCCTACCATGGGCACCCTATCTCCATGTTCGGCCAATTTTCTGCTGGACGTTCATGACAGCTCTCGAGTGTTGGCTGCCTGCTCTTGTTAGCAGCACTTTTGATTTCTGTGCATTGCGCATCTCACCTAATCTGTCAGATGGACGGCACTGCATTGAACGCGTAAAACGTCCGAGACGATGAGGAGACACAAACAGACTGTTGTTACGAGAATCCTTTTGGATTTTTACATTGGATACCCTGTCCCAAAAAGCATGAGGACTCCATCCAACCTTTTCTGTAGTTGATAATTGTTAACACCTGATGTGATATATGTATTATTTTTTAACCTGATGTTGCCTAATATATTTTTGATATAGATATCATCAGTGATCAATTGTGTACGTTTACAATAGTCTAAGTATAATGTGTGCAAATATTTTTGTGAATGACCACCCATGACAACTACAGAAAATGATGAATGCGGAAGTCCTCATTCATGCCTTTGGGGGACAGGGTATCCAAAGGAATGAATGAGGACTTCTCCATTCATCATTTCATGTAGACTCCCACTCACCAGTGGCTTACCAGTGGGAGTCTACATATATGGGTGAAAAACACATTATTTGTAAGATGACCTGATGAAGAGCTGACACACTGGAAACGTCTAACGTCTATCTTATGATTTAATAGCATGCAGTAATTTCTACAGTCAATGTTTGATTTGACTTTTCTTTATCATTCATTGGAGGGCTTTTTTCAGCCTAGGACACATATGTGACTACCTCTGCTTTTCAAAATATGAGGTTTTAACACAGATTGGATACAAAATACATGTGGAAACATGATCAATAGGATATTCAAAGGATGTATAGAATTTTGCATAGTGGTATATGTTTGTTGTGCTTGTTATGAAGAAAAGGAACAAAATACATTAAAACAACATTAAACAAAGACAATATTATGATTATCATAGTTTTAAAATGTATTAATGACAAAAGTACATGTGTGGTCTATTTGTGGTCTGTTCCTTGCACAGTCATCTTGCCAATGATTTCTCATAACTCTTTGCCTCTGAAAAACCTTTGTTTGGTGAACCGCGTAGCCCAGACACTTAACCCCCTATCCCAACAAGAATCGTGAAAACCATATCCCGAGACATGAACAGCATAATAGAGAGGTAAGGGCTAAGCGGTAGGGGCAAGGGGTGTATTGCAGGACTTCTCTGAGGGTCCTTGCCTAAGACAGTAAGGATTCTTCTTGATTTTACTGTATGATAACAGTAAACTCAGTTAAACACAGTTTAAACTGGATGAAATAACTGGTGATGTAACAGTTATAAATTTTAAGTTCTAGATTACGAGTAATGTCTAAGTGGTTACATCTTAGTACATATAAATGTACATGTGCTATCTGCACCACTGAACACACTGGTAACAAGGTGTAGCTGTACCTGTAGCTGTCGTAGTTGCAGTAGTTAAAATCTGAGCATGTGTAGAGCTCATCGTAATTTGCTGAGATGTTTCATTTTAACATTTGTGCCACAGAAAAATAATTAATGGGCAAAGCTGATGCAGAGTCGTTCTACTGTACCCCATGGGATGTCAAAAATAAATGCCCAAGAAAAACAATCATTTAATGATGCTTTAATCCTGACCCTCTTTTCTTTTCCTCTTACCTTACTTAGACCCACTGAAATCCTCCTAAGCAGAAAACCACAGAAGAAGTGACTGGAAAGAAAGATGGACTCTATCTCTATGATGGGCAGCAGGAGCCCTGTGTTCCTCACAGCCCCATCCTCCCACCACCTCCGACACACGCAGACCTGTTTCCTGCCCAATGGCACAAAGAGCCGAATTGGAGATGCAGAGACTGCCCATCTGCTTGCCCAGCCCGTAGTGGCCATCCTGGGCTCAGGTGACTTCTCCAAGTGCCTGACCATCCGTCTGCTGCGCTGTGGCTTCCAGGTGGTGGTGGGTAGCCGCCATCCCAAACTGGCAGCCCAGTCATTTCCTCATGTGGTGGACGTGACCCACCATGAAGATGCTGTGGGGAAGGCCGGCATTGTGTTCCTGGCAATCCGCCGTGAGCACTACTCTTTCCTGTGGGACCTCAAGCATCTACTGGAAGGTAGATAACAACACACATACACACTTAGGACACTACCAGTTAATTTTAACAATTTAAACAATTTAAACACCAAATTGTAGTCAATGAACAGCAATTTGACATGACTCCTGTTTTTTTCCAGGTGAGTTATGGTGGTGTAGAGGATGTGTGCTGTGGTGTCCTCTGTAGATTGGTTGGGACAGTAGACAGACTGTAGTGGGTCCGGTGTGCTGGTTAGTGAGGAGCAGGTGCAATCCTTAACCAGTCATTGAAAGCACTTCATCACTACAGAGGTGAGAGCCACTGGGTGGTCGTCGCTCTGGACTCATTGAGTTCAGTGATGTCATCAGTGACATTGATGGTTTTGTCCTAGAATTCTCTCCAGGCTGCATCATGTAGTGCAGACTATAGGGCAGCCTCTTATTGGTCTGACCATTTCCAGACCTCTTGCGTCACTGGGGGCATACACCATTGTTTGTTTACATTCTTTGATCAGAGAGCGGGTTCTCCACCAATCGGAAGATCAGTGGCTCCTCCAGTCTGTGTGACGAAGTATCCTTGAGCAAGATACTGAACCCCAAATTGAGTGTGTCAAAAACTGAGTAGCAGGTGGCACCTTGTATGGTCGCCTCAGCCACCAGTGTATGAATGTGTGTGTGAATGTGTGATGGTGACTCATAGAGTAAAAGGCGCTTTGAGTGGTCGGATGACTAGAAAAGTGCTTAGGCTGTGCAATTAACTGTGATCGTGATTACGATTTTGAGGTCAAATGATTTCAAAATTAATGAAATCCAGGGTAAACGATGTTTGGTCATGGACGCCTGGAGATGTTATTTTGTCTTATATGGAAGCAATACCGCCCCCTTCTCTCCTCCTCTCTTTTTACGTCACAGGCCAGTCAAGTAGGTGAACTACGAATAATATGAGGAGCAGGTGATCGCGGAAAATTTCAAAAACAGCGTGCGGAGAGAGAGGATGTTCTATGTGTGTGTGTGTGTGTTTGTGTGTGTGCGTGTGTGTATGTGTGTGCGTGTGCATCGGGGCCGAATGCCGCCATGCACAACAGAGGAGAATTGTAAACGCGCGACCATGTAGATACAGAAATGACATGCCGTTGTGTAAACAATATAAGTCATCTTTGCATAATCATTTGCTGTGATTTCAATTTTGACGAAAATAATCGTGATTATGATTTTTTTCCATGAGCAGGCAGCCCTAAAAGGTGTTATACAAATGGTCCAACAGGTCCAACAGAATGGCTGTATTGTGGCTCTTACCGAATGAGGGTATAACAGTGGTCCAGAGTGTTTATTTCCCTTGTGGCACAATCAGTATGTATCAGGTAGCCTGATTTCAAGTTTATTTCTTTCAGTAACGTTATATTCTGTCATCCTTGTATGCGGTGCTTGATCTTTTAACTTTTGGGTTCACGATGCTGAGCCGCTGTATAGCCTCTACAATTCTCTGGAAGAACCTATATGGGGTTCTTCCAGAGAATTTCTTAGGGGTGTGTATTGGCAAGAATCTGGCAATACGATACGTATTATGATACAGGGGCAACGATACGATATATTGCGATATATTGCAATTCTACAAGCAACACAATATATTGTGATTTTTTTAAAAGATTTTAATTATATTGAAATAGCTGTTAGATGCTTAACATCTGGGTGAATGAATACAGCTTACTGGGATCTGCATTTGTATTTACAGAACTTAAGTAAAAAGAAAACCATATAGGTTCTTGCAGTACTTCTTAGTTTAGAAAATATAAAACTCTGTAAACAGTGTTAGATACAGACAAATAGTTATCAAAAAGAAATGCATAATATGCAGTCCCTGTACCATCAAACATAACTACTTTTTGTGCAATCTCAACAAAGAAATTAACGTACCTCTACATAAGTCAAAAATAAAAGTGCATGTAGCTTTAGCTTAAAGCAGCTGTGCGGAACTTTTTACCATTAATAAAACTGTCCCTAGTTCGTATCACCCCTGTACGTCCAGTGGCTGGGTCTCAGTGTTTAGCATTGCGCCTATAGGGGGTCAGTACGTCCTGTGCTGTGATACGCGGAGGGAGCAGGCACAGACGTAGCTTGTAAACAAAACTCAGCTGTTTATTTAGCCTAGCGATATCTATAGCACTATAGGACTATAGCAGCTGCAATGGCCGACTTTGAACGCAATTTTGAAGAGATTCTTGTAGCGGACACAGATTCAGAGCCATACCTGTTTGAGCTGGAGTACACAGATGAGGAACTCCATGTGTTGAATGCTGAGCAGGCAAGCAGTGTGGCTGAATCCTCCGCTCCCATTTTGCTGCACAGAATGGGATTTGGTGCTACCATCGTTAGGGAGAAAACCGCCGCAGAGGGTGCATCACAAGGAATGAAAACTTTGCAGCAATCACTGATCCTGGCGTGATTGAAACTTTTTTTTCATGTTCCTAAGATGAATTGGAAAAAACGCCCCAGGCCTGCAGGAGCTGATGGACAGCTTTAAGTCAGGTGCATAATATCGTCCGTGTCGTCTCTTTGTTTGCTTTTACTGAGTGACCTAGCGTACCTGTCCCAGAGTCAGCTGCAGCTGTTGCTCACCGGTGTAACCCTCCGCGCAAGATGTACTGAGTGCCATGCTAACCGCTGTCACAATATGACAATGATAGAGAAAGGGCATAACTCCCAAATTGTCGGAGTATTCTTTTCACATAATAATGCGGACTCAGCAGATGACTTGTTAACTGTTTATTCCTCCTTACACCGAACATGCACGGCTGCTTCTCATTGTTTCCAGTAGCACAACAACGGTTACTACATTACCCAGAATAACTTGAGGCTCACACTACTACAGTAGCCTTAGTAGCTCAAAATACACAACAGATTAGATTAGATAAGAACAGAAACACGACAGGAGAATTTACTGAATAATTTTGCTGTTTCCACTAATTACTTGGATGGACCTGATGTTAGTTAATCCTCTCACTCTCCAAAACAAATGCAGTCAGAATTTTACTTTTTTAAAATTTATTTATTTATTTTTTTATTGTGCAATATAACATTACAGTGACAACACAAACAACAACAAACAACAACAACAACAACAACATTTGTGGTTTTGTGTGTGCGTGTGTGTGTGTG
The DNA here is from genome assembly GCA_026686955.1 of Epinephelus cyanopodus. Taxonomy (NCBI): domain Eukaryota; kingdom Metazoa; phylum Chordata; class Actinopteri; order Perciformes; family Serranidae; genus Epinephelus; species Epinephelus cyanopodus. The sequence continues at coordinate 35,309,054 of CM048935.1, forward strand.
ATTTGATATATATATGTGTGTGTATATATATATATATATATATATATATATATATATATATATATATATATATATATAATATTAATATTAATAATAATAATATTAATAGTAATGAATATTATAATTAATCTAGGCAAACAGAATATAATAATAATAATAATAATAATAATAATAATAATAATAAAATGAGTAAACAGAATGAAGTAAACAAACAAACAAACAAGAAATAAAAATAAATAAATAAGAAAATTAAAAGAAAGAAGCAAAATGCAAAACAGAAATACCACAATGCAACTTATAATTTTTGCAATAATAATAGTAAAAATAATAACAATATTCAATATTAATAAATTTATACAATGCCTCAGGTCCCTACCCACCCGCACAGTACCAGCCTGCAGCCCCCAACACCCCCGGACTCCCCCCTCCACTCCCACGTGCCCCGGACTGTATGCGGCACAACACCTTACCCTATGTCTAGATGTATATATAGTCTTTATTATATATATATGTATATATACATACATATATATGTAGGCTACTGTGCATTCGTTTTTCGGCACTACCTTGTTCTCTATAGCTGAATTACTCCTGTGTGAGATCAATAAAGTTCTTATCTTAGCCATCTGAGAAGATCAAATACATTGTTTTTGGTACCTAACTGTTTCCCAAGTATATTTGTGTGTGTGTGTGTGTGTGTGTGTGTGTGTGTGTGTGTGTGTGTGTGTGTGTGTGTGTGTGTGAATGAATAAACGAGAGGCTTCAACGTAAATTTCTTTGTAGAAAGGTTTTATGAAATTAAGTCCATCCACTTGTATTGGTTTACAGCGCAGCCTTGCCACATCCAATATGGCGGTGACGTTGACGTATCGTAGCAGCGGGCAAACCCACTTGATGCGGCGTCTACGTATATACAGTACAGGCCAAAAGTTTGGACACACCTTCTCATTCAATGCGTTTTCTTTATTTTCATGACTATTTACATTGTAGATTCTCACTGAAGGCATCAAAACTATGAATGAACACATGTGGAGTTATGTACTTAACAAAAAAGGTGAAATAACTGAAAACATGTTTGATATTCTAGTTTCTTCAAAATAGCCACCCTTTGCTCTGATTACTGCTTTGCATACTCTTGGCATTCTCTCCATGAGCTTCAAGAGGTAGTCACCTGAAATGGTTTTCCAGCAGTCTTGAAGGAGTTCCCAGAGGTGTTTAGCACTTGTTGGCCCCTTTGCCTTCACTCTGCGGTCCAGCTCACCCAAAACTATCTCGATTGGGTTCAGGTCCAGTGACTGTGAAGGCCAGGTCATCTGACGCAGCACTCCATCACTCTCCTTCTTGGTCAAATAGCCCTTACACAGCCTGGAGGTGTGTTTGGGGTCATTGTCTTGTTGAAAAATAAATGATCGTCCAACTAAACGCAAACCGGATGGGATGGCATGTCGCTGCAGGATGCTGTGGTAGCCATGCTGGTTCAGTGTGCCTTCAATTTTGAATAAATCCCCAACAGTGTCACCAGCAAAACACCCCCACACCATCACACCTCCTCCTCCATGCTTCACAGTGGGAACCAGGCATGTGGAATCCATCCGTTCACCTTTTCTGCGTCTCACAAAGACACGGCGGTTGGAACCAAAGATCTCAAATTTGGACTCATCAGACCAAAGCACAGATTTCCACTGGTCTGATGTCCATTCCTTGTGTTTCTTGGCCCAAAAAAATCTCTTCTGCTTGTTGCCTCTCCTTAGCAGTGGTTTCCTAGCAGCTATTTGACCATGAAGGCCTGATTCGCGCAGTCTCCTCTTAACAGTTGTTCTAGAGATGGGTCTGCTTGCTAGAACTCTGTGTGGCATTCATCTGGTCTCTGATCTGAGCTGCTGTTAACTTGCGATTTCTGAGGCTGGTGACTCGGATGAACTTATCCTCAGAAGCAGAGGTGACTCTTGGTCTTCCTTTCCTGGGTCGGTCCTCATGTGTGTGCCAGCTTCGTTGTAGCACTTGATGGTTTTTGCGACTCCACTTGGGGACACAAAGTTTTTGCAATTTTCCGGACTGACTGACCTTCATTTCTTAAAGTAATGATGGCCACTCGTTTTTCTTTAGTTAGCTGATTGGTTCTTGCCATAATATGAATTTTAACAGTTGTCCAATAGGGCTGTCGGCTGTGTATTATCCTGACTTCTGCACAACATAACTGATGGTCCCAACCCCATTGATAAAGCAAGGAATTCCACTAATTAACCCTGATAAGGCACACCTGTGAAGTGAAAACCATTTCAGGTGACTACCTCTTGAAGCTCATGGAGAGAATGCCAAGAGTGTGCAAAGCAGTAATCAGAGCAAAGGGTGGCTATTTTGAAGAAACTAGAATATCAAACATGTTTTCAGTTATTTCACCTTTTTTGTTAAGTACATAACTCCACATGTGTTCATTCATAGTTTTGATGCCTTCAGTGAGAATCTACAATGTAAATAGTCATGAAAATAAAGAAAACGCATTGAATGAGAAGGTGTGTACAAACATTTGGCCTGTACTGTATATACATATAGAGACAGTATTTTAAGAAGTGTGTGCTTTCTAATGTGGTGCATTAAAAACGAGGAGAAGGGTTGTCATGAACTGTAATCTGATTTGATTGTGTCCCCTCTCTTCTTCCTAAACTAGTGTGATGTGCATTAAAAAAGGTGATGTGCCACCTGAAAACAGTCGGAATTTTACGACACCAGGCTGTGGGTGTCATACCGCTTCGGCCAAAGGGGCGCTATAATCAACGAAAACGAAAAATTCCGCACAGCTGCTTTAACATGAAGAAAATAAAATTATGTAAACAATGTTACATTCATATTTTTAGATACTGCTACTGCAGAGGTCCACAATCAGTTGTAGTATAGAGGAGTTTTTGGTTTTCAAGTAGTTATCAAAAGAAAATAATGGCCTCTGCACCATCAACCATCACAACACTTTTCTGTTATCTCAAAGAAATTAACATGTACCTCTCTATGTCAAAAATGAAAGTGCCTGTAGGATTCTTAAAATAAACATTAACAAAAATGTTCACTGTTATTAACAACAGAAAATACAAAGCCCTGCAACTAGTGATGGCAGAATGAGACCTCATGAAGCATTTTCTTTATTTTCTGAGCCCACTAGATGGCGCTTTTTCATCAAAATGTTGAAAACACACTGAATTGCTATTCTTTGAGCTTCTCTCTTTAAACCAAGATCACCATCTAGTGGGCTCAGAAAATAAAGAAAATGCTTCATGAGGCTTCATTTGACCAGCAACTTCCACCATCATAACACTTTTTCTGTGCAATCTGAATAAAGGAATTTACCTAGCTATGTAAATAAAAGAGCTTGCAGAACTCCTAAAAAAGTAAACAAAAAAAAAAAAAACATTCTCAGATACTGGATTTTACATGTTGTTACAGTTTGTATGTCAGTGCTTATTTTTTAATCTCAAGGTTTTTGTGCAGGAAGACAAGTTGGTTCACATGTCCAGCTTTAAGAACACTTCTCTGAGCATTCACTATGTCTCCTGTAGAAGAGAAAACTCTCTCCGCAGAGACGCTTGTGCCAGGAATGCACAGGGAGCACTTTGCTACTCTGGATAGGTGAGGGTACTCCTGTTCATGTCCTCTCCACCTACTGAGAGGATTTCCTGTGAGAGGCAAAGGGATTTCATCTCTAAACCTCTTGATCTCAGCTGTGGCAGCATCATCTGCAGATTTTGGTGCTGTATTGTCTGAGTTAGTGGGAAATGTAGCTCCAAGCAGGTTGGCCAATCCACATGAGGTCCTTGGTCTCTTCAGGGGTGGCTGAGGAATGGAGGCAGGGCTGTCCTCAATAGGTGGGTGATCAACTTCATCTGGGACATACTCCTCCACTTGTTTGTCCTCTTTCTGCTGAAAAACATCAAAATATCAAATCCAACTAGTATTAGTGTCAGAGAAAGCCAAAATTCAAATCAAAGATTCATCCTATTCTACACTTCTTTTTGTATTTAATACATAATTATCCAAGTGCAACTATTAACTATGTCATTAATTTCCTTAATTTACTCAGATTTGCACTGTTAGAATTTAAATGTATTTTTTCCAAGTCTAATTCATTAACTTTTTCAAGTCTAATTTATTCATTTATTTACTTACATTCTTAGCAGTTAGCTGTTCACTGGCTATGGTGCTGTGCCTAAAAAAAGCTGTCATGGGTCTGATCCTGCCGAGGAGTCGCACCACTGTTGGTATTTTCAGTGCTTTCTGTGAGGCGAGATTCAGACTGTGTGCACTGTATGTGCCACACTTCTGCAAGTCAAGCTGCGACAGTCATATTGGATGCGTTATCTGTAACAACAACGGGATCCTTTGCACCCAATCCCCATTCAGTCACAACCTAATTTAGTAACACAGCAATGTTTTCCCCTGTGTGACTGACATGCATGGCTTGGGTTTGCAGAACATGGGACTTAAGGTTCCACTCGTCACTTATGTGATGTGCTCAGTGGCCCTCGAAGTCCAGGCGTCGCATGTCAAAGCGACTCTCTCTGCTGAGCTGTGAGAGCCCAGCACCGTTGCTTTGACTTCGTTGTACAACTTCGGCAGGGAGATGTCCGTGATGTGTTGTCGCGAAGGTATGATGTAGCGGGGCTCCAGTGTTGTAATCATCTTACGAAACCCCTCATTCTCCACGACACTCAGAGGGCGCATGTCTTTACAAATGAAACAGTACTGACTGCGTTGTTGTGGTAGCATGAGTTGAGGCCGCTGGTAGTTTCGAAAAGTGAACATTTTCCATAGTCTGTTGACCTACATCCACTTGTCGTTGTTTCACGTTAGCATGTAATGCTACGTCGTCATGGTGCCTCGTCAGATGTGCTCGCAAATTTGTCGTGTTGCCAGAGTATTTGACTCTGGCATTGCAGAGTTTACAGACTGCATGGCTCTTGTCGAAGTCTTTACTGCCTTCCTTAGTTCTGAATCCAAAATGTGTCCACACATAGGCTGCGTCCAAAAGGCCCAGTAGTATGGATTGTAGTAGACCAAATTAGTATGCAGTATGTCCGAAACCGTAGTAGGGAGGAGTAGTATGCTACCACCCCTACTAAACTCACCTACATTGTAGTATGATGGCAGAGCATATTGCAGGGCTACTACCTACCCAAAATACACCACGGGCTTCTTCTTCTTGATTTTTTAGGAAAGGCAGTTTTAAGGCAAAATCTTACTTTGAAAGGGCAATTATCTCACTTCCTGTTGGATTTAGGTCAGGGGTATCAGCGGTGATTTTTATGTCTTCATGAGACGAACACGGCAGTGTTGGTTTGATGTTTCTACGACGTTCCTACAGGCCGTAGCGGCCATTTTAGTGTGCCTAGGTGGCGCTAGAGAGCTCATTTTGGCACTTTGGGGGTTAATTTCATGATTTTCTAAAATTTTTCACCGGTTCTGATGTGTTGTTTTTAAATGATTTTTGTCATTTATATTTACTTTTATCTTAAGGACATTATGTCTACACCTGTCGTATGAATTGTGCTATATATTTGACATAACAATAACATCAGTTCAGTGTAAATGCAAACATCAGCTGCTGATTACTTAACTGTAAGGTTACTGTTCAAATCAAACAGTCTAATGTTAGCTTACTGGTAACATTAACATTAATACTAGATAGCTAACCTTACTGACCTAGGTTGAATTCCCTCTTGCAGTTGTAGCTGCCATGAGGTCAGAGGCTGGCGGCTCTGTGCTTTGTGTGTGTGTGCAGCCAGTTTCATTTTCATTGCTGTTCATTTTTACGTTAGTAGGGTGTTTTAATGCCTCCGTGCTGGCGATAGCAGTGGCTGTAGGCATTATGATTTTGGGTTGTCCATATGTCCTTCGTTCGTATGTACCTAAGTCTGTCTATCCATATATCCACCCCTCACATCCTTGCGAACACAATATCTCAAGAATACCTCAAGGGAATTTCTTCAAATTTGGCACAAATGTCCACTTGGACTGAAGAATAAACTAATGAGAACTTTGTGTTGAAAGGTTGCAGGTCAAGGTCAGTGTGACCTCATAAAATATGTTTTTGGCCGTAGCCCAAGAATTCATGTGCTAATTATGACAACATTTCACACAAATGTCTGACAGGATAATATGATGGAGTGATGATATTTTATATCCAAAGGGTCAAAGGTCAACTTCACTGTGACATCAGAATGTTCTGCATAAAACATTTTTTCTAGCCATTATTCAGCATATCTCAGGAAGAGAAGAGGAGACATTTGGTCAGATACTGAATTGGTGACACTAATCTTGGATGTCCACCTTGAAACTGTGCTGATTTTATAGATCTTCTGTGTTTGTAGCATCCATCACTTTATAGACATGGATGTTAACTGTAAGAGAAACTTGACCAGTGCGCGGGGCATTAATTCTAGTTTTGACCTGCGAGGCCACTTGGTTTTGTTCAAGAAACATTTTGAAAATTCATTTTTAAAGAATCCACTGTGATTTAGCCTAGATGGATGCTCACACACAAGGCTTGGCTGGTGGCCTGGTTTGCATTAGAGGTGCTCCTTGCATGCGCTCTCCCCACACTTTATCATATTTAGAGCAGACTCATTGTAACAAAGGTAGAAATTGAAATAAAGTAAAAACAGACCACTGACTCAAAAATACACGCAAGTAAAAAGCAGACGTACAGTTTCAAAAAAGGAACATAAAAAGCACTCACCCACTCCTGATTGTGGCTGATAGTCCAAGCTTAGTATGTATTTAATGTCTTTAACTACGGTGTGTTTTTCTTGTTGTTATGCAGGAAAGATCCTTGTGGACGTGAGTAACAACAGGAGGGTGAACCAGTATCCAGAGTCTAATGCTGAGTATCTGGCTTCACTGCTGCCAGACTCTATTACGGTCAAAGGCTTCAATGTCATCTCAGCCTGGGCCATGCAACAGAGCTGCCCCAAAGATGCCAGCACACAGGTAAAATTAAACATATTCTGTTCATTTAAAGAAACAAAAACAACCAACAAACTTAAGGTCCACTTACGAGCTTTTTCTGGACATTCCAATAAACTACTAGAATTGTTTGTTCAGTCATCGCCCAGTTATCATCAAGTCACTTAGTGACTTGGCAGTGAGGACCCTGGACAGGTAACTGGATGAACAATCTGTGAATACCAGACCAAAACCACTTTCAGCATCCTTTGGGACGAGGTCAGAGGTTAGTGACCAGGAGTCAGTACATGGCCGGAGAAAGATCAAGGTTATTAACATCTGACGCCAAAGAATAGGAGTTATCTTCACACATATACGACCACTTCCTATCACGTGACTTAAGCTCCACACTTACCGTAGGTCATGTGATGACCCCTTAGCCAGCTTCATGACAACTGAGCAAGCTCCATTTCCAGAAGAAAGCCACAACTTGTGGTTAAAAGTTCCAAAACAACATAGTAAATGATAGGGCTGTAGTCTCCTGGTCGACTAGTCGATTATTTGGTCGCTATGCTCTCGTCCTATCAAATTCTCATTAGTCGAATAATCACTGTGTTAGTTTCATAAGGAGAAAAGTGCTACATCAACAGCTTTCCAGGATTAATCCAATTCCTGCGGTGGGGGGACAGGCTAAGTTACCTGTGAAAATAGGGGTGTTTTCAAAACACCCCTGTTGTTGACAGAAGGTTGAACTCAGCTCCAGCGTAGCAGTGACGCAGACCTCTGTTTCTGTAAACTGACACCCTTTCCCTCAGTGGAAACGAAGCTTGTGAAGACAGTGAAGCCTCCACTAAAATAGCATTTTAAGTCTTGTGTGTGATTTATCCTTAAGGGATTTATATTTCGGGATTTATGGCTTCTTATGAACAGAGAAAATCTCTGCTTGTTGCTGGGCTAATGTATACAATGTAAAATACCAGAGGCTGGCACTGTTAACGTTAGCATGTTGTATTTGCTTGGGAAACGTGTTTAGTATAAGACAGTTTGTCAGTGAATGTTGTGAGTTGTAATGGAGCCAAATTATGTACCGTTACCTTTGTTACATGTTGCTGTTGTCCCTGGTTTTATATGAGAAGAGGAAAAGACCGCTAGATGCTAGGCTAATTTATACAACACCATAGACTTGTGCTAATAACGTCAGCATGTTGTATTGGTGGGGGAAATGTGTGCAGATAAAGACAAGTGTTTTTCAGTTCTGCGATTTACTTTGAAGCCGATTTGCGTACTTGTGTTTGAAATTGTCCCTGTTAAGCCATATTTAATGTGTGTTTTGAATCAACTATATTAGGCTGACCAAACGTCCTCTTTTGCCATTTTGGCAGCACACTCCGGAGAACAGACATGTGACAACACACGACAGTAACACCAACCTCAAAACAGGTTAGTCCAACTTTTAGTTCCGTTACAGTTCCGTTACAGTTAGCTGGTTTGGAGACTTGAGGAGTCCAGCCTTACAGAGAAAAAATTGCAACACGTTTGTCCTCCAGAGCGTGCTACCAAAGTGCCTTGAGAAATTGCTTAGTTTACCGTTTCCTCGTCCCTTGGATATTTTTCGTGTCTATGAGAACATATGTTAAGATGTGGACATACACTTTAGGTGTCAACCTTAAATTCGGCGATGTGCTTTCCATTAATATAAATCAGACGGCACACACTTATCACACTAGTCCAGATGGAAATAGGTTTCAACGCGCAACCCCCGGATTTTTTTGTGGCACCTGATTTTTCTTAGTCCTTAAAGTGTCTATTTTCAGATTTTGCCAGGTACGGTACCAAGCTGAAATAATGTCCCAAAGGCTTAACCCTTTATTGCCCTTATTCCCAACCCGAAAAAGAAAAACAAGATATAGATAGCGGTATAACTTTTGAAGTAAACAACATACAGAGACAAGTAAATACAGTTTTCCATACAACTCTGACCCAAGGAATTCAATGAAATTATTATTATCATTATTATTATTATTATTATTATTATTATTATTATTATTTTTCACATTTGACAACATCTTGACTCTATTTCTGGACAAAAACAACAAAAAATGGCAAAAAAATGTTAATTTCGCAACCATAATTTCCTTTTTTTCAAGCACCTAAAGTGAAAAAAATTCACCACCTGTTTTTTTTTATCATTTAAGTGTCTATTTTAAGATTATACTGGCAAGCAGACTGAAATGATGTTCCATGGGGTTTATTTTTAACAGTTTATTACACCTATACCAAACCTGAAGAAATTTAAAATAGCTTAACTTTTGAAGTAAACAGGTTTCTATACAATTCAGACTCAAGGAATTCAATAAAATGGTTAGGACTAGCCTACTAACAGCATTTAAAACCATATTGACTATTTCTGGGAGGGAGGGGGACAAAAAAAAACAGAAGAAAAATACAGAAAAGGGCCTAATTCTGTAGGTAACTGAACATCAACTGCCAGCTTTGGTGTCAGTTGGGACAGTGAGCCTGCACCTTGCCTCCCACTGCTCTCTCTTTTCGAACAATTTCAAGAATAAGAAGAAAGTTTTATCATACATAAATGGAGTCTGCATGGATTTTCTTGACTAGCTAGCGATGCTAGCTAGCTAGCTAGTGCTAACGTTTTCTCTGTTTTCAGGCTGATTGAATACGCCTATACTTAAAAACCATGGCGAAAAGGAAAAAATGTAACACAGCTGAAGTGCCTCAAAAGAAGATACAAGCCCTATCATGTATTTTACATGTCCCCGCTCTTTCTGAGTATGGTCATTTTACCACACTTAGCGCATGCAAGGCAGGGCACAGTGAGAGGCTATCATATCTACACGGTATTCGTGATATGAGACTCTGTGAACCAGCCACTTCACCATACCGTATGAAAGATATTTGTGACCAGATACCACTGACAGTAGAGGGCTTGTCTTTGGATGAAACTGGCTATCACCAAAACTGCTACAAAAGCTTCACTGGAAAATTGGGTCATTTAAAAGTGTCAAAGGCTTCTGTATCTGGTCAATCATCATCGTCAATAAAGGACTCCCTACGCCGGCTCAAATCTCTGGCAAATCGAACTGAAAGGACCCTGCACTCCTTCTTGTTTCCAAATGAATGCATTTTCTGTGACAAAACAAAAAACAAGGTCAAGGGAAAAACTGAAAAGCTTACAAAGTTTCAGAGTTGGAAGCACACCAGCCTGGAAAGTCATCAAACGTAGAGCACAGGAATTGAATAAAGAGGCTCTTTACCGCAAGGTGCAGGGCAAGGACCTCTTTGCAATGGAAGCCAAGTATCATCCATCATGTAGGAACAATTTCAACACAGAGTATCAAAACCATGTACGTGGGAGAGAGAGGGCGGAAAAGGCAGCAGACTGCATTGACAGCCTGCAGGCTCAAAAGATGGCAGCACATGATAAGTCATATAATGTGGTAAAGGATTACATTCTTAGGAATGTGATTGAAAGCAAAGAAGCTAAGATCCCTGTCCAACTTGTATATGAAGAAACTGGAACATCAAGGTTTTCCTAATCCAGAATACCGCAGTGAGAAACTGATGAGACGGTTACAAGGAGACAAAGACATCTCTCATGAACTCATATTCTCTAGGGTCCCACACCGTGGATGTGTTGAGTTTTACCTTACATACAGCTCGAGCATTACCATAGATGAAGCCATTGTATGTGCTTTCAAACTTGGAACAGCTGACCAACTGCAAGAAGCAGCACTCACCCTTCATTCTTACATTATAAAGGCGTTCAAAGAGTCAAAGGAGCTGCCATGGGCCCCGACAGCACAGGAGCTGCATGCTGTGACGAAGGAGGAGCTGCTCCCAGAGCATCTTGTACAATTCCTGAGCTCAGTGGTGACAGGGACACTTGATGGAGAAAGTGTGAGAAGACACAGAGACTGGTCTATTCCATCACACAGGATGTGTGTTTGAGCAGCAACTAACAACAAGTGGAAACTTCCAAAGCACATCCTCCTCTGTGCCACACTTTGGCACCTCTATTGAAGCAAACAGGTGAGTAATCAGCTAATTTACTGCTAATGGGGTTCTACATTGTCATTGCTTAACTGTGTTTAATATAGGCAGTGGTCGAATTGTTAATTTTTAACAAGGTGGATGCAATATAGCTTTGATTTTTGCGTGCACACATCATCAAATATGACAGCACAGATGTGCAAAATTAATCAAGATAAAGAAAAATGGCATGACCTTTACCTGCTGCCTTTAAAAACACAAATAATGCAGTAGTATTGATATTGCAATACAGACAAAAAAACATTTCAGAGTATAAATAAGATTAGTTCTGAAACAGCTGTTAAAATTAATCTTAGAGTCACTCTTATCCTATAGACATTTCCTTAGCCAGTTATATTCTCTCCTCACCTGGGAAGACCCTGCATGATCATCCTTGCTGGCCTCTGGTCCACTGTCTCCTCCATGACCCTGCTCTTTATATTGTGGCAAATTCCCCAAGAATGCCAGCTTTATCCCTCTTGCTGAAAACCAAAGGTCATATGATGCCTCAATGTTGCAGTACAACACCCATCTCCTCTGCAGATGGTTAAGCAGCCGGGGCAGGCAGCAGGTGCCTGGATTTGGTGGATTTATTTCAAGCACAGGGGAAGTGCCTGCTAGGAAGTCTATAATTGACTTTTACACCCCCATCAACCAGCCCATTACAGACAATGCAGTGGTGTATAAGCTGCTCAAGAGGTCTGAGGCAGCAACAGAGGAGGATGGACAGCCGTACACTATCAACACGTTTGACCTAGGAGTGGTCATGAAGGCCTGTCCTATAGTATGGAAGTACGAGGAGGAATTCAATAAGCATGTGATCATCCTTGGCAAGTTCCACACAAACATGAATTACATAGGCAGGCTCACTGGGTGCAAGTGTCTTGGAGCTGGCTATGCAGAGATCCTACTAGAAGCTGGGCTCGCAACCAGTGGTTGCCTGAAAAACATCCTGAGTGGGACATCATATGCCAAGGCTCTCTTCAGTCTGAAGGTGGTCACAGAGGCACTTGAACGGTTGCTGATCAATGTTTTCCTGGATGAGGAGAAGGATCCCTCATTACTCAAGCTGATTCATCAATATATGCAATACCAAGACAAAGTACGCAGGGGCCACCTGGGCAAAACCGGCATGTTCTGGCTCTCTGTGATGGATCATGCAAGGCTGATCTTCATGATGGATTTTGCCGTGAAAACCAACAACTTTGAGCTCTTCCATCACTGCAACGGTGCCATGGCAGATCTCTTCTTTGCATATGATGGCCACAACTATGCAAGGTAATCTATGCACTCATTCTCTCAACCCTCAACAGAAAAAAGTAAGTGGGGCATGCATGTAGAATGAATTTTAATTATTATTTATTCTCTACAGATACCTGACCTGGTTTGAGGCTTTTCTTATAAACATTGAGCTTTCCCATCCTGGTACTCTTGATTTCATCAAACTTGGAGCCATTGCTGTTGCCAGGTCTCTGATCCCAGGGGCTCTCGCAGCAGTGGACAAGACCATGGAGGAGACGTTCATGAAGTTTGCCAGGTCTTCAGGTACATCAATGTGTGGACACAATCATAATTACCTCACTCACTCACTCACTCACTCATCTCACTCATCTCACTCACTCATCTCACTCACCATTTGTTTCACTCACTCAGTTTTGGTCACAGTACCAGAGATGCTGTGACCTTAATTTCGAATATGAACTATCATCCCTCTCTACATTGCAGGTGGTCTACTTGGCCTCTTCAACAACTTTGGCGCATACCAAAAGTGGTGCAGTACTTCTGCACGTGCTCAGCTCTATGAGCTGACTCTGGCCTCAGCCTGCCCAAATCAAGAAATCTGAAGAGGCAGTGCAGAGGGTCATCTCAGCCATCAAGGGCTTCACCAACCCCTGGATGATCCCTGACAAAAGCTGGCTCTACTCACTGGCATTTGGGGCACCTATAGATCAGAGGTTGAGGTTAGTCATAGACATATTTATTTGTAATGCGCACCCAACTACATTCTGTGACAAATGCCCCAGGCGCAGACCTGGGGAAGAGAGAGAGAGGAGAAACAACACAGAAGAAGACAACATTCACATCAACACGGAACCGGAAACTACACAGACTGCATACATGTATGTATTGTACAGGCTGACGCGTTGAAGGCTGAGGCTGCAGGCAGGGCTGCCAAGGAGCAGTTTATCCATGAAGGCTTTGTCTCCAAGAGGAAAGAGTTCTTGGACCGCCTCAAGAAGCTGAAGCTTAAGACTATGGATCACTGTAGCAAGAAGGTCAAACTTAAATCTGCGCAGGGGAAGGTGGATATTGATTCAACTGATTCACTAATTGGATACTTCATAACACAAAATACATTCATAAAAACGAAAAGCTCTGTTGTATTATTGCTTCACTCATTTCTTTATATTCCATTGTAGCTTTTTGTATACCAGGAGCAGAGCAACCTTGCCTTTCAGCTGCTTGTTAAGTCTCAGATGATGGAGATGCCCATCGACCTTGATGAACTCATGCGCTATCCGCCCTCACCTGTTCCTCATGCACTTGGCTCTCCTGATGACTATTTTGCCAAGACTAACAAGGCTACCATCCTTCACTATCTGCTTGAAGACAGGAATGAAGAAATATCCTATCCCAAGGATGCACTCTTCATACAGGATGGCAACGCCCTCTTCCACATGATGACAAACCTACCACCAACTTGTGGAGAGATCTGTATGCAGCTCTTGGACCAAATGATTGCAAAACACCATTTTGTCTTCTCCACGGATTGCTACCAGCCAGATTCGATCAAATGCCAGGAGAGGCTCAGACGTGGCTTCACTGAGAAGTATATAATTGATGGTCCACACACCCGCAAGCCATATGACTTCAAGGCGTTCCTCAGTAATGAGCTGAACAAGAAGCAGCTCTGTAACCTGCTTCTCAAGGTCTGGGGGAGCAATGAGGCAGCCTCCCGGATTGAGAAGTGCAAAAAAGCAGTGATGTGTGTTGAGGGGAGATCATATGACTTACCTTCAACAAATGGAAAAGTAAGTTCACAGAAGATGTGTGACTTTAGCAGTCACCGCATGCCCAATGCTATGAAAAAAATAAAAAAATATTTAGGCTCTACAATTATAGGTAGACCAAATGGCTCATGAAATGTGATTATTGTTATGTACAATTGCAGACCATAATTGGGCTCTTAAACATTTAAAGTCATACAGTTGTCTTATACTGTATTATTTGATACATTATGTAGTAGTATTTAGGCTCTTTATTTGTTACAGGTCCAGGCTTCAGAGATCCAGGCCCTGCGGTCCAACCAGGAGGAGACAGACAGCCATATTGTCCTGTACCTCCACCAGGCTGTCAAGTGGGGGTACAAGTCCAGCGTGGTGAGGACACCTGACACAGATATTCTGATGATCCTCCTCTACCATGCCAATAGGATCAACTTCTCCATTTACCTTGACCATGGCTCTGGCATACATCGCACACTCATAAATGTGACAGAACTGGCTGAGTCACTGGGCCCTGACTACTGCAGCACCCTGCTGGGATACTATGTCTTTTCTGGGGAAGACTGTACCAATGCTTTTAAAGGCAACGGAAAGGTGAATCCCTTGAAGAAGCTGCAGCAGAATCCGAAACTGCACAATGCTTTTAGGCAGCTTGGTGAAGACTGGCTGGTGACAGATGAGCTCCAACAGGAGATGGAGACCTTCACGTGCATCATGTATGGCCAAGCACGGATGAAGTCAGTTGATGCTGTGAGAGCCAAGATGCTGAGAAAAGTGGTGGGTGAGGACAAAGCTGGACTCAAAGTCCGAAGTAGACCTTGAACGCCTGCCTCCCCCCAAGATCTGTCTTATCCCGCATGTACAGTGACTTAACTTCAGAGTTGCCTGTTATAAGAGAGCAGACCAACCAATAATCGAGAGTCCAAATCCTTATGATCCAGGTATGGGCTGGGAGAAGATGGGAGACAAGGGGTGTTGGAACCCCTCTGGACAGTTGGACCCATCCTCCCTCCGTCTCTTGTCGAGGTACTGGCTCAGAAAGCAGAGTCAGAAGACAAAGAAGCTCTTGAGAAGGTGGCTGATGAGGAAGAGGAAGAGCTGGAGATGGAGAGAGATAGACCTTGAAGATCTCTTTAGTAATGATGAGGATGATGAGTAGTTTAGGTCTATAAATGTGCATACTCAATCGAATTTGTTCTGTTGTTGCTGTTTTTGTCTAGAAATAGAATAAAAACCATTCTTCATTCATTTGTCTCTGTGTTGTTGACTTCAAAAGTTAAGCTATTTTCAATTTCTTCAGGTTTGGTATAGGTGTAATAAACTGTTAAAAATAAACCCCATGGGACATCATTTCAGTCTGCTTGTCAGTATAATCTTAAAATAGACACTTAAATGATAAAAAAAACAGGTGGTGAATTTTTCTCACCTTAGGTGCTTGAAAAAAAGGAAAATATAGTTGCGAAATTAACTCTTTTTTTGGCCATTTTTTTGTTGTTTTTGTCCAGAAATAGAGTCAAGATGTTGTCAAATGTGAAAAATAATCATTTCATTGAATTCCTTGGGTCAGAGTTGTATGGAAAAGTGTATTTACTTGTCTCTGTATGTTGTTTACTTCAAAAGTTATGCCACTATCTATATCTTGTTTTTCTTTTTCGGGTTGGGGATAAGGGCATTAAAGGGTTAAAAATGAAGCCTTTGGGACATTATTTCAGCTTGGTACCTGGCAAAATCTGTTTATAAATCGATGATAATGTCCGGGTTTTACTTTTGTGTGTGTGTGTGTGTGTGTGTAATACCTGAGAGGCAGCCTTATTGGCAGATCTCCAACACTCACAGCAGCACAGCATTATTCTAAGCTTCCAAGATGCCAAAGCGCAAGTGCAGCTTCACAGATGAACTGCAGAAAAAATTCCCAACTAACCAACCTGACCCGGTCGGGATATCCACCTTATTTTTCACGGAAACACGGAGGCAAAACAGAACGCAGCCAGCTTCCGGATTTTTGTGCAACATTTCCAGTCCAGCACTCTTGACCGCTGTGTAAATGGGAATTGCCTTGTTGTTTACCTTGTTGAGTTTAGCTATGTATGTATGTTTAGCTATATATATACACATATATATGTGTATATATATATATATATATATATATATATATATATATATATATATATATACGTACATATATATATGTGTGTATATGTATATGTATATATATATATATATATATATATATATATATGTGTGTGTGTGTGTGTGAGTGTGTGTATGTCACATTTTTTTTTCATGTCGCTATATCACCGTTTAGACTAATCTGGTGTTTGTAAAGTCTATAAACACAATGAATGAACAAACATTACTATTTCTGTGTGTGTAACATGGTTATTGTAGATAAGCTGGGCTAACCATTAGTCGTTAGCGGTATCTGTAATAACTCAATAAACGCTCTGTGGAAAAAATATTTTTTCCAGCAGATGTCGTATCCGACAACGGGAGGCTTTTAACAGATCATGTCCTGATGTTAGCTTTGCTGTTGCTGTTAGCTGTCCCTGTCAGCTGCAGCCACTGATGCTTTCTAGACATTGCTGACTCGGGTGCTATCAGAGCCGATCCGCGCATCACTATGGCTTAATAATCAACTCAGTCAATAAAAATAACCCATCCTGTGTTAGGAGTGTATGTCGCTGATAGAAAGAAAGAAAGAAAGAAAGAAAAGGAAAAAAAGAGACAGAAAAGCAGTGTACACCTCACATTTATTTCTCACAGTTGTGCACATTTGGCTGGCATGCAGAAGCACCATCTGTGTTTACTGTGTGTCCAGGGTGCGAGCTGCAGCTTCAGCTGCTCAGGTAGAGAGGCTGTGTAGCCCAGTGTGTTTTTCGCTGATTCGGTTCTGCAGGTTTTCTGCTGGTACACTGGAGACGGGGATCAAGCAGTTTATCTCACTTGGGATAGATTGTGTTTTTTGGTTCATAGTTTTTGATTGACATGCAATTTATTCGCGTTTGGAGGGAATTATTTTTACTGGCAATTGTCGGATAACGGATAGATGAGCACAGTTATCTATATAAAATACACAGTCTAACTAACTAACTAACTGATTGACTAACATAAACAATCGAAAACTGAAAAAAGTAGCTTGCACCGCTAGCTCCGGTAAGGGAAAGCATGAGGGAAAGCGGCTGACCGGAAGTCACGCACAAAAACACGGAAGTTGATCACTATTTACTTCCGTGTTTGAAAATAAGGTGGATATGAAGGTGGATATGAAGCTCTGATTATTTTGTCAGACTTCTTTCCGAATAGTCAAGAATGAATTTTCATAATCAAATATTGCTTTAAAGAATACTGTAGCTGGGGTGTCGGTGGCTTAGTGGGTAGCGCAGGCGCCTCATGTACAAGGCTGTTGCCGCAGTGGCCTGAGTTCAAATCCAGCCTGTGGCCCTTTGCTGCATGTCATCCCCCATCTCTCTCACCCCCTTTCACGCTTACCTGTCCTGTCCATTAAAGGCAAAAATGCCCAAAAATTAAAAAACAAAACAAAACTGTAGCTCATTTTGTTCAGGTTTAATATGTTTGGTTTGAGTAAAAGTTAAAACAAGTCAGTATGCATTGAAAAGAAGTGCAACAGCCTTAGTAAATTTCAAGGCTACAAGACATCCTAATTTGTTTGGATCTGCGTCTTCTATTGTAGTAGGACATGGAAGCCAACATGCTGTATGTTACAGAGACCAGAGTCCTGCCCAGGTCCATTTTTGAAAACCTGCACCTGCCAATAACCGTAAAGCTCCGTACCAGGGCCAACGCTTTACCCATCATCATGTCTAAGTCAAAGCTGTACCTGCCTGACCCGCACCTGTGATTAAACACACACAGTCTACAGTCATTCACAAGCTGGGTTCTCCATTCTTGAATTACAAATCCAGTGGAGGAAAAGTCTCTTTCACTGGCTGTGCTTGGTGCTGTGATGGCTAAAATATATACTATCACCATATATCCATATAATATCACTGAAACACCTTAAAGGGCCAGTGTGTAATATTTGGCATGGTTTATTATAAATCTGAATATTCTACCCATTAATATGTTTATATAAGTGTATAATCGCTATAAAAGAAAATTTGTTTGGTTTTCGTAGCCTTATAATTATGCTTTTATATATATTTATAGCAAGGGCCTTGCTTTAGAGAGATCGCCATCTTGCGCCACCATGTATGTACGGCAGACCGAGCGGACAATCCAGCCAGCCAGAGAACGCGTTTCGCGTGTATAAATAAACCAACAAAGACAGCGGAAGGAAGGAAGAAGGAGGAGGAAACAGCAGAGAGTGTAAGTAGTTCGGCGATAGAGAGCAGTGAAAAGTTTTTTTATTTATAAAGT
The DNA here is from genome assembly GCA_026686955.1 of Epinephelus cyanopodus. Taxonomy (NCBI): domain Eukaryota; kingdom Metazoa; phylum Chordata; class Actinopteri; order Perciformes; family Serranidae; genus Epinephelus; species Epinephelus cyanopodus. Next base: position 35,327,416 of record CM048935.1, read on the forward strand.
TTGCGGATGGACCACACTTACCACGCAACAGGAGAGAATGAACCCGAACCGTCATCTGCGAGGAAAAGAAGACGCAACTTCACTCCTTTTGATGCACTCTCTGCGGTGCTTTTCCTCCTGATGATATATCTCCCCAACGATGGTAGCTCCGAATCCCATTCTGTGCAGCAAAATGGGAGCAGAGGATTCAGCCTCTCTCCTTGCTCGCTCAGCTTCCAACACATGTATTTCCTCATCTGTGTACTCCGGCTCAAATAGGTATGGCTCTGGATCTGTGTCCGCTACAAGAAACTCTTCAAAATCGTGTTCAAAGTCGTCCATTGCAGCTGCTATAGTCCGGAGATATTGCTAGGCTAAATAAACAGCTGAGCTCTGTTTACAGGCTAAGCTGTCAGTCAGTGTGCGGGCTGGAGATCGGTGGAGCAGAGAGGGTAGGGGGTCCCCGCTAGGTGCTGTAAACGAGTATGTGCGTATTAAGTACGTGCGTTACGCTTGAAGAGTTTGAGACAGAGTCTTTTACCCCCTGGAGTGTTACCGGAGTTTCTGGAGTGCTCAAATAAACAGGCCTTTTTCCCGAACGCTACTCTGGTCTCCTGCTCATGAGGGATTCATTACAATATCGTAACATGGTTTAGATTACTAAATAAACGTTCACCTCGTCGCTAGATAGACCTACTCCTGAAAAATTCGTGTCTGTGCAAGCCTTTTTGTCCCTTCAAGGCCACGGTCATTTACCGAATGCAATCTAGAATTTGACCACTGATGTCACTGTTTTCAACGGTTTTCAACCCATTTTACACACTGGCCCTTTAAGCATGGTCCTTTTACACTCCATGCAGCATATGTACTGTCCAGCAATGCTGGGGTGATTCAGGAACGCTGCGGGAAACTCAGATTTGATCGTAAACACGTGTGTATGATCATGAATGCCAATCCATTGTAAAGTGACAGCGCGCTCCTGGTAATCAGCAATTAGCATAAATCCCCGCCCATGAATAGCCAATGACCACCATATAAGGAGGTGTAGGTGCATCCAGTCGACCTGTCAGTCATGGCGCAGAGAAAGAAAAAAGATTTTTTTCCGAAGCGGAGATCAAAATCATTTTGGGTAAAGTGGACAACATGTGGAAAACATTTTATTTTCTTCAGTTAGTGGTGGTGTGGCAGGGACAGGCAAAGCGAAGGCCTGGAGGGAGGTAACTGATGCTGTTAATGTTGTCTCCGTAGTACAAAGAACCATGTCAGAGGTGAAGCGTAAATGGTTTGATATGAAACTGGAGCAGGGGCGGATCTAGAAAAATATTTATGGGGTGGCAAGAGGGGGGCAGGAATTTTTGAGGGGTGGCAACATATGGCAGACGTATATATACTGAATTTGATCACAGTTATCACAGTTTGATGAGAAATAGTATGTTTACACTATATAAGGACACGGGCTGCCATTTGCAAACTCACACAGACAAACTTAATCTCATCCAATCAATGTCTTGCATTTGAAGTTTCATATGAAACAGTTCATATTAGGAATAAGTGTTGAGGGAGGTTCAACAAACCCTGAGTCTAACCCTGAACTCTGAGTTGATTTACCCTGAGATGGGAAACTCTGAGTTAGCAGTTCCAGAACAGCTGATTTGATTTAGTTCAGTCAACTGTGAGTATGTTCACTCTGAGTTAAGCAGAAAATAAAAAGCCATCATCAATGGAGTCCACAATTCACCATGGCAACAGGTAAATAAAAGACAGCGCCTCCATTTTAATCCAGTGGATGTAGAAATATTAATGCATGTGTAGCAGACGGTGCATGTTTATCAGACTTACATTTCCTTAATAAAGTGGTGGAATCTGACTGTGTATCAGGCTGTCGATACATTACATTAAATTAATAATATATATTAATATATTTGTTCAGATTTAATCTGATGGGAAAAACACAGGAGGCAGCAACTGAAAAATAGGAAGATTTAAAACATATAGGCTAAGCTATAGATCAAAGACATAAAGACTGTAAACTCACAGTCTGACCCAGTAATAATATGTTTGGTGATTTGCACTTGAAAAGACGTTGAGGTTAAAATACAGTAGATTTTAAAATGTTGGACAGCTATTTGTATCTTGACTCAACAGCATTCAGTGACTTTATTTCAGCTACAAATGCAGTAAATTTAAAGACACTAAAATGCTGCACTGTTGCTCACTCAGAAATATGATAATCCCCAATATTAGGCTATAGGAATTATGTTCCATCTGTGTTCAATGACATCAGTGATGGAGATCATTAGTCATTGATAGTACGTGTCTAAAGCTTCACACCGATTTTTAAAATGTAAATAATTAGACCTACACATTATGTGCAATAAACATGTGGGAGCTGCTCTAACAGACTGACAGTCTGATCCTTGTGCACAGTGTTATAAAAAATAATAAATAATAAAAGGACAGAGGTTTGATTCTGAGCGGAGGGTGAATTCTCGCTGTGTAATATTTGAATGTAAAGACAAAAACTGATGTCCAAAGAAATGATTGATGTGCATAAACTCAGTAAATTAAGACAGTCCTGAGTAACAAACCCGCAGGATTTAGACTGTGACAGACAGTAAATCTCCGCTAATTAATGCGCTTCGATACAAGCTTTGACAGGGACTGAATGAATGAGGAAATGAAACAGCGCGTTAAGAGGGAGGAGACTAACCTGTTCACAGACTCAGTTGCCATGGTGACTGACTCAGAGTTTGATTTACCTCTCTTTCTGGAACTGAAACCTAGAGTCTCCCTCATTTCAAGGTTAACATACTCAGAGGTCTTCCTGCAATAGGCTGCCCCTCTGGCTCCGCTCAGTTTTCCAAACAAAGCAGTCTGTTGCCGCTCTGGCGTTATCTCGTGCTGCATTCATAGCAGTCGGACATTGGAGATTTGCGCTCGTAAATGTCAAATTGTCCATAACTTTTCTGTGAATTCTTTGCTGCCAACTGGGGTGGCAGCTGGGGTGGCAAGGCTTTCTTTTAGGGTGGCAGCTGCCACCCCATGCCACCCTGGTAGATCCGCCCATGAACTGGAGGCAAAGAAACGCATAAGCACACACACAAAAATACAGCGGTCACCAAACAAACAGAAGATTCATTTGTGGGGTTCTGAATGAAGTGGGAACGGGAAACCAGAGATGTTTTGTGCATAATGGATAAACTAAATCAGTGATCGCTGTCAGAATGTAGAGCTATTTATTTTATCAAATGATACAGATAACATATAGCCTACAGCAGTCTGTATGCATCATCCTCAAATTATTTGAATCTTAATAGCCTAAAGCTCTGATTGATACAACGTAAATTAATCATTTTCAAATCAGATTTATTCATTCAAACGATCGTCCTCCTTCCACCTGCTGCCCCTGCTGAACCCAGGCATCGAGGCCGAAGAGGCTGTGATCCGACTGTCCTTACGGATATTTTTATTATCATCATTCAACGTGTAGAAAGAACGTGTAATCTACTGAGTCGATTTACGTAGATAATTCACAATCATGAACCTAATCTGGATCTTAAACCTGCTAATTGCCAAATAATTTAACTAAATGTGTTATATTTTTAATATTTTGTCATGTTTAGATTACATGTTTCAAAGGCATCTGTGTATTGTGTACATAACAGAGCGCAATACGAATTAAAATTGTCATTTCCAATAGGGAAAAGCAATATTTATGTGCTTTACTAAATTTACACAAGCACTACGAGTGGTCAGGAGCAGGAGTAGATTTTGTTAGTAGCTACAAAAAGATCGGAGCTACTAAAATATTGATGAATGCGGACACGCACGTAAATTTCCGTCTGCGAACAGTTTACACACAAATTCCTTCTGCTCACATTTCATGAATGAGACCCAATATCTTTATAGCATTTACTCTGCCGATCATGGACAGTGGCAAGGTCCTCGAGTATTCTATGGTGCATTTTAGTTTATCAATGGCTTTAAGGAGATTCAATCTGAGCAAAGATATGGGATTTTTTGGTATCTTAAGTCCAAGGTATGTGATGTAGTCTTGGACAGTTTTTTGCTGGGCAGTTATGTAAGACTATATTTTCTCCAATTGACATTAGTTCACTCTTGGCTCAATTTATTGTATCGCCAGAGATTTTACTAAATACACTGATGTATTCTAGGAGAAGAAGGATACCCTCTTCAGGGTTCATTAAAGTGACGAGTAAATCAGTTGGAATACCCCTAATATAAGGGTGACTTCTTAACCCAGTTGACAAAGGTTCTGATGCTATGTTAGATAATAATGTGGACAGGCAATCACCCTGTCTCACACCTCGATGTAGACCAATTGGCTCAGATGATAAATTATTTGTTATGACTCCACAAAAGTCTCTCCAAATCCAAACCTCCTCGAAGTTTCCAGTAAATACGGCCATTCAATAGAATCGAAGGCTTTTTGAGCATCCAGTTTTGAGACGGCTGTCTCTGTCAAAATATAGTATATTCAGCAAACGTCGCACGTTGAAAAAGAAAAGCCTGCCAGGGATGAATACAGCTTGATCTGGATGGATAATTGATGCTAAATGCTTATTTAGTCTGGTGGCCAAAACTTATGTTAAAATTTTGTGATCAAGATTGAGCAGGGATATAGGCCTGTAATTAGCAGGATCCATAGGATCCTTTCCCTTTTTCTGTAAAACACACACATTTGCCTCATAGAGAAAATGTGGAAGTGTTTTTTGCCATTGAATCATTAAACATCCTGAGTAACAAAGGTGTTAAAATGTCATGAAACACTTGGTAAAATTCGGCACCAAACCCATCTGGTCCAGGGCATTTACCTGTGGGAAATGATTTAATTGCTTCAGTTAATTCGGCTATAGAAAATGGTCTTTCCAAAAAGCACTGACTACTCTCATTTATCTGTGGCAGAGTTAAAGAACTAAATAATTGTGAATAAAACTTCTCTGATGCAGTGGGGGTAGAAGTATAAAGACTGGAATAAAATTCTTTAAACTGATTGTTAATGTCTTGTTGGTCTGTGAATATTTGTCCATCATCTGACTGTATTTTATGGATGGCAGTTTTTGCCAACTCCCCTTTAAGCTGTCTTGAAAGTAGCTTTTGAGGTTTGTCGCTTAGTTTTGAAATGTTTTTGTTTTGTTTTTAACAGTAAACTACTAATTTCACCTCCAAGGATTGAGCTGTATTCAGATTTTAATTTCAGAATCAGACTGAAGTAATGCTGAAATCACTCAACTTCTTAATCATGTATTCTTTAAAACCAGGTGATGATAAAAGAGGATTAAATCTCCAGTTGAATTTTGGTTTGAGAACAGATGGTTGCAGTGTCATTGTAACAGGACTATGATCAGAAATAAGTTTGTTATGATATTGTGTGTTACTTATTTTGGAGATTGAACTGGCTTTCCGCTATAAAGTAATCAATTCTAGTATATGATTGATGCACATGTGAATTAAATGAGAATTCCTTTTTCAGAGGATGTTTTCAGAGGATTCTCCAAATATCTACCATGTTTCTGGATTTGATCAAGTTGTTTAATATTTGAACTGACTTAATTGATGGAGGAGATTTAGAGGATGATCTATCTAAAGATGGGTCCAAATAACAATTAAAATTGCCACCGATATAAACACTGGATGCTCCATCATGTGGGAGTAATTCAAAAACCGTTCAAAAAAACCCAAAACAGGATCATATGAATTCGGGCCATATATATTCAACAGGGTAATTGGAAATGAACTAACTAATCATAATAAATCTCCCGTTTGGATCTATAACCTTGGATTTAAGTAAGAAAGGGATATTGTTACGGAACAGGATCGCAACAACTCTTGCACGGGTTGTAAAGGGTGCATGGAACACCTGAGACATCCAACTGGCCTTTAATTTATATTCAGTACCTTTAACCTATCTTAAATATCAGACTTAAATGAATTCAAATGAGAAAAAACCTTTGCACATTTTACATTGTTTCCAAGGCCCCTCACATTCCACAAGGTTATTGTAATTTTATCTTTTAGACATATTTCAAAAAGCAAAACAAATCATTGATGATGAGATGCCCCAGAGTATTTTTATATAATGCAGTGGGCCCTGGTTGATCATGCACAAATAAGGTTGCATTAAGACAGACAAACTGAGCTGAAATACTAAACAAAGCGCCTCTCCCCACACATCCACACTCAGACACACACACCTACAACCCCCCAGAAAACAAGCAAAAACAAAAAATACCCCATAATCATTGGGGAAATGCAGGACACAGGTCCCTTCAGAAAAACAGCTCAATGTGAAAACGAAATAATTCGCTGCACAGCAACCGGTCAGTGGCGAAAAAAGCCCTTTTAATGTGCAAACTTAAACGGGACGCATTTGCCCCCATATCTACCTCATGGCTGCCAGCTGCATCCGCCTCCCTCAATACTGAACCAATTTTAAAACGAGTGGTACCTATGAATGCGCCCCCCTGATTTGTTTTATTCTGAAAAATAAAAAATGTATCTTTGTTCTCACCCGCCTGCATCTTGTTAATTTTTACCAATGGCCAGGAATTTATATATATATATATATATATATATAGATATAGATATAGATATGTATAAACACACACACTATATATATACAGTACAGGCCAAAAGTTTGGACACACCTTCTCATTCAATGTGTTTTCTTTAAAAAATGTATCTTTGTTCTCACCCGTTAGGCTGGCCAGTAATGAGACTCACCAGTGCAGGGCAGATTCAGCAGCAGCAATGGAGAGACTGAGTGAATGAGGGTGTGTTCAAGTCTGTTAGGCACTTTATTGCCACAGCAACAACACACTGTACATGTGTTGTTACTTGTAACAAATACTGTATAAAACAAGTAGTAACAGAACAAAATATGTGTGAGTGATTACTGGCTGAACAAAAAAATAGTGGTAGAACAAAATATATACAAAATATATACAAATGTCAATAGAATTATGACTAACTAGAACTTATTGTGTACTGTTAGTTTTCAAACTCAGACAGTGCAAAAAAACAAAACAAAACCACAAAAATATCAGGTTTTCAGGCTGCTTGATCAATTAAGTTCGACACTGAACTATGCTTTCATATTAGGCAGCTCAGTTTTAGCCCACTCCACATGATGCATTGCAATGCAAATTGTATGCTTGACTTGACTTACAAATTAACTGCACCTCTGTATCACAACTTTGTTTTCTGGAGTCTTGTTTTCTCCTGAGAGTTGTCACCTGCAGGACTCAACCATTACAAGGGAGGGGTAAGTAGACCAGTTAAAAAACCCTCATTCTAAACAGCGTTCATTTACAATAGCATACTCAGCGAGGACACTTAAAGTATCATGATTTATAAACGTGTTTACTTTTACAAACTCGTTCATCAAAGCAACACTGCCACAGCACTCTCAGAAGCCGTGAACTGAACTAAATCATGAATCGTTCAGCCGTGTATCAGTTCAGTGAGTCGGACGCAGTACACAGTCAGGGCTCCTCCCGCCAAGCACTGAACAATTCAGTGAATGAATCTTTTGAACAAATCTTTTTAATGAACTGAATTTAGTGATTCAGTAACATCTAATCCATCCTCACATTCAACATTTCATCCTGGTATAGCTTCCTCTCCACTAAACACAAAACAAAACTCTCCCGTATTGTTAATCAGGCCAGCAAAATCATTGGTTCATCACAAACTCATGTCTCTGAACTATATAATCGCTCTGTGATCAGGAAGGCCATCCTGATCACAGAGGACCCATCTCACCCCCTCCATCACTCCTTTCAGTTACTTCCATCAGGCAGACGTTACAAAGTCCCACTGGCCCGCAAAAATATCTACAAAAAATCCTTTATTCCCACTGCAATAACCACCCTGAACAAATTGAAATACGACAGTACATAAATTCTGGCTGCTGTTTCATTTCCTTAGTTGTTGGTATGATCTGAGTCTGTAACCTAAGTATGTGTGATATGTGTGTATTTTTATTGTTGGAGCCTTGTCAAAGGAGAATTTCTGCCACCTTTTGGGGCAGACAATAAAGCTTTATATTCTATTCTATTCTATTCTAAGGAACTGCTTTGCCCATCACTACTCTCTGCTCCTCTCTCTGCTGCTGAGGAGAGTCACTACCTGCAGATCACATGACCAGCAGTCAGGGGCGGGCTGGCCATAGGGAGGTTCAGGAGTATCCCCGAACGGCCGGTCTGTTTCAGGCTGAACCAGCCAGTGGTCGGAATATTTTTTTACCCCATAAAACGCAGCCGCGGTTGACCGCAGCAGCCTGCCCTCGCAGCCGCAGGTGGCAGTGGCACAGAGTAGAACGTCAGACTGAGTCCATCTAATATTTTGCATATTAAGGGGGGATACGAGCGGTTAGCAAGCACTGCCTATAGGCTATACATCCTATTTTCCTGTTCTGTTTCCACATTAATATATGGACCGTTTCATTGCTATTCTGTTGCTAGGACAACAACTTTGGTCCCTGTTTACTTCCTGTCAGCTTCTGCATTAGCATACATTCAAACAGGAAATACAAAGGGACCCATTTAGAATGTTTATGTTGTCCGGTTTGAAACGGTCTATAGCCATTTTTACCAGCTCAAGAAAAATACAGTAAAGTGAGTAATTCATTTATAGTGTGTGTGCGTGTGTGTGTGTGTGTGCGTGTGTGTGTGTGTGTGTGTGGTGCTTTTGTTATGTTGATTTTTATATTGTATTTGTGTTCTAACACTGTGAATTCTTTGCAAAAGTGCTAGAACGTTTATCATTGTTGCTGTTATTGTTATTATTAGCTGACAAGGCCAGTGTCAGTCGTGGAGTTGATGCAGAGGGACAGGATAATGCCAGTCACAGTGAGGAGGAGGAAGAGACAGATGAGGAGGGACAGGAGAAGGAGGAGGAAGAGATTGAAGAGGAGGTAGAGGAGAAGAAGGAGGAAGAGCAGGACGAGGAAGAGGAGGAGGAGAAGGAGGAAAGTGGAGCAGGAACCCCATCTGTGTGTGTTGTGTTTAATATCATTAGATTGTTTTTATACTGCAAATAAAGTATTCATGTTAAAATTACAGTTCCACTTGCGTCCGTCGTGCGATCGATAAAAAGGCCTCTCCAAATCAAGCTCCCGGGCTGAATTTCAACCCCAGCCTGCCCCTGCCACCAGTAACACCAAGTTTTAAGGGAGACAATATTATACGAGACACACTGAGCTCAACTGTTTTACATAAACAGCTGTTTTTGTGTCAGTTTGTTAGTAACAAATTGCTATTAGCTGGAAAGTGCTCTGTGCTTGTTTATAACATAATATTGCTGCGGTGGATGAGAGACTTTGAGACTGATTGAAATATCACTTTTCTACATGTTTACGTGTTGCTAAACAGGTATTTTGATAAAGTATTGGCTTTTTCCTCAAGGTGGTTTTATTGTACTCATAGCAACAAGTGTAGCTGTCAGCTCAAGTTATCTTCCCCTCTCTGTCTCCACCACGGCATCTTTACTCCGTGTTTTTTGTGTCTGTGTGTGTGTAAATGTGGCCCACGAGCCAGGATGCACAGACAGTAGGAGGAGACCCTGCAGCATGATATACACCCAAATGTAAAAAAGGTTACAGATAAAAGAGCCGGTATAGTCAGAGCTTCTAAATACTATGGTCATTCATAACTTAGCACTGTGGCTCGTTTACTTCAGCAAGATTAATTGGGTCAAAGCTTCACACATCCGTAGGAAAAAGCGTATATTAAAAGATCAACCACAGATTTTATTGATCATTCGGTCATTCAAATGAAGATCAATTTGAATTTTTAACCCCACTCTATTTCATAACTCATCTGGCCTAGAAAAGCCTTGGAGTCTGAAAGTGTTGCTCAGGAGACGAATGTAAATGCCAGAGGAACTGCCTCCAGCAGCTCAAATTACCTGAAATTTGGTCACAAATAATATGACAAATATTTTATATTTTTAATAGTTAGTGTTAATAGGGGCTCTATGGTAGAAGAATATGTCATACTGTTTCCCATCTCAGTTCCATCCTTCCTGGTTGTCTTCACTGTATGTCTAACTGTCTTCTTCTTGATGTAATCCTGGATCTGTGTAGGTGTTCATCTGCAGTGACTCAGTGGAGGCTCGACAGCAGGTTATGGAATTAGCCCGCCAGCTCAACTTCCAGCCGGTGGATATGGGCACCCTGTCTTCTTCACGGGACATTGAGAACATTCCCATACAGTTATTTCCTGGCTGGAAGGGCCCTGTCCTTGCTGCTGTGGCCCTGTCCATCTTCTTTTTTTCTTACTCTTTTGTACGAGATATCATCCACCCATATGTGAAACACAAGCAGAGTGACTTCTATAAGATCCCCATAGAGATGGTGAACCGGACACTGCCGACTGTTGCCATCACTCTGTTGGCCTTGGTGTACCTGGCAGGCCAGCTGGCAGCTGCCCACCAGCTCTACTATGGTACCAAGTACAGACATTTCCCACACTGGCTGGAGGGCTGGCTGCAGAGCCGCAAACAGCTGGGCCTCCTGAGCTTCTTCCTGGCTGCTGTCCATGTACTCTACAGCCTCTGTCTGCCCATGAGGAGGTCTGAGAGGTACCTGCTGCTCAACACTGCCTACCAGCAGGTCAGAGTGAAGGAAGGCTCCCAACACCACGTCCACACTTATACTCATACATTTTCAACATTTTGAAGAATATGATTATTTGCTCAAGTTAGGGGATCAACATCAATCTTTCGTCTGTGCTTTAAGTACAGAGTGTTTAGGGTAGCTCAACATAAGGGTTAGGTATCATTTGAATTTTATTGATTCTGATTCCGATTCTTCTTATCAATCCGGTACTCCAATACTGGTAACAAAATATCATTTTTCTTTTCATTGGGCCTCATTCACTAATATCTGCGCAGAAATGTTCTTACTCTCCACAAAAAATAAGTACTTGCGCAAAATCACCATCGGATTCATGACACATGCGTACCGGCCAATTTTGTTCTTACCGCCATGCGTATGTTAGTAAATCAGAACCATTCTAAATTGACAGGTGCGTGTCCGTGATCTGCAATCAGCATACTACCACGCCCCCATTTCTCCATATAAGGAAACCGCTTGCCTAGAGTTGATTCATGAATGAAGGAAGCGGTTACGCGAGGAGAAAAGTAGTAAATTTCACAGTTGCGAAGCGATGGTGCCGGGTCTTACAGGAATGCCATGGGTCATTCCAAGATTGTGGAGGACACAACATGCCAGGATGATCTTGCACACCTTCTCAGGGGTATAAAGTAGTTTGCCACCAGCTGTATCCGATCCAAACACATCCAACGGCCCTTAAGCACACCAAAAGTGCGCTCTACAGTGCGTGTGTGGGCATGTTTGTTGTTATAGCGCACCTCTTGAGGGGTTTCAGGGTTTGCGTATGGTATTATCAGCCATGTTTTAAGGCCATATCCCCGGTCACCTAAACAATATAACATTTTAACATTAATGGAATAGAGACTTACTGAAAATACTAACCTAAAATAACTGAAATAAAAGACCAGAACAAAACATGCTCACCAACAAGCCATCCACTTCTCACAGCCCCTGCCTCCAAACGCATTCCCACTGTACTGTTTTGCAAAGTAAATGAGTCGTGGGTGCCTCCTGGCCAGCGGGCTACAGCATTAAGGATATGGCAGTCGGCATTACAGATCATCTGCACGCTGATGGAGTGATAGTTTTTATGTTCATGTTATTGTTAATATTTTAATTGTCACAATGATGAGGGTAAATGTGTTGATTTCATGGTAATTTAATCCATTTGGCCACTATATTAGTAAATTAATGATATTAAAAAATGTTAATTAAATCTATTTTTAATGAATGTGGTTTATAGACTCTGCATGTACTTAAAAGGTATGTGTTTGCATTTTCTAAGTCAGTTCGGCCTTCCTCATTTGTGCGTACGCATGGTCTGAGGCAGTTCTAAATTTGTTCGCAGAGTAAGAACAAATTCGGGTAAGAAAATATTGATGAATCCCAGATTTGTGCGTCAAATGTTTGTACGCACAGTTCAAGCACAAATTCGTGCGTACGCACTGTTCGTAAATGACGCCCGTTGTGAATGTCAGCCTGCACTTATTGAACCAATGATGACTTGAGCTTTGATGGACACGCAGTAACTGTATTTTGTTACACTGGGGCAGCAGCATTGACGCCCTGTGGTAGACAGGTAACGTCACAAAAGGAAATCCACATTCACTCACTCTGGTCATCTTTCTCTTTAATGCCAAAATGAACAGCCGCAGCTTGCTAGCGCTACTACATGTGCTTGCAATGTGCAGGTACTAGTTGAGGCTGAAATGCTTGGGTTCGGAGACCGCAAGACATCAAACATGGTACACTCGTTCACGTCGATGCCATGCTGCCTTAAATGTTTAGTCAGATTTGACGTGCAGCCTGACTTGCAGCTACTGAACTTCCCACATGCATTGCACTTTGCTGTGTTGTCTTTCTTTTACAATGTGAAGCCACACTTTCTGTGGTTCATCTTTCGCACTGTGACTTCTAGTCATGCATCATGAATCATGCATCAACACAACAGCAAGCTAGCTTGCTGTTGTGTTGATGCATGGTGACCAGGGGGAAGGTGCAACATTCAAAAATACACCTACGAAAACCTCTAAAGTTCAGCTGGACACAGCCTCCTGGCATCAAATTGAAGTCACCAGGTTTGGGGCCATCAAGGCTGTACAAATCCAATTGACTGAACTTGATAGAAACCACTAAAATCAGAAAGTATGCTCATCTGGATGCATATACTGTTTTTCATCAAGATGTACTTCTACTGCATGACTATCCCTAAAGCCACATTGGATTATTTTACATCTCTTTTTGTGTACAGAATAAAAAGTATGATATTTTCATGTCATGTTCCTTTAAGCTATTTGATAAGACAGGAGGTTCAAAATGGATTCATTTATGAATACATCTGTCGAATATTTTAGTATAGGCAGCGAAATGGAACTTTTTCATATCTGATCACTGCTTGTCATTGACATTTTTGTGGCAGCAATGTGAAGAGGCTGTGATGATTTCGGCAATTGCTTACCTGCATGTCATTAGAGTAGATCATTATTTTTGAGCAATGACATGACATGATTATCTCAATTTCACATTACAATATACAGACTTGCACTGCTTTCTACAGGCTTTGGGCAAATATTACCATAAAAATAAAATACAGGCAGAAGCAGTAATTCCAGGGTTCAAGCTAACACAGTCCATTAGAATTTGAAAGATATATATATATTTATATGTATATATACATATGTATATACAGTAGTGGAAAAAAGTTTTCGGACACCCCATGCATTTGTGAAATATTGCATTAAGAATCACTCTTAGGTCTTCAAGCACAATTTCTTTTAGTACAGTCACAGCCAAAATACTAAATAAATCCTAAAAAAGCCATTAAAAACTTAAAATTTGATTGGTTCCACAAAAATACATAAGAAATCTTGAGTATTGGGTCACTTTGGTACCAGTGATGAAGGTCGTTCTTTTTATTAAAAGACACAATTTTTGTTGCCAAGCTTCGTGTCTACATAAAGGCAGCACATTTGAAAGTTCTTCAGACACTAAAATGGCTAAAAAAAAGGAACCTAACACAGGAAACACGCCTGAAGATAAAGATTCTCAGCCAGGAAGGGTACAGCTGCCGCCAGATAGCCAGGAAGTGCAGATGCAGTCCTTCAGCAGTTGGATACACTCTGCAGAAATACAGACAAACCAACAGCTTGGAAGACAAACCAAGATCTGGGCGTCCAAGAGTTTCTTCAGCAAGAAATGACCGCATCCTGATCCGCATGTGTAGGCAAAACCGCCGAATGACATCACAGGAGCTTCAGCAGCAGTGGTCAAACCAAACTGGTGTCCAGTGTTCCACCCGCACTGTACGTGGCCGACTTTTAAATCATGGCTTAAAGCTATAGTCTACGATTTGAAAGTCTGATCATTATTAATAACCTCATTTAGATGGTGATTATGGTCCTATAGTACAATCTACACAATGTGAAGAGCAAAAAAAACGAAAAAAATCCATTCATTCTAGTAGGTGCAGGGCTGCAGAGAAGTTGACCAATACGAGCCGTGCGGCCGCACGGCTCGTATTGGTCAACTTCTCTCCCCTCCTCTCAGCCAGCCTCCTCTCTCTAGTTGACACTCCCCTGAGAGCTTGCTCCGACTCCTGTGCTCCGCGCTGCGCCTCGTCCCCGCCCCCTCCGTGTTATAAACTCTCTGCTACAAACAACTAGCTGAGTAGCAGTTTAGCAACAAGTGCTAGTAGAATAGAGAAGAAAGACAGCGACAGCGGCAAGCGGCCCCTTCTTGCCCCACCGGCAAAAGTTGAGAGAAAGCGAAAGTCTGCAGAGGAAAGAGCAGAGACGAAGAGGAAGTGTGAGCAACGCAGGACGGAAAGCCGAGTAAACATCGGATCATCCATTCACCGCTGGAGGAAGCTGCAGGAGGATTTGGGCCTGCAAACTGATGCTGATACAGCAGACTTTTTGTTGAACAGGTAGGTAGTTTTTAACTTTTATTGCGTGAGTTGTTACATAAATAACTTTGTATAAGTCTATGACAATGCTGGCTTCATGACTGTAAACGCTGTCGGTCGTTTTCTCTGTGTCAATAGACTGTGTCTGACCGTTAGCCGTTTGTTTTTAGCATCATAAACTAGCATTGCTATCATCGGTGTGCCTGAATGCGTTCAGTGAGCTCATGACAATGCTGGCTTCATGACTGTAAACGCTGTCGGTCGTTTTCTCTGTGGCAATAGACTGTGTCTGAACGTTAGCCGTTTGTTTTTAGCATCATAAACTAGCATTGCTATCATCAGTGTTGTGCTTGAATACATTCAACTCGTTCATGTGTATTTCCGCTTGATGAACCTTATTGTGAACGTGTTCATTGTGGCGTTTGTGAAAGGCGTGCTCTTAGACACCCCAGCTAAAACACACCGCAAACATCCCGGTGAGAGGCAAATATTTTATATTTGACCAGATGTTCTGGTGTTATCATTAGCTTGACTTTCATGACAGCCTTCACGAAATATCATGGGCTTGTTATTGAGTTAGGTTTATTGTAATATTGTGAGGAAGCAATAGAGCATTTCATTTGCAATTTGTGAACTGAACTTTGAACTGGTTTGTGTAGAAAGTGAACTTTCACAATATTGCCTACCATGTTTACACATGATGTCTCATCAGTGAGTTGATTTGCTTGACGCTGCTAAGCAATGTTATGAAAGTAAATGGTATATTTATTCTCAGCAAGGCCTTTTTCTGTTTTTACTGCTTTCAGCTATGAGAAAGGACCTCTTTCTTCAACGCCATTGAAGACAGGATTCCAGAGACCGCCAGCTCCAGCAGCCTCAACAATTTTTTCAGGATCAGATTCTGACCGGTAAGTGAGAAGTAACTGACCTGTCTGTCTATACCCTCAATCTCAATATAGTCCCATGTGTCCAACCGTAGGTCTGCACATCATTTTTAATTGTTGTGAATAAATGTAAATGACCTCTTTTGTGAGAAGATGGCGTTCAAATGGTGACCTGTGTGGTGACCACTTATTGCCCTTAGTGTGTGATGAAATGTAAATGGCCTCTTTTGTGTTTTGGAGACACGGGGGCAGAGAGGTGTCTGCTTTTGCCTTTTCAACCCCCCACCACCCTACCACCACCATGTGAATATCTCTTCTCTCTTAAATAAATTGAAATTACAGTCTAGAGGTCTAAGTGTGAATAAACAAAGTCTCGGGAAATGCACTTTACAATGGGGTAAGACAGGGTGAATACATTTCAAATAGTCAAACGACAAGGATGTGAGATCTCCCATTGCAACTCCCAAAAATATTTCATTTGATAATGTATTTTTTCCATTTCAGTGGTGGTGAATTTTCAGAGGAAGGCGTTCATGATCTGGCTGCCATCAATCCCCAGGACACATCTGAGATACAGTTGGATGCGAGGTACGCATTAACAAAACTGTAAATCTGTTGCAATAACTTATTGTGTTGAAGATACTTTATTTAGAACAAATCATCATAAAATTTATCATAAAGACATATTTGTGTTAGTGGATACACCTTCATGCATTCACCCTACCAATTTATTCTACCAAAACCTGTCTATGTAATTTTTTTAAAATATTTTTTTGTTTTTTCTTGTAGGTCAGCCCCTTCCAAAGTAGGCTGTGATGACAGCAACATCCAGCATCACCATCACCCAACCCCCCCACCCCTCCATCCTAACCACCTTCTACAGAGGGACCACCGAGAGCCTGCTGACCAACTGCATCTCCGTCTGGTCTGGGAGCTTCAGGGCCTCAGACTGGCAGTCTCTGCAGAAAGTGGTGAGGACAGCGGAGAACATCATCGGGACCCCGCTCCCCACCATCACTGTTTACATACTGGTTATTCTGTTTTTACACTACACTGTTTACATACTGGTTATTCTGTTTTTACACTACACTGTTTACATACTGGTTATTCTGTTTTGCACTATTTATTCTGTTGTTTACATTCTGTTTATTCTCTATTGCACTCATTATTTAGCTCTTGTTTTTTAGTTATATAGACTATATTTTTTGCACAATTCTGTTGTAATCCGGAAGCCAAGCCACGACATTTTTACATACTGGTTATTCTGTTTTTACACTACACTGTTTACATACTGGTTATTCTGTTTTGCACTATTTATTCTGTTGTTTACATTCTGTTTATTCTCTATTGCACTCATTATTATTTAGCTCTTGCTTTTAGTTATATAGACTGTATTTTGCACAATTCTGTTGTAATCCGGAAGCCAAGCCAGACATTTTGTTGCCAAAATGTCACTGCTGTGTTTTTTTGTGCAATGACAATAAAGGAAGTCTAAGTCTAATAAATGTAATCTCAACAGATTTATTATGATTTTTTTATGTTCTAAAAAGATGAAACAACTCAATATTCCTTTTGAATTCTTTATTGAAAATTTAAATATAGCCGAAAATAAATAACCTGTGCAGGAACACAAACACAATGTTGAAAAATTTGAGGTAAGGTCTCAAAGCTAAAAAAAAATACAGTACAATATACAATATACAATATACACATCCTCTGTTTTGACAGTGCAAAGAGGTAGTATCTAGATAAGATAGGCTACATAAGAAAAGACTTCCTAAATACACCGTTAGTTACAGAGAAAAAACACCAAATAGTACAAACGTTTGTGTGTGTTAGTGGTGTTGTAGATGTTTGCATCACTGTAGCGCTAAATAAACAAATATAAATATACCGTAACGTTACATCTTCATAAGCAATGCGTTGCGCTTGGAGATCCTGCATCCGCCGGAGGTCCTCCGGTGACAACGGTAAGGTCATACCGCGACCAGATCCCCGGCCTCTGCCTCTTCCTCCCCTGCCTCTTGCAGACCGTCTCGCGCCCCTTCTTCGAGCTCGGCCTGTGGAAGGACCCGGACCGGAGACTCGGGCATGCTATCAGGGGAAGTCTAAAAAAGCAATAAGAACGACTTTTAACGAGTAATCCCAATACACACGCTCAAGACATTACCGAATTATTGCAGTAATAACCTATATGAGTTTTTCCTTTGTTATCCCAGTAACGTTAGTCTACCAGAGGCAATTTAGCTGTTGATACTACCTTATTACGTAGCTGTAAAGTGCTAAAAACGTTACGCTAGCTTGCCAGCTGTTGACACTGTAATTTACGTTACGTTTAACATGCATTTAATAACTTTAAATGTTGCTATAACTTACCTGCGAATCCGACGTGGTAAATCTTCATTCAAGGATGGCTCCGTGTCTGTTTACTGCTGGTCGCCTTGTTGCTATGGTAGAGGAGGTGTGTCTGGGAGTCTCCACGTAGACGCCCACATACTCGGTGGGAAGGATCAGGTAGCACAGAGGGCAGGGTGTGTGTGTGTGGGGGCGGGATGCTTTTTTCAAATTTCTCTCAACGTCTCTATCTTTCTCAACTGATTCTCAATTCGTAGACTATAGCTTTAAGGTCCTACAAGGCTATCAAGAAGCCCCTGATCAATGAGAGACAGAGGTTAGCCCGGCGTCGTTGGGCCCAGGCACACAAGAACTGGACAGCCAGGAACTGGAAGAGGATTTTGTGGTCAGATGAGTCCAGTTTCCAGCTTTATCTTCCTCCTACTAATGTGAGGGTACGCAGAAGGCCAGGCGAAGCATTATCTCCAGCATGTACAGTACCTACTGTCAAGCATGGTGGAGGCAGTATCATGGTTTGGGGATGCATGAGTGCTGCTGGTGTTGGTCATCTCACCGTCTGTGATGGCACATTGAACTCTACCAAGTATTGTACCATTCTCGAAACCCACATGCTCCCTTCTGCGCGTGCACTGTTCCGTCGAGGTAAAAACTGGATGTTTCAACAAGATAATGCCCCTTGCCACACATCCAAGGCCAGTAGAACTTGGCTGCAGGAGCACAGTATCCAGGTCTTAGAGTGGCCATCTCAATCCCCGGACATGAGCCCCATTGAAAATCTGTGGTGGATTATCAAAAGGTCTGTTTCAAAGCATAAACCAAAGAATTTAGAAGAATTAAAAGCAGTAATTCAAGTAGAATGGGACAAGATTACCCCTCAGCAGTGTGAAAGGCTCGTGGGGAACATGCCA
The DNA here is from genome assembly GCA_026686955.1 of Epinephelus cyanopodus. Lineage (NCBI taxonomy): Eukaryota > Metazoa > Chordata > Actinopteri > Perciformes > Serranidae > Epinephelus > Epinephelus cyanopodus. Next base: position 35,346,085 of record CM048935.1, read on the forward strand.
GCCAGGATTAGAGCTCTACTACGTGCCAACGGCAGGAATACTAAATATTAATTTGATGATGTGATGGTTTATTTATTTTTTGTTCAGTTTTGAACACATTCTCTGTTATTTGTTGACTTTGATACAGACAATGTTGAGAACTGACATATTGAAACTGTCAAGAATTTAGTTTTGTTAGTTTTTCTTGTAAACAATAAACAAAAACATATAATTTGTATTTGTTTGTATCTGTCTAATGCAGCCACACCTTCTGAAACACAAAAAAGATTTTTCCACAAATATTTCATGATAATATTTGAGATTGTGTAAAATTGTAAGGGTGTCCAAAAACTTTTTTCCACCACTGTATAACATATCAAGATGGCACCTCTAGTGCGGATGCCTGTTACAGCAGCTCCTGCTCACCGCTGAGCTTTTCTCTATCTTTTCTTTTAACTTTCTCACTTTGAAGTTTTTTTTTAAGTTTGGCTCGCTAGCACTTATATTTTGCTCTCTTTATAGCGTTTTTTCTCCCTTTTTGCTATGGATACAATCGTGTGCGGGGATCCGGCGCCCAGCCATGCCTCCATTGTTTACACCTGGGACCAGCTGTTAGTGCTACAACACACCGTGGTGCAGCCCAAGGAGAGGAACATTCCCACTGAGCTGCGAAGGAGGCAGGGATGTCGCGCCGGAGTGCAGCGCTGATACCGGAGGAGACGGTACAAAGCTGTCCTCCCATCCATCGTCATGGGGAACGTAACATCGCTCCCCAACAAGATGGACGAGCTGTCGGCGCTGACTCGCCATCAGAGGGAGTACCGGCAGAGCAGCATGCTGGTGTTTACATAGACATGGCTGAACGTGGAAGTACTGGACACGATTGCTGCGCTGGACGGATTCCAGCTCATCAGATACGACAGGACAGTGGACAGCGGACAGCGGTAAGAGTAAAGGAGGAGGGCTGGCTGTGTTTGTGAATGATAGATGGTGTAACTCTGGGCACATCACTATCAAGGAACAGCATTGCTGCAGGGACATTGAGCTGCTGGCTGTTGGCATGAGACCATATTATCTACCCAGGGAGTTTTCTCATGTCATTATGGTAGCAGTGTATGTCCCCCTGTCTGCAAAGGCTGAGTCTGCTTGTGACATTCTCCACTCTGTTACAAGTAGGCTGCAAACACAGCACCCTCAGGCCCTCCTTCTGATCTCTGGGGACTTTAACCACGCCTGTCCATCCACCACCCTGCCCACCTTCACCCAATATCTTTCCTGCCACACCAGAGACAATAAAACACTGGATTTATTTTATGCCAACACCAAGGAGGCATACCACTTGTCCCTGAATCTTCAATAGATTTGATCAGTCTGCCCCTCCCCTGGCCCAGACATCACGGCTGCAACCCCCCTCATCCTCACCTTCACCTTCCCCCCCACCTACACTCCTGGCACACTGCTTCAACACCTCCCCCACCCACGCTCCCCCGGACATCTCACCACCCCCCACTCCTCCCCCACCTCATCACCTCCAACCCCCAGCACACAGCCCCCTTGCTCCAGCTTGTCCCAACACGGGTAAAACCAAAGTGCTGGTGGTGGATCTCCGCAGGCACAGACTCCTCCCCCCAACACCGGTGAACATCCAGGGACAGGAAGGTGACATCTTATAAGTACCTGGGTGTTCACCTTAACAATAAACTGGACTGGACTAACTACATAACAACACTGTACAGGAAAGGCCTAAGTAGACTCTACCTGCTGAAGCGGCTCAGGTCTTTTGGAGTGCAGGGGGCACTCCTGGAGACCTTCTTTGACACTGTAGTGGCATCAGCCATCTTTTATAGAGTGGTCAGCTGGGGCAGCAGCGTCTCAGCTGCAGATAGGAAGAGACTGGACAAGCTGATCAAGAAGGCCAGCTCTGTCCTGGGAGTGAATATGTTTTTCGTAGGCGGAATCCGGGAAAATCATGAATATTAATGAGGCGATAGCCAGAGATTATCCAATCTTGTTGGTTAAGTCCCTCATCCAATCCAAAAAGGCCAAATTCCGCCGTCACGTGACTAGATGCCTCGCTCGCGCTTCCCTAAAGAGGAGGAAGAATCATCCATATTGTAATGTGTATTTATTATTAAACTAACGTTAGTCAAACGAATCTCTCTGATTCGCGTGTGTGTATTATTCATTAGATTGACAATTTTTTCTACCCTTCTATCCATGATTGTGATGCAGAAGTTGGACTGTGTAGGGTGTGTTCTATATATATCCATGGTGTAGGCTACTAGTTTGACTTCAGAGTCTGACCTGACATGATATTATCCAGTTTTGCAATGCTGTGCGGGCTGATCTGATCACCTACCACAATTCAAATAGCTTAGGTCTAAGCCAAGCACATTAGAATAATTAGTCAATATATAAATAATTTCTACATAATGCAATTATAGTAATGGCAAGTAATTATTCAATATATAAATAATTTCTACATAATAAAATTATAGTAATGCAAGTAATTATTAAATATGCAAATAATTTTTACATAATGGATTTATAGTAATTGCAAGTAATTATTCAATATATAAATAATTTCTACATAATGGAATTATAGTAATGGCGTAATTAAGAAGAACGATGAACAATTTACAATGTAGGCCTATCAACACAGCCTAATGATCAAACAAAAGAGCAAACAAATGAATCAACATTTCTCTTTTATAGAAATATCCAAGATTACCAAGGCAAATGAATCAATATTTCTAATCTAGCCTCACAATTTTGTTACAGCTGTTTGGTGTGTGAAAGCGAAGTGGACATAGATTTTCATTTCTAAGTAACGGCGGCAGACTGGCTGTAGAGAAGATATGAATGAAGGCATGATGACATAGCTCTGGCTGGGGTGCGAGTTTGACTGACAGGCTGCCTATCCTAGCACTCAAGGGCGGGACTTTTGCAAATTTTATAATTAATTTTTATTTTTATATTCGCGTCCTGGGATGCTCTCTGGACTCTGTGCAGGTGGTGGGAAAAAGGAGGATGACGGCCAAGCTGTCATCTCAGAGGACTAATGACTCCCATCCTCTGCAGGAGGAGATGAAAGCTCTGGGGAGCTCCTTCAGCGATAGATTGATTCACCCAAAGTGTGTGAAGGAACGCTATTGCAGGTCCTACCTGCCTGCTGCTGTCAAGCCTCATAACCAGCACTGCTCACAGTAAACTGCACCATGGACACTTTAGGGACACTATGGACACTTTATGGACACCACTATAAGCATTGTTGTCCCCCATGTTGTCATTTGCACATTCAATATTCACTTGCACTAAATATGTTCACTTTAATCCATTGCTCACTTTTTTTTATCCACTGCTCATTATTACTGTTGTTATTATTTGTTGCTGTTTCTTGTATCTTTTGTACTTTTTTCTGCATGCCTAGATTTATAAGTTTTTAAATATTGAAATCTTTAATTTGACTCTTTAACCTTGTCTGCTGTAACACTGGAATTTCTCAATTGTGGGATCAATAAAGGTGTATCTTATCTTATCTTATCTTATCTTATCTTATCTTATCGTAAAGACCTTTCACATTTTCCGACACCTGCATTAAAGATAACTGTCAGGTCATGCTCTTCTTTGGTAATGCGGTCAATTTGAAAACATTTTGGGCACATGTAGCAACAACGTTAATTAAAAATATCCAAAGTTTGGTGATGTTTGGACAAACCGTCACTGATTAATAGTCAAATTTGCAAAAGGCCAATGCACGTTTTGAACATGGCGCCCCCATTGAGCAATTTCAGAATAATTTTACACGCTTTTTTATTATTCTTTTAAATGCAAAACAAAATACAAAACATGAACAAAATAACACAAAGAAGATAAAATAGCAGTGAATACAGACCAGTTAACAACATTTTGTCAGGGAATAAGAGGACAAGATTGTGTTGGTTGTTGAATAAATAAAAGAGAGAAAAAAGAGAGTATATTAATACTAAAACTAGTCTACCTTTACTGTCACCATTGTTGCTATTACTAGCCATAATAAAAATAAAACTGTACAGTATTTTAATGTTATTATATATATACATACATATATATATCCAGAGGGATAGTGAATATATCGGTAAAAGGAAGCTGATGTTGGAACTGCCTGAACATGTCTGAACATGTCCAAACCATCTCACTCCCAAAGAGAACCTCAACATCTTCATCTTTGCTACCTCCAGCTCTGCCTCCTGTCTTTTCCTCAGTGCCACTGTCTCTAAACCAAACAACATTGCTGGTCTCACCACCGTCTTGTATACTGTTCCTTTTAATGTTGGTCCTCTTCTATCACACATCACATCTGACACATTCTCAACCTGTTCCAACCTGCTTGCACACATTTCTTTACCTCTTTTCCACGGGAACTGCCCATTGGTTCGACATCCCATTGTTCCGACCATATTAAACTCAAGTCCGTTCCAAAATCATCATGATGCCCTGTGGTTAAGGTCTGGTTAGGTTTAGGCACAAAAACCACTTGGTTAGGGTCAGGAAAAGATCATGGTGTGGGTTAAAATGAAAAAGAAAGTGACAAACACATAAGCCGGGAGCCCGCTCCGCCTCAAGCCGGTCGCGGCGCACCATATGCCCGCCGAGAGCCATTCAGCACCACGGACAGTCGGACTAATGGGCTGTCGAACCAATAACATGGACCCTTTTCCACACTCTCCGTTGCTCTGGACTGTTGACCCTCAGTACTTGAAATCCTCCACCTTCTTTATTTCTACTCCCTGTAACCTCACCTTTCCACTTGGGTCCTTCTCATTCACACTAGTGGTGCAACGGATCGTCATTGATCCGTGATCCGTTCAGATCGACGTCATCGGTTCGGCACACACGTGACCCGCGGATTGATTTCTGGAAAAAAAAAGTTGTGCTCCGTCCGCACACAGCTTGTGGCGAGCGGAGACAGGAGGAGCTTGAACGCCCCGCGACACTTAAATCCCCTGTATGGGAGCATTTTGGCTTCCCTGTCAAGTATGATGACGAAGGAAAGAGGTCAGTGGACAAAACTGCCACAGTGTGTAGGCACTGTGGCATAAGAAAGCCATATGACAGTGGAAACACATCGAGCATGTTCACGCATTTGAAGCGACATCACCCGGGTGTTTTACTGACCGGAGAGATAAAACGAAAGCGGCCAACAACCGCTCATCACCGCAGCATTTAAGCAGCCTCTTCCTGCGCAATCCGACCGGGCTAAAGCTGTCACAAACGCTATCGGTGTGTTTATAACTACAGACATGAGGCCATATTCAGTTGTGCAAAACGAGGGCTTTAAAAACATGCTGAAAGTGCTTGAGCCACGTTACGACATCCCATCGCGCACACACTAGTTTTTGCTGATCCGAAAAATGATCCGATCCGTGACTCTTGATCCGAGGAACGATCCGATCCGTGAGTTTTGTGATCCGTTGCACCACTAATTCACACAGATGTATACTGTCCTGCTATGACTAACCTTCATTCCTCTTCTTTCCAGGGCATATCTCCACCTTTCTAGATTTTCCTCCAGCTTCTCCCTGCTCTAACTATAGATCACAATGTCATCTGCAGACATCATAGTCCATGGAGATTCCTGTCTAACCTCATCTGTCAACCTGTCCATTACCATAGCAAACAAGAAGGGGCTCAGAGCTGATCCTTAATGCAGTCCCACTTCCACCTTAAACTCCTCTGTCACACCTACAGCACACCTCACCACTTGACCTCTGCTCTGATGCATGTCCTGCACCACTCTAACATACTTCTCTGCCACTCCAGACTTCCTCATACAATACCACAGCTCCTTTCTCAGCACCCTGTCATATGCTTTCTCTAGATTTACAAAGACACAATGCAGTTCCCTCTGACCTTCTCTATACTTCTCCATCAACATCCTCAAAGCAAATACTGCATCTGTAGTACTTATCCTTGGCATGAAACCATACTGCTGCTCACAGATGCTCACTTCTGCTCTTAGTCTAGCTTCCACGACTCTTTCCCATAGCTTCATCATATGTCTCATCAACTTTATCCCTCTGTAGTTGCCACAACTCTGCATGTATCCCTTGTTCCCAAAAATTGGCACTAGCACACTTCTCCATTCCTCAGGCATCCTCTCATTCTCTAAGACCTTGTGGAAAAACCTAGTCAAAAACTCTACTGCCACATCTCCCAGACATGTCCATACCTCCACAGGTATATCATCAGGACCAACTGCCTTTCCACACTTGCAGTCATTTGGGAGCACCTCCTGGCCACCCAGAGCCTGTCTCAACTCCTCCTTGAAAACCACACAACTCTCTTCCTTTTCAGCTTCCACCACTTGTCCTCTGCTCTGCCTTTGTCCTCTTCAGCTTCCTCACCACCAGAGTCATCCTACACACCACCATCCTATGCTGTCTGGCCACACTCTCACCTACCACAACTTTGCAGTCACTGATCTCCTTCAGATTACATTGTCCACACAAGATGTAGTCCACCTATGTGCTCCTACCTCCGCTCTTATAAGTCACTTTATGTTCCTGCCTCTTCTGGATCTGATCCCATCTGACACTCTTTTCAACTCCAGAACATTCCTAACAAACTCCTTCTTCAGGATAACTCCAATTCCATTTCTCTTCCCATCCACACATAAAACAGATTGAACCCTGCTCCTAAGCTTCTAGCCTAGGAGCAGGGGCTAGAAGCTGGTCTCCTGAACACACAGTATATCCGCCTTCCTCCTCTGCATCATGTCAGCCAACTCTCTAGCTTTCCCCGCCATAGTCCCAATAGGGAAATAGAATGAGTAAGCAGGGGAAAAATTAAATAATCAGTGAAGATACTACTAATAAATTAACATTGATTAATTGTGCCTACATACTGAAAATAAATAAATAAAGGATATATACACATGCATGATTGTATAGTTAGGTGTACTGTAATGTTTAGAAGATGGTTGTCATGGCTGGGACATGAGGTCATGTACATGGCTTTGGTTTTGAGGTGAGTTTTGTCATAAGTATAGCGATATAGGGAGGGTTTTGAAAACAAATAATTAATCTAAGGTTTTCATTTTAACTGTAGCAGTATGCTATATTGCTGCTGAAAATGGCGAATAGGGATGGCCAAAGTGGGCATCCTTGAGTGGTGTCTTGGAGGAGTGTGAAACTTGGTGAGGTGACCCTGATTGTGATTATTATGGCCCTAGGTGAGGTTTACAGTACTTTGTACAAAGATCCTTGTAAATCACACTTGCAGCATAGGAGTTGAGACTTTTATAAGTTCAAAATTTTACCTTTATTGTAGCACTCCCGTCAGGCCAATTGAGTACATATTTGTTGAGCAGTTTTGGGCGCAATCCTTGGGGAAAATGTCATGTGTCTGTGATAAACCATCTCATGGGAATATGCAAAAACATGAATAAATTGAAAAAATAAATAAAGCTGCAAGCAGTAATGGGCAGGGTCAATATTGAAAACATACCACATGCATTGCCACATTGTTTGCAAGTGGGACTTGGCACCCTAGGGACTGGAATACTGAATCTCTGCATCCCCAGAGGAGGTGACTTACTGAATGCACCACTTGACATTGTTTTTCATATACCTTCTCACACATTGAGGCAATGATGGTATTTGTGCCAATTTAAACTTAAAACACTGTAAAAAAAAATGTTGGTTATGAAATTTTGGGATAAAAACTAATAACATCATTCTGATCTGCTAGATGAAACATTTGATGAAATAAAACAGGTGCCTAGAGTACTAATTACAGTTAGACACTGAAAATTTAAAGCAGCTGTGCGAAACTTTTTACCATTAATAAAACTGTCCCTAGTTCGTATCACCCCCCTCTTGGAGATATGCATATTTATTTGAACCAACAGCGACAAAAAAAAGCCTTTCTCTATATGGCTATTTAACGTAGCCTAGCTCGGGTCGGACACACAGCGGAAGTCAGCAAACCAGAATACGGCACCCAAGGCGGAAGTTTTACAAGAGATGTATCTATGAGGACTTGGTTGTACTTTTGATGTCATGGCGGATAACAAAGGAAATTATCCGCAACAAATTATCTGTGACTGACCATGAACACAAATATACAGCAGGCAGTTGTCCTCAGTTTATAAGAAATTCAGAGCTACACCAGAACATTTATGAACAGGCCTTACTTTACTACTAATTTGTGTGTAACGTTAGCATGTTAGCATATTTCTACTAAAATTGGACTGACCTAACGTTAGTAGCGTTAGCTTTGCAAGCGAAGGCTGCAGGTAACAGCTTTGCTGTGTTAGGATTATGTTATGTCTTCACTGTGTATCTTCACATAAAAGAATACTCTGACGATTTGGGAGCTATGCCCTTTCTCTATCATTTTCATATTGAGACAACATGATCAATACCTTTTTTGTGTCTGTACGTCCAGTGGCTGGGTCTCAGCAGTTAGCATTGTGTATATACGGGATCAATACGTCCTGCACTGTGATCCGCGGAGGGATACACCGGTGAGCAGGCACACACCGGTGAGCAGGCACAGATGTAGCTTGTAAACAAAACTCAGCTGTTTATTTAGCCTAGCGTTATCTCCGGATTTTAGTGGCTGCAATGGACGACTTTGAACGCAATTTTGAAGAGTTTCTTGTAGCGGACACAGATCCAGAGCCATATCTGTTTGAGCTGGAGGATACAGATGAGGAACTCCATGTGTTGAATGCTGAGCAGAGATGAGAGAGGCTGAATCCTCCGCTACTATTTTCCTGCACATAGTGGGATTCGGTGCTGCCATCGTTGGGGAGATATATCATCAGGAGGAACTGCAGCAGAGAGTGCATCACAAGGAATGAAATCTTTGCAGCAATCACTAATCCTGGCGTGATTGAAACTTTTTTTCATGTTCCTAAGATGAACTGGAAAAAACGCTCCAGACCTGCAGGAGCTGATGGATAGCTTTCGGCCGGATGAGTAATATCGTCCGTGTCGTCTCTTTGTTTGCTTTTACCCGAGTGACCAAGCTACCTGTCCCAGAGCCAGCTGCAGCTGTTGCTCACCGGTGTAACCCTCCGTGCAAGATGTACAGACAGTGCCATGCTAACCGCTGTCTCAATATGAAAATGATAGAGAAAGGGCATAACTCCCAAATCGTATTCTTTTCACATAATGCGGACTCAGCAGATGACTTGTTAACTGTTTATTCCTCCTTATACCGAACGTACATGGCTGCTTCTCATTGTTTCCAGTAGCACAACGGTTACTACATTACCCAGAATAACTTGAGGCTCACACTACTACGGTAGCCTTAGTAGCTCAAAATACACAACAGATTAGATTAGATCAGAACAGAAACACGACAGGAGAATTTACTGAGTAATTTTGCTGTTTCCACTATTTACTTGGACTGACCTGACGCTAGTTAATCCTCTCACTCTCCAAAACAAATGCATGTGGTAATTGCCGGCTTTACGACACCAGGCTGTGGGTGTCATACCGCTTCGACCAAAGGGGTGCTATAATCAATAAAAACGAAAAGTTCCGCACAGCTGCTTTAAATTTTGGTAAAATTTGAAGGAAGACCTTGGTTACCAAATTTTGCATTTTTTGAAAAATATAGGTTGTTTTTATCTTTCTAAAGGTTGCAGTAAGGCAAACTTTTGTCACAATTCAGTGGATCTGCTGAAAAAACCTTCAGTTCTGTTGGATGTATGGGCAATTTTTTATTTATTTATTTTTGAGGTTTGGAATGTGATATATTTAGAAATTTAGATTAGATTTAAGAATTTTTTTTTACCAAATTTTATGAATGGACTGAGTCTTGACCCTTGGATGTGTAAACCGTATTTGGTACAAATCCCTCTTGCTGATTACGAGGCATGAACTTTGCATTTATGGCACAGCATCATGGCAGAATATCCCAAGACGAGTAGAGGAGCTCAGACCTAGTAACTGTAAACTTGCACCAAGTTTTGTTGCAATCACTTCAGCCAATTTTGATTTCTGAGCATTTATCTAAAATTGAACTTAAATACACAGATCTAAAAATGTGTAATTTCAAAACAGACTGATGTATCAAGATGTCCGTCAGTTTTTTTTTCTTTCTACTGAGTACTGGGGTAATAAAGTCCAGCTTAAGGACCTCAGTATTTCGCACTTTCATGTTGCATATTCCAGAATATTGTCTTAAATCAAATTAACACACAGAAAATCTAGGGCAGGTAGAGTTCCTGTAAACAGTGTACAGTATGGGGGCTGAGCAGCTCACCTTTGTTCCAGGCCCATTTTGCAGGTTAATCAAGCCATGCATCAATCAAGTAGAACATGATGATTGTGGTGAAATTTATCTTGAGTATCCTCTCTCTTGGCAGGTCCATGCTAATATGGAGAATGCATGGAATGAGGAGGAAGTGTGGAGGGTGGAGATGTATGTTTCCTTTGGGATCATGAGTCTTGGGCTCCTGTCGCTTCTGGCCATCACCTCCATTCCCTCTGTCCACAGCACTCTCAACTGGAGGGAGTTCAGCTTCATACAGGTATGAGATAAACCAGGGCTTTTGAAACTGGATTACTTTGGTACTGCAGAAAACCTAAAACTGTGAGAGTTCTCTGACAAGTTCTGGGGTTAGAAGGAGAGTCTTTTTCTATGATGTCAAGTGGATTTCCGCAATGTTTCTGTAGTATCTACAGAAAATGATATCCTCAGATAGGGTAGGTCACTAAGAATATGTTCATCACATCTATATTTTAAGATTTGACTGAGCTGGTGGAAGGTGGAAACTGGAGCCGCTGGTCAGACAAGGACTTAATGGTGCATTCAGGTGCACCTCATAAATAAATAAAAATAAATAAAATACAAAAAATATATACTGGAATAACCACACGTTCTCATTTTCATTTGTTTAAATACATACATCTGTCATTACTTTCTTGTTCTTTGAATACAGCATTTTTTAATAATTTTATGCTGAAAACCAAAATGTGTGGAAAAATCTCAGCACATCCCAAAACAGCAGGTGCGTAGGAGACAGGCTGCAACCCCAAAATATATAAAAATCAAAAAAGGCTTCTGCACACTGTATCTGAAAAGAATTGTTAGGGAGAAGTGATGCTGATACTTAGTTTCTGGTACCTCTACAGAATATCCAATCAGAACACAAAAAGGAAACGGCATCCGGAGAAATGTTTATTGAGTAATGAACTGTATGAATGAAGATACAGTGCTTATCCCAGGTACATTAAACCTTGTCTGACTTAGATATAATAGGTGTCGTTCTGTAATAAAGAAAAAGAAAAAAAGACATTTGTCTAATGTAAATAATATAAATAACCTTGTACAAACCGGGCTTCAGCATGGGCTATTAGCTTAGCAGTTCTACATGTGACCTTAAACAAAGCTAAACATGTTTAAACAAAGCTAAACTTAAAGCTAACATATAGCCCGTGCACATACAGCATAAATGAGTCTACACATAGCATTAGCTAGCCCATATGAGGCTAAACTGAGCCAAATGCTAATTGCAATTAGCATCAATTAGCAAGTCAGCTAATAATAAAGATTAACTTGGTGCATTCAACTGACAGTTAGGATTGTAGACTTGAAACTGACATACTAATCATTTCTATGCACAAAACTCACTATTAGATGCACGCACACCATCTTTAACAGTCAGCCTGCAGCGGATTGACTTTGACCTTGCTCTTGCTGTAATGACACCGGAAAAGGAAGGGGTCCCAATGAGAGCGTCAACCATAGATATATATACATAGATGCTGCATCGAGCGCTGAGCCATACATCAACGTAGCCGCCATATTGGATGTGGAAGGCTGCGCTGTAAACTAACAGCAAGTGAATGGACTTAATTTCATAAAGCACCTTTCTTCAAAGAAATTTACGTTAATGTGTCTCGTTTATTCATTCACACACACACTAATATACTTGGGAAACAGTTAGGCACCAAAAACAATGTATTTGATCTTCTCACATGGCTAAGATAAGAACTTTATTGATCCCACACATGAGTAATTCACCTTACATCAGTTATAGAGAACAAGGTAGTGCCGAAAAACAATGCACAGTAGCCTATACATATATATATTTTTTATAGGCTATATATATATAGCCAGGAAGTTTCCATTCTCAGAGAAGCGTTGGAAACAAGATACAAATTTATTGGGGCATCACGGCCAAAATGTGGGGCACCAAGGCCAAAACCAATGGCGCAATAACAATATGTGCTAATTACATTGAATGAAGACAAATCAATATATGTGTTGAAAAACAGTACTGAGTTTATTAAAACTGGGTATGCATGACTGGGGATATATCTTGTTTCTTGTTGTTTTGATTCATGTCCCTTATTTTTTAAGTCTTTGAAATCTCTTTATTCTTTTGCTAGTTATTAAGAAATTATTATTAAAAGAAGATTCTTTATTGTCCTTTCTCAGCACATAACATACATTGAAACGAAATTTGACCTCTGCATTTGATCCATCCTACTGTATACACTGGGAGCAGCGGGTAGCTGCAGTGCAGCGTCCGGGGACCAACTCCAGTTCTTTTGCCAATGCCAGTGGTCAGGGTCACTGACAGTGTATTCACCTAACATAGCCTACATATCTTTAATTATATAATTATTCATATGTCTGTATGTATATTTTTACATAAATTCCCAATATTTTATTTGCCTTTAAAAAAGTCCTCTTCCTTCATTTAATTTGACAATGTTTATTGTATTGTATTATATGTCTTAATTCTCTACAGGATCTTGTATGTTCTTTAGTGTGTGTTCAATTTTTTAAAAGAAAAAAAAAAAAACGTTTTGGTGAATCCTGCAGCAAAGTGAGCCCTCTTCTACAGAGAGGATCTCCCAGTTTGTTCCTGGCGACAGAGCAGCGTGAACAATCTTCCTTCACACAGGATCTTTGTCCCATCTCCGTGTCCTCAATTTGATTTGAGAATGCCAAGAGTGTGCAAAGCAGTAATCAGAACAAAGGGTGGCTATTTTGAAGAAACTAGAATATAAAACATGTTTTCAGTTATTTCACCTTTTTTTGCTAAGTACATAACTCCACATGTGTTCATTCATAGTTTTGATGCCTTCAGTGAGAATCTACAATGTAAATAGTCATGAAAATAAAGAAAACGCATTGAATGAGAAGGTGTGTCCAAACTTTTGGCCTGTACTGTATATGTGTATATATATATATATATATATATATACACATATACATACATATAGGAAAAATATATATAAAAAAAGTGAGGCACTAAATTGAATTACTGTAATATAATATAATATATACACAGTATAATATAGATATGGGATACTGCATGGAGTATGTAAATTGCACAGACATGACAGTGCTACATTACATCAGATGTTGCTGTTAAAGAGTCTGACAGCTGATGGGATAAATGACCTGCGGTAGCGCTCCGTCTTGCACTGTGGGTGCAGCAGTCTGCTGCTCAATGAGCTGCTCAGTGCACGCACAGTCTCATGTAGGGGGAGAGGGGTGTTGTCCATGATGGATATCAGCTTAGCTAACATCCTCCTCTCACCCACCTCTTCGATGGTCTCCAGGGGACAGTCCAGGACTGATCCAGCCCTCCTGACCAGCTTGTTCAGTCTTTTCCTGTCCCTCTCCGTGCTTCCATAGCTCCAGCAGACCACTGCATAGAGGATGGCACATGCTACCACAGTGTCGTAAAAAGTCCATAGCAGTGTCCTGCACACTCCAAAGGACCTCAGCTTCCTCAGCAGGTGGAGACGACTTTGGCCCTTCTTGTACAGGACATTGGTGTTCGAGGACCAGTCCAGTTTATTGTTGAGGTGAACACCCACGTATTTGTACTCCTCCATGACCTCAATGTCCAAACTCTCGATGTTCACTGGAGTAGTCTGGGGCGCTTTCCTGTGGAGGTCAGTCACTAACTCCTTTGTCTTGCTGGCGTTGATGTGAAGACGGTTGACCTCACACCAATTGACAAACTCCGTGATGACCCCCCTGTACTCCAGATCATTCCCCTCTGACACACCCAACAATGGCTGTATCGTCAGAGAACTTCTGGAGGTGGCAGCTGTCCATGTTGTATCTGAAGTCTGATGTGTACAGGGTGAAAAGGAAGGGGCGAGGACTGTCCCCTGCGGAGCCCCTGTGCTGCAGGCTGCCACATCAGACACACAGTCATGAAGCCTCACATACTGTGGTCTGCTGGGGAGGGTGGCGGCGGTCCACTCCAGCTCCTCCCAGCTTCCTCCTGAGTAGAGATGGCTGTATTGCATTGAAAGCACTGGAAAAGTCAAAAAACATAACTCTCACAGCACTTCCAGTGTTCTCCAGGTGAGACAGTGATTGGTGGAGCAGGTAGATTACTGCATCATCCAGCCCAATGCCTATCTGATATGCGAACTGCAGGGGGTCCAGTTCTGTTCTAACCAGTGGTCAGAGGTAGTTCAGTATAATCCTCTCCATGGTCTTCATCAGGTGGGAGGTCAGGGCTACAGGTCTGAAGTGGTTGGGCTCCCTGGGGTGTACAGTCTTTGGTACAGGAACCACTCAGGGAGTCTTCAACAGGACAGGAACCTTCTCCAGACTGAGGCTGAGGTTGAAGATGTGTAGAACCACCTGAAAGAGCTAAACTGCACAGTACCTCAGCAGTCTGGAGCTGATGCCATCCAGACCAGTAGCCTTTCTTGCTTTGATCTTCATGAGCCCCCTCCTCACCTGATCAGCTGTTATGGAGAGGCTGCAGTGGGGGGCAGGGGGTGACTCCAGCTGAGAAAGATGGGGGGAGGGAGGTGTGAAGTAGAGGGTGATAAAGAGGTGAAGGGAGGGTGCAGGTGATGTCCTGAGGGAGAGGGAGGAGGTGTGTCAGAGAGGGTGATAAGGCCCTGGGTCTGTGCTCCGGTGGGTGGGGGAGGGAGATAGAGCAGAATCAAACCTGTTGAAAAACAGATTCAGTTAATTTGTCCACCCCCGGTCTCCAGACTCTGCACCCCTTCCGCTGTTGTTGTGGCCAGAGATTGTATTCAGGCCTCTCCACAACTCTCTTACGTTGCTGTGTTGAAGGTGCCCCTCCAACCTCCTCCTGTAGCTGTCCTTGCCCCTCCTTAATTGTCTTTTAAGGTCCCTCTGGACCCTCCTTAGCTCTTCTTTGTCCCCTGGTCTAAAAATCCTCTTCTTCTCATTCAGAAGCACTTTCAAATCAGGGGTAACCCACGGCTTGTTGTTTGAGAAGCACCGTACCTTCCTGGTCGGTGCGGTGTTCCCCATGCAGAACTTTATGTAGTCTGTGATGCAGTCAGTCAAACTGTCAATGTCCTCCCCATGTGGACTTCACAGCACTCCTCAGTCAGTTGTTCCAAAACAGTCCCTCAGTGCCATGCTGGTCTCCTCAGACCATTTTCTCACATACCTAATGGTGGGGGGTTGTCTGCTTACCACAGGTATGTAAGGAGGGGACAGATGGACCAGGCTGTGGTCTGAGCGGCCCAGTGGGAGCATGGGAGATGACTTGTATGCATTCTTGATGTTTGCATACAGCAATTTGTATGTATGTTGTACATTTCCAAACATAATTTATTTTAGGAATTTCAGTCAGGATTTAGAGTGCATCATAGCACTGAGACAGCACTAGTTAAAATTACAAATGACCTTCTGATTGCTTCAGACAAAGGACTGGTCGCTGTACTTGTTTTATTATATCTTAGTGTGGCGTTTGACACAACTGACCATCAAATTCTGCTACAGAGACTGGAACATTTAATTGGCCTAAAAGGTTCTGCACTAAGCTGGTTTAAATCTTATTTATCTGATCGTTTTCAGTTTGTTCACGTTCATAATGAATCATCCTTACGTACTAAACTTTGTTTTGGAGTTCAGCAAGGTTCTGTGCTCGGACCAATCCTATTTACTCTATATACGCTTCCTTTAGGTAACATCATTAGAAATCATTCTGTAATTAACTAAACTTCATAATTGCCTTAAAGACATAAAAACCTGGATGAGCACCAACTTCCTGATGTTAAATTCAGACAAAACTGAAGTTATTGTTCTTGGCCCCAAACAACTCTGAGACTCTTTATCTGATGACATAGTTTCTCTAGATGGCATTGCTCTGGCCTCTAGTACTACCATAAGAAACCTCGGAGTAACATTTCATCAAGATCTGTCTTTCAATTCTCATTTAAAACAAACCTCACAGACTGCATTTTTTCATCTGCGTAATATTACGAAAATTAGGCCTATCCTGACCCGAAAAGATGCAAAAAAATTGGTCCACGCTTTTGTTACCTCAAGGCTGGATTACTGTAACTCTCTATTATCAGGTAGCTCTAGTAAGTCCTTAAAAACTCTCCAGCTAATTCAGAATGTAGCAGCACGTGTACTAACAGGAACTAAGAAACGAGATCATATTTCTCCTGTTTTAGCTTCTCTGCACTGGCTCCCTGTAAAATCCAGAATTAAATTTAAAATCCTACTGTTAACTTATAAAGCTCTAAATGGTCAAACTCCGTCATATCTTAGAGAGCTCATAGTGCCATATTATCCCACTAGAACTCTGCATTCGGAGAATGCAGGGTTACTCGTGGTCCCTAAAGTCTCCAAAACTAGATCAGGAGCCAGAGCCTTCAGCTATCAAGCACCTCTCCTGTGGAATCATCTTCCTGTTGCGGTCCGGGAGGCAGACACCATCTCCACATTTAAGACTAGACTTAAGACTTTCCTCTTTGATAAAGCTTATAGTTAGGGCTCGCTCAGGCTTGCCTTGTACCAGCCCCTAGTTAGGCTGACTTAGGCCTAGTCTGCCGGAGGACCACCTATAATACACCGGTCTCTCTCTCTCTCTCTCTCTCCGGCATCTTGCTAACTCAGCCAATCTGGATGTCACTAACTCGGCTTCTTCTCCGGAGCCTTTGTGCTCCACTATCTCTCATGTTAACTTGTATTGCAGCGGTGCCTGGATAGTGTGATGTGTGTGGTTGTGCTGCTGCTGTGGTCCTGCCAGATGCCTCCTGCTGCTGCTGTTATCATTAGTCATACTTCTACTGTTATTATACACATATGATTATTGTCACACATGTATACTATCAGATATTAATATAGTATTATTAATTATATTATTACTTTCATTAATGTTGTTGTAAGCTACTGTCATTACCATCTGTCCTGCATCTCTCTCTGTCTCTCTTTCTCTCTCTCTTTCTGTCTCATTGTGTCATACGGATTACTGTTAATTTGTTGTGTTGATCTGTTCTGTACGACATCTATTGCACGTCTGTCCGTCCTGGAAGTGGGATCCCTCCTCAGTTGCTCTTCCTGAGGTTTCTACTGTTTTTTTCCCCCGTTTGAGGTTTTTTTTGGGGGAGTTTTTCCTTATCCGCTGTGAGGGTCCAAAGGACACAGGGATGTCGTGTGCTGTAAAGCCCTGTGAGGCAAATTGCGATTTGTGATATTGGGCTTTATACATAAAACTGATTGATTGATTGATTCCAATATCCATGTATTTGGGACTGAGTCGTCGTGCTTCTTGTAGTCAATCTAGGTGCTGCACAGGTTGGTCTGCTTGGTCTTGCAGTCTTGGGTGACTGTTCTATCGACCAGTAGCTGGTACTTGGTTCCCCTGATATTGCTACCAGTTCCTTTTTCAGCCTTGCTCATGTATTGGGGCATATGCCTTTTCATGTTAGCTGCTGTGATACCTGACAGGAGCTTCCATGTTGTACAGAGGCAGGTTATTGGCCGGTAGTTGGATGGGACCTTTTGGGGATCCATCATGATTAGGACCGTCCGTCCTTGGGTCAACCACTCTGTATGGGTCCCATCCATCGGCCGCTGGTTCATTTGTGCTGCAAGGTGTTCATCGAGTGCAGTCAGTTTCTTTAGCTCAGACAAGGGCATTGTACGGCCCGTGGGCTGGATCCAGCCCGCATGATGGTTCTATCCGGTTCACAGGGTCAAAGACAAACCACATTATATTACTTAGGAGGCTAAAGAGACGAATGGAATTATCTATATGGGCTTTTATTTTGAAATGCATGTGTGGCGCGAGTGCGGTCCTCCTGTCACAATTGATTGATATGAGTGATGTTTGCAGTTGCTGCATCATCTGCTGAGGTGACTGAGACACGCCCCCAACAGGTTGAGCGAATGGGGATATTCATTTTGTCCATGTAACGCAGTTGATGGAGGAATATACTGGAGTCACCTGGGCCCAGTATTTCAAAGTTATCTGATAGGATTATCCTGTCCGGATTGGATTAAATCCTGATCTGATCTGAAAACTGGGTATTTCAACACAGATCAAGAGGATCCTGATCCTGAGGATCAGGATTCAGCTCTGGTAATCCAATCCTCCCTTTAATCCAGATAAAGGCTGCATTCGGGTATTTCAAACGTGAAGGCAGAGATCTGGATCAATTTGATACCAAATTTCAGGATTATTTGGATCCCACCTCAGAGATGGATTTGACAAAAAGTCTCAGCTCCACTTCTCCTAGATATTGTTACTCAAGATGTTCATTACACTTAAATCTAAATCAAAGTTTTAGTTCAAAGTAATTTTCAAGCATAGAAAAATATTGTTTGGCCATATTTCCTAAAACTGCTGTAAGTAATAGTAACAAATACAGACCTATTTCTCAACGTCTAGTTTCACCTAACATTGTAACTTGTTTGTACCAAAACATCCAACATATGTTTGTGGTCAGACAAAGGCAAGGAAATGCAATGCAAAACAAATTTATTTGTATAGCACATTTTCTTAACATAGAGTGCAAGAAACAACACAGGGATGAACATAATAAGTCTCAATTTAAATCACATTTAAGCACTTTCAATGTATATTTTCATGCTTTTGAATGAAGACAAATTTTTCTTAATTCAGATAAGCTTGAAAATGCACCTTTTAAAATGCCTGGGAAGTACTTGACTGTGATTTTATAACATGCAGCAATGTATTTCAGGAAGTGTTTGTGTGTACAAACTGATTATTTACTTCATCAAATCAGATTGTGACAGAGTCACCTAATCATTGATTAAAAGTAATTTAAGGTATGGAGATATCTGGGAAATAACAGGTTTCTTCGATGATGTAAATAAATAAATAAATAATTCGCTGTCATGTTTGTAAATTTCTGTATGTGTAAAATGATAATTTATAAAAATGGACGAGATTATTTAGGGAGGAAGAGGCGGAGAAGAAGGGAGAAGAGGCGGAGAAGAGTGGACCGGGAAAAGGAACAATAGAGCTGGCGGACCTAGACTTTAGGACCTGAATATAAAGTAAAAGTAACGAGCTGTGGGCATTAAGTAAATTAAAAAAGACCAGTAAAAAGAAACCCATCAGTGGTTACCTTAAAGTCCCGTCCTTTCACGGTATTCCAGCTGGACATCTCGACCTCAGAGTAAGGAGCGTGCGCCCAGGACCAAACCGATGGATTACTTTCCCTAATGGACTGCACGGTCCCTGGGTGAGATCGTTTCTTTTATATATTTTTCCTGGTATACCAAAGGTACAGCGATCGATCGCATATTTTTGTTTTTTCACCGGTTTTTGGTGTGTGGATCTGCTCAATTTTTGTTTGACACGCCTGGAGGAGAGACTGTTTAGTTTGCGTGCGTCACGGACTCAAAAAATAATCAAAAGACATTTAAAAGTTATTGAAAATGGACAGTATTGTATTTTTTTCGTTAGTGAGGACTATGAGTTTATCTTTGGGCTTGCAAAGATTGAGATTGGTTTTGTGATGTGATTTTTTTTTTTTTTTATTCATGTAAACCTACGCACTACATGCGTAGAGGCGCTGGGGGGAGGAATTAATTAAACGTGTGTTGTGTGAACTTAAACACGCTGTTGGGAGTTGCATATACCTTTACTCCTTAATATTTGTTGTTGTTTTTTTGGGGGGAATAAACATTTCTTTTATTTCTTCCAAAAGTTTTCTATTTTCCTAAAAAGAGCCCCCCTTGCATAAGTTAACGCTTACTTGAGAAAAGGTAAAGTGTTACAAGATGCTATAGTGCTATATGTTTAGTGAGAGCCTTCTACAAAAGGGGATACATGTCCAGGGATTTCCAGCACTCGACCTGTTGTCTTCATTAGCAGTGGCATTGCTGAGTGGTCCATGGGTGTGAGTGTACTCTGAAAGTAGAAGTAGAGGGTGTATGAGCATATCTTTATCATTATCAGGAATCCACAATGCTCAGAGAAATTGTTCAAGTAACTTTACAGAAAAGCATATCATCAGCATTACTGTAGCATACCCAAACTCAATCCTCTGACACTTCTGAATGAATCGCAAAATTCATACTAGTAAAGTGTATTTTTCCTATACTGAAGCAGTCTGCTCTGCACACATGTAAAACAAAAATAAAAAAAAATCCGCTGTGTTGGCAATAACATAACGCTAAACTCTGAACAGGTTGGTGTTTAAAGAGTTCCTGTATGACATACTTCAGATTTATTCCCTTTTAAATTAAACCATAGACCGCAAAATACATCAACAAAGCCAGCTACCTCGCTAGCCTGCTAGCTACTTAACGTTAACATGCAAGTCAATGGAGCTGCGTTAGCTACCGTTAGCATGACCGTGGCTCAATTAGAGATCAGTACGCCCACGTTTTAAGTAGGTGACGATTCAGATAGCTGGCTCACATCAGATGGTGAGTGGCCTTCGTATGGTCTTAAAAACGCTACACATTAGATAACGGTATACTTACATTTTGATGCGAAACCTGGGCTACCAACTACTCCTTCCGTGAAGTGTTCCGCCGTGGAGACAGAGCACAGCGAGTCATAATCTGAAAGCCACGCCCCCAAAGGTGAAACGTTTCACATCCGGGGGCAGGGTCATGAGATTTGGAAATCCGTATCCAGTCAGATTGGGATCAAAGTGATCCACCCTGCCAATGTTTTGAAATACCCAGATAAAGTCAGCAGGATCAACTTGATCCCTGACTGAGAAAAGGAGGATTTCATTATCCGGATTATTCTGATCCGGATTACAAGTTCTGAAATACTGGGCCCTGAGCATTAAAAAGTGTAAGGTTGATTTAATAAGTCATGGACTGCTTAGTATTTTTTCATGGAGGTAGGCTGTAAAGCTGTGTGTTTGCAACGAAGATGTGGCTGTGTTAAAAGACTATAACTTGAGCCGTCACTTCGAGACAAAACACGCAGAGAAATACAAAAATTTGTCAGAAGATGAGAGGATGAGGACCACTGAGGCACTGCTAGCTAAGCTACAAATGCAGCAAGGGCTTTTTACAAAGCTCCACACAACAAAGGAGGGACATGTAAAAAACAGCTATGTATTAGCCATAGGCGTTTCTAGGGGGTGCTGAAGCATCCCTAAATTGAATCCCAGCACCCCTAAAATTTGAGAGATTTTTTTTTCTTTTTATTCTGTTTTTACTGCATGTCCTTTTTTAACAAGCTAGAAACATGTCAAAACCATACAGTACTTGGTTGAAACATAATATTTTAACAACAAAAATACAAGTCCAGTTTGTGCATGTGTGTGTTTGGACTTGTGTGTAATTGACAACAGAGTGAAAAACTGAATTTCCCCTGGGGATTAATAAAGTATATAAAATTAAAAAAAAAAAAAAAATTAATTAATCGTAAATCACTGTTTATGTTGTTAGGTAGGAGTTAGTTGACATTTTTTCTAGCTAGGAAACGTTACAGGTGGTCAGTACCACTGTCCTCTGTTTGAATTGGAATGAGAAAAGCTAGCTGTTGTGTCATGTGCATGTGTTAATATTAAAGCCAAAGTGCTACTAACTAGCGAACTGATTGGATGCCCATTAACATTATAACTCCTATTGTGACAAGAAGGGAAAAGGCAGAGACAAACATTGAAAAAGTCAACTACTGATAATATGTTAATGTTACATATTGTGCATTTCATTTCAAACAAAAGTCCAAAAAAATAAGTCCAAGGTCCATTTTTGGTATTTTTGGTACTCACTATAGGGTTTACTTCAGAAACATATACTGTTTATGTGTATGTTGAGGAGCTGCTGTATCAAAATGAGTTGTCTTCCCCCAGAAATTAGGGTTATGATATGTTTCTTTTATGATTCCAATCCATTCCTCTTTTGCTGTGGCTCAGCACTTAAATAACCTTTATCAAATTTGATGGTTTAGTCACAGACTTTCCCAAAAAGTGTTTTTCTTTCACAAATGTGGGAATGAAATTGCGTTAAAATGTACAAAACATTAAAATTTATCTTGCCTGGCCGGGCAGCTCTCTGGGTGCTCAGCACCCCTAAATCTGCCCTGGATGAGAGTTGTGATGTATGTGACACAGCTCAGCTACTGATCCTCATGAAAGGAATAACTAAAGACTTTGAAATTACGGAGGAACTACCTTCTATGCAATCACTGAAAGGGACGACAACTGGTAAGGATTTATTTTTGGAGGTAAATACATGCATGCCAAAGTTAGGGCTACGGTGGGAAAAATTAGTCAGTGTTACAACTGACGACTGTCCTAATTTAACTGGGAAAAATGTTGGTCTTTTGAAGAACATGCAGGATAAAGAGCAACAGAGCTCATAGTCGTGGCTCCCATCTTCTCCTCCATGTGGACGGCTGTTCCATCTCTCCAGTGCCAGAAGCACGCAACCTGGGCGTCATCCTGGACTCTACTCTATCATACGAGTCACACATCAAATCTGTCACCAAATCTGCCTTTTTTCACCTTAAAAACATTTCCAGACTCCGCCTTTCCCTCTTAGATTCTGTGGCTGAGACCCTTATCCATGCCTTCTTCATATTCCGGCTGGATTATTGCAACAGAGTCCTGTTCGGGGTCCCCAATAAAGCCCTTAATGCTGTGTTCCCACCAAACGCGAATTCGCAAATTCGAGCGTCAAGATTACATACAAAGTCAATGCAAAGACGCGATTAGACGTGAAATTGCGCCGGGTGGCGCATCCGTCGCCTCATCGCTCGAGTTGAAAATATTGAACTTTTGAGGCGGATTCACGTGGCGCTGTGCTGCGAAAGCCAGTCAACATTGAGATTGTCCCGACGTCACTGACGTCCTGACGTTCTTGCACCCTGCCTGGTGCCAGTCAAATATGGAGAAGTTGATAGTAGCGGTGTGCGGACGCCCTGAACTGTATGACACCACAATGGTGTTGTACAGGGACAGGAACAGGAAGGAGCAGGCCTGGGTGAAGGTGAGCGAGGACGCTGGATTACCTGGTAAGTTCTGTAAATATCTGTTGCTTGTTTACAGCTATCAGTTGTACTGTACTATGAACGTTAGTGCTAGCATAGCCGTACTTAGCATAGCTGGCTTTCCCGGCATAACGTTAAAGTTACTTGTCTGGCTTACTAGACTGACCAGTTAATTTACGTGTGTTTTTTTGTCAGTGGATGTTTACCGGAGAAAATGGAAGAGCCTCAGGGGCACCTATTTAAGAGAAAGAAAAAAGGAGACAGAGAAAAAGAGTGGGGCAGCAGCAGGGACAGGGAAGAAATGGAGGTACTTTGCGGTCCTATCTTTCCTCGACCCCTTTGTTGCACCGAGGGAGACAAGCGGGAACATGGGTTGGGTCGAGGAAGATAGGACCACAGACTATGAGACAGAGTGGACAGAGTCTGGAGCAGGGCCAGTCGAGCTGGAGGACGAGGGAGAGACAGCAGCAGGCCCATCAGGGATTGATATTGGAGGTTTGTTGACAAATGAAGACGCACACACGTACAGTATTGAAAATGTTTTTTGTATAACTGGATAACTGACTTGTATAGATGTCTCAGTAACATTACAGACAGAGATCTCTTTTCACAGCCTGCACTAAATAACTGACAGAAAATGTTAACATACCCCAAACTAATCTGTACTCTCACCTACACCAAACCTGCAATTTAAAACATGTGAAGAATGGATAGAACAACGCAATTGAAGAACATAAAAACACTAGAAGTTAGTAAGTCTGGGATCATTTCTTTCTGTACATTAATGGCTCACTGCATTAAAGGGTTAGACATTACTATGAGTGGAATTGTATGATGTCTTAATGGGTGCATTAAATGCTTTATGTGCTGTAATTGACACTGAAAGTTAGAATGACGTAGACAATTAATATACTGTATGTATTAAACAAAAAAACTAAGACATCTCTGTCACTACTACAGACCAGCCACGATATCAGTCCTCTGAAAATGAGGCAGATAGCAATGATGCTGTCCCTGCTGCTGCAGAACTGACAAGAACTGTATTGATTACCTTTCATATTTGACTCATGTCTTTTTGTCTGTTGCCTGATTTCAATAGTTTAACAAATATTAACTTGGATATTGTCATCTTTTGCGTTGATTGGATGCAGTAGTTTCACAAAATATGATGTGTCCATTTTATACAGTGACGAGGAGGACCAGGAAGAGAGCCAGGGGGGTGGATGAGCAAGACAGGCAGGCACAGATTGAGCGGCTTCTCCTGGAATCTCTCCGTCGGAGCCCTCCTGCGCCTCAACCTCCCCCCTCAGAGGATAAATTATTCCTGAAAAGCCTGGTTCCTTCCCTTCAAAGATTGTCGCCCCAGAGGAAGGAATATGTTAAATTCCAAATTCATACACTTATTTATGAATCTAGCACTGTTTTGCTTAATTTGGAGCCTACTGAATAGCTTATTAGCTACTGGGGCAACAATCTTTGCAGGGAACGAACCAAGCTTTTCAGGAATAATCCCAGGTGTCCCTGAGGCTCTTCACAAAGAGCCACTGTATATACTGTAACTGTACATATGTTCCACACATTTTCTGTCTTGTTTTTTTTTTTATTACTATTACTTTTTACATAATCGAGCAACCCTAATCTGTTCTGTCTATAAAAGGAGATAAAATAAATGTATATAGGAAGAGTTAACAGACTGTTGTTGTTATTCACCTCATCAGTAAAACAGTATATACATTTAAATACATAAAATAGTAAGTACATGTGACATGTTTGAAATTGCTAATGATTATTTACTTACCGTGTACAGGTGGTTTTGTTTGTGTTGCTGCTAAATGTGGTCATATTGAGTCACAACATCTGCACTGGATATAGTGCATAATGTATACTGTAGGACAATTGAATTGTGCAGGATACACAGCTACTACAGAAAAAGTACCAATTCTAGAAATCACATGGACATGTTGTCCTTCTCTAAATTAAAAATTTAAATGGTATATTTGTGTCTACAATACCAGATAGCACCATTGATATGATAGTCAGCATATCGGTGATGTCTGCTTTTATTTTGGTGTTGATTGTATTATGTTGCAGTGTAGACATGCCAAATTAAAGCTTTATTATCTCACAATATGATATAAATTGATAACCTAGCATGCATGAACAGGCATATTATTTTTAGTGCTTATATACATTCATTCATTTCATTTTTATTTCAATTTTAATGTCAATATAGTAATACTGCAGGATGTTTGCTCAATAGTAATATGTGGGTGGCTCTTAAAAGAGCTGTTGTAGGAGTGCTTGTACACTAAACGTTGGCTTGCCATGGGACCATTCCTTCTACAGAGAAGTATGCTGTGAAGGTCTCCTGAACCCTGATGGCCTCTCTTGCAGA
Organism: Epinephelus cyanopodus; assembly: GCA_026686955.1. Taxonomy (NCBI): domain Eukaryota; kingdom Metazoa; phylum Chordata; class Actinopteri; order Perciformes; family Serranidae; genus Epinephelus; species Epinephelus cyanopodus. Next base: position 35,371,650 of record CM048935.1, read on the forward strand.
GTTGTTTGCTGCAACTCTGCCCAGACCTGGCAGCGGCTCCATGTCACCACCTGGGATGCTGCCCCTCATCGCAGGCGTAGGGGTTGTCTTCCTCAGGAAGTTGTGGAGCACACAGGTCGCCTTCACGCACCTCTCGGCAACATCTGGATGGACCTCGATAGCACGTCGGTACATCCTCCACTGGGATGCCAGGATCCCAAAGGCGTTCTCCACCACCAGCCGTGTATGGGACAGACGGTAATTGAACAGCCGACGGTCTCGAGGAAGGGTGCGCCCAGGGAATGGCCTCATGAGGTTTCTCTGGAGTGGAAAAGTCTCATCAGCCACAACGACGTGTGGCTGGGGTCCTCTGTGGTCAGCTCCAGGTAACAGATGGTCAGCAGGCAGATGGAGGGTGCCAGAGCGAAGTGCCTGACCAAAGGCTGAGTTGGCCAGGATGCCACCATCGCTCGTCCTCCCGTAGCCCCCGACATCAATCACTCGGAAGCAATACCTGGCATCCACGACAGCCAAGAGGACAATGGAAAATGACCCCTTGTAATTAAAAAACTGGGATCCTGTGTTGTCAGGGGCTTGAACCCTCACGTGCTTCCCATCCACAGCGCCACAGCAGAGAGGAAAGTTCCACAGCTCCTCAAACCCCTCCGCAATGGACCTCCACTCCTCTGTGGTGGGCACAGCCATGAACTCCCCCACAAGGCAGTCCCAAATGGTAGAGACCACGTCAGCCACAATCGTGGACACACTGGAGACGCCAACGCAGAAGCTGTTGGCGATGGTCCTGTAGGAGTCACCAGTGGCCAGGTATCTGCACCATATAAAACATTTAATTTAGCTGAGCTGTAGCGAATGCAGTGATACTGTAGATGGCAGTTTATAGTTTATTTAGATCCCAATTAGCTACTGTACATAAATCATTTCACAATACTTCAATACAGAAAATACACAAACACATTACATTCATACTCACAAGACTCAAAATACAAAACACAACCAAAAAGACACACAACAAATAATAATATTCTATTGATATGGCTACACATATGAAAATGCTGAAGTTGCACTTTTTCTTTATTGCAGTGGATAAAACAAGAGCTAATTAATAAGCTATTTAAAAACATGACAAGCAGGTCAAGAGCTAGAATTTATTCATACATTATAAATAAAGTTTTGTACACACACACACACACACGCACATCAGCAATGCGGCTCGCAGCTCAAGTTATGGCCGGATATGAAGCACCAGTTCACGGCAGAGCAGCAGCTAAACCGCCCGGTCCTTTCCCAGTCAGTGTCTTGCTAGATACAGTGAATATTTATTGATTTTGAAATACCAATAAACTGCAACTCACCGGAGACAGATGGACAGGCGCTCCGCAGCTGGAATGGAGTGCCTGTAGTTGGTATCCAGGCGGGAGATCCTCGTGCCAACTCTTGCCAACAGGTCCTCAAACTGGGCCTGAGTCAGCCTGAAGTACCGCTGGAACCGACCGTCGTCCAGGCGGAGCTCCTGTAGGAGATGGTGGAACTCGCCGAGCTCAGTGCGCCTCCGCAGGGTATCATGCACCCAGAACCGATGGCGGCGTTTGGCCCTCAGACAAAACCGGGACCTCCAGAGCAGGTAAAGTGCAGCGATCCTGGTGATCTCAGCCATGGTCGATGAGAGAAAGAAATGGCGGAAGTAATGTTGTTGTTATCTAGTGAAAATGGGCGGGCCCGTACTCGCACTAAGCGTCCCAACTCGATAAGCGTCCCAACTCGTAGCACGTAGTGCGATGAATTTTCATTTACTCACGCGAGTAAATCGCGTTCATCGCGTTTGGTGGGAACACAGCATAACAGGCTCCAGTATGTACAAAACTCAGCTGCCAGGGTGCTTACCTGCACTAAGCCTTAGCAGCACATCACCCCCACGCTCATTCACCTGCACTGGCTTCCAGTTAAGCTCCGCATAACCTATAAAATTCTTCTGCTTGCCTACAAATCGCTCCACAACCTCCATCCACTGTACCTATCGGATCTTCTCCACCAGTATACCCCATCACGGAACCTGAGGTCTGCTGACTCAGGCCTCCTCTCCAGCCCCTGCACCAATAGCCCCTGCTCTATCCTTTGGGGATAGAGCCTTCAGTGTTGCGGCCCCCACTCTCTGGAACTCTCCTTCCCTACGGAGATTCGCCATGCTCCATCTCTGGACGCTTTCAAGTCTGCGCTGAAAAGACACTTAAAGCTAGTTCACATTACACAATTTTCACCCTGATTTTGGGTAGCGGAGACTATCATAATCTTTTGAGTGTTCATACATGGCAACGTGTGTTTCTGTCATCGGGAGTCTCGCCAACTGCGTTACGACCTGTGTGTGCACACCACAAGATTTCTTCACCGAGCCCTAGATAATGTGGTGACGTGACCAAACTATGTTTTTTTAACTTGGGGATGACACATTCTAAAGGCATGGATATTCTTCCTGTTGAATCAGATCTGCCTCCAGGGCCTGGGTCCAAACACAATGTGCTCCCGGTGATCCTGTGGATGCCACCATGACTTGTTATTGTTGCCAGATCTTGGGAGAGAAACAAGCAACCAAGGCTATGGAAACAAGCCCAAAAGAAGCGACGGATATACATAGAGAAAGGTGACATTAAGAGAGCAAGCCCAAATAAGCAACTCCACTTTAGAAACAAGCACAAAAAAACACAGCCTGTGATTATCAATATTTGTAAGCGACTTAACCAAAAAACAAGCCCAAAGTCGCAGTTAATAAGCGGACCTGGCAACCCTGCCGGCTTGTCCTCCTCACATTTCTTCTGTCCTCCTGCGTGCTGGCGTGGGACATATCCCGCCTCACAGTGGCCGATGCTCTTTTCATTTGTGTCAGACTTCTCCAGTTTTCTGCCATGCTAGATATCCGGTCCCAGTCTCAGACGAGGGGACTGGATATCTCATAGGCTTGTTCACACGAGGACTCGTCTGCCAACTCAACTCTGACCGCGAGTAACCATAGCAACATGCAGCAGTTTTAGTATGTGTGCACTGTGTGAGGGGTTAAGGCCCGATCATACTCGGGTGGAACGTGGAGGCCCGCGCGGACTCAAAGCGGACGTCCACATGCCCTGTGCGCGTAAAGCTCAGATTTTACGACCTTGCGGACTCTGCTCCCTGCACCAGTGACTGCTCGGCATGTATTTTTCACATCACAGGGATTTTTCACCGACATTTCTACAGGAAACTACAACGCGGAAGTGCGCTCGACTATGGAAGCCCAAATGACTGCGGACATTCCTCGCGGAGTCCACTCCGCTTTAGTACGCCCGAGTATGTTCGGGCCTTTAGACAGAGAGGGGTCACAGAGCCGGTGTCAAGTAGAAGGTGTTGTGTCGTTTGACCATAAAGTGATGTTATGACACCAACTATAGATTCGTTTTTCACAAGAAAAAATAATCCAGAAACTCCTGTCGGTCCTGTCCCAGTTTCCCAAACTTCTGACAACAATAGTTAAGAGGACGAGTCAGCAGGTGATGTTGCAGCACCGAAAAAGCCAAAGCCCTATCATTTCCGACATGAATGGCTCACTGAATTTACGTGGCTGAGATACTGTAAAGAAAATAAAGTGATATCCTGCATGTACAGCTCTCAGTGTGGTGTGAAATTTGCGGGAAAACTAAATTCGCTGACTCCACCACACACTTCAAATATGAAACACAGCATCAGGCATAAATTATGCGGGGACAGATGCAATGATGGAGCAAAAGTGCCGCTGCACACATCATTTAAGATGCAGGGTTGTCTGTGTTTATTGCTAAATTATCAGTAATGCAGTTAATACAGACAAAATTATGAATATGTTGTGTCGCTATAGATAATGCTCCTAAATTTTGTGCTGGTGCTCCTAAAATTTTCAGTGAGGAGCACTGGTGCTCCTAGTAGAAAAAGTTAGTCTGGAGCCCTGCTCTTGAAAGGCGCTATTTACATAAAAGCTATTATTATTATGATTAATAAAGTGACTGAGATTAACCCAGAACAGAGACTATTATTTCTGCATTGTATTATTCATCAAGAGGTGCTCTGCAAATCAGTACTGAAGATAAACCAAGTTGTGGATGTTGCTACAAAAGTTCATCAGGGCACGAGCATTAAATCTCAGGCAGTTTGTTGCACTGTTGGAGGAGCATGAGACTGAACAGGCAGACCTGTGCTACCACACAGCTGTCAGGTGGCTCAGACTGGGCAAAGTGCTAAAAATGAGTGTGGGACCTGAAATCAGAGATTCAGGAGTTTTGTCACATGAAAGGGATGAACATCCCTGAACTAATCTGCGCAGATTGGTTGGTGGATTTGGCTTTTGCTGTTGACATAATTGCCTTCATGAATGAACTGAATGCAAAATTGCAAGGAAAGGGTCTCTCTGCACATGAGATGGGCCTTCATGAAGAAGCTGTTGCTTCTCTCTCGACAAGTGGAGAGCAACGTACTCACACACCTTCCCACACTGAAAGAAAAGGCTCCATCTGCTGATCAGCTCAGCAGATATGCAGCCATGTTGAATGTGTTGCATGGAGAGTTTTGCAGGCGATATGAAGACTTTAAAGCACTGGAGCCTGAAACACTTACTGTCTCCTCTCCTTTTACATGTGATGTGGACAGTGCCCCCAGTGATGTGCAACTTGAACTCACAGACTTGCAGCCTGATGCACTGCTGGAACACCACTTCAAATCAGTGCCATTACTGACATTTTACTCATCTCTCAAAGAGGAGAACTTCCCACACGAGAAGACTGGCCCAGAGGATGCTGGTTCTCTTGGGTCAACATACATATGTGAACAGACATTCTCAGTAATGAAATTCAACAAGTCAAGATACAGATCTTCTTTAACTGATGATCATCTGTCAGTTGTGTTGCACATAGCAACATCAGGAATTATGCCTGACTTTGATTCACTAGTTCAAGCCCATCGGAGACTTGATTCCTCCCACTGAGTAAATGGGCAAAAGTAGTTTTTATCAAAGACATCTTGCTGCTGTTTTCTAAAAGACTTTCAAGATGACCAATATACTTGTTAAACAGGAAAAAGTTATATAAGAGCACCTGTGTATCACATGTTTGATTGCACTGTATTTTTGTAGAAAGTTTTTTGGCATTGACAATCCACACTGAATTATCCAAAAAATAAAACAAAAATTGAAATAAATAGCCTATACATGTGTTTATAGGTCAGGGCAGGAAACTGTTTTGGATTTTTTTCCCATGAGGTTTGTTTTGTTGTTAAACAATTCTTGTCAAAGATACAAACAGGAGTACAGGATGAGTCTTGTCCAAGCGTCACATGTTTGTTCTGTGTGTACAAACAGTATTGTTCTGTTATGCTATTTGTTTTTGGCATTGGAAATCCACAGTGGATTGTTAAAAAACAAACTAATGTTCTCATTTGAAAACAGCAATTTGTGCATTTTTCGTTTTTATACCTGGCTGTCAAGCAGTTAATGGTTCTTGCCAAAGGCAAAACAGGAGTACATGATGGGTTGTGCCCACAGCATCCCTGGTGTGCTGCTTTAGATTACCTGTACAGTATTTTCAAAGACTCGTGCATAATTTAATGTTCCTAGTAGATGCTTGTTTGGAGTGAGTTTCTTTTCTTTTTTTTATTGCCTTTAATGCACATTAACGGGCAATTAACATAACAAAAGAAAAGCAAAAAATCATCTTGAGATTGGGTCTCATCTGCAGAGATAGCACTGTATAAAGGTAGAGCACATATACACTTATCTAGTTCTGTATCTCCAAAAAAGGGATATTAAAAATAATAAATAAAAACAATAAATGAATAAAAATAAGTCAAATGATAATAATAACAATAGTTATTTAAATAAAATTTAAATTTGAGGTATAAGATAAGATAAGATAGTCAATAACTGGGGTCCATCTTCTCATAAAAATCGGTACTTTTAACTGTAACTGGGCAGTCATATATTCCATCATGTAGATATGCTTTACTTTCTGTAACCATTGAGCGATCATGGGAGGGTTAGGTTTCATCCAGTCAATAGTAATAATTTTTTCTTGCAATCATCAACAAAACATGTAATATAACACTGTTCTATGGTAAACAGGTGTTCAGGAAACACATCTAATAAAAATAACAGAGTGTCCATGGGGAGGTCCATTGCCAAATTTTTTTCCAGTTCTTCTTTGACATTTTTCCAAAATATTTGTATTTTCAGGCAGTCCCAAAATATATGAGTATGGTCACTGACCATACCACAGTTCCTCCAGCATTTGTTGTTGGGATTGTTTTTGGAGACAAAAGTTGTTAACGGTATCCCGAAGGACCTGATTTTGACCTTGACCTGACCTTTGACCAGTCAAATTCTTTATAGAGTTGGCTTCCAACCCCCTTGTGGCATCTGGAACATACATTTTCCCAAGACTCATCATCTATTATTGCATTCAGCTCCAGTCCCCATTGTTGCTTGATGTGCAGTGTACTGTCTGACATATCCAGCCTTAGTTTTTCGTACATGTGAGATATTTGTTTTTTGTTGAGGAACAGTGTTCAAACAGATGTATAAAATGGCTTTCTATATTTGTAGGTTCCTTTCATATATTTTCCCAATCTGTATTTTCTGTAACATAATTTCTGATTTGTAAATATCTGTATAGGTCACTTGAAGGCAAGGCAAACTTGTCTCTAATTTGTGAAAAAGATTTAAATACATGCCCATCCAGGAGTTGATTTATTATTAACAGACCAGCCTTCACCCATCTTTTATAAGCCCTGTCAGACATGGATGGTAAAAACTCTATGTTCCCTACTATAGGCATGGCCCGTGACAGAGCTACAGTTCCCTTTAGTTGTTTTTGGACTAGATTCCAGACCTTCAGTGTGTGTATGATCCATAAATTATTGATTTTAAGTTTTTTCTGAGATTGCTGGCTAAGAAATGGAAGACTAGACAGGGGTACCCCTAGTATGGAGTTTTGTTCAATAGAGATTCATCCAGTCTCTAAGTCCCCGACAACCCATGCCACCACTGCTCACAGCTGGGCAGCCCAGTAATAAAATTTTAGATTAGGCAGGTTTAGGCCTCCTTTCTCTTTTGCTGACATCAGTACTTTCAACCATATTCTTGGTCTTAGGTTTTGCACTAAATTTTGATATTAATTTTTCTAATAACTTAAATATGGATTGTGGTACTAAAATAGGGAGTGACTGAAATAACAATAGTAATCTTGGTAGGATATTCATTCTCAGGGACTGTATTCTGCCAAAGAGTTACAAGGGAAGCACATTCCATCTATTTAAATCCTTTTTAATTTCTTTGATCAGTTTATCGCAATTAGAGGAAAATAGTTGTGTGGTTTCAAGTGTAAGAAAAACACCAAGATATCTGAATCCCCGATTGGATCTTCTGAAAGAGACCAGGTCATCTAACTGGGAGGGCCAGTCCCCAACAATCATCATGGCTTCAGATATGTTTGTATTAACCTTATAGCCCGACACTCTACTGTACTCATTAAGATTATGTAGGAGAGCGGGGAGAGAGGTAATAGGATTTTCCAAAAATATTATTATATCATCTGTGAAAAGTGCCAATTTGTGCTGATTATTTCCTTCATCAAGTATTCCCTGTATAAGGGGGATTAGATCTTATCAGTTCGGCTAACGTTTCAATGCTGAGAGCAAACAAAGAAGGTGACAAAGCATCTCCTTGACGTGTACCATGTCCCAGCAGCCCGTTTACTCTAACTCTGGATCTGGGATTTTTATAAAAGTTTTAATCCACCTCACAAAGATATCACTGAAGCCCATTTTGCTGAGAGTCTGTTCTAAGAAGGTCCAGTTGACCCTGTCAAATGCCTTCTCCGTGTCTAAGCTGAGAAGCATTGACTGGGCGTCCCTCTTGGCTGCAAGTGATTGTAGGTTCAAGGCTCTTCTTACATTATCGGTTCCCTGTCTGTTGTTAATAAAAACCCGCCTGGTCTGGCTTTATAAGTTTTCTAATGTATTTTCATATTCTATTTGCTATAATGGCGGTCAAGATTTTAACATCTACACATAGGAGACTGATTGGGCGGTAAGATGTGCATAGAGTCGGGTCCCTTCTGTTAGAGCTTAGTTGTAGACTCTACACAAAACTGGAGTTAACTCATTTACCAAGGATTTATAATATTCTCCAGGAAGGCCATCTACCCCAGGAGATTTGTTATTTTTAAGTCTGAGAATATTGTTATATATATATATATTGAATATTTCTTCTTCTGTAATTGGACGCGTCATTGTATCTGCCTCATCTACTGTTAACCTGGTTAAATTAATTGAATTAAGGATCAATCTTTTTTATTTATTAGGTTGGTCTTCCTCTGTATACAGCTTTTGGTAGTAAGTAGCAAATGCCTTTTGGTTGGGTTAACATCTGGTTAGTATTTGGGCATTTTATTTTATGCACTACTCTGTTAGTTTGAGCTTTACTGGAAGGCCAGCAAGCGGCTTGCTCCATTACCAAATTTGTAGTAGGCTACTTCCTATTTGTAGCCTGGTGAAATTGAACCAGCACAAAACACAGAAATATCTTTTGGGGTCTTTATTCTGAACAAAAGAATGTGGTGTTCAGTTACAATAAAAATAAATAACACAAGTTTCAAAATAAAACTAACAGACTGTTCTCTGCTGTATCTACAGTCCCCATAGATAAACAAAAAACACAGTAACCTCTAACACTCTGCTCTGTACACTGTAACCCTTAACACCTGCCTAAATTAATCTGTCACATTCACACAGTAGCGATATTGATAACCCTGAGCTGCTGGTGCTTAAACCCTCTCCAAAGTAGACAACTGAAATCAGGATGCTAGTACACAAGTGTGCAAGATGAGTCTTTCAGTCTAGTGCAAAAGAATACAAAAAAAATATCTCTGCAGACTACTTTCAAAAACAAAACTGAATGTTTCAGGCTGGCAACAGAGTGCAAAAATAACTACTGGAGGCTAATAACAAAATGCAAAAATAACTATAGTGGTTCTCTCTACCTTGTGCATCTGTTCCGGAGCACAAACAGTGTTAACAAACAGTGTTAACAGCGGGACGTTAACTACATGAGATCTATTGGGTTTTTCTCAATGCTATCGTCAGGCACAGCGGGTTTATCTGTCAGCATCTAACACATACAGACAGGGGTGGGTAGAGTACTGAAACTCTGTACTCAAGTAAAAGTACAATTACTGCCAAAAAAAATACTCAAGTAGAAGTAAAATTACAATTTGAGAAACCTACTCAAGTAAAAGTAAAAGTACCTGGTTAATAATTTACTCAAGTACAAGTTACTTTCTGTTTGAATATTTTTTAGGGTGTGCGGACCAGTGCAAAATAATGAAAAAACAGCACTTGTTGATAAAACTTTTTTTTAATGAAGCAGGTTCATCTTCCACTCTCCATCTCCTTCACTCTATCCCTCTTTACTTCACCTAACCTCTTCTTTCTCCATTTCCCTATCTGTAATTTGAGTGGATGACCTTGGTCTTTTCTTTCAGTCTGATATTATTAGACTGATGTAGGTCTACATCATTGGAAGATAAGTAAGTTATATAATGTGATCTTTTATTCCATTTATCTTTAAAAGTTCGAGTAGTAAATGTTTATGTAGTAGAGAGAAGAACGTCATGTAATCTGACAGTCAGTTTGCGCTGTTTCGACTGAGTTTCTGAAATCCCGACTTTCCCTGAACAAACCACAATGACGTATGAATGTGGGCGGGGCTGGATTTGTGACGTAGACGGACATGGGCGGGGCAGGCCGCAGCCGTTAGCACTTGGTTAATACTGAGGACACGGAGATGGGACAAAGATCCTGTGTGAAGGAAGATTGTTCACGCTGCTCTGTCACCAGGAACAAACTGGGAGGCAAAGATCCTCTCTATGGAAGAGGGCTCACTTTGCTGCAGGATTCACCAAAACGTTTTTTTTTTTCTTTTAATAAATTGAACACACACTAAAGAACATACAAGATCCTGTAGAGAATTAAGACATGTAATACAATACAATAAACATTGTCAAATTAAATGAAGGAAGAGGATTTTTTTTAAAGGCAAATAAAATATTGAGAATTTATGTAAAAATATACATACAGACATATGAATAATTATATAATTAAAGATATGCAGGCTATGTTAGGTGAATACACCTGTCAGTGACCCTGACCACTGGCATTGGCAAAAGAACTGGAGTTGGTCCCCGGACACTGCACTGCAGCTACCCACTGCTCCCAGTGTATACAGTAGGATGGATCAAATGCAGAGGTCAAATTTCATTTCAATGTATGTTATGTGCTGAGAAAGGACAATAAAGAATCTTCTTTTAATAATAATTTCTTAATAACTAGGAGATAACAAAAGAATAAAGAGATTTCAAAGACTTAAAAAATAAAGGACATAAATCAAAACAACAAGAATTGAGATATATCCCCAGTCATGCACACCCAGTTTTAATAAACTCAGTACTGTTTTTCAACACATATATTGTTTTGTCTTCATTCAAAGTAATTAGCACATATTGTTATTGCGCCATTAGTTTTGGCCTTGGTGCCCCACATTTTGGCCGTGATGCCCCAATAAATTTGTATTTATCAAAGGCCAAAGTGGCCTTGCCCTAAAAATGACTTAATTCCAGGCCTGTAATCGTGTATTTCCTCTCCTGTTTCTGTCCTCGGAGGGGCCAGTTGCAGTGTGCTGCTTTTTTATGTGCTGCTGCCTCCATTGGCTGATCATCTCTGCTGACGTAAGATATAAGTTATGAGCGAAAATATGCACCACACAGCCAGAAAAAGAACCTCTTAAGCAGGGCAAGTAAGAATTTAGATGGGGCAAGTAGATTTGAGAAGTACTTGGAAAAGGAAAAAACCTTAACGTCGGACCCTGCTACTACATTACAAGGTATTTTTATATATTTAACAGGAGTGTTTTTTTAACATGTTCAATAAATGCTGTTCCAAATTCAAAGACATAATCATGTAAATAATCGTGATTTCAATATTGACCAAAATAATCGTGATTATGATTTTTTCCATAATCGAGCAGCCCTAATTGAAGTCACCACACCAAACTTCTCTGTGTCTTTCCTCACCCATCATTTCCTTGAACACAGCTGCAGTTAGAGTATGGCAAGGGTTGTAATAATTAATTATTTTCACTGGGTTTTGTGTACTGTACACCTCAACAATTGTACATTCATGTTCATTTGCAGTACTTATTCTTTTAAATGCTAAGTTGTCTTTAATAAACGTGATACATCCAGCCCCTTGGTTATTTGCTCTATCATGTCTGACTGAGTTGTATCCCACCATAACAAAGTCTAGATGGGGTCTTAACCATGTTTCCTGAATACATATTATGTCTGGTTTACCACTCAAGTCTTTAATGACTTTCTTAAATTCCTGACCATTTGCGATTAAACTCCTGGCATTCCACTGAAAAATTGTGAGTACCATTATTAGATTAATCACTAGAAACATCATAAGTAAAAGGGTTCATCATTTCTTGTATTGTTTTACACTCTACACTTGAGATCCCAAGATACTCCTTTGCAGCTTTAACAATCATTTCAATTCTCTCATTCCTGTCATTTTGTTCTAATCCGATGTAGACCACTTTGCATATGAATGCCACAAAATTTACTTTATCAACTAGCAGAGTTCCTTCCTTTACCTTACACTTGTGGGAGGTCTCATGCTGGCCTGTCTGGTGCATCTTACTGTTTCCTGCAACAGGAGGATCAGTACTGTTAACAATGTTACCCCTCGTTTTGTTTTCCTTCGCTACCTGTGCATTATTAACACTCTTAACAGCCTCTGCATATTACACTTTGTTTAGAATCTTATATCTTCTTTTGCTTGCTTTTGTACCACACAGCCCCCAAAAGCTGCCCTGTGGTCTCATCCACAATTGCAACACTTAATCGGCACATCTTTCCCACACTTTCCAAATGCATGGTCTCCTCCACATCTTGCACATCTTTCTCTACCTTTATACTGTTTTGCAGCATGTCCCATTCCCACACCTACGGTGGCCGAGACCCGCCATCGCTGCAAATAAAACAGCAACGATGCAAATAAAAAAAGCCACAACGGAAATGAATTACCGGGGACTATTATTGCCGATGCACATGTTTTTTTTTATGTGAAAGAAGAAGAAGAAGAGAGAAACGTAAGAAGAAGACGAAAAATAAAGAGAAAAATGAACGAAAAACTAAGTGTGTTATATGGTTAGGCCATGTAGCCCCAGGTTTGATATGAAGCTGAACTGGAGGATGCTGGTGTTCCTCTATCTGTATACTATAGACCAGGGCTATTCAATTACAAATTCAGTTGGGCCAGATTTTAAAACCAAGAAATTTAGCTGGGCCAGACTTTTTCAGTGGCCGGTAAGCAGCAGTTAATGCAGCAGTTTGCCAGGATCCAGGACACACGGAGGGAAGCTGCTGTAGCTCTCTCTTGGGCTGTGCATGACCGCACCATCGTAGTACAGCTCCGGTTGTAAGAAGCAATCAAACTCTGCACTTTTGCAGCCCTCTCTTGTGATCCCTCGGGAAAATTTGTACGGAAAGTCTGGTGTTTCTCAATGTGGTGCCTCCGAACATTATAATCTTTCAACACTGCAACGCACTCATGGCAAATTAAACACATTGGTTTGGCGCTTTGGTTTGGCGGCAAAATAAACAAGTACTTTTCAGTCCAGGCAGGGTTAAACCGACGGTTTTCATTATCAATTTTGCGTTTAAGGGTCGACAAAGACATGTTTTTACAGGTGGTACTATAGGACTACTACTTCGTTTACGTTTTCACAACAACACGCTGCATTCTGGGTTGAGTGTTGCTAGGCTACGGCAGAGTGTTGCATTCACGGTCTGAACTACTGTAGGAATTTCTGTAGAAATATCTGCAGGCTCGCTGAGCACATTTTTCCCGGTTTTTCTCGGCTTTTCTCGGCTTTCCTCGGCTTTTCTGGTTGGGCCACTGGCTGGGCCACTCAAGGATTGCTTCTGGGCCGCATGTGGCCCGCGGGCCGCCATTTGAATAGCCCTGCTATAGACGAATTCGGCGAGTGATTTGTGTATGCCGCCATCTTGCGGCAGCGCCATTGCTGCGGTCGTCAGCAATGGCAGCAATCGTTTGAGCGATAAGCAGGAAAGATAAGAGTAATAGGGAGACAATAGACACTGTGTAATATAACGTTAGCATACGTTACGTGTGCTGACGTTAGCAAGCTAGCAGCATGACATTTAATCATTATGGACAGGCTACGTGACTAAAAACAACAACAACACGTGTTTGTGTTTTGTTTTAGGTATTCAAGAATATTTTATTGATCACGTGGCCTCCGATGACCAGAAAAACGGCAATTACAGGTTTCTGATTGAGGGTCAAAATTACCTCAGCTCCGGATGGGTCGGGCAAATTTTAGACGAAACATCACATCATATTGAAGGCGATCAATATTGATCACCTTCAATATGATGTGATGGTCACGTAGCCTCTCCATAATGATTAAATGTCACACTGCTAGCTTGCTAATGTCAGCACATGTAACGTATGCTAACGTTATATTACACAGTGTTTAATGATACAGTCTATTATCTCCCTATTACTCTAATCTTTCCTGCACAAATACACAAATCTATCACCGAATTCGTCTATAGTATACAGATAGAGGAAGACCAGCATCCTCCAGTTCAGTTTCATATCAAACCTGGGGCTACATGGCCTAACCATATATAACACACTTAGTTTTTCGTTTGTTTTTCTTTTTCTTTATTGTCTTCTTGTTACTTTTCTCTCTTCTTCTTCTTCTTCTTCTTCTTCTTCTTTCACATAAAAAAACATGTGCATCGGCAATAATAGTCCCCGGTAATTCACTTCCGTTGTGTCTTTTTTATTTGCATCGTTGCTTTTTTTATTTGTGTCAATGCTTTTTTTATTTGTATCGCGGCGTTTCTTTTTATTTGCAGCGTTTTTTTTTTATTTGCAGCTATGGCGGGTCTCGGCCACCGTACACACCACCGTGATGCAGCGTTTCCCCAACCAGAGCTTTAATAAACTGAGGAACACATTGCGTGCGATATCCCCTGTATGAGGGCGCAGACCAAAATAATCGATCCCCGATTCTGACAGATCTAGACCTCCTTAGTGGAAGACAGAGATTATTATAGCTTACTGTAACAAATAAAACAAACAATGAAATGAATAAGAGATTAACATTTTAACCCCTTCTCAAACATCTGATGAGTTTGCAGTTTTAAACCGTTTTTTTTTTAACTCTTCACTTTTACTGGTTGTTACTGATATTTATAGTGACTTTATGGTCTTTTTTAATCACATCTCAGCCCTTCTTTTTTTATGAATTGTTTCTTTTACCTATATGAGCTTTTTAACTTCAACAGGATTTTAACTTATTGCAGATTAATATATTACCTTTTTTAAACTATTACAGTGTCACAGCTTCACCAAACTTTCCTCTTTCTGGGACTTCCACAGACTTCTTTTTCTTCGTTTTACCTCCATGGCAAGCAATCATCTGTTTGGGTTTAGTGCCAGTGTCGTGGTGACCGTTGCATCATTTTGTGCTGCATTTCTATTGGTTGATTAGTAGACATAGGTCGTAACAGCTTTCACAATGTGACATAGTCATCCTAAATTTCTGACACCGTCAGAATTTTATCTCAGGTTATCTTTGGTCGCAAGATGTTGACAACGGCCATCCTTGGACCTGTCTCACAGTGCGACGTAAGACCACCGTTTTAGAGCCATGACAAAAGATATTGCTACGTTTCTCCCATGATGGTCATCTTTTGTCTGGGACAGCACAAAATTGCAAAGCGTATACCAACCATTTATGGGGTCAGATCATGAATGAACCCACGCAGGGTTTTTCACGAATGCACATGCTCTGATTCGCAGTTGTATTTCAGACTCACTAATGCACATGATCTGTTTCGCAAATGCACACGCTCTGGTTCACAAATATAATGTTTATGCAAACTTGTAATATAAATTTAGAAATGAACACAATCTATTTCGCAAATACACACGCTCTGCTTCACAAATATTATTTTGAGGCATAATTGTAATATAAATTCGCAGATCATGTGAATCGCTGAATGTGTATTTACAAACTGCTTCTCATTTGTGAAAGAAATCAGTATTGCCAGATCTCGCGAGACAAATAAGCAACCAGGGGGGTATTCCATTAAAGCTATAGTCTACGATTTGAAAGTCTGATCATTATTAATAACCTCATTTAGATGGTGATTATGGTCTACACAATGTGAAGAGCAAAAAAAACGAAAAAAATCCATTCATTCTAGTAGGTGCAGGGCTGCAGAGAAGTTGACCAATACGAGCTGTGCGGCCGCACGGCTCGTATTGGTCAACTTCTCTCCCCTCCTCTCAGCCAGCCTCCTCTCTCTAGTTGACACTCCCCTGAGAGCTTGCTCCGACTCCCTGTGCTCCGCGCTGCGCCTCGTCCCCGCCCCCTCCGTGTTATAAACTCTCTGCTACAAACAACTAGCTGAGTAGCAGTTTAGCAACAAGTGCTAGTAGAATAGAGAAGAAAGACAGCGACAGCGGCAAGCGGCCCCTTCTTGCCCCACCGGCAAAAGTTGAGAGAAAGCGAAAGTCTGCAGAGGAAAGAGCAGAGACGAAGAGGAAGTGTGAGCAACGCAGGACGGAAAGCCGAGTAAACATCGGATCATCCATTCACCGCTGGAGGAAGCTGCAGGAGGATTTGGGCCTGCAAACTGATGCTGATACAGCAGACTTTTTGTTGAACAGGTAGGTAGTTTTTAACTTTTATTGCGTGAGTTGTTACATAAATAACTTTGTATAAGTCTATGACAATGCTGGCTTCATGACTGTAAACGCTGTCGGTCGTTTTCTCTGTGTCAATAGACTGTGTCTGACCGTTAGCCGTTTGTTTTTAGCATCATACTAGCATTGCTATCATCGGTGTGCCTGAATGCGTTCAGTGAGCTCATGACAATGCTGGCTTCATGACTGTAAACGCTGTCGGTCGTTTTCTCTGTGGCAATAGACTGTGTCTGAACGT
The DNA here is from genome assembly GCA_026686955.1 of Epinephelus cyanopodus. NCBI lineage: Eukaryota > Metazoa > Chordata > Actinopteri > Perciformes > Serranidae > Epinephelus > Epinephelus cyanopodus. The sequence continues at coordinate 35,387,740 of CM048935.1, forward strand.
TAGCCGTTTGTTTTTAGCATCATAAACTAGCATTGCTATCATCAGTGTTGTGCTTGAATACATTCAACTCGTTCATGTGTATTTCCGCTCGATGAACCTTATTGTGAACGTGTTCATTGTGGCGTTTGTGAAAGGCGTGCTCTTAGACACCCCAGCTAAAACACACCGCAAACATCCCGGTGAGAGGCAAATATTTTATATTTGACCAGATGTTCTGGTGTTATCATTAGCTTGACTTTCATGACAGCCTTCACGAAATATCATGGGCTTGTTATTGAGTTAGGTTTATTGTAATATTGTGAGGAAGCAATAGAGCATTTCATTTGCAATTTGTGAACTGAACTTTGAACTGGTTTGTGTAGAAAGTGAACTTTCACAATATTGCCTACCATGTTTACACATGATGTCTCATCAGTGAGTTGATTTGCTTGACGCTGCTAAGCAATGTTATGAAAGTAAATGGTGTATATTTATTCTCAGCAAGGCCTTTTTCTGTTTTTACTGCTTTCAGCTATGAGAAAGGACCTCTTTCTTCAACGCCATTGAAGACAGGATTCCAGAGACCGCCAGCTCCAGCAGCCTCAACAATTTTTTCAGGATCAGATTCTGACCAGTAAGTGAGAAGTAACTGACCTGTCTGTCTATACCCTCAATCTCAATATAGTCCCATGTGTCCAACCGTAGGTCTGCACATCATTTTTAATTGTTGTGAATAAATGTAAATGACCTCTTTTGTGAGAAGATGGCGTTCAAATGGTGACCTGTGTGGTGACCACTTATTGCCCTCTTAGTGTGTGATGAAATGTAAATGGCCTCTTTTGTGTTTTGGAGACACGGGGGCAGAGAGGTGTCTGCTTTTGCCTTTTCAACCCCCCACCACCCTACCACCACCATGTGAATATCTCTTCTCTCTTAAATAAATTGAAATTACAGTCTAGAGGTCTAAGTGTGAATAAACAAAGTCTCGGGAAATGCACTTTACAATGGGGTAAGACAGGGTGTGAATACATTTCAAATAGTCAAACGACAAGGATGTGAGATCTCCCATTGCAACTCCCAAAAATATTTCATTTGATAATGTATTTTTTCCATTTCAGTGGTGGTGAATTTTCAGAGGAAGGCGTTCATGATCTGGCTGCCATCAATCCCAGGACACATCTGAGATACAGTTGGATGCGAGGTACGCATTAACAAAACTGTAAATCTGTTGCAATAACTTATTGTGTTGAAGATACTTTATTTAGAACAAATCATCATAAAATTTATCATAAAGACATATTTGTGTTAGTGGATACACCTTCATGCATTCACCCTACCAATTTATTCTACCAAAACCTGTCTATGTAATTTTTTTAAAATATTTTTTTGTTTTTTCTTGTAGGTCAGCCCCTTCCAAAGTAGGCTGTGATGACAGCAACATCCAGCATCACCATCACCCAACCCCCCCACCCCTCCATCCTAACCACCTTCTACAGAGGGACCACCGAGAGCCTGCTGACCAACTGCATCTCCGTCTGGTCTGGGAGCTTCAGGGCCTCAGACTGGCAGTCTCTGCAGAAAGTGGTGAGGACAGCGGAGAACATCATCGGGACCCCGCTCCCCACCATCACTGTTTACATACTGGTTATTCTGTTTTTACACTACACTGTTTACATACTGGTTATTCTGTTTTTACACTACACTGTTTACATACTGGTTATTCTGTTTTGCACTATTTATTCTGTTGTTTACATTCTGTTTATTCTCTATTGCACTCATTATTTAGCTCTTGTTTTTTAGTTATATAGACTATATTTTTTGCACAATTCTGTTGTAATCCGGAAGCCAAGCCACGACATTTTTACATACTGGTTATTCTGTTTTTACACTACACTGTTTACATACTGGTTATTCTGTTTTGCACTATTTATTCTGTTGTTTACATTCTGTTTATTCTCTATTGCACTCATTATTATTTAGCTCTTGCTTTTAGTTATATAGACTGTATTTTGCACAATTCTGTTGTAATCCGGAAGCCAAGCCACGACATTTTGTTGCCAAAATGTCACTGCTGTGTTTTTTTGTGCAATGACAATAAAGGAAGTCTAAGTCTAATAAATGTAATCTCAACAGATTTATTATGATTTTTTTATGTTCTAAAAAGATGAAACAACTCAATATTCCTTTTGAATTCTTTATTGAAAATTTAAATATAGCCGAAAATAAATAACCTGTGCAGGAACACAAACACAATGTTGAAAAATTTGAGGTAAGGTCTCAAAGCTAAAAAAAAATACAGTACAATATACAATATACAATATACACATCCTCTGTTTTGACAGTGCAAAGAGGTAGTATCTAGATAAGATAGGCTACATAAGAAAAGACTTCCTAAATACACCGTTAGTTACAGAGAAAAAACACCAAATAGTACAAACGTTTGTGTGTGTTAGTGGTGTTGTAGATGTTTGCATCACTGTAGCGCTAAATAAACAAATATAAATATACCGTAACGTTACATTCATAAGCAATGCGTTGCGCTTGGAGATCCTGCATCCGCCGGAGGTCCTCCGGTGACAACGGTAAGGTCATACCGCGACCAGATCCCCGGCCTCTGCCTCTTCCTCCCCTGCCTCTTGCAGACCGTCTCGCGCCCCTTCTTCGAGCTCGGCCTGTGGAAGGACCCGGACCGGAGACTCGGGCATGCTATCAGGGGAAGTCTAAAAAAGCAATAAGAACGACTTTTAACGAGTAATCCCAATACACACGCTCAAGACATTACCGAATTATTGCAGTAATAACCTATATGAGTTTTTCCTTTGTTATCCCAGTAACGTTAGTCTACCAGAGGCAATTTAGCTGTTGATACTACCTTATTACGTAGCTGTAAAGTGCTAAAAACGTTACGCTAGCTTGCCAGCTGTTGACACTGTAATTTACGTTACGTTTAACATGCATTTAATAACTTTAAATGTTGCTATAACTTACCTGCGAATCCGACGTGGCAAATCTTCATTCAAGGATGGCTCCGTGTCTGTTTACTGCTGGTCGCCTTGTTGCTATGGTAGAGGAGGTGTGTCTGGGAGTCTCCACGTAGACGCCCACATACTCGGTGGGAAGGATCAGGTAGCACAGAGGGCAGGGTGTGTGTGTGTGGGGGCGGGATGCTTTTTTCAAATTTCTCTCAACGTCTCTATCTTTCTCAACTGATTCTCAATTCGTAGACTATAGCTTTAACGTAGCTAAGAATATCCAGACTAAGCTGTAATCTTGAAGTTTGACTTAATGCCAACTCCCAATCTAGCTCCAACCCGTTCCATCAAGTGAAATTAGCTGGCTCCACTTGAGTTTATTCAAGCCTCACCTGTTAAGCCTCAATTCATGCACCCGCCCAGGGAAAATAAAAAGCCCAAACTAGTCGAGTGCCGAAAATGTTGCAGAATGTCAAAAAGCAACGGAAAGGAGTGAGCGGAGGCTTTTTCTACGGCGGAGCAAACGCTCCTTATGGAAGTGTATGAGGACTATAAGGACATAATTAAGAAAAAGGAAATAGTGCAGCAATTAATAAAGCAAGGCAGGTGGCATGGCGGTATATTGCCAACAGGCTTAATGTGCAAGTGACAAAGAAAATTCAGCATTTCAGCATAATATCATGTTATATAAATCCCACATCAAAGGGACAAAATATATGGAGATAAGAACACCTATTAAATCTAACAGTTCAAGTCTACCTAATGAAATTCACCACGTGTAAATTAATATTAGTGATAGACAATCACATTTTACTGCTGATTCCTATCAATCAATCAATCAATCAATTTTATTTATAAAGCCCAATATCACAAATACAATTTGCCTCACAGGGCTTTACAGCATACGACATCCCTCTGTCCTTTAGACCCTCACAGCGGATAAGGAAAAACTCCCCCAAAAAAAACCTTTACCGGGGGGGAAAAAAAATGGTAGAAACCTCAGGAAGAGCAACTGAGGAGGGATCCCTCTTCCAGGATGGACAGATGTGCAATAGATGTCGTACAGAACAGATCAGCATAACAAATTAACAGTAATCTGTATGACACAATACAGTAATCTGTATGACATCCTCGGTAATAACAGTAGCTTGCAACAACATTCATGAAAGTAATATTGTCGTTATAGTTCTGGCTACTGTGGTACAATATGTTGAAAGTATATATTAGTATCTGGCAGTATACATGTATGATAATAATCATATGTGTATAATAACAGTAGAAGTATGACTAATGATGGCAGCAGCAGCAGCAGGAGGCATCTAGCAGGACCACGGCAGCAGCACAACCACACATGTCACACTATCCAGGCACCGCTGCAATATGAGTTAACCTGAGAGACAGTGGAGCACAAAGGCTCCGGAGAAGAAGCCGAGTTAGTGACATGTAGCCTACATTTCAGATGATGCATTTAATCAAACTGTTTTATATCAATCATCACATTTATCACATAATTGATTGTCGATTATGACATTTCCAAAATGATCAGTTTATAGGAAATAATCACATTACATTTATCTATTGATTGTAGAAAATTCCATTTAGCAAATCCATCAGTTCAGTGTAGATCAGGAAACTATTAAGTGAATGCAGGTGATAGTGAATCAATTATCTATTTCTCATCATTTGGGAGTCAATTGTAAGCTCTATCCCTGATTATATCAAAAATAAGTAAAATCCCCTTAAATGTATGGAATGTGCTATAGGATGAGGAACAGACAAACCACAGTGGTGTGTGCCCCATTTTAATGTGGTTGCTTTGTGTCATGGTTAATTTATAAATATAAAAGACAACCATATGTTAATGTGAACAAATCAAGTATGCATGATGTATGGTGATGCTAGAAATAATCAAAATGAATAGAAAATACACCTTTTTACCTCGCTGCAAACAGTTGCCTTACTTAGCCTCTCAGCATCACCAACACTATACAGGAATGTACCACTAGCAAAGAACCTCAGTGCAATACAGACTGACTGCACAGTGGTCAGAGACTGGCTGCAGCATGTGACCTTTATAATGTGTGGTTCCTTTTTTCTTTTAGTTACAGGACCTCAAACCAATGTCATAAAATACAACAACAGAAACTTCCTTCTTTCAGTTTAAATATATCTGTCTCAGCAATAAAGAAAGGCAGCCAAGTGACTTATGCCAGAACATTCAGACAAGTGTCGTAAACAGTGCAACAGGGACTGCAGAAGATCCCATTTTTAAATAACAACAACAATTTGTCCACTCTAAAGCTATGAAATACCTGAAAATATTTTAAATATCCTGAAACGTTCAACATGTTTTAGTTCTACATCCAGACATTCTTGATGGCCATCATTCAAACAAGAACATAATAAAACCGTATAAATAATAAAAACAAACATAAAAAAACTTGTGGGAAATGAGAATGTAACTATCCTCTCATTTAGTTGAGGAGAGTGTGGTGACCCAAAGAGGGCCAATCAGAGTCAAATGTCAAAGTGGTATAGGAGCTTAGGACGTCACAGGACAGGTACAGAGTAGACATTTTCACTCTCTGTAGAACAAGGCCTTGTACTGATGTCTTTAGGGAAGTCTTCAGGTGTATCTTCATACCTCCACTGCAGTTTCCTTCATGTGTAGAGGCCAGAGCTTGTGCTGCAGAAAGAAAAGGTAAGATTTTCTAATGAGGGATACGGTCAAATTATACTTAAGCCATAACACTAGAAGATGGATACCTAGGATTCCCTAATTCCCACTATCCCATTAAATATTACAGTACTTTGAGGATAATCATTGTTTATCAAAAACAACTTCCCTTCTTAGCATCCTGGCACTAATTAAAAAAGATACAGTAATAGTGCTTACCTTAATTAAAATCCATCTTCACTGTCTTCATCTGCATCCGTCTCCCTGCTTTCTGATTGTCCACTCACAGAGTACATGCGACTGTTGAAGCGCTGGAACATTTCTTGGCTTGGGACAAAGTCCTTAAAGCATATGCCTTGCCTTCTCAGTCTGTATGTTATGTGGAGTATGCTGCTGAGAGTTTCTTGTCCCATTCTGTTCCTCAGTTTGGACTTGACCAGGCTCATCTGTGAGAACACTCGTTCTAGGTCAGCATTGCTCGAAGGCATCGCAAGCAATGACAGAGAAAAGAGGGCAAGTTCTTTGAGAGGGTGGTCTCCACTGCTGTCTTTGTAATTGAGCACTTCAACCCAAAAAGGCCTCTGCCTGGCTGTGCTCCTTGTTTGTCCATGGGAGGTATGTAACAGCCTGATACTGTGTTTCAAGAGCTGCAAGATCTCTAGAGTAGAGCTTCAGCATTGAGACTGAGCTGAGCTGTGGTTTTGTTTGTGACAGGATGACAGTCAGACTGGGGGTTGCACGGTGGTGTGGTGGTTAGCACTGTCACCTCACAGCAAGAGGGTTGCTGGTTCGATCCCGGGTGTGGGAGCCCCTCTGTGCGGAGTTTGCATGTTCTCCCTATATCAGCGTGGGTTCTCTCCGGGCACTCTGGCTTCCTCCCACAGTCCAAAGACATGCAGTTTGGGGACTAGGTTAATTGTCCGTAGGTATGAATGTGAGCGTGAATGGTTGTTTGTCTCTATGTGTCAGCCCTGCGATAGTCTGGCAAGTTGTCCTCTTGCCCGATGTCAGATGGGATAGGCTCCAGCCCCCCCACGACCCTCAAGAGGATGAAGTGGTTAGAAAATGAATGAATGAATGTTAGCTGGGAGTCTCTGTTGCACTTGTCTGCCCGCTTCCACCAAGAAGTTACGGCACCTGCTCTTCATATTTCCTCTCAGCCGTGCTCTCCATTCTTGCCTCATCCAATGCCATCATGAAGGTGACTGCACCCACAGGTAACAAAACACTGGGGTCTGTTATGTCAATTGCAAGCAGTTGTTCATCTGATGTGGGGATCATTCCAGGTCTCACCACTCTAGAGATGAGGGAGCGAAAGAAAAGAAGCATACAGTCCAACATTTTGAATGGATTGCCCCTGTCCTGCTGGAACAGCTTGTTGATCCTGTTGAATTCTTGTAGAAAAGGCATTAAAAACAGTAGGTACAGTTTGTTAACAGGATCACTATACATCTGGTGCAGGATTTCAGCAGCATAACATCTCTGGTGGTCTTTGGTTAGCTGAAAGTGAGCTTCAGTTCATCCCACTGATTGAGTATGCGCAAACAGCAGTCATGGATGGAAAGCCACCGTGTACCTGAAATCTGTACAAGCATCAAAGGGATTTCACCAGGATTGATGAGGCTGTAGATCTTTGCATACTCACGGCGGCGAAGAGCACTGTGGAAAAACCAGTTGTGGGAATGAGAGACCAAGTATTCAAGGTTGCATGGGAGTGTCTCCACTGCCTTGCTTACACACAGCTGTATGGAATGGCACACGCACTTGAGCAGCTGGAGATTTGGGTTTTTCTGGAAAAGGTGAGTGTTCACTGAATTCCTCTTACCTTGACATAGCACTGCAGTCATCCGTTCCGAATCCAATGCACTTTTTGATGTCCAGTCCAATACGAAAACGGGTCAGAGTGGAGGCAATAGCCTCTGTTATTTCACCCTCCAAGTTAATCAAACCCAAAAAGGTGGACACAACTTTGTTCAGTGTCATACTGAAGTAGCGGATTACCACACACAGTTGCTTGACAGATGATACGTCTGTGCTGTCATCAATAACAAGGGAGTATTCAGCACCTCCAATATTCCTCTGCAGTTCTTTCAACATACACGGAGCAATGACATGGTTAATTAATGCCGTGCATTTTGTCAGGTGCATTTTGATGTCCTTGTCACAAGTTGAGCAAATTAACTCCCCAAGGTGATCAACTGATTTAATGGATGTGTGACAAGCTACGTAGGTGGCTACTTTCAGCTCAGCTCTCTGTCTTAACTTGTTCTGTTTGGAGACCGTGAACCCAATGTCCGTAAATCACCTCATTGTGGAGAACGGTGCTGCATTTTTTTTGTGCTTTTCAGTGCTAGCATGTTGTACGAGGTCAGCATGGTGTGCACGTGTTTTGAGTCGTCCCCCACAACAGGTTGAATCCCTTCTTTTACGGGAATTGTTCCTCAAAAACTCTGCTGTCCACCATCAGTCGCACTTGTTGTCATTTAAACGTCACTGACACCAGAAAAAAAAACCAGATTGCCCGCTCTGCCTCTGATTGACTAGTACTCGTTGCCATCAGGGAGAGAGCCAATTAGAAGCAGGATGCAGGTGGGAAAAAACTTGCTTGACAACTTATTATGGAGCTGGGAACAAGCCCACATAAGCAATTACACTTTTTAACAAGCCCAAAAAAAAAAACCGTGACCCGACTACCAATATTTGTAAGTGGCTTTACAGAAAAACAAGCCCAAAGTTGCTTATAATAAGCAGACTTGGCAACACAGAGAAATCTGTGTTGTGAATTTTGAGACTCCCCTGATGTCGCAGGTCAACAAACGTCACCATTGGCTGATAAATCTGTCAATCAAATTTATGATTCTGATTGACAGATTTATCAGTTAATCAGGTGAATGAGTTAGAAAAGAGCCATACGACTGGCTCCTTACAGCTGTATTCATAGTTTATTCATTCATTCAAACATGTTACTTGGCTAAGCAGAACGCTTCAACTCATTCTAATTCAATAACATTGCATGATATACCACGAGGGGATAATAAGATAAATGTGTTACTTACAGGTTGAGACTGATCCATGTCTCTTCCACCTTCAGTCTAGCGTTTGAACACTGCAAACAGTAGCTCAGTAGCTCTGCAATTGGTTTAAAAGTGTGGAGAAAATGTAAGGAGCCATATGATTGGCTGAAAGCGAATAGACCTGATTAACTGATGAATCTGTCAATCAGAATCATAAATTTGATTGACAGATTTATCAGCCAATGGTGATGTTCGTCGATCTGCGACATCAGGGGAGTCTCAAAATTCACCACACAGATTTCTCTTAGAAATTACAAATGAGAAAAATGAGAAGCAGTTTGTAAATGCACATTCAGCGATTCGCATGATCTGTGAATTTATATTACAAGTTTGCATAAAAATAATATTTGTGAAGCAGAGCATGTGCATTTCCGAATTTATATTACAAGTTTGCATAGAAATTATATTTGTGAATCAGAGCGTGTGCATTTGCGAAACAGATACTGTGCATTAGTGAGTCCGAAATACAACTGTGAACCAGAGCATGTGCATTTGTGAAAAACCCTGCGTGAGCTCATTCATTATGAGACTGATCTGACCCCATAGCCATTAGGTATAGACAGTTTGTTGTACTTATGTATAAATACACACAAATGTGTGTTTATAATGATAATTACATGAGATGACAGAAAAGAAAAGGGGTATAACTATACAAAGATTACATTAAAAAAGGACAGCTTGTGAGAATATAAATTCTTAGTGGCTTAAAATGAGTAACTGGGAGAACAGGGAAAAGAAAGAGAGAAAGGACACACATAGCATGGCTGGATGTCATATATAAGTTTTAATATTCAGCCCGTGTAATTGTTCTTTTAATGGACAAAAATCTTTGAGCAAAGATGTATATACATGTCTGTCACCACTCTGAAATTACAACCCTCTTGTCTCTCTCTGGACAGTTTCAAAATCTGCAGCTTCTTCTGTTGGTGTCACAGCCTGGATATGATTGTCTAAAGATACTGTATGTAGCATTTTCCTTAATTAGCCCAACATGGTGTGCTCTTTCAATGTCCCCTTCCTAAAGCTCCAGGGTTCATTTTTCTTCAAATATTTGAACTAAAAAGGTTCTAATTAATAATAATAATAATAATAATAATAATAATAATAATGTAAATGACCTTTAACATTACCCACAGTATTGCTGTAAATGTGTTTTTATGTTTATTTGGGTATATTCTTTAAAGCCAGGCTTTTATTGTCTTTATTTAGAGCAGACGTCAAATTGTGCTTTTATTTTGAAAGCGCCTCGCCGAAAACACGGGTTTACGATCTTCTGTCGGTAGCAAGAAAGTGTGTCAACAGAACTCAACATGTGTCTGTTAAGTGAAAAGCGTGTCTGCTAAAAGGAAGAAAGAGTTTGTCTCATGAGCACCTGGCTGATAAGGGCACAAGCTCTTACGGTGCTACATTGTGTTGTACGGCGTTACACAATGTTCCAAGGTGTATGTGATAAAAAATGGTTCCTGGAATAAAACACTGTGAAGCATCAGTTTGAGAGTATGACCATCATTCAGCCGGGGATGCTACAAATAATAATTACAATAATTTGTAAAAAAAAAAAAAAAAAAAAAAAAAAAATTCCTCTCCTGCACATTTAGGAGTCTCAAATTATTCTGATGGTGCAGGTTATCAAGCTGATCAATGTATGTGTGTGCTGTAATTTCTTGTCAAACTCAGCACTTCATTTTCCTGAGAGTCTAACTTAACTCCCTGGTTATGCATTTTGTCCATCAGGGTCTAGATTCTTGTATGAAGAGCATCCACTCTCTGAACTACAGAATGCAACAATAGTAGTAATAGTTAGTTGAGGAGTTTTGATTCTGTTTCATTAAATCTGGCATTGTAGCTGGATCCTTTGCCTGAGGCTTGCATTTATGTTTGTTGCCTTGTATTCATCAACCACACAGTGAACACATAACATAGCCTAACCACAAAAGAAAATCATTTTTCTCAAGGTTTTCTGAAAATAGCCAGACAATAAAAAAACTGTAAATATTATTCAGAATTCAAAATGTACAAAATGAATTGGTCTTAACACCAAATAATGACCTACCCACTTGTTGTGTATATTGCCCTAAAATATACAATCATAACAACATACCATAAAATTATGTATCAAAACATAGGTATATTTCCTTTGATATAGCTCAATTACTTTGACAGTTGGCTGCTGCTGGATGATGCTGCTAAGGGATGCACACTTAATTAATTTATCTCTTTTCTCTTGTTGTCCTGAAAGCTCCTCTTTCTTCTGTCACAATCCTGAGCCGTGCAGAAAAAATGGTCATCTGTGGTCTTTCTAGTCACCGCTGTCGCAAAGATTCTGTTGGCTCTGGCCTTTGTTGTCCCCTTACTGCTGTGTTAGAGTAACTACTTGTAATTGACAAAAGTAATCGAGTTAATTCAGTAAAAGAAACATTAAAACAGATCCACTTATTGCACTGGGTGTGCACTGGGTTGCTAAAGACCAGCCACTCCAGTAGCCTCTCCATTGGGTTGTTAGGTTAGGCACATGCATTTTCCCCTTGGTCAAATAAATAGTTGGTTTCTCATTTCCCACCACCTCACAATCACCAGCACCAGCTTATGGCCACATTAGTAGCTAGCTTAGGCAAGGATATAGCCTCTAGCCAGCAACTTCACAAAGTCTTAATTTTGTCAAATCAGTGGGCTAAACTTCAATGACTAACTTCCACCAGCATGCACCTGTCCATTTTAGCTCACAGCATCATTGCCTGACATCAGTCCCTCTGTAACTCACAACTCATAATTTGAAAGCAATTCATATATTGAAAGCCCCTGATTTAAACATTAAACTCTGAAAGAGCAACAGGAATAGCTTAAATAGAGTAAATGGGTTATGTAGGATGTAGGGTATGGTCACACATGCACAAAACTAACATTGGCAAATATACATCCCCTGTCACCTTCTACTGCCTACCTTCTAATGCAAGCAAAGGGATGAATAAAACATCTGCTTCAAGTGGCAAAGCAAATTTGTTTCTTTGCATGGTAAACGCACCACTAATATAATATTTCGCGATATTTATTTGCAAGCTTGCTAACATTAGCGAGCCGGCTAGCTTTCTGTGTCCCTCACACCTGGCACTGCCCACAATCAATACAAATATTGCCTCGGCCGGTGATGGTAACTCGCCTGCATTCACTCATGTGTGAACATATCCTTCTACAGAATTAAATTTGTCACATGGCATTATTAGTCTAGCTGGTGTTGTATGTCTGACCTGGTTCTTTGCTGTATGATCACATTCGTTGTTACTGTGTACCATCATGAGTCTTCCTGTCTTTGACCAGTCCACGCTAGGCTACATCGCTCTGCTCATTGCTACTTTCCACGGCCTGCTGTTTGGATGGAAGCGAGCCTTTGAGGAGGAAGCCTACCGTTTCTACATGCCCCCCAGTTTCGTGGTGGCCCTGGCCCTGCCGGTGTGTGTTATCCTGGGGAAGGTGCTGATGCTGCTTCCTTGTGTGGCCAGCAAGCTCCACAGAGTCCGCCGGGGCCTGGACAGCAATCACCACCGGTGCCAGCGCCTGGAGCCAGTGGGCTCAGCTGCCCACGTTTCACCTGAGAGAATTACCATCATGTGATTGCTGCAGCACAGAGCTTTTGATTTACCAGAACTGCCATAATTAGTTGTTTTATTGAAGGGAATGAACACTATTTATTTGTGATTCTCAAGGGGGGGTGGGGGGGGGGGGTATTCTTACTGTGTTATAGTAGGCAGTTTTTGCTGATGTGAATTGTGTAGTGATTAGCTGTTACTATTCACTTAAACTCCTGACCTCGTGTTATTATTGCTGGTGTGTTACAGTTTGTCCATCTAAACTGTAAAATGGAATATTCTTCACTTGATTGTATCTGTATTTCACAAATAGTTGTTTTAGACATTACACTAAGCTACAGAGTTTTTGCCATGACTGACAAAAACTGTTCTACTTGGCAGGGGAAAACAGATGCATACAATACATTCTCACTCTGACCTTGTCACATATCAGCGTTTGGTCATGGACTTTCCACGTTGACATATGACATGCAAGGTACCCTGGATGCATTGGTTGTTGATGTTCTGGGACACCGCATAAACTTTAGCCTGTTACATCAATCAATCAATCAATCAATCAATCAATCAATCAGTCAATCAATTTTATTTATAAAGCCCAATATCACAAATCACAATTTGTCTCACGGGGCTTTACAGCATACGGCATCCCTCTGTCCTTTGGACCCTCACAGCGGATAAGGAAAAAAAAACCTTCAACGGGGAAAAAACGGTAGAAACCTCAGGAAAAGCAACTGAGGAGGGATCCCTTTTCCAGGACGGACGGACGTGCAATAGATGTCGTACAGAACAGATCAACATAATAAATTAACAGTAATCCTTATGACATAATGAGACAGAAAAAGAGAGAGACACAGACAGAGAGAGATGCAGGACAGACGGTAATGACAGTAGCTTACAACAACATTAATGAAAGTAATAATAATCAATAATAATATATTAATATCTGATAGTATACATATGTGACAATAATCATATGTGTATAATAACAGTAGAAGTATGACTAATGATAACAGCAGTAGCGGGAGGCATCTGGCAGGACCACAGCAGCAGCACAACCACACATGTCACACTATCCAGGCACCACTGCAATACGAGTTAACCTGAGAGGCAGTGGAGCACAAAGGCTCCGGAGAAGAAGCCGAGTTAGTGACATCCAGAATGGCCGAGTTAGCAAGATGCAGTACACGAGAGAGAGAGAGAGAGAGAGAGAGAGAGAGAGAGAGAGAGAGAGAGAGAGAGAGAGAGAGAGAGAGAGAAGGTGCCCGGTGTATTATAGGGGGTCCTCTGGCAAACTAGGCCTAAGTCAGCCTAACTAGGGGCTGGTACAAGGCAAGCCTGAGCCTGCCCTAGCTATAAGCTTTATCAAAGAGGAAAGTCTTAACTCTAGTCTTAAATGTGGAGTTGGTGTCTGCCTCCCAGACCGCAACAGGAAGATGATTCCACAGGAGAGGAGCCTGATAGCTGAAGGCTCTGGCTCCTGATCTACTTTTGGAGTCTTTAGGGACCACAAGTAACCCTGCATTCTCCAAGTGCAGAGGGTGGGATAATATGGCACTATGAGCTCTCTAAGATATGACAGAGCCTGACCATTTAGAGCTTTATAAGTTTACAGGGAGCCAGTGCAGAGAAGCTAAAACAGGAGAAATATGATCTTGTTTCTTAATTCCTGTTAATACACGTGCTGCTGCATTCTGAATTAGTTGGAGAGTTTTTAAGGACTTACTAGAGCTACTTGATAAGTAGAAAAAATGCAGTCTGTGAGGTTTGTTTTAAATTTGTAAAATTTTATCTTTATTATTATAAATTTTAATTTTATTATTTTATTTTATTTTAAATTTTAGCAATTTTTTTAAATTGCTCATCCAGGTTTTTATGTCTTTAAGGCAATTATGAAGTTTAGTTAACTGATTACTTTTTTCAGGCTTTCTTCTGGCTTCATACATGCATTGTCTGTTTTCAAAATACACTTCAGTTTTCACAGGAAATGTTCTGTTTGCATACAGTCTCTTTTGGGTTTAGGAAAAAAAGAACAGGGTTTGGTTTTACAATTGCACAGCAAGTGAACACCGGCCTTCCAGATGAAAGTCGATGGTTGTTGGACCAATCCAACACCCCTCTCGCCCACCCTACTCAGACTTCTGCCACCTTAACTTTCGCTGGTGTCCCACCATGTTTCCCCCTGACGCTGCCAGGTGCTGTTTAACAATAATGGTGAATGGCTGCGTATCATGCCGATGTGAAAGGACAGCTATTTTGTCAGTGTGTGATGCCAGAAGTCACTGCCCAAGTGCTGCTATTTGACGACTCCGGAGAGAGACTAGGTTGTTTGTAATGTCTTCTGTCACTCTGGATGAACTTTGTCAAGTCCAGGAAAATAAACCTCATGATTGCACTATAGATTTATAGCAGAAAGCCTTTAAAAGACGTGGATGTTTACTAGGCAGGGATGGTCTCATGAAAGGACACAAATGAATTGCATTATTAGAAGTGTTTGTGATATCTGGGCTTCTGCTGCACAGATTTTTGGAGATTCTTTGCTTTTCTGAGATCCCCAGTTTAATGGAATGACAACTAAATTGCTTTAGTACCTCTGTAAGCATGCAGCTGTATTTCTGTTGACAGATTGATACATTTCACAAGATATACATTTCTTTTCAGTATTGTTTGTATTCTCACAGTTCACAACAAAATAACTCAATTTGGAAATGGGTAAGTCACATTGGAGAAATTATATCAAGTTAGATCAGATTGGGGCACATTACTAGTTTCTCTTACATCCCTTTAGTGTTTGAAATTGTTCCTATTTTAGTTAAATTGGGCCTCATGCAAGAGGCAATATGAACAAATTTTCTCTTATTTTTGTTTGTATTTACTGTTTGTCCTTATTTGTTAGTACCCATTCATTTCAAGGATTCATCAGTGCTTTATAATTTTGGCTCTTCTCTTTGGTATGAGAACATTTTACAAGTGGTCGTGAGTACTCTGACCAAGACAAGAGAAAAAAAATCTATTTTTCACAGTGCACAAATTGTGCAATGCAAGAAAAAAAAATGTTTCAAATTTAAGGAAGAGAAAAAAATGAATGAAAATCATATAATCAAATTTAGATTATTATTATGGGCATACAACCCACTTTGATGCTAAGAGGGCCTGACCAGTAAAACTGCCGCATAGGTAAAATAACACCTCCAAATTGTTTCCCTTCTTTTAGTGTAAAGAATTACAAACACAATTATTGAACAATCCATTTACAAAACAGATGATAAGCAGCCTGAGATGTCTTCAGAAAAATTATGCGAAGCCTGCGGGGCTAGTTCAGGCAGACAACTCAAGGGCGGGCTATTTAAACTCCCACTGCTTACCTGATCATTCCTTGCTACTCTGCTGCTGCATGCTGCATGGTACTACTGCTGCTCTGCTGCTCTGCTGCTGTTTCTGCTGCTGATCCTGCCATGTTCAGCTGCTCTTGCTGCCGCCGCCGCTGCTGTGTGCTGCTTATGAAGCTTTTCAAATCCCACCACCTCCCCAGCATCCAGCTGGGGGTCTGCTATTCATTTCCTGTAATGTCTGTCATGCAGATCATTTTCAGGGAATGAATAAATTGAGATAGAGCCTGACACCCATTTTTGCTTCAGCCATGCTAAAACTATTCATGCTCTGCTTCAGTATGCAAGTATTTATGCTCAATAAAAATGTTAAATTCAATTCAGAGTTGTCTGACTGAAATAACTGCAGTTTCAACAGTGTGTCTCAGTATTTCCACATTCCGTCAATCTATTGTTCACTATTAGTTTACATGTGCATTACAATTTAGAGATCACAATGGATCTAAAAATGCACAAAACATTAGTGCAAAAACATTCTGAAAAACTCACGATTACTGAAAATGGCATTTACAAATCAGATAATGAACAGCCTGAAATTTCTTAAGAAAACCAGTGCAATTTTAATGTGTCTCAGTTTTTCTACATCTAGTCAGTCTACTGCTCACAGTCATGAAATGTGCATTTTTACATACATTTGTGCAGTTATGCTGGCTTCACCACACCAAACTAAGTGGAAGCTGTTGAAGAAGCAGGTTGAGTTATCTCCTGCCTTACAGATCAAAAGCTTTGGCAGTACCTGAGCAATAGATTCTTTGACCTAAAGCTGCAAATTGTCAACATTTTGCACAGGGTTCCATATCTTTAAATATGACAACAATAAGTATTCACTGTATTTTGATCAAGCTGGAAAAGCCTCTGAAACAGAATTTTACATGAAGTAGGCTACTCACTACTTAACTTGCTCCTGAGATCTGGCATCTCTTAGCCTTCACAAGTGCATCAATGTTAGGTGTCAAATCCTGAGCTATTACCATTTTCAGAATTTCATATAAGTGTGTGTGTGTGTGTGTGTGAGTCTGGAATGCAGTTTTGTTTTATTGATGCTCATCACAGAAAAAAAGGTGTTCTCAAAGGTAAGTGGTCCCAAACATTCACAAAACCTTTGCAGCCAGGGCTGTCAATTTTGGGTACCCTGGTAAAAGATACTGATAAAAAAGTGTCCAAGCCCACCAAGGCAAATCTGTTTTTCAAATCTGAGTCATACTGCAAGTCAGTTACCTCAAGTTGGAAATCTATGGGGTCAGATCAGTCTCATAATGAATGAACTCACGCAGGGTTTTTCCACAAATGCACATGTTCTGTTTCACAGTTGTATTTCGGACTCACTAATGCACACGATCTGTTTCGTAAATGCACATGCTCTGGTTCACAATTATAGTTTTGTAGGGGAAATACCTTTGAGAATATTTGCACTCGTAATAATACATTTTAGGGCACCACCCTCCTAACGAGGGAATCGACTAATCAAATTAATACCTCCATGAATCGCTTATTAATTAGTCAGCAAACTTATCAATAATGAATCAGTCTCAATATCTGGGTTATGAATTCTCTAAACAGTGATCTCAGCTCTTGTCCAAAAGATATATACACAGACAACGACTTGGCGATAAATGAAGATTTATTTTAACTAAATAGGTAACACCTGAATATATGAATAGCAAATAATGATTATATGACACAAAACAAAATTAACAGTATATAAACGGAATAAAATGAGAAGTAACACTAGTTTGAGTTATTTAGTTTGGCGATAGTGGAAGAGTATATTAACATAGCCTATATTGTAAATGGGGAACGCAGGAATGCGCAAAAGCATTCACGTAACGCCAGGGCCACACCAGACGCGGAAGCGCTGCGAATAGCCTCGAAGCACCTCGAAGCGAAGCCAGTTTCCTTTCGGCGCCCATGTTAACCGATTGTGTCATCCACACTGGCCGCGCCGTGCACTGCAGCGATTGTTTCGGCGTCTGGTCTATTTTCTGCGCGAGCCGTGAGCGAATGTGTCAAGCCGGGCAGGAATATAACAATCAATCAATTTTATTTATATAGGCTATACATATTAGTCAGTGGTCTCTAAACAGAGCGCGACAGAGATGAACACACACACACACACACACACACACACACACACACACACACACACACACACACACACACACAAGCAAACAGAGAGAGATACCCATGATGGAAAATGTGATGGAGACAACAGCTGAGAGCAGAAGCATTTGTCGACCGGCGTAGAGAAATGTGCGTCTGATGTGAATGGGCTCGAGCGAGAATTTCGGTGCGCTGCGCTTCTCAGAACTTCCTTGGCAGTGTGGCCCTGGTGTTAGACCTAATGAAACCTGAATTAAAATCGGGATAATTAACTAACTAATGTGACAACAATATCGCTGTCCGTTAGATATTACGCACGACAAAAAGGTAAAATGCGAATAATAACTCACAGTACGAATAATAGGGAATAACTAACAAAAGAGAAAAAAAACTCAAGAGCGAGTGGCGGCAAGCGCACGGGTATTTGACTGGCCAAAAAGTGGGCGGACCTGGTCAGGGAGACTTTCCTCGTGATGAAAAATATGTCCCCATGAGGAAACTTTAATGCTTTCCTGATACGAGGTCGTATGCTGTGATATGTTACGCGCGAGGGATGCATACTTTTCCCACTATGGTCAACACTGATTCTTAATATCCAATTAAACATACAGATTATTAACACTTATTATGCCATGATATCAGCTAGCCTACATCAAATACAAACATTCTAGATTAACTCAATGACAATATATAATGAAAACAAAATGAAGGAGCACGTATTCATGCAACAGGTTGATTAACAATCCCTAATTATATCTTCATTAAAAATATATAAAGTTGACTTCCTAACAGTACTCTTCTTAACTCCGCCACAAGATGGCAGTATGGCTACATGTTAGAGAGTTGAAACTAATATTGAATTCTACACATATCAATCTTGTGCTTTGACAGGGTTCAAGCAAAGTGTCCTTCAGATAAAAAAAAAAAAAAAACATGATCATGTGCATGTACAAGTCAGGGCATGTCAAACAGCTGCTTCTGCTTAGCCAAGTAACATGTTTGAATAAACGTAAACTATGAATACAGCCTATGTGGAGAAGCCATACGACTGGCTGAAAGCGAACACACCTGATTAACTGATGAATCTGTCAATCAGAATCATAAATTTGACCCTGCGTGAGTTCATTAATTATGAGACTGATCTGACCCCATAGACCTCCATGTTTGAGACAGGAGCGGGTGGCGGGAGGTTCGCCCTTGACCTTTCCAAGCTGACCCAGAGCCAGTTGCAGTGCACCGCTGCGGAGGAAATGCGCCCGGCGGGGGCCAGGCCAGCACTAGGAGGAAGTCCCACGGAGGGATCCTTCCACACCGGGCGACCGTCCCTAACCCGCCGAATTGAATCCCCTGGGCAGACTGCGCAGACCCCACCTGTTTACCTCTCAACGTTTTCACGCCCTCTTGAACTCTCTCTTTAAAGTTCTTTTCAACTTTCCCTTAAGGTATTTGTCGACTATTAGTCTTGTGCCGGTATTTAGCCTTAGATGGAGTTTACCACCCGCTTTGGGCTGCATTCCCAAACAACCCGACTCTGAGAAGACCGGATCCCAGTGTGGGGTCAAGGGGGGAGGCTCACGGGCTCCGGAACGCAGAGGAATGTTAGGGTTAGGGTTTAAGGGGTCAGGGTTAGGGGTTACTACGATGGTATCTGATCGTCTTCGAATCTCCGACTTTCATGCTTGATTAACGAAAACATTCTTGGCAAATGCTTTGGCTTTTGTCCATCTTGCGCTGATCCAAGAATTTCACCTCTAGCACCACAATATGAATGCCCTAGCCATACCTCTCAACCATGGCCCCAGTTCAGAGAGAAAACCCACAAAATAGAAAAAAATAGGCAGGGGCTGGGACAGACGGTAGCTCGCCTCACGGCGGCCTGCCAGCTCGATCCCGAGATCCAACTAAAAGTCTTTTAACTGCAGCAACTCTAAGATACGCTATTGGAGCTGGAATTACAGCGGTTGCTGGCACCAGACTCGCCCTCCAATTGATCCTCTTTAAAGGATTTAAAGTTTACTCATTGCAATTACAGGGCCTCAAAAGAGTCCTGTATTGTTATTTTTCTTCACTACCTCCCCGAGTCAGGAGTGGGTAATTTGCGTGCCCTCTGTCTTCCTTGGATGTGGTAGCCGTTTCTCAGAATCCATCTCCGGAATCGAATCCTGATTCCCTGTTACCCGTGGTCACCATGGTAGGCAAAGAAAGTACTGTAATAAACCAGCCCGGAACAGGCGTTGTCAGAGGGCCAACAAACACTACAACTCAGGGTGTAAATAATAGGCAAAACTTTATTTAAAGATACTATTTAAAATGTACAAGATAGGGCAGCGAAACTGATTCACCTATGGGCAGGCTTCTACCGTAACCGGTAAAACACATGCAGATAATCAGTGTAACATACACATGCGTTTAAGAGTGAATACACACAGCCAATTCTAGGACTGTGCACAGCAAACAGAGAAAACTGCACGCAACAGATGAACACACACACCAAAGTGTAAATGTCGCTGTATCGTCCAAAACCACTACAGTGTGGCCAGTGTCAAATGTCCCCCCACCCACAGGTTAACAGTGCTATCAGTGTAACTCACTCTGCAATCTAAAACGAGCTCATATTATAGTCATGTAGGCTACAATAAAGCAAAACATACAAGTCAAATATGCATAAACAGAGAAAAGAATGGAAGTGGGAAAACCTATCTCGCCCAGCTGGTGAGACCCTCCTCCGGGGTCTTAGCGTTAGTACCGCCCGACTCCCCGGGGCAAGTAGCGTTGACCGGCGGTGCAGGTAGCGGGCGGTGGCGTGCTGAGTGCTGGAACACAGGACTGGTGAGCAGAGGTCAGCATACACGTTCCAAAACCCCGGGCCCTGGCTAACTACAGGAGGCGACTAGCCCCCCCTCCTGACTCTGGTACAGCTTCCCTATTCAGCTGTCTTCATCGCCGGCAACACTAAAAGCTGCGAGCGACGCCTCCCCCCCAACGAGCGTGCAAGCTCACCAAACAGAACAACTCTCACCAGTAACAAAGAAAGCCTGCCCGCCACTCTCCTTTTGACACGGCGTCTCAGTTCAGTCACACAGCTGCAGGCACTCAGCTCATCAAGTGTGTGCAGGCGTGCAGCCACAGGTTTACTACAGTACCATCAAAGTTGATAGGGCAGACATTCGAATGAGACGTCCCCGCCACTAGGGTCAGCAATCTGCTCAAGGTTATCTAGAGTCACCAAAGCAGCCACGGTGCCCCGGGGGGCAACCCACATGGGTTGTGGGTCTGATAAACGCACGCATCCCCGGAGGTCAGCGCTAGTTGGCATGTATTAGCTCTAGAATTGCCACAGTTATCCAAGTAACGTTGGAGTGAACAAAGGAACCATAACTGATTTAATGAGCGGCTAGAGGTCGGCTGCTTCCCCCGGGCCCTTCTCCCGTCCAACAGTTCGGTAAAAATTCTCTTTTTTTTTTCCCCACTCCAAGTGTGTTTGATGGGGAGAAAGTCGGGGGGGGGAGGTGGCTGGAGGTCGACCGCTTCCTCCGGGCCCTTCTCCCGTCTGACACTTTGGTAAAAATTCTCCAGTCTTGTGCCCCTGGTACTCCTGCCACCTTGGTTAAACACTGATAATAAAATAAATAAAAGAGGGAGCTTTTTCTATTTTGTCTTATTTTGTTATATTTCTCCCTCTCCCCTGGCTGGCTCAAGTCAGATTTGGTATGAACACTTTTACTTCTGACTGAGTTTTTGTTCTTTGTTGTAATTTTACTACTTTTTCCGGGTACTTTGTCCATAACTGGACAAACATACCAAACAATAGAGACATGCAAGCATAGCAGGTCTCATCCTCATCCTCCGCCTCATTCTCTGCTGTCTCTCAGATCTGCCTCCTCAGCTGGGCAGCCTCTTCCTCAACCTGCAGGTACAGCAATCCTGCTGAATACCTGCACCAAGACGCCTTCTCCAATCCATGTCAATTATTGATTTTTGATTTCCAACTTGCCAATGCTCATGATCACAATAACCACCAACTCTCGACAAACTTTTCCTCCCGCACCTAGCTTTTGTTTTGATCACACATAAGCAGAAGCCAGGTACGGGAATTGGATATAGATAGTTTTTGTAGGCTATGTCAGTTATGTTGAAACACTAAAAACATATACATATTAATTTCTTACAACAACAATGAAAAGACACAGGGCTGGACTGTGTTTTATTGTGCTATTCTAAATGCATGTATACAGTTACACAGTACAACAGCCAAGGCGAGCGGAGGTGGTGACATCATCAAGTTTGCTGCTGTTCCAAAAGCAGAAATGACTGTACTCCCATCTTCCTGTTCTTGGGAAGTCCCGACTCTTGTGTGAACTTGCCAAGTCCAAACTGCTGAGCTTGCTGTTGCTGTTGAATAAATACTACAATAAATACAATTAATCTTTAAATACAATAAGTAAATTACAATACATTCTTAAATTAAAATCATTATTGAATGGTAAAATCACACAAATAAGCAAAAGAATATATATAGAGAAAAGCAATTAAATTAACAATGTTACAACCAGGGTTCAAACTTAACTTTTTGGCTTACTAGCCAAGTGGCTAGTAAGCTTTAAAAATCTACTGGCCAGAAATTTTTTTCACTAGCCAAAAATCATAAATAGCATTTTGGTATATTTTCAATGTGTTATGACTATAATAAACTCGAGCAATTCTCAAAAAATGAGTTTGATTGTTTAAAATAGTTTATTAAAATATACTTTGCTTAATAAGCTTTACAAATGTATCAACTCATTGTTATATACTGGCGCATCTCATAAATCACAATATTGTGAAAAACTTTTTTTTGAAAAAAAATTTTGGTCAGTTATTTCTAGGGCTGTACCCAAATATTTGGATGTTTGTATAATCGTTTCTATGGGTAGGTATTCATTAAGAAAATCTGGTATTCGATATTCGTTTTTTATTTACTTTTTATTATAATTATTGTTATTATTATTATTATTATTTTTTTTTTACATTTTCTTTTGGTGCTAAATGTAGTCTTTTTGTTATTGGTAAATGTAGGTTATCAATAAAAATCAAAACTTTTAAATTGCATTGTTAAAAATGTGAAAATATAGTATCGCCTACCAACGGAGCTTGTGCACGGCACGCTTTGAGCGCAGCCGTCTGAGGCTGTGGATCAGTGCCAAGTTTGACCATGTTATCACTATTCCCTCTGACTTGCAGCTGTTTTTTCGTTATCTTTTGAATTTAATATGAATTATGGAACCGTTTTTGTCAACGTTTGTTTCCCCCGTTTTGTACAATCAATTACTGTTTAAAATTTCAACAAGTTTCTTTTGGAGTGCGTGACACAAGTGTGTTTGAAAACGGCCACGGACTGTCACCTGCTCAATGCATCAGTATCTTCGGATGCCATGACAGTAATGGCCAATAATGTCAAAATATCATTTACAGAGCAATTTAACAGACGATCACTGCTACCCGACCCACAGGTCCATTTGCGGGACCCATGGGTTATGGGTTGACCCGTGCATCACTGCTCAGCTCAGTCTATAAATGCTGTACACAACAGTAGACATTATATTCTATTCAGGCCGGCAGAACCAGCAGCGCATCAGCTCTACAGTGCACGGCACTGCTGATTAACCATTTTATTGCAGCACAGTGTCTGCCAGCAACCAATTACTTGCAGAGGCTTCCTACAACTTGTTTCAGTGGTTCCGATTTAATCAGAAGACAAATTAAACAGGATGACTAGCCAATGTGAAAATCAAAAGAAAGCATAGAATAATGTACTGAAGGAGATGGTTGTGCCATCACATTTTTTTGTGGTTTGAGAGCAAAGATCCGGTTGCCGCTGTGCAAAACTCTGCAATACAATTAGGTCCGAAAAACCCCCGGAGAGGGCTTCGCAAGGAGTCTTTGAAAGGAGCCGAGCCTGGCGGGAGAAACAACAATAACAGTAGTTTGGCCCTATTATTTTCACTCGCCAGAGTGCCTGGTTAGGTGACTTCATTTACTGGCCAAAGGGTTGAAATTAGTCACTTCTGGCGACTGCTAATTTTGATCCCTGGTTACAACATTTAATAATATAATAATATATCTTATATACTGGGACTGAATATTGCCCATTAGACAAAGGCTACCCCAAATTAATCACATTTTATATTTAACCGCTAAAGAGATTTCAGCAACGAATTTCAAAAGGACAACCTGAGAGAGGCTGAGAGCGCCCATAAACACGTGTTTATTATCTATGAGCCCTGACACCACTGTCATCTAGTGGGACCTTACATTCAAGTGGGCTCTATATTAATACATCCACCACAGGTTTGAAGTTTAAACTACGCATGAAAACACTACATTCAGTGACAAAACAACAGTAACATATCGGTAACTATGACTTAAAATTGTGCTCCTTTCCCTCACTTTCCATTTCCGATGATTGTTGCAAAATGCATCCTGGGATACCTGGCTGTCTTAAGTCCACACAAGTCTGCTCCGATGCATGGACCCCCGTTCAGAATCCAAGAAAGAGATGAGAAAAGGAGGGCAATAGTACGAGGATGCCAGCCAGTAAGCGTGCGCTTACAGATGATGAGGAAAGAAGTGAAGTCAGAAAAAAGATAATGACAGAGATATTCAAAGTAATATTGAAATTTAAAACAAAGAAGAGAAGAGATATCCTCTGTAAGCCCGATCACTTTGACAAATTGTTTGAAGAAAGTACTTGGGGACATAGAAATAGCGAAAGTGCTAAGAGATTGCAGCTTGTTTGTCAAGTGTAAGATGGCTGGGCAGAAAGACAAAGCACTTAAAGGGCCAGTGTGTAATATTTGGCATGGTTTATTATCAAATCTGAATCTGAATCTGAATATTTTACCCATTAATATGTTTATATAAGTGTGCAATCGCTATAAAATAAAATTTGTTTGGTTTTCGTAGTCTTATAATTATGCTTTTATACATATATATATATATATATATATATATATATATATATATATACACGGTACAGGCCAAAAGTTTGGACACACCTTCTCATTCAATGTGTTTTCCAAGCCCCAACCTCCGGTGGAGACGAGTGAGACCAATGCGGAAGTGCCAAAAACTGCAGTTCACCGACTGTCCACTTGAGGCTGGCTCCGGAAGTGAGCAAATTCCCATAGAGCCCCATGTTAAAATGCCCAACTTTAGAGCAGAAATAAACATGTTTACAGCCTGGTACAAAAGATGGTTTTGGTCTCTATAGTTAATTTCCCCTTTCATGACAACTCTGAGGGGGGTGAATTTTTTTGTAACTCTTCCGTTTAAATGTTATTAAGGTTTGAAATTGCGCATAATTAAGGGCGTGGTCACTTTGAATGACAGGTCGCACTGTCACGGGTGGCTAACTAGCATGCTAACTAGCCGCTGGCTCTGCTGTGCGGAGCTGAGCTCAGACTCATCTCAGCCAGTTCGTGTCCATGTTGAAGGCATTGAACCTGTCCTCTCAGCCGGGTCTGTGCCTGCTGATTATGTTTTCAGGCAAATATTGGAGTAATATGACTTGCTGTTCGATTAATTATACCAACAGACCGTCCAAGAAGTCCGTGCTCCAGGTTTTTCGGTAAGTGAAATTCGGAAATTCTAGTATTATTTTAATTATGTTTATATGTTAGCTCTAATTAGCGGGTGTCGGTGTCTGCGGTCACTACGGTCACCACCGAGCTTGTCAGCAGCGTGTATCGGTGTCTCCGGTCACCACCTAAGTTAGCTGTCAGGTTATTATTATATTATTAAGCCTTTATTTAATACATGTAAAATCACGTTGATACCGGAGGTCTCGTTTTCAAGTGCGACCTGTATCACAGCAGCAACATCCACATCAAGTTACAGAGCCACAGACAATACGATACAACACAAGCTTAGCTTGTTAACTAGCTAACCAGCCAGCTAACATTTAGCCTTCGAGCAAGACGCCAGTATCGAAGTCAGAGCCTGACAGAGAAGTGTTAGGATTTAACGTTAGGCGTTTAGGGAGAGAATATTTTGAACAAAAGGCTGTGTGAGGTTTGAAAATAAAGGTCCACCACGTTAGTTAGCCAACGTGATGCAATGTTAACGTTGTCATATGAGCAGTGTAACGGTAACGTAACGTTAAGGCTATACTTGTGTATGTAAATTAAAAAGTGGCTAACTGTGTGAACTTACAATAAGATGTGTAACGTAATTAAAAAAAGCTAATGTGACATTTGACTGTCACATAAAATATTAATAAGATCAGTATATGATATAGGCCTGTAGCTACACAACAATAGATAATGAACAGACAGAATATGGGGACTGTGATGGTCACCACCTTTTTGTTTTGCTTAAATAAATCGATTATGATCTGTTGAACACTGAAGTAATTTAAATTGTATTGTTTGCATGTAAAAGTGTCTGCAAAGTAGGTAGCTAACACATACAGTCATGGAAAAAATTATTAGACCACCCTTGTTTTCTTCAATTTCTTGTTAATTTTAATGCCTGGCTCAACTAAAGGTACATTTGTTTGGACAATTATAATGATAACAACAAAAATAGCTCATGAGAGTTTAATTTAAGAACTAAGAACTATTCATTTTCCATGGTTTTCTTGATAATAACCAAAATTACTTAAATTCTTACATCAATAGCTATGGCATTGTACCGCCAAAAACACTACTTTTAAGCATTCCATGTTTTCTTTTCTGTTTGCTTTAAACACATGATACACAAAGAGTTAATACTTGATTGCATAACCATTGTTTTTGATGACTGCAGCCATGCGTCTTGGCATGCTCTCCACCAGCTTCTGACATTGTTCTGCTGTCACAGCAGCCCATTCCTGTTGGACAAATTCAAACAAATTTTCTTGTTTTTGGGCTTGTGGTTCTCCATTTTGAGTTTGATGATTTTCCACAGGTTTTCAATTGGATTAAGATCTGGTGATTGAGCAGGCCAAGGCATGGTGCGAATGTTGTGGTTCTCCATCCAGGCTTTAACTGACCTTGCCGTGTGGCAAGGGGCATTGTCTTGTTGGAAAATCCAGTCATTCGAGGCAGGAAAGAGTTTTCCAGCTGATGAAAGAAGACTGTTTTCAAGGGTAGTCCTGTACATGACCTGGTTCATTCGGCCTTCACACAATTGCATTTGCCCTGTTCCACTCAGACTGAAACAACCCCAGATCATGACTGATCCACCCCCATGTTTTACTGTAGGGGCAAGACAGTCTGGGTTGTAAGCTTCTCCAGGCTTCCTCCTAACCAGTAAGTTGGCTGGAGTGGGCATCAATTCAAAATTGGATTCATCACTGAAGAGAACCTTAGCCCAATCATCAACAGTCCAATCCTTGTGGTCTCGAGCAAGAGTAACCGGGCCTTCCTCTGCCTTTCATTGATGAAGGGCTTCTTGCGTGCTCTGTGTGACTTCAAACCAGCTTCAACAAGTCGGTTTCGAACTGTCCTTGCCGAACAAGTCACATTTCTCGACAGTGCCCACTCATTTTTAAGGTCCCTGGAGGTCTGACGACGATTCCTGACACAGGAACGGATGAGTGCACGGTCATCTCGTGGGGTAGAAAGACGTTTCCTGCCACGGCCAGGTAGCAATTTGGTAGTGCCATGTTCAGCTTGTTTTTTTTTGTTGTAATGAACGGCTGTCTTGGAGATCTTCAGTTTTTTCGCTACCTGTCTCTCACTCATGCCAATTTCCAGCAGTGCCAAGATGGCTGCCTTTGTGGCTTCACATAATTCTTTTGTTTTAGGCATTATGTGAGAGCTGACAACTTCTGAGTTGTGCTACGGCTTGAATGTAAGCAGGAAACCACTCTAGGCCTTTGCATGTGCAGTGCTGCTTGTGACATGAAATGGCCTCTTATATACCCTGGGAATCAATTGAGCTTAAGAATGTCAAATAGGACATAAAGTATTATGTGACCAGCTGCATTTTTTGTTGTGTTCATTGTATTATACGTTTAGTGGTACCAGATATTAGAATGAACAAGAAATTGAAGACAACAAGGGTGGTCTAATAATTTTTTCCATGACTGTATATTACTTTGAATATCTATTTGTCTGTGTGAAGTTTTCCTCTAGGTGACCCAGACAGACTGGACCAGTGGACACTCAACACCAGAAGACAGAACTGGACTCCAAACAAGACTTCCCGTCTGTGCAGTGAACACTTTGAGTCATCACTTCAGCACTGACTCCAGGATAAAGACACCCTTTTTCATACAGTACCTCACTAAACTTACTAGTTTGAAATGTTGAATTATTGTCCATAATACAATTAAATGCATTACATATATTACTAATTGTCATACATTACTAAGTACTTGATCAGGGCACAGCTTGCTCTGTACTATTACTGATAAGGTGAAATGACACACTGACACACCAGTGCAGTTTAGTGTTCCCCTGATGCAGAAGGCCAAATGAAGATTTTATCAATCAAGGAACATGACATGTATTTACCAACTTTAACATTTCAGTGCTTTTTATGCAAAGACCCTTTATCAAAGTGAGAATTACTACCTTTTTCCCCCCACACACAGTCTGTGAAGAACCAATGGAAAAATATATTGTCATAATGAGACAGCTGAACACAGCATGATTCCACAGTGGCAGTGAGCTTTGAGAACAGTTCAGTTTCCTTTTGATAGCAACAATGATGTTAATGTGGATGAACTGCATACTGTACATTCATACTCCAGTTGTTTTGATAGTACAGTTAAATTTAAAATCAAATTCAAATATAAAGTCAAATATCTACAGAATTTAAACACAAAACTATTTTATGAATGACAGCCACTTACTCAGCAATAAGATAATTTTGGTGGTGAGTGGGCTTTTAACCAAGACAGGCTGTAGTCAATGTTTTCTACCTGTGTTTTTAACTTGTCATCTTTCTCTCTTGTAGGACACTTGAGGAAAGTTACAACACCTCGACCAATGTGATATTTACTCCACAGTAAAGAGGTTGTTTAACAAGAAATTAAGATTTTGCAAATCATGACTCTGGGTCCTAATTCATATGTTTTATAATTACCGTCACAAATCTTTTCATTTATTTCATGCGTACTTTTTGTAACTTTCATAGTGATGATTTCATGAAGCAAGCTTTGACTTAATTTTGTTAAACTGTTTGTGTAATGGTTAGAATTTTTGTGATATAAAGTGGATCAGACAAAAATTACTTTAGAGTAAAAGCAAATTTTTTTTTGAAAGCTGTCATTCATCAGTTTCCTGTGATGATTGGAAATATAGTGGTGATTTAAACCATTAACAAAATGTAATCGTTATTAATGGCATCTTAATGTTTTCATTTATGTCTTAACATTTACCCAAGTTTGCATTTATCTTAGCAGAATGTAAAAAAGAAATGAAAAGCTGATGTTATGTGCTGGTTTTGTTTGAACATTTCTTTAAGATAAATGAAGAAAATTCACTGAATAACGATTCTCCTTTTGTGAAAAACACGGAAATATCTGCACACTGAATAATTTTAAGTCCCATAGGAGGTATTATTTATTTGTGACATTGTGACATATGAGAAAGTTCTGTGGGTATTGCTTGGTATTGAGGTTTATATAGTGAGGCTAAAAAAATAATAACACATAATTGGTTGATTATCTTTCTGTTTACCTCACTATAAAAACGTCACGATACCTTTGCCTGAGGAAGACCCTCTCAGAGTTGGCAACATAGCCAACAAGTGACATGTCCTTGGGGGCTTCAAAACTATTGTGTCCAGCTAATTCTTTGTTTTTCATTTTGAGCCCTTTTATCCAGTCAAGTACAGGGTTAAAATAATCAGGCCCACACAGCAATGGACTGCCTATTTTTTTTGTCAGTGACAATGTTAAACATTAATGCTTTATGTTTTATCTGTAGTGTATGATTTGTTTGTCCTTTCAATTGACAGTCAGATTTGATTGTGAAATACAACATTCAGTCAGTAACAAAGACAAAAGGAGTGCAAATATAAATAGAATTTATTGAAATTTTAAACAAGTTATAGATGAATATAAAAAGTCAACATTGGCCATGACAGCCTGGGCTATGTTCAGGACTAACAAAATGTGTCTTAAAGGCCAAATTCAAAAGCAGTGACACTGCCAACTGTGAGCAGTTCACTGTGTTTGGAGGTGGTCTTCAAGACAATTAACTAATATACTTAAAAACATATAATTTCTCCTAGGTGTGAGATGAATGTGTCTGATGTGAGGGTGCTCAATTATGGCACCATTTAAACTATGAACAAATGTAGCCATAACACTGTAAACACATTTCCTGGCCTTATCAATCTCTGCTGGATTGCCACCAGCCTCCCACCTGCACCTTTGGGCCAGTGAAGAAAATACTATCTTAATGCCAGGATGCTGGAGGTGAAGCTGGTGCAGGTCCTCCTTCATCATGCTGACCAGCTTGACACTGCTGACCTTCCCCATGTCATTGCCGCCACAGTGGATGACGAAGACATCTGGTGCTGCTCTTCCTCGCAGGGAGTGTGGAAAGAAGGAGAGAAGGCCTCTCTGCAGTCCACCCCAGCCAAACCAGCAGACATGGACGCCCGGCAGGCTGAGGGTGCTTTCCTCTGCAGCTCTCTGGACACCACGCCGGACACAGCTGTCACCAGTGCTCCACACTGTGCATATGAAAGTAAAATGAGTGTAATAAATAATTACCATTATATATTTTTTAAAAAAGTTGAAGCTTTTTTTTTTTAGATAAGAGCTGAATCATTGTTTCAAGGTTTGTTGTATAACGTTAGTTTAAGCTAAACTCAACTTACCTCAAGTTTCGTGAGGGAGCTGCCACAGGGCTAGCCAAAGTAGCGCAGCTTCTTAGCCTCGTAGCTTCTTAGCCTAGCTTCTTAGCCTCAGCTAACTTAGCAGCGCAGAGCGAGGTGGGCGTGTTTAAGCAGCCAGGCTTCCTTCGACCCGCCTCTTTGCCCATTTTTGATTGTCCGGGAGTTGGGCGGAGTCACGCACTGCCAAGATGGCGACGTCCAGAGCGGAGTATTTTGAGCTTCAAATCCACTCTTCAGAAACGGACGTGTGACGTCACGGTGACTACGTCCATTATTTTATACAGCCTATGGTGTTTTCTTTATTTTCATGACTATTTACATTGTAGATTCTCACTGAAGGCATCAAAACTATGAATGAACACATGTGGAGTTATGTACTCAACAAAAAAAGGTGAAATAACTGAAAACATGTTTTCTATTCTAGTTTCTTCAAAATAGCCACCCTTTCAGAGAATGAACCCGAACTGTCATAATAATAATAATAATAATAATAGCTTAGATTTATATAGCGCCTTTCAAAACACCCAAGGACACTTTACAAGACAGCAGCATACCAAACGAAAACAACAGACAAAAGGACAAACAACACAAGCTACAGAGAAACCAGCCTAGCTAATCAAGACCAAATGCCAAAGTAAACAGATGTTTTTTGAGAGATGATTTGAATGAGTCCAGGGTTGGGGCGTGGCGTATCTCAGAGGGAAGAGAGTTCCAAAGGGTGGGGGCAGCCACGCTGAAGGCTCTGTCCCCAAAGATGCGTCAGGTGATGCGAGGGACAACAAGCAGACCCATGCCAGTGGACCGAAGACTCCTCGATGGAGTGTGATGGTGAAGGAGGTCGGATAGGTACTGGGGGGCCAGGGAGTGGAGGGACTTGTAGGTGAGGAGGAGGAGTTTGTAGGTGATGCGGAATTTCACAGGGAGCCAGTGGAGGTGAATGAGAGTGGGGGTGATGTGTTGCCAGGGCTTGGAATGGGTGAGAACCATGGCAGCTGAGTTTTGGACATATTGGAGCCTGTCCAGGGTCTTACTGGTAGCCCCGAACAGGAATCTGTCATCTGCGAGGAAAAGAAGACACAACTTCACTCCTTGTGATGCACTCTCTGCGGCGCTTTTCCTCCTGATGATATATCTCCGATGGTAGCACCGAATCCCATTCTGTGCAGCAAAATGGGAGCGGAGGATTCAGCCTCTCTCCTCGCCCGCTCAGCTTCCAAAACATAGATTTCCTCATCTGTATGCTCCAGCTCAAACAAGTATGGCTCTGGGTCTGTGTCCACTACAAGAAACTCTTCAAAATCGCGTTCAAAGTCGTCCATTGCAGCTGCTACAGTCCGGAGATATTGCTAGGCTAAATAAACAGCTATGTGTGGATTAAGTACATGTTTTACGCTAGAAGAGTTTGGGACTGAGTCTTTTACTCCCTGGAGTGTTACCGGAGTTTTTGGAGTGCTCAAATAAACAGGCCTTTTTCCCGAACGCTATTCTGGTCTCCTGCTCGTGAGGAATTCATTACAATATTGTAACATGGTTTAGATTTCTAAATAAACATTCACCTCGTCGCTAGATAGACCTACTCCTGAAAAACTTGTGTCTGCGCGAGCCTTTTTGTCCCTACGAGGCCACCGTCATTTACCCGACGGGAGGGATGAACAAGTGAGCCCTGCAATCTAGAATTTGACCACTGATGTTACTGTTTTCAACGGTTTTCAACCCATTTTACACACTGGCCCTTTAAGCTACAAACAATTTGTATGACAGACGTTGTAGAAAGAAAAACAGTTGGTGGAGGGAGGGGTGTCAAGGGGGTGATATCAGGAATACCTTTGGGAGAAATTTTGGGAGAGCTGAAAAAGATCATTAAAGGAGGAACAGTAAAAGAAATAATACGGTTGATGGCATTTAGAAATGGTGAGAAAGGTGACAACACATCCGTGATGATTGAGTTTAATGACCAAAGTCTTCCTGATAAGGTCATGGTAGGTTACATGAGTTTTAACATGAGAGCATATGTTCTGTCACCTACCAGATGCTACACATTTCAAAGATATGGCCACACTGCTACAGTGTGCAGGGAAAAGCAGAGATGCGGGAGATGTGGAGGGTAACATTCTCATGGAGAATGTGGAGAAAACAAGCCAATCAAATGTTGCAACTGTGGAGGAAATCACACAACAGGGTATGGAGGGTGCATAATGAGGAAGGAGGCTGCTAAAATCCAACAAATCAGAACAGAAGCAGTGAAGATTGTTGGCAAAGAAAAAGAAGTGAAAACATGGAACAAAACAAGGAAAAGGGTGCTCATAACTACCAGACAGGGCTGACAACTGATAAACTGGACTCAAAGCTGGATTTCATTATAATGGAATATTCTAGTATTCGTTAGGTAGAACTAGTGGAAGCGGTGGGGGATGTGGGGGAATTTTATTGGTCAAGATGTGAAATATAGGCAGTTAATGACAACACAAGAATTAGAAGTAATAGTCATAGAGGTGTGTACAAAAGAGGGAATTATAAAAGTAATACATTTCTATAAACCCTGCAAACAGCTTGTGAAAGAAAAAAAAGGAAGCTATTTTAGATAATTGGAGAGGGGAAGTAGTCTGGTGTGGAGATTTCAATGCACACAGCACAGTATGGGGGATCAAGATGACTCAAATGGGGAAATATTAGAGGAGATAATGGACAAAAAAGAGTTGGTTTGTTTAAGTAACAGTTGAGGCACTAGGGTGAATCTAGCAAGGGGCACAGAATCATCGATTGATCTCACTTTGGTTTCACAATCTCTGGCAGGAAAAAACAATTGGGAAGTATTAAGGGAGAGCACACTGGGTAGTGATCACTACCCAATATATGTACATATATATGAATAGAAAGTGTTATTGACCTGAACAAAAGAGAGGGGAGATGAAAATTTGAAGAAGCAAATTGGAAAAAGTTCAAAGTATTAAGTGAGGGTAAAATGAAAAGGATAAATGTAAATCAGCCAATTAACAAATTAAACAGTGAAGTATGTGAGAGCTGTAGTGTAATGTTTTATGACTAATCAGGTAAAGGCCCCTACTCTGCATAAATTGATTAAGTTTGAATGTAATCATATGCTGATCAGATAAATATTTTATCCTGCATAAGTTGATTAAGTCTAATGATTAAGTTGTGCGATATCTTGTATCCTGTGTAACCAAGGAAAGTGAATCATTGTTGTAACCACACACACACACACACACACACACACACACACACACACACACACACACACACACACACACCTGGAAACACACCATATCATCATATAAAGCACACACACATAAGACATTATGCTAACCACACACACACACACACACACACACACACCTGGAAACACATCATATCATCATATAAAGCACACACACATAAGATATTATGCTAACCACACACACACACACACACACACACACACACACACACACACACACACCTGATTGAAACACATCATATCATCATATCATATCTTGTATGGTTTAAAGCACACACACATAAGACATTATGCTAACCACACACACACACACACACACACCTGGAAACACATCATATCATCATATAAAGCACACACACATAAGACATTATGCTAACCACACACACACACACACACACACACCTGGAAACACATCATATCATCATATAAAGCACACACACATAAGGCATTATGCTAACCACATACACACACACACACACACACACACACACACACACACACACACACACACCTGATTGAAACACATCATATCATCATATCATATCTTGTATGGTTTAAAGCACACACACATAAGACATTATGCATCACCTGAAAATGTAACAATGGACACACACACACTCAAAGGTCTGTAATTGATTATATGTGAGCTCAGGGGATCATATTAAAGGAAAGATCCCCGGAGCTCACATGTCTTTTAAAAAAAATAAAGTGTACAGCAGTTCTAGGCTATTGGAGGGGAAAGTTTGGTATTTTCCAGGGCCCTGAGGTCAGCCTCGAAACCTATTGGAAGGGAAAGTTTGGTACTTTCCAGGGCCCTGAGGTAAAGCCTTGAACAAAGGCCAGATTGGTCGCTACCATTGGCTCATGATCAGGGCAGAATTGGACAAAAAAGGAAAGGATCTCTACCAATGGAAATCGACCGCTGTAGGATGGAATAAGAAAAAAAGGCAGAGATTCAGCCGAATCTCTGCCAGCTTAAAAGAGAGTGTTCATTAGCAGATCTTCAGTCCTGCTCCGGAGCTTGACTCGTTGAGTTGTGATGTGTTTGTTGCCTGCGAGCACATTAAACTCAGTTGCATCTGATTCTACGTGTCTCCAGTGATTTTTTGACCTCTGAGTATTTGAGTTTTGATATCTAATGGAAGACAAAGAAAGTTTGTTCGGGAGGCAGAGAGCCAAATGAATGTACTAAAGCAATAAAAGCTCGAAACAAATCTTTTAAAGTATTGAAAAAAGCTCTTTGTGTTCAGAATTTAATAAATTTTAAGAAACAGCAGGCGGTAGTGAGGAGAGTAATAAGAAAAACAAAAAGAGAGTATTGGAGAAAGTATTGTGAGTCACTGGGCAGGAGTACGCCATTAGATATAATAATCATAATCTGCTTGTAAATTCAATACTATTTGTTTGTGTTTTATCTGTGTAATTTGTAACTGTGCTTCGTACTTGCTGCTGCCTATCTTTGCCAGGTCTCCCTTGAAAAAGAGGTTGTTAATCTCAATGGGATCTTCC
Source organism: Epinephelus cyanopodus (assembly GCA_026686955.1). Classification (NCBI taxonomy): domain Eukaryota; kingdom Metazoa; phylum Chordata; class Actinopteri; order Perciformes; family Serranidae; genus Epinephelus; species Epinephelus cyanopodus. The sequence continues at coordinate 35,423,072 of CM048935.1, forward strand.
TGGTTAAATAAAGGTTAATAAATAATAAATAAATAAGATAGAGTTTGGAACATGATGAAAAGAATGTCGGGTAATAGGAAAAAGTATGGATATCCAATCAACGAAAAATGAAAGAGGCTTAGTGGTACAAGATAAGGAAAAAGCAGAATTATTTGTACAAACCTTTGTTAAAGTGCATAGCAGACAATTTGAGTAATCAAGAAAAAAGAGGTAGAGAAGAAACAGTATTAAGGAATGTTGAAGCAATACAGGGTGAAGAGGAATATGAAAGTGCAATTAATATGCAATATGCAATGCAATGGCAGAGCTGAATAATGTACTTCAATTCAATCAATCAATCAATTTTATTTATAAAGCCCAATATCACAAATACAATTTGTGATATTGGGCGGGGAAAAAAAATGGTAGAAACCTCAGGAAGAGCAACTGAGGAGGGATCCCTCTTCCAGGACGGACAGACGTGCAATAGATGTCGTACAGAACAGATCAGCATAATAATTTAGCAGTAATCCGTATGACAAAATACAATAATCTGTATGACATCCTTGGTAATGACAGTAGCCTACAACAACATTCATGAAAGTAATAATATTGTCGTTATAGTTCTGGCTACTGTGGTACAATATGTTGAAACTACTAATGATGGCAGCAGCAGCAGCAGGAGGCATCTGGCAGGACCACGGCAGCAGCACAACCACACACGTCACACTATCCAGGCACCGCTGCAGTACTTAAAAAGGCTGGGAAGATAACTCCAGCAAAAGAGGTATTATTGAAATTATATGATAAGATATGGAAAGAGGTGAAACTACCCAATCAATGGAAAGAATCCATATTTGTCCCTATTTGTAAGCCAGGTAAAGATCCAAGTTTGGCCAAAAGTTATAGACCTATACTCTAACTATTCTATTATTTAGAAACAAGGGGCGAACTAAAAAGCTATCAGAGTGGATTCAGGAAAGGAACTGTAGATCCTGCCCTAATGTTAGGGCATGAAATAAGAAAGGCACAGGTAAACAGAGAAAATGTAGTGGCTGTGTTTTTTGATATTGAAAAGGCATATGACATGATATGGAAGGAGGGAGTGTTAATTAAATTATACCACAGGGAGATAAGAGGAAGCATGCTCCGATGGATTAAGAATTTCCTTACAGAAAGGAGGATATCAGTGAGAGTGGGCAAAAACTACAGTGAAAATTATATGGTAGAAAATGGAACCCCTCAAGGCAGTATTATCAGTCCAGTTTTATTTTCAATCATGATAGATGACATATTCTATAATATAGGCAGCTCTGTTTTTGTTATATTATTTGCAGATGATGGAGCCATGTGGAAAAGTTGACAAAACATTGAATTTATTGTTGGAAAATTGCAGAAAGAAATTAGAGAGGTAGAAAGTTGGGCACTGAAATGGGGTTTCAGATTTTCAGTTGCCAAAACAAAGGTAATTGTCTTCACAAAAAAGAAAATACAAAATCAAATCTGTCTTAAATTGTATGGGCAGGATTTAGAAATAGTAGATTGCTTTAAATATTTAGGGATTTGGTTTGATAAGAAAATTTCTTGGAAAACACATTGATAAAATAATTGAAAAATTAAAAAAAAAAAAAAAAAAAGAATTATTAGATGTCTAAAAGGAAGAGAATGGAGAGCACACACAAAATAATCGAAAAATATATATATGGGTTTAATAAGGTCTGTTTTTGACTATGGGTGTATAGTAGGAAAGTCGATTTGTAGACGTGTTGATGTCAGTGGCACAAGTCGACGCCCCCCGGGAGGAGTCGACAAGTCGTGTTTTTTTTCCCTCTCTCTCTCTTTGTGTGTGCTTACGCTGATACTTTATCCTTGACTAAGTGAACATTCCCGGGCGTACTATAAGCGGAGCAGACTCCGCGAGGAATGTCCGCAGTCATTCAGGCTTTCATAGTCGAGTGCACTTCTGCGTTGTAGTTTCCTGTAAAAATGTAAAAAAATGTGAAAAATCCCCTGATGTGAAAAATACATGCCGAGCAGTCACTGGTGCGTGGAGCGACTCCGCAGAGGTCCACGCGGACTCAAAGTCAAGTCAAGTCAAGTTTATTTGTATAGCACATTTCATATGACAAGCATAGCTCAAAGTGCTTAAAACAAACACAACATACATATAAAAACAAGCACATAACAGCAAGGAGATTGCACAGTACAAGAGCATGTAAAAAACCTGATAACAACAAAAACACAATACAATGGTAATGGTATACCTGGTTAAAACCACACACACACACATCTAGTTAAAAGCTTGTGAAAAGAGATGTGTTTTTAACCTGCGTTTAAAAGTGGAAATTGATGTAATGAACCTGAGGTGTTGTGGTAAAGAATTCCAAAGAACTACATAGTGACTGAAAGCACCATGAGCTGATCTAGAGTGTATTCTTGGGATAGTGAGAAGGCTTCTACTTCCAGATCGCAGGAGTCTGTCTGGTGTGTACTAAGCCAGCATGTCCTTGATATAAAGTGGAGCTACACCATTTATAGCTTTAAAAACAACAATTTTCACATCGGGGGATTTTTCACAGACATTTTTACAGGAAACTAACGAGGAAGTGCACTCGACTATGGAAGCCCGAATGACTGCGGACATTCCTGGTGGAGTCCGCTCCGCTTATAGTATGCCTGAGTATGTTCGGGCCTTGACTTCGAATTTATTGATAGATAAGTCAACGTGAATAAAATCAAAGTCGTTAATGCCCTAGTGTATAGAATATGAGTCACCTTCACAGTCACTGTTAAAAAAGCTTGATACCATTCATATCAGGCCTTTAAAGGATAGTGCACCCACAAATGAAAATTCACCCATTATCTACTCACCGATATGCTAATGGAGGCTCAGGTGAATTTTTAGAGTCCCCGCAACACTTGCGGAGGTCCAGTTGTTTGGAAAACATCATTTGAACTCTGTTTTTAGCCTCATTGTAGCCTGTGTGTATGCTTGCGTGAGACCGTGAAACATGGGCCTCTAGTTTCACAGACTGGGTGAGGCGGAGGCGCAGCGCACCTGCGCTTCGCCAACTGGGTGTGGCCAGGCGGATTTTGCAAGTTTGGCACACCGTGCGCGCTGGCGCAGCTACTCCTCTTTCCCACCTCCGTTCCTCCTACCTGTGCAAGTCGGAAAGAGGGAGGAGAGAATATATAGTATAGAGTATATTTCATTTCCTTTCAATATTAAGATTATTTAGAAAAGTGTTTGAAGCCTTTTTGTGGTTGTTTAATTGATTATTTTGCTTTTTGAAGTGACTGTCTGAACAAACCCGGTTGGCTCATCTTGAAGGGTTGTAACAAGTTTGAACTTTGTCCATTACTGAGCTTTTCCCTTGGTGTTGCTCACCGTCTTAAGTTAACCATCTTCAGTCTTTTTCTTTCTGTTGTCCATGTTTGTGGCAGGACCTGTGGGCTGGACGCGCGAATGGGATCAGTAAAATATGAGTGACGTGCAGCGGAGAGGGAGAGGCACAGCGGCTGCTGCGTTCAAGTGTTGCCGTTTAAATTGGTTAAACACAAACACACGCCTCTCTAATTGGCAGGTTAAAAATAAAAGCCCGAGCCCAGCCCTTGGGCTGTCGGGCCCCTCGGGCCTTGGGGTCCAGCGTAGGGCTCTACATTGATGTAATCAAAGATCTCACAGAAGGAACGACACAACACGTAACAATGCATAGCACCAGCAGGATCACTATGACGACGCTTTCCATCCACTCAAAGAAAACCAGGACCACAGGTTCATACCTGCTCCGAGCTCAGTGTCACAGCTCTTTTCCAGATGTAACAGGTCATTAAGATGAGCAACCATATGTGTCATGTTATCAGTGATGTCAGGTATGTATGTACAGCAATCAGTGAAAATGAGTCAAGTCAGGAACAATAGTCACAGCAGGCAGCAACTTAGCCAAGTAGCACCTGCCACACCATCCAAGCTGAAGGGCCTGATAAACATGTCTGCCACACACCCAGACGTGATGTCCAAGCGATCTATACCCATCACTGGATTGCATCACTGCTGTCTCTGTCACCAAAAGCACCTGGAACAGACTGTTCCACCTGCGAGCTTCTCAGTTCTTTCGTCTCAGATCTCTCACCACAATGTAGTCGCCTGCATTGAGGTCATGCAGTGTCATGAGGTCACATCTTTTGCAAAACTCTATGGCATAACTGGAAAACTCTCTTGTAAACCAGTATCTCCATATCTCATCTCATCATTCCCCCCTTTGACACATGGTCCAAACCATGTGTCAGTTTAACAGACAATGGCAGCACATGATGACCAATAGTTTTCCCCATTTAAGTTAAGAAATCCCTATCCTTCCAAATTTGTCCAAAATCATGAACCACACCGCAAGCATATCTGTTGTCAGTGTAAATGTTTACAGATTTACCCTCTACCAGTTTACATGCCTCTGTCAGAGCCACCAATTCAGCTGCTTGAGCCGAATGTGAGGATGACAAAGGACGTGCAATCATTGTCCCCTGCAGTGTTTTGACGGCCAAACCTGCAACATTTTCACCAGTGCTGGGGTCTCTTGAAGCAATCAGTGTGTCTCTCAAATCTGGCCTGGGAGAGCAGGCAGAATTTATCACAGCTACACAGTCATGCAGCAACACTATCAAGTTTAGATGAAAAATAAACTACAGGTCACTTTTTCCCCCCGTGTTCTTGTAACAGTACAGAAGTCATGTACCCACCCATTTCGTCAACAGTCTGGGTAGATGGTCGTGTACAGTCAGGCAGTCCCAGAGTAGGAGGTGTTTGCAAAGAAAGTTTTAAATCAACAAAAGATTTCTCCGCATCAGGAGTCCAAATGACACAATCAGATGTTTTCAGGCCTTTCCCATGAGCAATTGCTCCTAATCGTGTCTGCAACAGATTTAACCATGCACATGTCAGTATCAAAAACCCAGTCTTGTCTGCAAACACGACTGAACGGGAAGCCTCAGTGGCACAATTAAGTTTTTTTCTGTACACCCTCCTCATTAAAATCAATATGAGGATCAGTTGTAAACTTCCAGCATGGAGTGGCGTTCAGCTCCCCCACCCACAGACCGAGGTCTGCACGGTTGGGATTTACCAGTGAAATGTGTGGATCAGAGTCATCAAAATCAACTCATGCAATCGATAAGGAAGTTTCACAGAGACAGCACAATTAATGTCATTCCAATACAACCAATCTAGCTGTAATCTATCCTTTTCCTGTCCTGCATTACACCAGATGTGCTCATAATCAAAGTCAGTGTGTGAAATAGGAATCATTTGTGTCGTGCAGTGCAGGCATGTGACGTCAGCATGTGTATGTGTCTCTGAGAGCTGCAGCAAAACAGAGGGAGAGAGAGAGATCTGTCTTCCACTCACACACAAACTGTCCCTCAGCTTGTTGGAAAAAAACAGAACTTTCCTTCATTTCATTCACTCTCCCCACCTGAATGACTTCAGGTGTACAAATCAAAACAATTCCCATCAGATTGATAAGGCATCTGTCAGAATACAAGAATGAGGGCCCTATTTAGATGGTCTAAAGTGGACGGCGGAGGGCGCATAGTCCATGTCGCAAGTGTCATTGCTATTTAGATGCAGGCGCAGTTATCATTTTCATGCTCTACGCCCTCGTTGTCTAACTAGCAAATGAACTTGCGCTGCTCTGGGTGTGTTGGTCTAAAAATGAGGAGCGGTTAGGCACACTCATGGCGCGTTGCTAGTTAGATGACGTAAAAAGCAAATGCGCCAGTGACAAACAAAAACCTGGTCTAAAGTCAACGGCACAGTATTTCGCTGTTAAACAAGTTAGTAATATGCGTCTTTAGGCGGGTGCACAATGCACGTGCACTCTGCTCAGACACACACGGAGCGGCCACACATACGCAAAAGATAACAAATAAACATATGATGTGAAAGGTTATTATTGTGCACATTAAAATATTTATCAGAAACACGTCTTAATGGTCAGTCATTAATCAGAATGATCTCATCGCAGTAATAATGATCATCATAATTTATAATAATGACAAATGAAATTGTGACATTATCTGACCAATCATGGCAATACCCGTAGGTATTTAAACACACCTGTCAGGTTGAGGGTGTCTGTTGTAGTATCTGATGTGCCACGTTGCTTGATGCTCAGAGACTGTAAAAGTGCTCAGTTAGGGGCCCAGGTCAAGATTATGTCACAGCCTAGGTCAAGGACTGATAAGACAGGTTGAAAGGTTGGATTCCATCTAGATTTTTCTCTGTCACCTGTTTCATTTTGTTTCAAAGTTCATCAAAACAATCAATCTATATAAGCAGAACATTTGGGGCTGTGATTCAGAGCAGTTCATATTGGCTTCGGACTCTCTCTCAGGCAATCCTAGGTGCTTGATTTGATGCTGTACTTCTTGTAATAAACCTTTCTATATACAGGCAAGACGGTGTCAGCGGAGTCTCCTTCATCACCTTCACATCATCGCTACCTCATAAACAACACTGTCAATACGGAAAGTGACGTAGAGAGAGAGACAAAGAAAGAAAGAAAGAGGAAGAAAAAGAAAGAAAGAAAGAAAGAAAGAAAGAAAGAAAGAAATCAACTTTCATGCATCAAAATGGAAGTGGAACAGAACATTTTTTGTTGAACCCCTCAGTTTGATACCGGTAAATGTGCTCATACATTCTCGATTTGCACAGTGAAATGGAGTATATCCTAGCACAGAGGATCCAGAGACAGTGGAGGCAGCAAGTATACAGGCTGAGGACCACATACTTCAACATCACGGAGGAGGAATGTCACAGAAAACTCCATCTCTCTCGCCAGGCTGTAACGGAAATATGCCATCTCCTGTCAGCCATGGGCGGATCTACCGGGGTGGTACATTGTGTCATGGTTCTGGTGATGCCAGAAGACAAGGAAATGATCGCCGCCACCTCCTCCCACACCTGCTTTACCTCGGGGAGCTTGGGTGCCTGTCTGCTGTCCCCACACCTTTAACTGACAGTGTGTATCAAGGCCTCCTTTTTGTATGCCTCCGCTGAAAAATCAGCCAGCTTATTGCTATGCTCACTCTCTCTGTTTAGATTCAAGGTGCAGAATTGCGTCAGAAACAAGTTCACTCTCTGCATCAGTCATGATGTGCGTGTTGTGTGTTTCTGCATTTGTGTTAGTGTCAGTGCTCTCACGTGTCTGAAGCATTGGTTGGTTTTCCAGGCCAGTGTCATCACCAGATTCGTCCATCCTCGTGCTCTCACCACATCAGTCTGACTCATCTGCCCCATCTTTTTTCTTATTGTTTCCCCCTTTATGGCAGTTTCTTGCCTAATGTCCCTTTTTGCTGCACTTAAAACAACGGTCATTGTCTTTGTGCCCTCCTTTTGTCTTTCCTCAAGTTTGGTCAGTCCACCACACTGCATCTCTGCTTGTCTCAGGCGGTATAGATGAGCAGAGACAGTCTCATCTGCATCCTGCTTAACTGCCACCATTTTTCCCCATTCCAAACGTACAGGGAACTCTGTTTTCAATCTTGTCGTCAGCCGAAGAACAATGTCTCTGTAAGCAGCGTTGATTCAGAGAGGCCAGCTGCTCCCTCTGGTTCGTGGTGTTCAACATACGGTGGGGGCCATTCAGGTGGAGCTGAGTCGAGGTCCAAATCCAGCTATGAACACTGCACTGGGAAACCTTTGGGGCCTGAAACTTGACCTTACCTCCAAACTTCTAATCCCCTTCTTTCTAAGTCTGTCAACCTCACCTCTAAAGCCTCGAGCTGTTTAACACTCAGACTGCCTGTTCTTGGGAAACAGCACTTATTGACCCACAGATCTACCTGAGCCACGCTCTCCTTTCCATAATTAATCTCCATAAATCTCACGTTGGGAGCGCCATAATGAGACTCAATTTTCCCCTTTGAGGTTGTGCTCTGTCCAGATCCCATTGTAATCAAACTCTCAGTTTTCTTAGTAGTATTAGAAGTAAATCAAATTTGTGGAAGCAAAAATCAATCTAAAAAAAAAATGCATAAATTATACTTCATGCACGGACCATGCACGGACCGAAAGAAGCCAAAGAAATAAGATGATGATATATAAAGAAATACTAACAAAATGATAAATAATAACGTTCTTGTTTCTTTTTTTTATTTTCCAACATTATATACAGTTTTATCTTTGTTTTGATTGTTAGTTTATATGTGTGCTGTGTGTTTAAATAAAACAATAAATTTAAACATGTTGAATTCTTTTTTTCTTATTTTATGTAAAAATTGTCTGATGACATGTTGTATGGTATTAGTTTGTGACACAAAAGTGAATTGAACAGAACACCTAATCCCAGGTCCCTTGCTGTAACATCAGAGGGACATCGTTTGCTTGACATTGTCAACAGAGAAAGTACCGGGTTTATTTTCTTACAATATTCCTGTATGATTCCTCAGTTGTCTTGAAGTTGCTTTAATGTTTGTTTGTTTGTTTGTTAGGTTTTACGTTGTTAACTGTCAATTACTAGATCGCTCTGGCATAGTCTCATTGATCAAACATGTCAATCACAGCCACTCTGCTTAGACCAGCAGTCATTGGTCAAACAGGGAGGTGCACATTTCCCATTGGTTAAGACAGGAAGTACCACCTCTCAGTGAGGCCGAGGGGAGAAGCTTGTACTGCGCAGGCACAGCCCAGCAGGCACACGACGTCGGTTGACATTGATTTTTGGTTGGATTTAGGTTCTGACGTCAGACACCCAAAATCCAATGTTGGATCAATATCAACTTCCAACGTCATATTTATGTATTAATTTGACGTTAACTGACGTTGATATTTGGTTGTTTTTAAGTTGTGTTGGTAAGTAACCAGTACCCTACATCTGTTCAACGTATTATCCCAACGTCAAGTTGATGTAGAATACTGACATGCTGTTGTCAGGATTTATGACCAAACCTCAATGTCTGCCTAACGTTATGATGTCAATGTCCACACAACGTTTAAGTCTAACATCACTAGACGTTGATATTTGGTTGTTTTAAAGTTGTGTTGGTAAGTAACCAATACCCAACGTCCGTTCAACGTATTATCCCAACGTCAGATTGATGTAGAATACTGACATGCTGTTGTCAGGATTTATGACCAAACCTCAATGTCTGCCTAACATTATCATGTTAACGTCCACACAACGTTCAAGTCTAACAGCATTAGACGTTGATATTTGGTTGGTTTTAAGTTGTGCTGGTAAGTAACCACTACCCAACGTCTGTTCAACATATTATACCAACGTCAGATTGATGTAGAATACTGACATGCTGTCGTCGGGATTTATGACCAAACGACAATGTCTGCCTAATGCTATAATATGAATGTCCACCTAACGTTGGAGTCTAACATCATTAGACACTGATATTTGGTTGTTTTTAAGTTGTGTTGGTAAGTAACCAATACCAAACGTCTGTTTAACGTATTATCCCAACGTCAGATTGACGTAGAATACTGACATGCTGTTGTCGGGATTTATGACCAAACCTCAATGTCTGCCTAACGTTATCATGTTAACGTACCCATTGTCTGTTCAATGTATTATCCCAACGTCAAGTTGTTGTAGAATACTGACATGCTGTTGTCGGGATTTATGACCAAACCTCAATGTCTGCCTAACGTTATGATGTCAATGTCCACACAACGTTTAAGTCTAACATCACTAGACGTTGATATTTGGTTGTTTTAAAGTTGTGTTGGTAAGTAACCAATACCCAACGTCCGTTCAACGTATTATCCCAACGTCAGATTGATGTAGAATACTGACATGCTGTTGTCAGGATTTTTGACCAAACCTCAATGTCTGCCTAACATTATCATGTTAACGTCCACACAACGTTCAAGTCTAACAGCATTAGACGTTGATATTTGGTTGGTTTTAAGTTGTGCTGGTAAGTAACCACTACCCAACGTCTGTTCAACATATTATACCAACGTCAGATTGATGTAGAATACTGACATGCTGTCGTCGGGATTTATGACCAAACGACAATGTCTGCCTAATGCTATAATATGAATGTCCACCTAACGTTGGAGTCTAACATCATTAGACACTGATATTTGGTTGTTTTTAAGTTGTGTTGGTAAGTAACCAATACCAAACGTCTGTTCAACGTATTATCCCAACGTCAGATTGACGTAGAATACTGACATGCTGTTGTCGGGATTTATGACCAAACCTCAATGTCTGCCTAACGTTATCATGTTAACGTACCCATTGTCTGTTCAATGTATTATCCCAACGTCAAGTTGTCGTAGAATACTGACATGCTGTTGTCGGGATTTATGACCAAACCTCAATGTCTGCCTAACGTTATCATGTTATCGTCCACACAATGTTGAAGTCTAACATCATTAGACGTTGATATTTGGTTGTTTTTAAGTTGTGTTGGTAAGTAACCAATACCTGATGTCTCTTCAACGTATTATCCCAATGTGAAATTGAATACTGACATGCTGTTGCCGTAGGCTAATTCTTGACCGAAGCTCAATGTCTGTCTAACATGATTATGCTAATGCCCATACAATATTAATTAGTTTAACATATTATCCCAACATCATATATCGACATGTTGTTGTCGAGTATTTTGACCACAACCCAACATCTGATAAACATAATTAAGTTAACATCCACACAACGTTACATTCTAACATTATAGATGTTTAGATTTTGTTGGGTTAATGTTGCTGTTACTTAAAGAAAATACAACATAATCTGGATGTAGAATATATGGACAGTAATGGCTGAAGGCTCTGACATAGTGTAACAATCATCAGTTTAACCTGTTAGTCCAACCACAGCAATTTGTAGCTGTTTCATGATCATCTGTGTTACAACTCTTCCAGGGCTACAGGACCACCCCATGGCCCTGAATAGTAGTGTGGTTGTATAACCCTCAGCCTTTTCCAGATAAATGAATTTGACTTGAGACACAATTGCAGGTGGCTAGGACACAGAACCCACTAGGCTTTTCTCTAACCAACACCCAACACAGGCAGCTACATCAGCAACAAGGCCCAGAAAGGGAATTCTCTGGACAACAAAGCCAGTCCTGGAACGATATACTCTATTGTGCCACTGTACAACCTATCCATGCCTGAATATGGAGTAATGCAAACTTGTGTCAGGATACATAAGATGCATTTACAGATTCAGTTGCTATTTTGGAAAGCCTTCAGTCAAAAAGCATAATCAGGGAAGATTTGTTCATTGAAGTACAGCACAGTTTGTTCAGACTTCACAGTGGTGGAATTGAGGTACAGTTCTGCTGGGTGCCAACTCATACAGGGGTGAAAGGAAATGAGGTAGCTGATAACCTAGCAAAAAAGGCTTTGGAAAAGAACATAACAATCACAATACCTTATGGAAAAGGAGAGGGTAAAAAAATGACAAGGGCGATAGGCAAGGAAATTTGGCAGTAAAGATGGGAAGATGATCAGAAAGGAAGAAAATATCACAACATACAAAAATCGGTTCTAACAAAAATCTTGAAAGAAAGGAACAGAAGAGAAGAAATTATCATGATGAGGCTTCGAGTTGGTTATAGTGGTCTGAATGACACAATGAATTATTTGGGAAAAAGAATACTGACAAGTGTGAGAGATGTGGTGTTAAGGAAAATGTGGAACATATTTTAATACACTGTCTAAAGTACTGTATGCTTCAGAGAGAGAGAGGCTACAGAAGAAAGTCAGAGCAGCGCGACAGGACTGGAATATGGCTGGAATTCTAGGAAATGAAGGGGAAATAGGAAAGATCTAAGTTGTAAGGAAAGAATTATTCAGCTTTCGAAAAGAGACCCAGTTGATGGGTAGAATCTCGAGGTGGGGATATGACGCTACACACTCTTGTACAGTAGGTGGCGGTATGCACCTGAACGTTGCTTGCGATCCGCCATTAAACGAAAGAAGAAGAAGAATTTACACCCGTTCTCGTGCCCGACGCCACACTGCCTGCAACAGAACAACCATAGACATATATACATAGACCTGCATTGACTGCCGCTGCCTATTGGAGCCGACGTTCCAGCCGGCCGCCATCTTGGATGGGTCTCGCTTCGGCTCTGCAGTGCATTCACTTCTATTGAGGAAGGCGCTGTATCCATAAGTAAAATAGAATAACTCACTGAATTTTCAACTGATTTTCACGCGGTTTGGTTTGTTACAAACGGCACACATGTTGCTATGATACAGGATGCTTTCGTACATTAAAAATGCGGGATTTCATGCTTGAATGCTTTCTGCAGATAGCAACAGCATATTTAGGTCACAAAAAGTTCTTTTATTCACCTCAACCCCAGAAGTAGGATACATATACACACACACACACACACACACACACACACACACACACACATACATACATATATATATATATATATATATATTGTGATGACCTCGGCCATGTTGTGTTTTGCTGGCCTCTCTGTGCTCCTCCCTTCCCAGGTTCTCCCTGCCTGTCTCCCTCCCATCTCGTCAGGGGATTCACCTCACCTGTGGCCTTGTCTATAAAGGCATGGCCATTCCAAAATGGCTTCCTCTCTCCTTCCTGGATGCCTGGGGCCTCCAGGCAACCCCAGCGTTGTTTGGTTTGGTTTGGGTTGTGTTACGTTGGCTTCTTTGGTTCCTTATGATTATACACATACACCTCATACATCCAACACCTCTCACCACACCACTGATTACTGATCTGCACCTGAATCTTATTCTTTAAATAAATTTGTGGTTAATCTAACTGGTTGCTGTGTGGTTCTCCCTCTTTTGTTGTGCTCTTAAATGAGCTGGGCATAACAATACACACACACACACACACACACACACATATATATATATATATGTGTGTATATATATATGTATCCCACTCTGGGATTGAGGTGAATAAAAGAACTGTGTTGTGACCTAAATAACATGCTGTTGCTATCTGCAGAAAGCATTAAAGCATGAAATCCCGCATTTTTGATGTACGAAGGCATCCTGTATCATAACTACATGTGTGCCGTTTGTAACAAACCAAACCGCGTGAAAATCAGTTGAAAATTCAGTGAGTTATTCTATTTTACTTATGCAAACAGCTCCTTCCTCAATAGAAGTGAATGCACTGTGGAGGCGAAGCAAGACTCATCCAAGATGGCGGCCGGCTGGGACGCGCTCAGGCTGTCAATGCGGCGTCTATGGCTGTGTTCGAAACCACATACTACATACTGCCATACTGCATACTGCCATACTACATCAACAGACAGTATGCAGACCGTTTACACTGTTGCATACTACATGATAACCCACAATGCATTTCGCTCCTGCCCGAGCCGAAGTCAGCCGGCCTACAGCTGATTTCCCTTAAGCTCTAAACTCTGTAAATATATAACTTTAGCAACATTTGAAACATTTTTAGGCGAGAAAGTAGCCGTTTAGATCCACAACGTGTTGAAAATCTGACCAAATACCAGCTATTTACAATTTTGTTCGGGCGATTTCGGAGATTTCGGCGCTGCTCAAGCTAGCTGTAGTGAGCAACGCACTTCCGGTTATTTTCACAAAATAAAACACCCATTGCCCTTTCTTATACAGAAAACCATAACGATAAAAATTTTTGCTTTTACTTTGAAAACAGGAGACGAACCTACCCTTGATGTAGCTAACTTGAAACTGCCGTTTTGTCCGATCTCGTCCCGTTCACGGAATTTGACCGTTCAAAATGCCTCACCGGAGAGTCTTGTCCGCTCTGAGACGAAGATCAGCCTGCCGTCTTCGGTACATCATGCTCCCAATCGACTTAGGATTCTTCTCAGATCTAAGTTTCTTTTTTAATCAACCATAAATCTAATCACAATATACAACGCCATATAACATACCTCACAGCCTGAAAATTGGAGGGAAAAATGGACATCATTGAACAACAAAGTCGTTGTGAATTGAATGATTTCATAAAGTGTCATAAGCTATAATATACAGTAGTAATAAATATAAATAAATAAATAACTTCTTCTTTTGTCCTGTTCGCGGCAAGGAAGGGATGATCGATGACGTCACGTTACGTTGCATCGTGGGTAATTTGAGTGTGAGTAGTATGGTCATTTTGTATACTCAACATTTCTGGCGAATCTAGTATGCATCCGGGAACTTCTCGCATACTCAAAATCGCATACTGTGCAGTGTAAACACACTACATACTCAAAGAGTTAGTATGAGTAGTAGGTAAGTATGCGGTTCCGAACAGACCCTATGTATATATGTCTATGCAGAACAACAACAGAGTAAAAGGACGCACATGGGAGATACGGTATGGATAAAAGTTTATTTAGGCCACGATAACATGTTTTTGGGTTGTCTCATTTTGACGGTGGCTCGTATAGTGTTATAAAGTCGAACACATAATCACTAGCCATCCCGGCCAGTGCTAACACCATGGCTAACGGGAGCTAGCGGGAGCTGTTAACAGCCTGTTTCCCCTGCTTACTTAAGTGATGATGGTTCCTTTAATAAATGTATGAGATTGAGGCGACGCTCAGTAACTAGAAGAGCTGGTAGAAGCGCTCCATAGCTGTGAGTTACCCCAGTAGCGGAGGCAACCGACTCGGCGATAGCCATCACGGTGTTAGCACCGCGAGCTAACGCTAGCTAATACTCTTTCTACTCTTCTCCGTGAGTGAGAACCATGTTTTAGCCTGGCGGGCTGCAGCCGCGAGCGTGCGAGCAGCCTGTCAACAGCCCGCGCGTGAGCCCACCAGACTTTAGATTGTTGGTTTGTTCAAGTCATCATTGTTTGCTGTTATTTCATTTTGGAAGAGCACTAGCTGCCACAACTGAGTCACGTTTGTAGGATATATTAAACCTGTACCTAATGCAATGGTAGTTTATACTGAAGATAAGTAGAGCAAATAACCTTCTCATGAATGCCTGTCTCATCAAACAGAAAAAAGCAAGTCGCACAAGCCCTTGCCCACCTCCACCCCCAGACCACGAACCATCACCTTACCCAATGCAACAAGCAAGTAAGCCACACACACACACACACACACACACACACTTACGTTGTGCTGTTGGTAAGGCTGTGCTCTTTCTAATTGTGATGATCATTCGTTTCTATGCTTTAAAATTTCAGAGGAAAGTTCTGGAGCTGCTGGTTGCAATTCGTGATGGGTTGCAGTTGAAGCTCAACAAAGATACAGAGATTAGCACTACTCCTCTGCCCAGGTGACAACAATCGAGGAGCTAACCCTGCTTGATTGGACCCTCAGCTCTGCAACTGAAAGACAGAAACTGGTAGGTTTCATAACTGTAACATAACTGTTTCAAAACTGTAGCATTTTGACACTGTACCAAAGCAAGTGTCAAAATATAATCAAAGCAGTTGAAAATGGGGAAGTATACAGTTGGAGGGGGTACAGCATTAGCTGTGTTCGAAACCGTCCACTCACTCACTCACTCACTCACTCACTATTCCCTATTTCGTGTTTACTATATAGTGCACGACATGGGGAGCGACTGAACGAGATTTCGGACACTAACTGAAATTTTCTGAACGTCGTTGCGTCAGTAGCTGCGCCGCATACTTCTGTGACGCAAGTGGATGCGCCGAGCATCATGTAAACAAACCGGGCGCTTCGAGGATGACCGAACTGTGTGGTAGTTGTACTTTTTGTCAATAAATTGTTGAAATGTCAATGGTGTGGACGTTTGGTTTTGTAAGCTACACTTGTGTGTCTGCATTGTGAGCTGTAATAGCCCACGATAGTGCACGAGCTACAAGCTACCTGGCTCGTGCGAGCTAAGTGGCTATTGTTAGCTCATGAGCTAATGTTACCGGCTAGCATGCTATTCGTTTCTTTTCTCTTTGCGGTTGTTCTTATTCTCCTCTGGCAAAAGACGACTGCATTGCATTGTGGTATACAGGAGTAAAATGTAGGGTACATCGTTTGTTCACTCACATTTGCTGTGCATTGTGGGTATTTTATAGTCCACTATATAGTGAATGAAATTTACTTCATAATTGTCTTAAATACATAAAAACCTGGATGAGCACCAACTTCCTAATGTTAAATTCAGACAAAACTGAAGTTATTGTTCTTGGCCCCAAACAACTCAGAGACTCTTTATCTGATGACATAGTCTCTCTCGATGGCATTGCTCTAGCCTCTACCACTACCGTAAGAAACCTCGGAGTAACATTTGATCAAGATTTGTCTTTTAATTCTCATTTAAAACAAACCTCACGGACTGCATTTTTTCATCTGCGTAATATTGCAAAAATTAGGCCTATCCTGACCCAAAAAGATGCAGAAAAATTGGTCCACGCTTTTGTTACCTCAAGGCTGGATTACTGTAACTCTCTATTATCAGGTAGCTCTAGTAAATCATTAAAAACTCTCCAGCTAATTCAGAATGCAGCAGCACGAGTACTAACAGGAACTAAGAAACGAGATCATATTTCTCCTGTTTTAGCTTCTCTGCACTGGCTCCCTGTAAAATCCAGAATTGAATTTAAAATCCTACTGTTAACTTAAAAAGCTCTAAATGGTCAAGCTCCGCCATATCTTAGAGAGCTCATAGTGCCATATTATCCCACCAGAACTCTGCGCTCTGAGAACTCAGGGTTACTCGTGGTCCCTAAAGTCTCCAAAAGTAGATCAGGAGCCAGAGCCTTCAGCTATCAGGCTCCTCTCCTGTGGAATCATCTTCCTGTTACGGGAGGCAGACACTGTCTCCACATTTAAGGTTAGACTTAAGACTTTCCTCTTTGATAAAGCTTATAGTTAAGGCTGGCTCAGGCTTGCCTTGTACCAGCCCCTTGTTAGGCTGACTTAGGCCTAGTCTGCCGGAGGACCACCTATAATCCCCCGGGCACCCTTTCTCTCTCTCTCTCTCTCTCTCTCTCTCTCTCTCTCTCTCTCTCTCTCTCTCTCGTATCCTATTACTGTATCTTGTTTACTCGGCCATTCTGGATGTCACTAACTCAGCTTCTTCTCTGGAGCCTTTGTGCTTCACTGTCTCAGGTTAACTCGTACTGCAGCGGTGCCTGGATAGTGTGACGTGTGTGGTTGTGCTGCTGCCGTGGTCCTGCCAGATGCCTGCTGCTGCTGCTGCCATCATTAGTCATTAGTCATACTTCTACTGTTATTATACATATATGATTATTATCATACATACTGCCAGATACTAATATATACTTTCAACATATTGTACCACAGTAGCCAGAACTATAACGACAATATTATTACTTTCATGAATGTTGTTGTAAGCTACTGTCATTACCGAGGATGTCATACAGATTACTGTATTGTGTCATACAGATTACTGTTAATTTGTTATGCTGATCTGTTCTGTACGACATCTATTGCACGTCTGTCCGTCCTGGAAGAGGGATCCCTCCTCAGTTGCTCTTCCTGAGGTTTCTACCATTTTTTTTCCCCCGGTAAAGGGTTTTTTTTGGGGAGTTTTTCCTTATCCGCTGTGAGGGTCTTAAGGACAGAGGGATGTTGTATGCTGTAAAGCCCTGTGAGGCAAATTGTATTTGTGATATTGGGCTTTATAAATAAAATTGAATTGAATTGAACAGCGGAGAATTCGAACAACACTACAAAATGGCGAACACACTATATAGTGCACTATATCCGTGATAGGGTGCGATTTCGAGCACAGCTATTGTGTAAACAGTTAAATCACATAGTGTCATTGTACATGCTATACAGGGTATAAAAGCTTATTGAAACAAATAGAAGCAATCTTTTTCACTTTTGAACAAATGACAGCATTTGTCCTAAAAACTACTTAAATAGTACACAACAAATCCTCAGATTTAAAATGCATAAATGTAGCAGCTCTGTTTATGTGCAGTAGGTCGAGAGGTCTACTCGGTACAGTGGGGGACCCTCAATGGTTAGACCTTAGTTTGGTTGTATGCCATTGGCTAACCTTCTTTTATCACAACAGGTCACACATCTTGCTACTGTGGTATGGGAGTTTTTTGTTGGTCATGTTTTCAAACTCACATTGGTTGTATGTAATCTGTTGGAAGTATATGTCTCTGATGTCTTGGTATAGTGGGCAAGTCTTAGAAATTGTTGCTCTGTTTCCAACACATTGTGTGTATAGTGGGTGCATAGTTGTAGTACATAGTACAGTTTTCGCTAATGTCGAGTGTTTCGTTCACTGTAACTTCCAACAGTCATGGTGATATTCTGAGCTGTTTTTCTCCCTCAACCCCCTTAATTTCAGGTTAATTCCTTGGCAATGATTGGAGGAACATCGGTGAAGGATAATGTCCGGAGAGTCATGGAGGAGTAATTTATTTGGGGGGGGGGCAGCGCGTGTCACAGAGCGGTGAACAAACCAAACAACACAACGTCAGGAGAAATTGAAAAGATATGCTCTCTGTGTAAAGTCAGCTTGCTAATTAAGGAGTCATTACATGTTCAAGAGTTTTATAAAGCTGCTCAAACGCCAAAGAGAGGCTATAAGTGAACGTTGCAGATACGCAGGGCAGGCTCTACAAGGAAGAAGGAGGACTTTCCTACTTCTGTGTAGCATCGCAAATTGTGACGTTACATCACAAATTGTGATGTTAGAATGCCATCTTGTGGTCAATTTAAGCAATAACATCTTCATAGCCAGCTGTTTTACAGTCGCTCAACTAATTATTTTACTGTTTTATGTTGTTAATAATGACAATAACAACAGCCTAAAATTTAGCCTTATGTATGGCTAATACATAATTATTTAGCCTAATAGTTAATTGGTTAATTGAAGTAGAGACAATACCATCAATAGGCCCAAACACTGCACAATAATCAGTTAATGGTGAAAGTCAAAAATAGTTTTATTGCAAACACTGGCTTAAAAAACAACAACTTGTGAAAAAATATGGCACATAAAAAAACAATAACTTCTGTAAAACAAAATGTGGCACATAAACTAGGCCATTCAATTATTCATTGTTAAAATGCAATGAAATAATGTCAGCAGACAACAGAAAACATATTTTGTCTTTAGCCTACTGGAGGGCTATAGAAATAAATTATGTCCTTTTTGTAAATAAAATGGACAGACTGTGATGCCAGGTCGACAATAACCTGAACAAAGAATAATAAATAACCTTATAAGCCTTAATAAAGGAAAATCAAAAATGAAAACCTCAGTTTACATACTAGCAGTCTTCAGTCCTACTCCAAAAACTGTTCAATGTCCACAGATAAGTAGCCTTGTTGTTTTACAAATAAAATGAATAATATATAATATTATATAAATAAATTATATATTATATAAAGGTAAAATAAAAATAAATATATAAAAATAAACACAGCCAGAAACAATATGACCTCAAATTTGTAAGCTTAATATACTGGAGTTATACCTAGCAGGCCAGGCAGTCATGTGTATGCCTAAAGATTTTTGGCTAAGAAAAGCAGTTGGTTTACTCTCTCTGGTTTGAGAAGGTTGCGTTGGGAAGTAACAATGTTGCCAGCAACACTGAACACGCGCTTTGATGGGGTGCTGGTAGCAGCGACACACAGGTATTTTCTAGCCATGTTTACCAGTAAAGGAAAGTGACCGCTGTTGGCACTCCACCATCCCAGTGGTTTGTCATCACCATCAGTGACAGAATTAGCTTGCTGCTCTGCAGGGGATTGTGGCCATAGGCTGCTCACAGAAGACTTACTGGAGTGATTTGTGTTGGCAGTCTGGGTGTTAACTTCTACTTCATGTACTCTCAACCAGTTCTCTACTAGTCATAAGTTAATGTAATTGCATCACTTTTAAATTACCTTTTGTGTTTCAGTGACGGTGAGCGACGCTGCTTCATTATCACCGCTGCTGTTTCGGAGTTGGGGCAGACACACTGTTCCAGCCAGCGCGCGCACGCGCGCGAGAGAGACCGAGTCCAGCTGAATGAGGAGCTGACTGACAGAGATGAAAGATGGTGAAACGTTTTTTCTTCTTGGTGAGAAACTGTGAAGGACCCATAGGAGACTGTTGCAGCCGCCTTACACCGAGCTATCCAGCCTTTCACTTTTGAGCCAGATGCAAAGCGGGGCGGGAGCTTGTAAGCACTATTGTCCCCACCTTGGTGTTATGATGCCGTCAACCCCAGTCTTTCATTGGAGGGGGTCTTTAAATGCCGCCTCTGGCATCAGATTGCACTACTGTATTCATTACTGAATATTTTGGAGTTTGGTAATTAAGAGCAATAAAAATGTATTGGAATGAAGAAATTTGTGATTTTTCATTGAGATACATAAATTAGCATATGTAAATTTCTACATAGGTCAGATTTTGGGGAAATAATCGAATCGAATTGAAAAATTAATCGTTAGATTAATCGATGCATCGAAAAATTTGCTAGATTAATCAATTACAAAAATAATCATTTAGCCCAGGCCTAGTTGTCAGTTGATGTAAGGCTAGCTTTAGGTTTTGACTGCCATCTGATGTTTTGCATGTCTAACTTGGATATTGATGTCAACCCAACATTGGTTTTTGACAGATAACTGATTTTGGACATTGATGTCAACCTAATGTTGGGTTTTGACAGCAATGCAATTCTTACAACCACAATTTAATGTCAAACCAACATTGGAGGATGACGTCTTGCCAATGTTGGGTTATGACATCAGTCTGATTTTCATTTAACCAAAATATAACTTGTAATTGACGTCTTCATAACTTCTGAGATTAACATCAATCCGACGTCAATCCAGTTTTAATTTTCAACTAAAATATAACTTGTATCCAATGTTGGAGACCAACCAAAATTCAATGTCTAGATAACATCAGATGTCAGGGATTAAAGTTCTCCTTCTCTAGACGGATTTCCATCAGTTGGAAAAAGAGGGAGGAAAAAAAAGTTGCACGTGCATTTGTTGTGATTCAGTTTTGACTATCCAATTAATGACGCTGTTGTAAACCAATAAAGCCAGCCAGAGCCTTGCTATTAGCCAATCAGAAACAGAGGAGGGCGGCTTCACCACTGCCCTCCAGGGAAGGATCTGTAGTAACTTCTCAGACCTCCGCCGGCAGCAACATCGCCACCGCCGGCGCAGGCATGAGCTCCAGCATCATGGGCAGCAGCCCGCTGGAGGTTTAACCAGAAAATAAAAAATTTAATAAAAAAGCACCCCCTCCTCAGCTGGCTGGAGGAGAAGCGGGGTTTTGGTGCCTCTCGCTGCGACGGCGCACAGATGAGTGAAGAAACGTCCCCTCGTGTCATGGGAGTCGAACCTATAATCAACGTCCACCTAACATCAGAGATTGACATCAAACCAACGTTAGGTTATGATGTCAATCAAACTTTCAATTTCAACTAAAATACAACTGGTATTCAACGTTGTAAGTCGAACCTATAATCAACGTCTACCTAACATCAGAGATTGACATCAAACCAACATTAGGTTATGACGTCAATCAAATTTTCATTTTCAACTAAAATACAACTGGTATCCAACATTGGGAGTCGAACCTATAATCAACGTCTACCTAACATCAGAGATTGACATCAAACCAACGTTAGGTTATGACGTCAATCAAATTTTCATTTTCAACTGAAATACAACTGGTATCCAATGTTGGGAGTTGAACCTATAATCAACATCTACATCAGAGATTGACATCAAACCAACGTTAGGTTATGACGTCAATCAAATTTTCATTTTCAACTGAAATACAACTGGTATCCAACGTTGGGAGTCGAACCTATAATCAACATCTACCTAACATCAGAGATTGACATCAAACCAACGTTAGGTTATTAAGTCAGTCAAATTTTCATTTTCAACTAAATCACAATGGTCATCCAAGTCATCCTAACGTCATATTGACGTATTGTGCCGGAATCAAGTGAAACTACACAATGTCTACGGTGAGAAGTGTTGCTGTAAACACAACGATAACACTCTGAGATCCTCGCAGGAGACGTGAGGGAGGGACCGAGGACCTGTGCTGTGGGAGTGTTAATGCGTTTATCAACGTCTTGGTGAGTTGGTGCTAACGCAGCTAGTGATGTCAGCTTGTGCTGCAGAAGACGCTCGTCATATAAGCCGGTTCCGCCAGTACCACCGCAACTCCTCCTCCATGAAAATATAATAAATAAAATACAATAATAAAAAAACACTACAAAATATTAACTGCCTTTGCCCCTTGCGTCGTTACACGACACAAATCATGACGTGCTTGCGGAACCAGGAAGTCCTCCGAACGCTAGACCGTCCCATTTCACAACGGTTGAGGCGGCGTTCGGAGGATGCTTCTGCATCCTTGAAGGACGTGGCCGCGAGGGCTGCGTCCTTCAAGCACGCAGACCCCGAATTGGGACATAGCTATAGTGTGTGTGCTTCCCTTCTACACTACACTTACTTGGCATTGCAATTACTGTTCGTGACCTATTTGTAACTCTAAAATGCTGCACTTGTTTTGCCTCGTGGCACCTTGCCGTTTGTGTTAGTGTACTGTATACATTTGCATCATTACAGTTGGGTCATGAATGCTGTTTGACTGATGAATATTCAAGTGTAATACGGTGTGTGCACTGATGTAGCCTACATTTTCAAAATATGTTTTGTTATCCATAGTTAAGTGGAAAACAGTTAAGAATGTTTAAAAACACTAACTTTGTAGTTCAAAAGGAAATGTAATCCACTTGTTATCGTTTAAAAGGCTAATGATTCATGATGTGAAATGTAAAGACAGGATAAAGTATTCCATGCCGAGAAAAACTTTACAGTTAAAAGTTTGCTCACTTTGTGTTACTGTGATGTATTTACGTAATAATGATAATGACCACAAAAAGAAATTGAAGTTGATGATGCAACATAGTAATACCTCTCTTTCTGCACAGGTCATGTTTTTCTCGAGATTCTGTGGAAAATTACATGTGGATTTGACATTTAACCTGATGAGGGAGATGGCTAGCCACCCATGACCCCAATCTCTGCCTTGACCCAAGGAGTTGGATCAAGATCACCTTTTATCCAGAGGAGCTCATACATTCTTCCATCTCCATCACTGGGTGTCACACTCCAGTATGATAGTAGTACCACAATGATCTTTTCCACTTGACTTTTGACTTAGAAAGTACATTTGTCGACTGAAACTGACTTGACTGACTATTTTGACTTCGAAAAACCAAATGGATCACAATAAAGGATCAAGACTAAATTGAACAGTTTATAATAGAAGGAACAAAACTGAACGTAAATAACAAAAACCAGTAGAAATGTGTTATTTTATGTTGTCACGGACACTTAGTTTCGTCTTTGGATTGTTTTCAGATGATGTTATCTTGTGAAACGTTGAAGTTCCCCATAGTTAGCGTGTACCTCCAGGAGAGCTAGAGTGTACTTAGACACTAAGGAGGGGATAACAGTGCAAACTTCATAATACAGCCCGGTTCCCCGTAGTTAGCGTGTACCTCCAGGAGAGCTAGAATGAACTTAGACACTAAGGAGGGGATAACAGTGCAAACTTCATAATACAGCCCGGTTCTCCGTAGTTAGCGTGTACCTCCAGGAGAGCTAGGGTGTACTTAGACACTAATGTAACCAGTGGGAAAAAACCCTTATTAATTTATCCCCTTTTCTTTCAAAACGTAAAATATTACATGATGCTGTGCGTCATCACGTCATGCCGTTATGCCGTCATGTGACAGAGTGGCAGGTAATGTAACTCAGTTGTGGCTTTCTGCCAGTAGTAGCAAGAGGAGCACGCTGGGGAAATGTTTGCTGCAGGTACGTCGTATCATCGCCGTTTAATATAACATCAAAACATTCTGAAACTAAATGCAATGACTGTTGAAACATAGGAGCCGACTACCGGAGCTGCTGAGCGTCTGAATCGGAGCCGTATGACGAATCACGGAATTGGTTAGTCGAGCTAACGCTATTCATTTAAATGGCGTTAGCTTAGCTTAGCCTAGCCGCTACCTGTTGATTGTTTGGTGCGGTTAAAAGTGTCTTATATGCCTAGTTCTCTGAATGTGTCCTGCCACATGAAACGTTAAGCACTTTAAAGCCAGTCCTGGTGATACTGAAATTACTGTGATGAATATTTTAATATAACCAACTTTATGTTGTTTATTCTCATTGATTTATATATCATGATTTGATTATATTGTACAATATTGGAATTATTGAAATTGATGTACTGCTATTTATTTAATGCAGTATGTGTTATTTGGCTGTAGTATTTTTGCACACTGGATATTTAACTGGACCTGTTTTCCATACAGGCCAGGTTGATGGCGAGCTAAGAGTCTAGCCTGGGCACAAAGCCTGAAGACTGTGCCGGGAAGGAATCAACTGAACCTCCACTGCTCTTGTCGGGCTGGTAGGAGGCTCTTTTGTGCAGCCGCTCCTCTTCCTAACTTTTGCCCCCTTGCAACTCACTAACGGCCCATACATCCACTACTCACATTCACCTCCCAATATGGACCTTTTCCCCCTTCCATTGGACACTCAACCATTGGGCCGTTGTACTGTGGTTGTGCCTTGCCTTTACAGGTGAAGCTTGAACTCCCTTTCTGGGCAATTATGGATCATCTGTGCTTTGCAAAGTCATTTAGTGTTGAATGATAAAATGAACTGTATATATTGTGTTTTCCTATGAATGGCCATTCGTATTCTTATTCTATTCATTGCTGTTAATATTTAATGTGTTTATGGTTCACAATTATATGGTGTCGCTAAACCTAACCTGTGTTCATTGTCTCACTCTCCACTCCTAGAGTCCAACCTAGTCTTCTGAACCTAGCCCAAATAATAACTGTGTAGCTATCTGTTAGTACCTAAACTGTGCTTAATAGGGTAGTGTGCATGCCACACTAAGGAGGAGATAACAGTGCAAACGTTACAATACAGCCTGGTTCCCCGTAGTTAGCGTGTACCTCCAGGAGAGCTAGAGTGTACTTACACACTAAGGAGGGGATAACAGTGCAAACTTCATAATACAGCCTGGTTCCCCGTAGTTAGCGTGTACCTCCAGGATAGCTAGGGTGTACTTAGACACTAAGAAGGAGATAACAGTGCAAACTTCATAATACAGCCCGGTTCCCCGTAGTTAGCGTGTACCTCCAGCAGAGCTAGACTATACTTACACACTAAGGAGGGGATAACAGTGCAAACTTCATAATACAGCCCGGTTCCCCGTAGTTAGCGTGTACCTCCAGGATAGCTAGGGTGTACTTAGACACTAAGGAGGAGATAACAGTGCAAACTTTATAATACAGCCCAGTTCCCCGTAGTTAGCGTGTACCTCCAGGAGATATAGAGTGTACTTAGACACTAAGGAGGGGATAACAGTGCAAACTTCATAATACAGCCCAGTTCCCCGTAGTTAGCGTGTACCTCCAGAAGAGCTAGAGTGTACTTACACACTAAGGAGGGGATAACAGTGCAAACTTCGTAATACAGCCCAGTTCCCCGTAGTTAGCGTGTACCTCCGGGAGAGCTAGGGTGTACTTAGACACTAAGGAGGAGATAACAGTGCAAACTTCATAACACTGCCCAGTTCTCCGTAGTTTGACAGTACTCACAGGAGAGGTAGGCTATACCTAGACACTAGTTACAGGGAAATTAAGATCTACTTAGACACTGATTACAGTTTGATGTGTACTGTATGTACTTCATGTATATATTTATGTACTGTTTATGTTTTATGATGTTTTATTGTTGTAATTTTGGTTTGCTGCCTTCTTGGCCAGGGCTTCCTTGTAAAAGAGATGTTAATCTCAATGGGACTAACCTGGTTAAATAAAGGATAAATAAAATAAATAAAAATTACTGTACTTACGGAGTATGGATGAGAGGAATAGTGCCTGTTGTGTTTTCTGTGTAATCACATAATAAATATATTTTATAATGACTCATTATTGTGGATTTATTACTGTATAGTTTGTGTTTTGCCCTTGGATGACAGTACGAAACTTCCATAGATGTGCATTTTAGAGAGGTAAGTTTGCTACCAGCCAGCCTGTTATTAGCCAATTTCCATACTGTATACCCATTTCCCAACATATTATTTTTCCAAACCATAAAGAATAGTACATCTCTGGAATAGGGGTGAAATTTGCCTGCTGACACAAAAAACAAGATTGTAACAATTGCAAAGAGCGAAAGGCTGTGCTCATATTGTACAGCAGACTATTTTATTTAATATACCTGGTACTTAAAATGATTGGTGGGGAAAAAAAGACCAGGAGGAGTTACACTGTAAGTCCATACAGAGTAGGAGAGTTACTCAGTACTTCTGTTAAATTAGGTGCAAAGTGAGTGGTAGGTATGCTCTAAGTCACGGGCTGTATTATGTAGTGTTACCGGAACTTTAATTGTAAGTATGACAGATTCATTTGCGCAGCAAGTGTATATTTTTAGATTACTTATGCATTCAGTTGGGCCGCAATTGTCTGCCACGGATTTTCTCTCTGCTTAATAATTGCTGGTGTTGTTGTTTTTTTGTTCAGTTCATGGAATAAAATGTAACTATGCATTGTTTCCTGATATTGCCTTTTTTCCATATACCAGAAACACTGTTTTTACATGTACCTTGTAAATTTCTATCATTTCATCGCCAGGCCAATCTGAGGTTGGCTGGAGAGCAAACATGAATGATTTCTCTGCCATCGATTAAATTTTGGGAGGATGGGGTACAACCAGGAAGGTGTTTCTACAACAGCAGTGGTAATGCCCCTCATACAAACCTGTAGCCAAAAATCTCAGTGTCACTGAGAGGCGATCTCTTGCACTGATGGCCATTCGAAATCTTGTGTTGTGTTTGGTTATCAGCGGCTTCACTTTTTCTAATAGGAAGTTGAAGTCCTCAGATGTCAGAGCAATTCTTTGAATCCAGTTCTGTCGTTTGCCTGGTTAAAAATGCCATAAGTAGAGAAAAAAGGGTTTTATGCTTTCTGACAACCTTTGCCAGGACAATATAATTCAGATATTATGTGAGTGTTATAATATGCATAAAGTTAAATTGCAATTTAAAAAATGACTGTTTCCAAGGACAAACTAGTTATTCCAAATGGCAATAGTGTTGTTAGCAGTATTGTTATAACTCACCTCCAGTTCCCTTTGAAGGACAGACAGACCTTGTTGTCCCCGTCCATACAGCCAAGGCCGTGCCCATATTCGGTGGCGTTTTCTCTTCTTTTTGTTGGGTTTTTCACTACAAACCACTGCACAGACAAGGGCAGCTGTAGCTAAAAGCTGCTTCTCCTCCATTTTGTAAAACTTCTGATGAGCATGATGGGAAAAAAAAGCTAGAATAATCTAGTTGTAGTCTTGTAAATAGTGACCTACAAGATTCACAGTCTTTGTAAAATCTTTAGTCTGAGACTAGTCTGGGACTAAAAACTCTAAACACTAGTCTTTAGATGTGAGCTGATAGCCTTTTAGAGTCTTTTCTAAATCTTGTCAAAGTCTTCTGGTGTTGGTAGCATTAAGATGGATATTGTAAAATTGCGACTGATGTTTGTAATACTTTATAAATGGTTAATAATTGGTTTATAAACCATCGAATAACATTTATTTGACTCCATTAAATCTTTAATTGGTGATCTATAAAAGAGTGATTATTTTGCATTGATAAAAGAACAGGGTCTGATCATCGTATTGAACACACTTATGAACAGAGACCACAGATAAGTATGGTGGGAGACAAGAATGGTGGGATTACAACACAACAATAACAACTTAATTTTAAAATGAATTTATGATACAATATTCAGGCATATTGCACTTTAATTAACACTGAATTCGGTCTTGCCGCCATCTTATCTGTTTACAATCAGCAGAGAATGCACAACTGCGCCTGTGCCTGGATGGTTTATGTGTGTGTGGATGTGGGTCTCTGTGTATGTGTGTGTAATCCGGGTCTAGCGCTCTATAAATGCCAAAACGTCAAATAACCATCTCTGGTTTATAAAAGAGGCTGGCGTTTATTTTTTAAATTTTTTAAGACCCAGTTACTAAAAGATGTCGGCCTCTAATAGGGGCCTGGTTTTAAATTGCGGAAATACGGTATATTGATGGTGGGATGGGACGAGAGTACGCCTCAAAATAATCACCAGAACACAGGGAGAACATGCTAACTCCACACTCGTAAATCACCACAACTCCTGAGGGAACAACAACATAAAATGTTCCCTAGCACTCTGTTTATTCCCAACAATGAGAAGTAATGCCAGTCACTTCACTACATGCTCTGCACTACATGCTCTCAAGCACTTATCCATAACATAACCACAACAACATTTGCATTTTAGCATTATTTACCATGCTTGGGTTGAAAAGTTTTTGAACCATTCCTGAGCTTCTGCGCTCCATCCTCTGACTGTAGTCCTCCGGTAAAAAATGGTTGGAGCAAACAAACATTTTCCGGAATATTTCCACAGGCGTGTGGGGGTCGAAGTCCAGCACAAATAGCCATTGTTTCATCCTGTCCGTATTTTTGGTTGGTACTATGTGAAAAGTCACTCTGTTCCATTGTCTCAGCTGCGCACTGTGTCACTCCGCCCAGTGGTTTACTTAAGAAAGTAGTTCCGAGTATTTGCTTCATGTGTAATGTTACTTAATTCTACATTATTATTTCATAGTGTGGGGAATGTGGAAGCCATGTGTTTTCTACTAGAGCGTTTTGGAGTCATTTGATGGTGTATTTGATTAGTTTTGAGGGCGAGAGAGGGCTGTACCATTTACCTCAATTTTGTGCGCTGAGCAGTGTTCGGATCTTTTTAAATTTTAGCCCTCTGAAAAGGCTCGACAGGCAGCACGCATAGTTATAACTCGTGTTTCCTTTTTGTCTTCTTCATTTAAATGACAAAATGACCACAGGTCATAAATCTGAAACAATAAGAAACAGATGCAAAATGTTACATGTCATGTCATGTCAAAACTGTGATTACTGAACACCTGTTTCCACTTTCCACACAATAAATAGAACATAAGTCTTTAAGCTGGTTAATTATTTCTCCATCAGCTATCATTCTAAACAAGACTGTTGACATACATATAACATGAATCTACCTACATATTATTTACATATTTAACAAACACAAGACAGAAGACCCAAAGCAACCACATTGACTACATCTCCCAGAAAGCCCAGCGCTCTGGGAGCATGCATGAAGCAGTCTCTAAGCATGGACATGTCAAGACACAGTCTGTGTTTACCTAGTGCACTTGCCGCCGATACGTTACAAGACTTGACAACACTATGCTCTACAACAGACAACAGAGTCAAAGTCGCCGTTCACCGCGCCATCGTCCACATTAGCCCACCGAGTGTTCAACCACCGGCATGTCTCGGCTAAAATCGATCACCGAGAATGCTCCCGGGAGTTAGCCGAGTGCTAGCCGAGACAGATGCGCTACACAGACATTAGTGGCTGAACGCTTATAACGCTTATAAACCACAAATTATAAGTTACCTAAAGCACGTCAGGATAGTGTGGTGAACGTCAACACAAAACCATTCATTTATAATGCAACCGTCATTAGCAGGCTGTTTGCAGGGGTCCATGTCATTGGTTCGACCTCCCATTAGTTCGACCTCCCATTGGTTCTACCTCCATTGGTTCGACCTGTCTGATCTGTTCGTACTAATGGGAGGTCCCATAAGTCCGACTGTCCATTCTGACTGTTCACCTCCATTCGGCCGCGGGAGTGAAAGGCATGCACCGCATCTACAGGCTGTTACATATTATTAGCAACCAGCAATCTGATCTATTGAGAGTTTATAGTACTGTAGTGACGCATAGCCTAAACCAAGCAACGGAACTTAATGGGTTAAATTGTGCTCAGTAGCTTATGTGTTGGTTGTTCAAAGATGAGCTCGGGGCAATTATAACCTTTCCACAAAGTTTTTAATCCAGCCATGAAGTGCGGCGTTTTTTCGATAACTTCATAAAGTAAAGGCACTGCGGTATCGCCGTGATACTGTGATTATGTACAGCTGCTGTACAGACAGTTGGTCTTTCTTTCTTACCCTAACCCCGGGTATTTTCTGAAAGCACAGAGCAAAGAAATGTCTTTATTTTCTCCCCCGGTCTGCTGTCAGCAGGAGCAGGGATTTCAGCACCACAGACAGCGCGTGTACAAAGACTTGACAAGCGTCTCCTTTAAATGTGTTTGTTGCTGGTGAAATTATACATAATAAATGAAGACAGTGACATATTTTCAATAAAAAACAATGAGTTGAATGTTCATTTCAAGCTTTTGTAGTACAACGATTTTCAGAATTGTGCGAGTGCGGCCGGAGAGCGGGCGGCAGTGTTTGATGCAGGAAACTGATATGGACTTGAAAATCAATTTTGGAGTTGAGGTCGTTCAGAACATAACAGAAATCCCCGCCTCGTTTAAATGATTTTGGAAATGTAGCTCGTGTGGACGCTACCGCGCTAAGTGATCAATAAAAGAGCTTAACTACTGAGAAGTTACTTGATTCAGAAAACAGCGACGCTACCACCAAGCTACTGAGAAATGTAGTTAAACTACCAACGTCCGCTACTGTAGTGACGCTACTGCCCAACATTGTGTGTGTGTGTGTGTGTGTGTGTGTGTGTGAGCGAGCGAGCATGTATGAATGCACAAATATGTGCTGCATTTACCCTCTGCAACATATTTTATGCAATATCTGTATGTAAATTTCTTTAATATTAAAAGTGTTACTACAGTCAAAACAAAACTGCAGTGATTGTTGATGCATTGCCCATGGTGCTTTAATGCGGGTCTGCTGATGGTTGTAGTGCGCGATCTGACACAGAAAATCAACGCAGTAGAAAACAGAAGAAGCCTGGAGAGGGTGTGCAGGCGAAGACGGGTCGAACTAACGGGACCTCCCATTGGTTCGACTTCCTATTGGTCCGACCTAGTCGGACTTATGGGAGGTCGAACCAATGGGAGGTCCCGTTAGTTCGACCTACGGCCCAGTTGAATCAATGGGAGGTCGAACCAATGGGAGGTCAAACCAATGGGCAGTTCCCGTTTGCAGCTAGCAGTTCTGCTTACCTGCGGGCTGTGTGCTCCTGCGGAAAGTCTGAATACAATGAGCCGTCACCGTGAAAACAAGAATAGCCTACGTATGCACCCACAATTAACCCCTTAAAGGGTCTCAGGCGTACAACACAACCAAAATGAATGTTTTAACCAAACAATTTACATGGCAGGTATCTCTGTTAAAGGAGGAGAGTGGCTGCAGCAGCTCAATAAATTCTTTATATTTCTCAACAGTAAACATAACTTAGTCCCAATAATATTACCAAGTGATGAAGTCTTGACAGGCAGCTCTGTCCCACCGATCTCAAAACAGCAGGCAGACAATTAAAGGTAATGTATCTACTCATATGTAAATGTAAATGTTCTTTATTTATACAGCCCTTTACAACAACCCTTTTGGTGAACCAAAGTGCTTTACAATAGGTGCAAAAAAACAATTAAAAATAAATAGAGGCAATAACAACAATAAAAACAACAAAAGCAGTGAAAATAATAAAAGCAATAGGAGCAATAAAATACAATAAAATGAAGTAAAGTAGAGTAAAAGTAAAAGAGTCACCACACTACTGGGTATTGAAAGCCATCCGAAATAAATATGTCTTCAGTCTAGATTTGAAAAGGCCCAGGTCAGAAATGAGGCGCATTTCAACAGGGAGCTTATTCCAAAGCCTAGGAGCAGCGATGGAAAAGGCTTGATCACCCCAGTGTTTGTATTTTGACCTGGGCACTTCCAGCAAAGTTGGTTTGACGATCTTAGCGCTCTACCAGGTTCCCGAACAGTTAAAAGCTCAGTTAAGTACACTGGGGCGAGACCATGAAGAGCTTTAAAACAAACAGTAAAATTTTAAAATCAATCCTGTACTGGACGGGAAGCCAGTGAAGGGATTTAAGAACAGGAGTGATGTGCTCTCGTTTGTTAGTGCTGGTTAAAAGACGGGCCGCAGCATTTTACACCAGCTGGAGGCGACCAAGAGAAGCCTGGGAGACACCAACATAGAGAGCATTACAGTAATCCAGTCTAGAGCTTATAAGAGCATGGATGGCCATTTCAAGGTTGCGCTGACTTAAAAACATTTTAACTTTGGCCAGGAGATGAAGCTGGAAAAAACTAGTTCGGACAACACTGTTTATTTGTTTGTCGAATTTAAGGTCTGAGTCAAGAAACACTCCCAGATTTCTGACATTTTGACTGAGTGTTGGAAACAAGGTTCCAAAGCCAGCCGTCCCTGTGTCCCCAAACATGATGCACTCTGTTTTACCATCATTAAGGTGAAGAAAATTCTGGGCCAACCACTGCTTAATTTCAGCTACACAGGAAAGCAAAGAACTCTGCGCACTTTGACTGTTTGGCTTCACTGGCAGATAAATTTGCAGATCATCTGCATAACAGTGAAAGGAGAGGTTGTTCCTGGCTATAATTGACCCAAGAGGCAACATATACAAAGAAAAAAGAATAGGGCCAAGAATAGACCCCTGTGGGACCCCACAGCAGAGAGGAGCACTTGAAGAGGACAAGTCACCAACCATAACAGAGAAGGTTCTGCTGGATGAGTATGATTCAAACCACTTCAGTGCTGTACCGAATGCCAACATAATCACACAGGCGTGACAGGACTGAGTGGTCCACCGTGTCATATGACTATAGGGATTATTTCACAAAATGCCAAAATGTCGAACTGACCCTTAAAATGTAACATCACTTTCTTTTCATCTTAGCCTTTGAGAAAGTCATTAAATGTTGTCCAGTGTTTTTAATAATTGGGTGAAAATGAAATTTAAAAACAGAGCCATGATTGCTTCTCACTTTGGTTTTATTCATATTCCACATATTAAACAAAGTAAAGGTTTTCTCAGTCACTATATCAGCTTGAGTAGCTTTTACCACCAAAAGATGCTGATTACCACACATCTAGTCTCCTAAAATCCTGTTGAGTAGATAAACATGTTTGGAGTAGACAATTGGTGACAGAGACTTTTTTGTGTGTCTGAGCAACTTACACATATGTACACATTTACATCTTCCTACTCCAAAAAAAATATCAGGGGGGCGCTATAGAGGCATTTTGTCCCCTCCATGGGCGACGCCCCTATCAGATGCAATTCTTGACCTGTGTATCAATTTTCATGAGGATATGAGGTCGCTGAAGCCCTCAAAAACCCAAACACATTTTATGGCATGGGCAGTGCCATAGCGGCACCTTGTTATAGAAAAAAGCTTTTAATAACTATTGATCAGTATGGTCTCAGGGTGATCTGTACCAAATCTGAAGTTGATTGGACAAAATCTGTAGGAGGAGTCTGTCAAAATACAAAGTTGTCGAAATCACAAAATCGCCACCTAAATGAAAAGTTTAAACTGAAATGGCCGACTTCCTGTTTGGAGTAGACCAATGATGGCAGAGACTTTTGTGCGTCTGGGTGACATACACATATGTACCAATTTTCATCTTCCTACTCCAAAAAAACCCCTATGGGGAGTGGTTTTTGAAAAATTCAAGGGGGCGCTATAGACGCATTTTGTCCCCGCCATGGGCGGCGCCCCTATTGGATGTAAGAGCTAACGATTCTTAACCTGTGTATCAATTTTCATGAGGATATGAGATCGCCAAAGCCATCAAAAAGTCAAACGTATTTAGTGGCGAGGGATCGATAGTCGCCACGCTGCCACATGGACACCATTAGACGTAGCTTCACAGCATTCATAAGGTAGCTTCACCAACTTGTTCTGCATGCATTAGTGGAATGTGGAATGAAGTTGATCTGGTCAAGTTTGTGTCATCAGTACATGTTAAAGTAAAAACTGGTCACTTCCTGTTACCACCGGGGGGTGCTATGAGTAAGGTGGGATATTAATATCTGGCCGTTCAGGGCGGAGCCATCATCATGTCCAGCAAGTTTGAAGCTGCTGAGATCAAGTATGTGGACGTTATGTCGATTCGAAATTCGATGGCGAGAAAACGAAAAGTCACCAAAATTTGTCATGCCCTAACGGCCACGCCCCTTGACGTAGTGATAAGCTTTTAGTAAATTTTGCATGTGCCAATTTTGGTGAGTTTTTCTATTTGGGAAAGGGACCAAATTGGAGATTAAAGGTTCGTAATAATAATAATAATCACGGATGACGTGAGGACCCTATTGTAATTGCACTGTTCATTATTATTTATTATTATTATTATTTATTATTATTTGGGCCCGGGCAATGACAAAGTCGTCCATGAGGACCCTATTATAATTGCGCTGTTTATTATTATTATTATTATTATTATTATTATTGTTATTGTTAGGGCCCGAGCGACAACGAAGTCGTCCATGTAGGACCCTATTGAAATCGCTCTGTTTATTATTATTATTATTATTATTATGGCTCGAGGACCCTATTGAAATGCATTATTATTATTATTATTATTCCTCCAAATGAACTGCCTTTTTGGGAGCCTTAACATACCCGAAAACTCATGAAACTTTGCACACATCTCAGAACTGATGAAAAATTTGATATTTTAAGTGTCTTGTGCACAGGTTCCAAAAAATGGCTCAGTAGCGCCCCCTACAAATGTTTGATGAAACCCTGAAGCTAGTTTAATCTTTATATTATTCATATTCGTCCCACCCTGAACACATTTATATGACAATATACCGCGATAGTCATCGCGCCACCTAGTGGCGAAAGGAAATACTTCTTATCAGACACTTATCTTTGGATTAACCTGAAATTTCAATGCTGTGGTCTGTATTTGATGTACACAAACATGACATATAATTATTGTCTACGCGTGCTGCAGAGGGTTTAATTTTGATGTCTCGCCATGAAACAGGAAATTGCTATAACACTGGTGTAAATGGTCTGATCTCCATCAAACTTAAGATGAATCATATTTGTCCCACCCTGAACACATTTATATGACAATATTCCGTTATAGTCATAGCGCCACCTAGTGGTGTATGGAGTTAATTTTGTGTCTTTAATATGCAATCAAAAAGAATAGATTTGAAAACAAAAAAATATTTTGCAAACAAAATTATGATTTCAAAAATACAAAAAAATGCCCATGAATGAATGAAATATATTTGTGATTAAAATTGTATCTTGATAAATCCACAAGTTTTGTTTACAAACCAAAATATTGTTCTCATGAACCACAGATTCGTTTGCTTTTCCTGAGTTTTCGTTTGCGTTCCTTGAAGTTTTGCTTGCGTTTCTGCATGACTCTCATGGGCGGGACCTCCTCTGAAAACTGTAAGAAGCCTCCTGATCGGTCAGTCTCACTCAAGGAGACGGGGTGACAACTTTCGCCCCCACAGTGAGCCGGCGGTAAGGGAGACACGGAGAGTTAGCCGACAGTGACAAACATCGATCATAACAGGTATGTTTTGCGTAACTTTACTGTCTTATTGATGCTATTAAGTTTACACTTGTTGCTCTTCTGGTGCTTTTTATTCCTAACCAGTAGAGATAGCATTATCAGACATTAACACTGATAGTTTAGACGAACTAGCTTAGCGCTCTGCGCTCGTCAGAAGTGACTGACAAGCTTATTACTGCCCTGGCTTCAGTGACAGTTTGAATCACCTCACAGATAGCGTCTTATTTATGTATAAATAAATACACTTTAATTAGATATACTATCAGAACAAATCAACAATTTATGTATAAATAAATACACTTTAATTAGATATACTATCAGAACAAATCATCAGGTGTGTGTGTGGATCGTTTAGTCATTCCTGCAATACATTAAGTAAAGAGTTATAGAACGGGGCATACTTTCACTGATCTTCATCCTTTAGTGTTTGATCATAATCCACTTGGTCTCCTGAAGTTGCATAAATGACAGACACTGTATTAATCACTGTTACTGGTACCTGAAAGCAGTTAGGTTACTGAGGTACCTGTTATTATAACAGTTTTTACTCATGGAGATTAATTTTCCTTGTCTTCACAGGAGGATGGAGAACCATCCTGATGGATCTCAGGGTCAGGTAGTTTTTTCCCCACCTCAATTTCATTTACATTTTATCATAGTATTGTCCAGTAGTATAACAAGCACGAATAGCAAGCAGGAATAGATCCTTCATGACACATGTACTCTGCATGATCACATAACAATGCCATGCATCTTAAATTCTTTTACAGTGTGATCGGCGTGCAGTTACCGAAGCTGCTCAGCATTTCATGTCTCTACTCAGCAGAATAATACCTGAAGGACAGGGTCAGAGTACCAGTAGGGAGAGGCCAACAGTGGAGTCTGAGATGGCCAGGTGTAAAAAAAATAAATTATAAAAGGGGCCAGTTTAGTTGTGTAACATTGTCACTCACATTATAATTTCATATCCTTGTAAGGGATTTTTTATGAAGTGTAAACATATTTTTTGTTTAACAACATCCTTCAGATCCTTCCCTGGGTATTTCAAACGAAGAAACAAAGGTCCACCCACCAGAGGCTACAAACAGGCAAGAACTGTTGGAGTGAAAATGTTGGAGTAAATGGAAGTGGATTCCATTTAATGTTTTTTTTTTTTTTTTACTTTCTTCCAAAACGGAGACAACTCCATCCCCTTCTGAGGAGCTGGAGCTCATTCAAGCAGGGCTTGAAAAGCGTATGCTGTCTATTACATCAGATGTAACTCATGCAGAGGTGGGATATTTAATGAATTGAAGCATACATATATGGTTCAAGTAGTATATTAAGAATGTTAATTGCATGACAGTAGATTAATGCTGTTTAAGTGAAAGCTGCCGTTTTTGTTTGTTAGTTATCTAGTTTACTTGAGGCAGCATATCCAAAGATTGGTTATTTACTATTTCAATATTTTTTTAATTGTTTTGAAGGCGGAAATGGAAGAAGAAAGATGTCTGTAATCGCATTAGACGCAGAAGGTTACACCGGTTCTGTCATCAGAAGAGCCTCAAGTGGAGGAAAACTTTTGTTATATGTGGTGCCCCTCCAAGATGAGCTAGATTTATCACCTCTCCCAGCAGATGCACCAGAGTTTGCTCTTATGCCAAAAACAATATGCAAACAATGCAAAGCAGTGATGCCACTCCAGATGTTGGCACTGCACATTGATGAGTGCTCTAGCATATCAGACTTGGAAGATGAGGTAAACTTTTTTCTCTGTTTCTCGGAAATGTAGGCTTAACTTTTACAGCTTTGATCTTAAATGCCTTACCTAAGAGTTATCTGTCATGGTAAGCTTTATCCCAAACCTTTGCATGTTTTTTTTTCAACCTCTTTGCTCAGGAGTCAGAAGTGGTGTTCTTGGATGAGGCAACATCTTCAAGCACAGCCCCAGGGCCAAATCCAGATGTGCCACAGTCCTCTGAGAAACATTGCTTTCAGCAGGTACAGTAACTCCGTCAGTTAACATGGAGAAGGGTTTGCAGGGTGACATCGAAAATGTATCAAGTATGCATCTGAAGTTGTAAAATATGACATTATACATACATAGTTCTAGTGTATTATTTATTAACTTCTTATTCATACTTTTAAAATATGTGTTTTAAAATTGTCTTTGGAGCTCATATTCAATTAATGATACTTCATTGTATGCAAGCACAAAGATGTAAACGAGTTAAAACTTAGTAAGTGGAAAGGGAAATTTGGAGGAAAAAGTTCGTATTGAATCAACTTTTGACGATTGGTTCTTCCTGACAAACTTACTCCTTTTTGATAGCCTGAAGTATTTTACCACATTGCAGACTCACATACCCTCTTCTGAACTTTATTGTGTCTACACTTAGTAGTGAGGTCAAATGTCCAATTTGCATACAAACATTTCCAGTGTCAGACATTGAGCTCCATGCAAGCCTCTGCAGTGAAAGGTAATTTCTGTTAGATAATCTATTGTATCTCTATTTCTTAAGGTTGCTTGACAATCGTTACATGGGTAGTTCCTAGATGAATTTGTGTTACTAATGGTTTTAATACAAATTGAAAGCACTAAATCTATCATTTTTAAATTATCTTCTGTTTTTACATTAGCATGGAGAAGAACCTTTGCCAGCTTAACACTGCTGAACCATGCTCCAGCCTGGATCAACTATCATGGTAACTATTCAAATTGAATTTGTAATTGGTAAGTTAAAGTGGATTGTGAACATTATTTTTTTCATTTAACAGTGAAGAGGACGTTCTTCAGTGGGTAATGGTACAGATTGACCGCAGCAGGAACTTTGAAATCTGTGTGTCCAGAGAAGGTATGGTTGACGGAGGTCTGAAACTCTGGAAGCGCAGAAAGAATGGCGGTCCACTGAACCCTTTGAAAGTTTCTTTTCTGGGGGAACCAGGAATTGACACTGGTGCACTAAGAAAAGAGTTCCTGTCCAGTGAGTAGTATATTTTTATTATTCCTGTGGTAGACCTGTGTTGTGTATTGCAGAATAGCCCAAATATTTTTTAAATTAGTTTCTGTCAAACTAAAGCAACAATATTCTCAATGAAATAGATCATCAACCTCCTGCATGCTTCTTCAGGAGGCAGTATCAGAGTGGTCATATACTTGTTTGTGGTCCATTGTTGCATCAATTTTTCTTCCTTCTTTTGGCTGTAGCAATGGTTGCTGGAATCGAGAGACGACTCTTTGAAGGGGAAAGTGAAAAGGGGAAAGTGCCAAAATACTCTCAACGATTTGGATGATGAACTTTTTAAGTATGTTGTTCTAAAATGGAACACTTCCAGTCACCAGTAATTTTTTATCTTAGTACAATTCTAAGAACATTAATAGTATTATCATGAACACAGTGGCTTTTGCTCTGCTTCAAATGTTTATGTATTTTGCAAATGGTTTAAAGTACTGCATGACAGACATATGCAATGCAGATGGTGAAAGTACAGTTGTAGATGAAGAAGGGACATGGTAGTTGTTGTGAACACTATATTATAGTGGTTTGATTTGATTCAACCAATTCCACCTCAGGGGCAAATGTGACCAAAAAAAATCTATTAATAGATCGTAGACATTCTGGACTGTTATGCTTTCAGGTCACAGTGATCTTAACATTTGGCCTTTAACCTCCAGAATCAGTTCATTCTTAGTAAGAGTGGACAGTTATACAGATTTGAAAGAAAACAATACCTTTAACCCTGGATAGCACTGGCACAAAGGCATAAAAAACATAGCTGATATAGCTAAAATATAGCTAATCAACAGTTATACGTATGCATAAGTTTTATCCTAAATCTGAGCAAATGTAAGATGATGGGGGTGATGCATAAATCTGGTAAGCACCTGCTTCTTCTTCTATCTTTAATTCAGTTCTTGCAATTGCTGATTCCTTGGCATTTCACTCAGAGTTGCAGGTGAAATATTTGCAGTGAGCATTGCCCAAGGAGGACCAGCACCAAGATTTCTGCAGGAGTGGTGTTACCACATTCTTGTCACTGGAAACCTTAAAACTGAGGGAATTCATGACAAGGAGCTGTCACCATTCATCAAAACGGTAGGTTTGGGAAATTTTTTCAAGCTATCTCAATAACTACATTTAGTTTTTCCATCATCTTTGCACTCCTTTAATGTTTATTGTACAAATTAAGCTCAAATTTAAAAAGTTGTTTATTCTTGTAAATCAAGTGAATGGCACACTTGCCCATCATGCAAATGTACACGATACATATTCATAATATGCAAAAATGTATAAATGCATATCTTTGTACAGGTTTAAAATAACATGTATATTATACACAGTTGAAAGCTTCATATTTTTGTTATTTTTATTTATCATTTCTTTAGCTCGAAGATGCATCTGACCTGTTTCCCTATGTAGAAGAAATCCTGGAATGTGGCTACACTGGTCCAATCAGCGTTGACCATAAGGAACGGATAATAAGGTTTGTATTGCATTTTGATGTATTTGTGATGTTTATGAGTGTCAACGATTTGGAAAATATCAAGTTTATTGTTGAGTCCTTTGATAATTATAGGATGACTTGATAGTGGCACTCAATGATCTCAGGCCCATGCAGTCTGTACGTTTAAGTATTATTGAACAAGGTGCTAAGTCCCAAAAATGTCCACTGATGTCTATGTTTTGAATAATTACTGATCCTGATGATAAAGTGGCACCCTGTAAGTCAGTCATTGCCAGCAAGATAGGAATGCGTGTGTGAAATGCTTGAATGGTCAAGTGGACAAAAAATGCACAATGTTAAAGCAATCCATTTACTATCAAGTTTGGATGCAAATTTTTACAAAAGTTTTTGGCTTTTTTTCCTAATTTGTTAAGTAAGAATACTTCAAAAACACATATTAATGGTTCATTTTTTCATCAGTTTACGAGAGAAAAATCTAAATCATATGAATATTTAGCATGGCTGCCCTTTGCCTTCCAAACAGCATCAAATCTTACAATTAAAATTTTCACATCTGCCTATAACTTACAGTGCTGTATAACGTCATGTCTATTGTCATTACATTACATTTTATACATTTCCTTTGAAGGGCTGTTGGTCTGCATATGACGACAAAACGTATACCGATGCTGCAACAGATCCGTGAGGGCCTTAAGGTGTACAATCTGATCGAAGTCATGCAGCGAAAGCCGAAAGAATGTTATGATCTTTTTGTGACAGGATGCGATGACAAGGTGTGTTGAATTTATTTAAATTATTGCCATTTAATATTCTTGTCTTCATAGGCTAAATGGTATTTACATATCATTGATACACAATGTTTATTTTAAGTCTTATAAAGGGTAAAATAAATGTGATTATACACTCATCACTTCATTGGGTACATCTATACAATCTAATGCAATCAAATATAACATTTTTTTTATTTCAGAGAGAAGGTATAGTAATTTTGTGTTAATTTTGGGGGGGAGAATATTTATTTGGCAGAGTTGTTGGATTGTAGAGATGCGATGTATGAAGTTGTCAGTGAACATTACAAAATTAAATTTTGTAATTAAAAATTAAAGTATTAATATTTGCATATCAGCAGAAGGGAGCAGCATCCAGCAGAATTGCATCCCTTGCATCTGTAGTCATACCCCCACATTAGGATTCTGTGTATGTGTGATCTTATTTGCTTTACTTTTTTGTTCACAGGTGGATTCACATCATATCCTGTCACACCTTGCCCCAGACATGAGTCCACATGGTTCAGGAAAACACAAGGAGGAGTCCAAAATTCTGGAATATTTTCAAGATTTCCTTCTTGAACTTGAAGGTAAGCATGTCATTTTACATAAGTTCTGGTCCTCAAAGGAAGTTGGATAAAGCTTCTTCAACTTGAAAAAGGGACTAAATGCTTCATGACTTGATATCTAGATTTTATAGCCTTTGTTACGAGGTACACAGATTCAAGGTATTTATTTAGCAACAATTTAAAATGGTCTTTGAACTAAACACTAACATGGAGAAAACATATTTATGATCTGGCAACCATACTGCTGGCCAGGAAAATTCAAGTTTCATCAATGTTATTGTTTTGTTTTAGTTTCCCTATTTGCCTTGTAAATATGTGCTATGTTAAAAGATACAGCTTGCCTGATTTAAAAAAAAATGATGATGTCTCTAACTTCAGACTAAGACACGTGTATTTTCTTTACATTTAAAGATGCACAACCAGAAGACGAGGATGGAGAAACTCTGTCCGTTCCTGCAGTGATGCAGTGGATGACTGGGCAGGCTCACAGACATCTGTTTGTCTCTGAGAGAGAGCAATTTAAAATAGCCATAAGATTTGACCACAACTGTGTGGAGCACATGCCAGGCCACACCATATGTTATCCTATTGTTAGTGCCTGCACCAACACCATCACACTTCCAACAGCCCATTTGGGGAATTATGAGTCCTTTAAAACTAATCTGCTTACTGCCATTAAATTTGGTGTTAGCTTCGACAGAGTCTAGTTTCTGAAAGGCATGTGTATTTTCTTTGGTTGAAAAAAAATGTTTTTTTTTGTTGTTTTTTTTACTTTTTTTTACCACAGTTGATTTTTAAGTGTTTATTGTTGTGACTATTCTGTCACCATTGTTTCCAAGTTAAAATGTATTGTATATACAGCACTGTATAAGAGTTTTAGGCATGTGAGAAAAGTTTGCCTATAACTATGCAGGTTTGAAGGTAAATTGACTGTAAATCTCAGCTGTTCAAATAAAAGTCAAACTACTTGATGTGAATCACGTGAATTTATTCTAATCCATTTCATAAAAAAATAAAACGATATTTCACTTTGGTCCAACCAGCTGCTTTCACGACTGTCTTCTAGATTTTATACACCACAGGCAACACTGAGAGCCTGCAGATAGATGTCCCCACCAAAACTTGAGGACTCAGCATTTGGATTTATTTGTTGTAGTGCTGAAAGTCTTTCCTCTGACAGGGGGCATTGGATGTCTGGAACAACCACCCCGTGTTCACCAGTGTCAAGGTCGCAAGGGGGCTGCTCTTCTGTTTGCTGGATCTGTAATGTCAAATATTCATTCATAAATAAGAGGTGCAGTGACTGCAAGCAAGTGAAGTAATGTCTCTACTTAAATGCTCTGTTATCTGAAAATTGTGGTTTTATTTAGTGTCATTTGAGAGAGATCATAACGTATTATAGACTCATTACAGAAACAAAGATGTTTCAGGCCTTTCACTTTTGTTTTAAATAATTTTGCCATCCAGCTTCAAAACCACAATATCAGATTTTTTTTCACTGTAACTATCAAAAAGACAAAGGCT
This sequence comes from Epinephelus cyanopodus, assembly GCA_026686955.1. Taxonomy (NCBI): domain Eukaryota; kingdom Metazoa; phylum Chordata; class Actinopteri; order Perciformes; family Serranidae; genus Epinephelus; species Epinephelus cyanopodus. The sequence continues at coordinate 35,465,732 of CM048935.1, forward strand.
TGAAATGGCCTTATACTTAATGGAAACTATTATGTGGGTTACAATAAACTACAAAAAAAATAATTTTCTTTAGATATAGAAGTAGTTTTGACTTCTTATCTAACCCTTTGTACTATTTACTTTAATGACTTTGTACATACCTCTACCAGGTCTTGTTCTGGCATGGGTGCTTGCAACATCCCTATCATCCAGAGTTGATTTGGTGTCAGATTTCCCTCAGTGCGCAAGGGGTGGCAGTTCCAGCTCTCTGTAGTGATGCAGATCTGCTCGGAGTCGCAGTATGAAGACATATCCAACACAGTAGAGATGGACAGCATTGGATTTGTCAAGAAATCTGTCTTCCTCCAAACCATGTGATACATTGTAGTACTGACATGGTACGCTCCAAAGGTCTCTCCATAGCCTTTCCACTCTTGAACAAAGAAAGAGGGACAGGATCGTATGAAAATGTTGTGTAAGTTTTCATTCACACAGAATTTTTTCCAAAGATGCACACTTGTCACAAAACATCTAGAACAGCCTAAAATATGATTGAAAATGTTTAAAGACCCAGAAAATTACAATACTAATGATATATTTAGTCCTAACAATAAGTTAGAAGCATTTTAATATTTTCTGAAATAATTTAGTTGATATGCAAATACCTCTGGTTATAGACGCTTTTGCCTGCAATGAAACTGCCACGACCTATTCCTCGTACCGTAAACATGCATCTAGCAATGTCTACATTTTCAACACCTTGATCTGCTCGAACTCTGAAAGAGAAAAACAGACCAGGCCAACTGTATGAATTGTTGGATCATTCACTTATTCTTGGATTTAATCTGATTTTCAGTCAGACTTACTTTAGAAAATCTGATAAGCCTGTTAAAATAAAGCCTGCCTATGATTTAATGATTTAACATGAACTTGGAGGCCTGTAATGCTATGCTTAAAAAAGAAGTAGCTTGAAAAATGTAATGGACCCAACAGCAACACCCTGTGGCAACGGGTGATTATTGCATTTTACCGCAAAACTTTGAGGAACATAACACAGAAAAAAACAAATTACATGCAAGTTAAACGACATTTATATACAAATATGGGCCATGAAACAAACCCAGACACATTCTATAAATATGGCTTGGACAGGGAGAGGTGATTTCTAGGTTATCTATACATATTACACACACACATATATATATATATATATATATATATATATATACATAGACACACACACACACACACACACACACATATATATGTGTATATATTGCATTTATATGTATATATACATTTATATATATATGTATATATACATATTTATGTATATATGTGTGTGTGTCCGTTTTCTTTTAATCACTTTACTTATGCTTACTTGTCTCTTCATGAGGTACATCACTGCAATCTAATCAAACAACTGTGCCACATCACATTTTCTGTGACAGATAGCCGCTAACAATGTCAGACAGCTGCTGAAGACTAAGTAAAACACTATCAGGAATGTCCATATATGATGCTCCAGCTCGAAGAAACTGCAGCTCCTGAGCACAAACAAAGTGCAGGTATTCCTAGTCAATGGGTTGTCTGTTAAGGATAGAGGCAACTCTATCCCTGACCCTATGCAGAAGGTGCCACTGCATGGCTTCCTGCAACACAAGAAAACAAACTTCAGATGGTATGCTTCTGAAACAACAAAAAATAAAGATTAAAAGTAGATTACATAAAAGTTAGCAACAACGCTTTCAAGAAGTAACCTTGATAGCGGTACATTGATTTAATTATTCTCTATATCTGACTGTGCCTACCATATCTGACTGTGCCTACCGGGATGAGGATCAAGAATGGGGCCCAGCTCAGAATTGTTTTCAAATGGGAACCGCAATTAATGTAATTTTCCTTTGTGCTTAACAATACCCTTATAAATGACTATTGTCTAGATCTAAGTGCTGAGGATGATCTCAGGATGGTGATTGTGTGTTTTTAAGTAAGAGTGAAAACAGCAGCAACATATTGAAACATTTGTCAACCTAGCCCAGAATTTGATATCATTTGTACAAATTGATGAGGAAGGCTGATTCAGTACAACAGGAGGATTCAATCATACAACTGCAGAGCTGATATTCATTTTACTTGTTGATCAGAGCACAAATACTAAGGACTTCTATCTTCTAAACATAAATCAGGAAACATGTAAAAGGGAATCGGTTTAGAATTAAATTGATGAGCAGAATCTATAATTGCGATGGTACACATAAAACTGCATCAATTCCCACCCCTATGTCTGTGATCATGCAGAGTACATGTGTCATGAAGGATCTATTCCTGCCGTGCTTGTTATACTGCTGGGCAACAATGCAGAGAAGGTAATAGTTTAAACGATCCACACTCACACACCTGATGATTTGTTCTGATAGTATATCTAATTAAAGTGTATTTATTTATACATAAATAAGACGCTATCTGTGAGATGAATCAAACTGTCACTGAAGCCAGGGCAGTAATAAGCTTGTCAGTCACTTCTGACGAGCGCAGAGCGCTAAGCTAGTTCATCTGAATTATGAGTGTTAATGTCTGATAATGCTATCTCTACTGGTTAGGAATAAAAAGCACCAGAAGAGCGACAAGTGTAAACTTAATAGCATCAATAAGACAGTAAAGTTACGCAAAACATACCTGTTATGATCGATGTTTGTCACCGTCGGCTAACTCTCCGTGTCTCCCTTACCGCCGGCTCACTGTGGGGGCGGAAGTTGTCACCCTGTCTCTTTGAGTGAGACTGACCAATCAGGAGGCTTCTTACAGTTTTCAGAGGAGGTCCCGTCTATGAGAGTCATGCAGAAACGCAAGCAAAACTTCAAGGAACGCAAACGAAAACTCAGGAAACGCAAACGAATCTGTGGTTCATGAGAACAATATTTTGGTTTGTAAACAAAACTTGTGGATTTATCAAGATACAATTTTAATCAGAAATATATTTCATTCATTCATGGGCATTTTTTTGTATTTTTGAAATCATAATTTTGTTTGCAAAATATTTTTTTGTTTTCAAATCTATTCTTTTTGATTGCATATTAAAGACACAAAATTAACTCCATAGTGGTGAAAGGAAGTACTTCTTACCAGACACTTATCTTTGGATCAACATGAAATTTCAATGCTGTGGTCTATATTTGATGTACACAAACATGACATATCATTTGTGTCTACGCCCACTGCAGAGGGTTTAATTTTGATGTCTCACCATGAAACAGGAAATTGCTATAACATTGGTGTAAATGGTCTGATCTCCATTAAACTTTTGATGAATCATATTTGTCCCACCCTGAAAACATTTATTTGACCATATTGCCATAGTGCCACCTAGTGGTGACAGGAAGTAGGTCTCATCAAACACTTATCTATTGATTTATCTGAAAGTGTAATGGTGTGGTGTATATTTGATGTATAAAAACACGTTGTATAATTAGTGTGCTCTCCAACTCCCTCTAGTGGAAAAAGGAAGTGATATAAAATGTGAAATATGTCATTCCAGCACTGTATCAAGGATATGCCAAGTCACTCCTGTATGTGATGTCTAACTTTGACAGAAATGAACTGACGCGTCAGAAGGCGTCATGCCAGCCCCCTCGAGTTGCGTGAAGGTGCGAGGGCCCGTTCATCGCTGCTTGCAGCTTTAATTATTAGGGAGCCAAGCCCGCGGGGCTTGGGGAAAGCGTATGCAAGCATACGCGTTTCCCAGGACCAGCAGTGCTGGGAACCCTATTGTTTTTGTTTGGATTTTTATTATTATTAGGAGGCCAAGCCCGCAGGGCTTGGGGAATGCGTATGCAAGCATACGCGTTTCCCAGGACCAGCGGTGCTGGGAACCCTATTGTTTTTGTTCAGATTTTTATTATTCTCTATTTTTTTTCTTCTCCGCTAAAAGTAGTGCTGCAGGCTAAACCATGCAAGAGAGGGCGGTGCAATTTGGAGGGTTGATCCAGACCCTTGCACGTACCTCAGACGCAAAAAATGGCATATGTCCGCCAGCAGGGGGCGCTATAAACAAGGTCAACACGTTTTGGGCTATAACTCTCACACCATATGTTGCACCTTCAAAAACCTCTTATCCCCAGATTCCCTGAATAGCGCTAAATCACGTGGGCTAGACCACGCCCATTTCTGCCTATAATTTTTTTGCACAAAATCGCGAAAACTCGAAAACCTACTTTTTCGAACTCCTCCTTGGGATTTCGTCCGATCAGCATGAAACTTGGCACGTACAGTCTTCAGCTGGGCCTGATGTAAAGTTATCAAAAGAATTTTGTTCGGTCAAAATATCAAAGTCAAAGTCAGTTTTATTTGTCAATTTCTTCAGATGTACTTGACATACAAAGGAATCGAAATTACGTTTCACACTGTCCCATGCGTAGACATTGACAACAATAAAGTGCAGATGCACAACAAGAACAGTCCTAAACAATAAGGTAATATTAAATAAAAAAAATAAAATAAAAAAAAGTGCAAGTAGGCTTAAGGCCCATACTTAGGTAACATACAGGATATAACAAGACAAGACATAACATATAGTAAAGTGTTCCAACCGTGTGCACTGGGAAGTGGTATACTAATCTACTTGAAGAAGTACAGTCTATCTTCCTATACTCCTGCCAGTCTGGTGGTTCTGCTGGCTGGGAGCCGGGAGGGGAGAGAGTTCAGCAGTCTCACGGCCTGGTGGATGAAGCTGTTGGTGAGCCTGGTAGTGCGGGAGCGGAGACTTCTGTATCTCTTCCCAGAGGGCAGGAGGCTGAACAGACAATGTGCAGGGTGGGTTGCATCATTGACAATTGTGATGGCTTTGCGGGTGAGGCGGGTGGTGTAGATGTCTTGCAGGGAGGGGGAGTGGTCCACCAACTATCCTCTCAGCTGTTCTCACAATGCGTTGTAGAGCTTTCCTGTTGTAGTCAGTGCAGCTACCGCCCCACACAGTAATGCAGCTGGAGAGGATGCTTTCGATGGTTCCTCTGTAGAATGTGGTCAGGATGGGTGGTGGAGCGCTTGCCCGCTTGAGTTTGCGCAGGAAGTAGAGGCGCTGTTGTGCTTTCTTGGCCAGTGAGCAGTGTTGGTGTCCAGGAGAGGTCCTCACTGATGTGCACCCCCAGGAACTTGGTGCTGCTCACCCTCTCTACAGCAGCGCCGTCGATGGTCAATGGGGGGTGACAGGTGTGGCCTCTCTGGAAGTTGACAATGACCTCCTTGGTCTTGCTAACATTTAGCAGGAGGTTGTTGTCTCTGCACCACATGGTCAGGAGCTCAACCTCTTCCCTGTAGTGGGTCTCATCGCCCTTGGTGATGAGCCCCACCAGCGTTGTGTCGTCCGCAAACTTCACAAGGTGGTTGGAGCTGTAGGTTGGTGTGCAGTCATGTGTCAGCAGGGTGAAGAGCAGCGGACTGAGCACACAGCCTTGTGGAGCCCCCGTGCTCAGGGTGATGCTGTTTGAGACATCTAGTTAGGGCCCGAGCCTGAGCTGCAAAGCAGCGGGCGAAGCCCTATTGAAACCCAAAGGGTTCTTCATTATTATTATTATTCGGGTATGGCCGGGGACAGAAAGACCGGGGCAGCTGGGGAGAGTGGCTCCAGCCGGAAAGAATGATGGCTGGAGAGAGCGAAGGCTGGAGAGTGCGACGCCTGGTGTGGGGTAGCCAGCCGGGGGGCAGCGGACACAGGGGGGCGGGGGTCACGTAGGGCCTGCCAGTTCCCCACCGGGGGCCTAGTTAGGGCCCGAGCCCGAGGCTAGCCCTATTGAAATCCAAAAGGTTCTTCATTATTATTAGGGCCTGAGCCCGGGCTGCAAAGCAACGGGCGAAGCCCTATTGAAACCCAAAGGGCTCTTCATTATTATTATTATTAGGGCCCGAGCCCGAGCTGCAAAGCAGCGGGCGAAGCCCTATTGAAACCCAAAGGGTTCTTCATTATTATTATTAGGGACCTTGGCCAAACGGGTGAGGGCCCTATTGTTCCTGGCAGGTTTATTATTCTTTCTTTCAGCGTACGCCACTTTAAACTGGAATTTGACCCCCTAAACATGCTCCAAAACTCACCAAAATTGGTACGCATGTCAGGACTGGCAAAAAATTTTAGGAAATGAAAAAATTAATTCAAAAAGTGCCAAAATGGGCTCTCTAGTGCCACCTAGGCGTTTAGTCACACTAAAATGGCCGCTGCAGCCAGTAGGAACGTCGTAGGAAGATCAAACCAAAACAGCCGTGTTCGTTTCATCAAGACCTACAAATCACGCACTCGCACCCATGACCTAAATCCAACAGGAAGTGAGGTATTTCCCTTTCAAAGTAAGAGTTTTCCTCAAAAAAAGAAATTCCTTAAAAAATCAACTAGTCCTAAACCGTTTATCGTATTGGCTTCAAACTCGCACACATTATTGATCAAGGTGTCCTTATCAATTATTGTGCGTCACTCATCATCCATTTGAATGGTTTGGATTTACTGGCCTCTTCCATGTGATGTGCTCCAGAACCTCCTGACGACTTCTTGTGCCACCTAGGCACACAAAAATGCCCGGTGCGACGAGTAGGAACCACTTAGAAAGACCAAACCAAAACGGTCTCGTTCGTCTCATAAAGACCTACAAATGTCACGCGCAACTCCTGACCTAACTCCAACAGGAAGTCCACTGTTGTTTGAATGTAAGATGACATTTTTCACAAATTCTGTAGCTCAAAAATTATTTGCTCCTACACTGTTTATCATAACTGTTTCAAACTTGCAAAAATTACAGATCTACCCCTGGTGAACATTACTTGCGAAGGATTTTGTCAAAACTTGAACGGTTTGGATTTGAGAAGTGTTAGAAGGTGCAGAGCACAACTCCTCATGATGATCTCTGTAAGAAAAGATAAGTGGCAACACATCAGAAACTTGTGACTAAGGCACCTTTTTTTATTCCATAAACATATAAGCTTCATATCACTGCGTTCAGAACAAAATAATCTATCTGGTGATGCTTTCAGATTTAAGATGGGACTCACAGTTGGGCTGTTGAAGGACTTGTTTGAGAGATTTTCAACCCATGTTGTTCTGTGCCTGTCTGCCTGTCAGCTGCATGCAGTCCTTAATTAGCATAACAAAAGCTTCACTCTGACAGGCGCAAATGTGTGTGTGTGTGTGTGTGTGTGTGTGTGTGTGTGTGTGTGTGTGTGTGTGTGTGTGTGTGTGTTTTTGTGTGTGACAGGACAACATAGATCAAATTGACCAGCTCTTGTGTCTCATTCCTACATATATTGTAATGACTGTTTCACTACAACTTTCTTTATGTGTTCTTATCACATCATGTAATACTGAAGACAAAATACAGGTCTTGTTCAGTGTAATTCTAAATAATGATACCTTCTTTTGGTAATTGACATACATCGTCTAACTTTATTAAAAATTGTGTTCGGGTTTTCATCATCAAACCCATCAAATCATGTCATGGACTACATCTCACTACCAACTGTAATGTGAAAGACTCCCTTGTGTTATTAAAAGAAATGATTCTATATATTCCAGTACACTCAGGTGTAATGATTATACAGTCATTGTATGAACAATTGTACAAATCAATAAGATTGACCACACACAGTTGTGATAAACCTAAACTTTAGTTTTCTCACAGAACCCTGTCCTGCAACCTCATTTAATCATTAATGTTTAATGAAGGAAACCTGGCAGTGAGCACATTATGTACAAAAAGTCTGTGCCATGGTGACTGAGTCAGAGTTTCAATTATGTCTTTTTCTGGAATGGATAACTAAGAGTTTCTCTCATCTCAGGGTTATGTTACTGTGAGTTTGCCTGTAAACGAAGATGTCCTGGTGAATCTCTTTTACCTCATGAAGAATTGCAATACATGTAGTCCTGCTCACTTTCTCCTTTCTACAACTTTCAAAATATAAGCTCAAACCACCTTAATAAGAACCCTTTACAATTTTTAACATTGAGTTTGACTTATGATTCTGGCTATTGTGGTACAACATGTGGGAAGTATATATTAGTATCTGATAGTATACATATGTGACAATAATCATATGTGTATAATAACAGTAGAAGTATGGCACACACAGACAGACACAGACACACAGACGCACATACACTCCACTGCCTGTCCCCCCTCTCTGCCAGAATTATAATTATATTATTACTTTCATTAATGTTGTTGTAAGCTACTGTCATTATCATCTGTCCTGCATCTCTCTCTGTCGCACCGTCGACGTGAGCTGGAGGACGACGGCAAAGGGCCGAGGTCCCGATCAACGCTGCTTCGCAGCTTTAATTCTTCTTCTTCTTCTTCTTCTTTCATTATTTTTCTCCCTCTTCACATGCAAAGTTGACCCCCTGAACGTGCGCGAAAAGTCATGAAATTTTGCAGGAAGGTCAGGTCCGGTGAAAAATTTCTGATTTTAAAGTGATCCGAAAAAAAAGTTACGAGATGTCTCTGTAGCGCCCCCTAAAGAGCGCCACGAACGGCGACTTTGTCGGATCAGCACAAAATTTTACAAGCACGTGTATCTCAATGAGATCTTTGATTTTGCACCTTGGACTTTTTTCTAAAATGTACGGTTAAAGAGTTATTCCACTGTCATTTTGGCCATTTTCACATGTCACGCCAAACGCTACTAGTTTTAGGGATTTCATTCGATCGGCACGAAATTCCCTCAGTCTGCTCTAAACCCCTAGGCGCACAAAAGTTATCAACAACTTTTCTAAAAGTTAAACGGTGTGGCCTCTAGGGGTCACCAAAGTTGAACAAAGTTTTTCAAAATTTCAATTTAGCGTAGCTCGCTCATATTTTAACGTATTGGCCTCAAATTTCCTGGGATGATGCAACATTCAGCCCTGAACACGTTTCTAACAAAAAAAAAAAAAATTCCGACAGAGCGGCCCCTAGTGGCGACAGAAAAGGTCATTTTTAGCGTTGGCGCGTCCAGCTCAGGCTGTGTTTGACCGACTGGCCTCAAACCAAGCCCAGAACACTCTAAACTCTCTGAAGTTGCTGTACAATTAATTTGTGGCTCTACCCCAAGGGGTGTGGCCGTGGTGGCGCCACAAAGTCACATGTTTTGCCATGATGACGTTTTTGGCCATAACTCGGCCGTACGTGGTCCGATCTGCACCAGATTCAAGTATGTTGATAACGGATTGACACCAAACTTAACCCTGTACATGCCAGCATCATCTAGTGGCATAAAAATGTACATTTCTTCACTCTAAGGCCTATAAATCCCAAGTGGTTGACGCGATGCTCTTGAAATTCATACAGGAGGATCAAAACTCCTCCATGAAGCCACAGTATGAGTTTTGTGAGGTTTCGCCTAACGACGCCAAGATGGCCGCCATCCAAAGGCAGCATAACAGAATTTGATGGAACGCGCGGTCGGATGGTCGCAGACTCATGAATCTTGGCACACTCATCAAGGGGCCGTCAGGACAAAATAATATCATTTTGAGCAAGATAGGACCCAAAATGGCTCTGTAGCGCCCCCTAGAAAATTTCAAAAGCCCCCCCCCCCCCGGCCCCTGTTAGAGATACAGGTATGAAATTTGACAGGCTTATAGAAGGTGCAAAGTCTCACAAAAAAGCCTCTTGGACCCATGGGCCACGCCCACCAGGAAGTCCGCCATTTTGATTCGATAATGCCGCCATTCCTGCTTCCCATTAATTTTTAGGCCATGGTGAAAGAACTCCTCCTCCTAGAGATTTAAAGGTATCAGGCTGAGATTTCTTCCACAAGTACATATGACAGTGAAAATGAAAGATTATCAACAGAATTTCGCTACATCAAAGGGCGTGGCCTCAGTGGAGGCTGACATTCACATAGCGCTTTTTTCACAGTGCTGACACTTGAGCCAATGGCTCCAAAACGCAAAGGAGGAGGACTCTCATTCCTTCTCATTCTTGTAGTAAACTCTTTGGCGATCAATCAATATCAAAATCTTGTGTGTGGCAACAAGGCAAACTGAGGGGGAAAATTAGTGTTTTTTGCTAAGATTTGAAAATGCCATAACTTGAAGAATCTTAGTCGGATCTTCACGAAATTTTTAACTTTTATTCACAGTCTGCCCCTGAGCAGGTCTATGTCAGAAAATCCTGAATATGTGAGAGCGCCACCTAGCAGTGACAGGAAGTACATCTCTCAAGTCAGCAATCTATAAATCATTTACTGAGGTTGATGTTAAGGCCTTGGTGAAGCCTCTTTGTCAATTTTGTGTACATTGGACTGACGGTTCCAAGATGGCGGCTGTTTGTTTCAGGCCATACTGGAGACGATGGCTCCTGCTGTTTGGGTTGAAGAAAGAGAGCGATAGTCCACCCAGATTATCAGTGCAATGCTGCCATCTAGTGGATGAAGGAGGTACTTTTGCAGTCTTTGGAGGCCCTGGAGACACCTCTGAGCCGCATGGTTGCGGGCTCAGGGCCACGCCCAACAGGAAGCGTGTCATTTTTAATCGAAAATGCTGCCATTCCTGATTTCCTCTGATTTTTGGGGCATGGTGCATGAACTACTCTTCCTAGAGATTTAAAGATATCAGGCTGCGATTTCTTCCACAAGTACAGACAATTCCTCCACCAAGTGGCTAAAGCAGGTATTACAGAGAAGCACATTCATCAGTGTACTGTCAGCATTCTTGGTGTGATTCAAAGATTATACCACCATATAGACATTAACCAATGTAAGTGACCCATTTTGGGTGCAATACACAACATTTGCCAGCAGATGGCTTTCACAAATGATGGTGCAGTATTCGTGGCAGATGGATGGATCTCTTTTTTACACGACATGGAAGATATTGCTGAATATTGCATTATTAATTGTGCCCTTGGTTTGCAGCAGATGGATTTTTTTTTCCAGCAATTCAACCAGATTAATAGTCACAAACTGAGATGAAGCTGAAGCTGTAGGAAAGGATGCCATCTTGTTTTATTTGAAGATTCATATATGACACCATTATATATTGCTTCAAAGATGTGCAGACAAAGATTTCTGGGCACAGTATACGCCATCAACATATTGTGCACATACAAATTCATATTTATTTGTTGTGTTTCCAAAGAATTTTGCACTATATAAGTCCTGAATCTTTTTGATGTACTATACATGCTCTTTGAGGACAAATTCAGAGGATATCACCATAACTTTATAAATAAAGAAGCAATACAAATACTTTTGCATCATCTGTTATTGCACTGTTATACATGCAAACACATCAAGTTTACTTGCAAAGTGCATATTAAAGTACATGTGTAGTACCTTAATACATAATCTACAGGGTTACTAAGCTATTTAAATGACACGTTTCCCACCGAGTAAGCACTATGCTGATACGGAGGCGAGGAAAAACTCCCTTTAAGAAACAAAGACTAGACACAAATTGCTTCGAGGAGGAAACCTTGAGCAGACCCATGTCTCATGGCGAGCAGTCATCTGCTTTGACTGGTCTTGTCAACAACGGGCCACAATCTATATTGTGAATTCCAATAACACTAATTAAAAGCCATGACCTTTAACTAAAATGAAGCCCTAAGTAATACATAATAAATACTACAGCTGTACATACAATTTTAGACACAGATTGAAGAGCTTACATGAACTTGATGAAGTGCATTGAATCATTACAATCAACATAAATACTACAGCTATACATACAATTTTAGACATAGATTGAAGAGCTTACATGAACTTAATGAAGTGTGTTGAATCATTACAATCAACATTGTTTTGGCACACAGCAGATATCACCAAAACTATCATTAATCAATACAAACATGCTTAAATACTTGCAGAACTACATAAATACTTACATCAATAAATACACATGTAAGAAATCATAGATGTACACATGGAAAAACTTCATATCCCAACTGTACTGTGAAAACAATTTTACATTTCATAAAATGAATAACACACAAAGAAATCTGGAGTGCCGCATGATTCTTCTCAGGTCTCATCCTAGCAATGTCCTTGCACTTTTCAGTCTCTCTCTTCAAAATTCCCAAAAATCACTGTGATGAGGCATGTTTTCTTTGAGGTCCAAAGTATTAATCCTCAGTGACATCCTTTGGCTCTGGAGTTTGTCATTTGTTTACCAAGCTGTCATTATTGTGGGGGGATGATTCCTACAAGTCCTGATTGACATAAACATTGATATTTCATTGATCCAGATTAAATATTAATACTGTTTAGAAACCTTGCATGTAAATCATGACTCAACATTAGCCTGTTGTAACAACCAATTGTCATCAACTGTATTCATGTGGCTCTAAATATATAAAGATTTATGCTTTTTCACATGTACATCACTAAAGTATAAAAACCACAATAGCAGTGTTTCAGATTTGATTATAATTGTGTGTGTGTGTGTGTGTGTGTGTGTGTGTGAAAACTTACCGGAACGTGATTTTCCGTATGGCTGATTTTCCTCATCACTGCCTCCTTGGTACCATGGCTCTTGTCCCTCTGGTGCCATCACAAGATCATCCATATGCCAAAGATGTGATGTCACATTTCATAGAGAAGGCATCGGTTCATAGCTGTTTACATCATATAGAATGGAGAAGCTGCATCAGCAGAGTGTATACACTGCATGAATGAATACTTGTAAACTGTAACCTACCATAAAGATTTCCATCAATGTCACGGCATCATCTTTTCATTATGGTGTCATCTCCCAGGCCCGTGGTTTGATCCTGAAACTCATAAAACAATCTGACACTCCATCAATTGCAGTTCATACTCTATTCAGCAACATTGAAACTGCAGAAAATGCCTTCATGGTTACTAAAATATGCAGGCATTACGACAGCTGTTGATGTTGCATCATCAAAACAATCCTGTTTCACATATACACAATCGATCAATGTGCCTGCCTCTGTGGTGGGTTGGTTTACCAACTGCTTATAACCTTTTTCTTCGAAAAAAGTGTGAATTGATGAATTTTTATCAATATCATTATCGTTAAAATCTCCCATTACCACGTGTTTGCTGCCAATTGAGTCAAGCCAAGCAAGTAATTTAACAGTGTTTGGCTTCAGGTATTTCATGGCGTATGTTAAAGGCCGATAAATCACTGCCACTACAATGTCATAGGTTTTGCAGTGGTAGGCCAGACACTCCAGATTGAGCTCAGGCACATTAAGGATCTGATCATGAACATTACTATTACAATATATGCCAACACCCCCATGCTGTTGGGCTTGCAAGTCTGCAAATGGGGCAGTCTGTCCACTGTAGGCAGTGCTACGTGGCTGACTGTGAAACGTGTAATTGCCAATCCTGACAGTATCCAAAGAACTGTGGACAGACAACCACGTTTCTGTCACAGCAATGCAATGTGGCTGCAAATGCTGTGTGCACAGTGCCAAATCATGCAAGTGGCACTGGAGACCTTGGACATTCATCAAGAATACTGTGAAAGTATTTTCCCTCAATTCCTGCCTGATCACTGGCTCTAGGAATGGGGTCATACTTTTGAGCGCATTACTGATTTCATCCTTGCAGTATATATATTTCTCATCAAAATATTGAACGACCAAGCCAGATAACGTTCTCACACGACTCAGTGCTACGTAGGCTTGTCCAGCTGCAAAAACTTTGCGAAAGCTAACAACAGCCTTGTCCACTGTCAAGCCTTGTACCTTGTGGACTGTACATGCCCAAGCAAGTCTAAGGGGGAACTGTCGCTGCATCCCACCCTTCTTACTCACACGTTCTTCTTCAGCCACAAGAACCGTAGAGCCCAACAAATGCTCTGCAACCCTGCATGATTCTTTCCTCCTTTTAGCATCAACACGGTCATCATCAAATCTGACATAGATTTGCTCAGGAAAGTTTTTATCATGCCCATACACAAAATCAATGACTGTGCCGCATGCACCATTGACCAGGCCATCTTGTAGATCTAGATTTTTGCACAGCATTACCCGTGCTCCTTTGCCAAGCAACAATTCAGCACTCAAACATGTGTCATACGTCACAGCATGATGTCCTTGCTTTAGTTCTAGCTTGCCCATCTTAGCATTGTTCACAAAGTCTTGAGCCTTTAGTCCGGACAGCTGGCACGTAGCTGGCTCAAATTGTACTCATTAACTTGCCTATTTGTTGGAAAGATGTGCAAGTCAGAGTTCTCTTCACCAGTTTCACATATTTTCAGAGTTTTGATATCATTGGTTAACATTGGTGTGTCTTTAGATCTTGTCCTGAGTCTGTTCAAAAGGCCAGAAAAACCTGGATCTTTTTGTCGAACTACTTCTTGTAGTTCAGCCAGTTTGAACAAAGGTGCCCACAGATCTACTCCCACTGGGTCGGTATACAAAGCTTTACCTTTAACAGGAGGCAACTGGTAGAAATCACCCACTGCAATAATGCTGATATTTCCAAATGGAAATATGTTTAATTTGGTGCAATCGGCCATGTATGTATGCCATCATATTGTGATCTACCATAGATATTTCATCAATAATTACTATCTGCACATCACAATATTTAGCTCTCAATGTATTGAGCTTCTCCTCACCTAATGGTGAGTATGGCAAACGGGTATCTTTACCAATGTGTAGAGTACTATGAATGGTCGCTGCCTCCAGATTGTAAGCAGCGATCCCTGTTGGAGCCATTATTAAAACACTCATGTTGTCCGGATGGGAACATCCAGGTGACAACAACCTTGTTGCCTCATATTGTATGGCCCTAATCAAATGTGTTTTACCCACACCTGCTCCTCCAGAGACAAAGACGTGGAATGGTTCAGGCCTTTTTCCAACTTTTCTTGGAAGAACCCACTCCCGGATTTCATAAAATATACGAGATTGGAGCGAATTCAAAGAATGACACAAGGCCAGCCCCTCTGCTCTACTTAGGTTGTTAGATTTAGAAACATTGGCCTGTGTTGAGGAACCTGCCAGATCAGGAATATACTCTAATGGATCATCATCAATGACCTCCTGCTGTGCTCTTTCTTGAATGGATTCAAGACGTTCCACTTCCTGCTCTGGACACAACTCTGCCCAGGCATCCTCTATGGGACCTTCGGAAGTGACCATCTCTATGAGATTGTCAAGCTCATCTGCTTGAATCTCATACTTGCACCTGTTAGCATCAACAACAGATTTCACTGAATGCTGCATTCCATTGTGAAGTTGAATGTGAGCAGAGGTGTAAAAGTCTTCAAAGGTGTGAAAATTTTCTGGTTTCAACTGCTCATCGGTCCGATATGGAAGGAACAGTTGCAATATACTCTGGTAGAGGAGTTCAGAATTTTTTGTTTCTGAAAAGCGCATATATCGTACAACTGCTGGCTTTGCTCTCGTTTGCTTGACAATGTAACCACAATCCTTGCCTAATTTTATCTTGTTTTTAGATCTATCCTTATTGCCCACCACACGGAACTCTGAAGCAAAAGTGGCAGCACACATGTCATTAAAATCTGCATCTCTTGGTCTGTTCTTGTAGCGATCAACCATACTTGTCATCCACATTTGATCTGATGACACCTCACCTTGAGCTGCCTTTTGTTTTAACACATTTAAAGGCAAGTTCATCCGAACTATCTTATCACCAGTTGGCACAAACACAACTTTACGCGAGCACTCTTTGAGATGCATACCTGAAAGTTGATACACACTTTCTTGAGCGCCAATATCTTGATTATTAATATACACACTGCTAAGCTTTTTTAAAGATTCTTTAGCACTGAGATTTCCCTCTTTGGCTGCTTCTCGCTGTGTGTTACGCAACATCAACCCCATCTCCCTCTCTTTTTTGGAGATGTAAGAAAATATAAAAAATGCAAACATATGCATCAACAACAAACTGAATATCCATATTTGCATCCCAACATTTTAAGGACGACTTATTATATGGATTGACCCATTGGTCAGTCCCCTGCCTTTTCATGACACTTCTGTCTTTTTGCCGTAAAACCTGTAAGCAGACTCAAAGTGCTCCTGAGTAATTTTTAAACTTGCAAACAACTCCTCGACAGAATTAAAAGAGGAATTTTTATCTGTTAAAGCCTTTGCCAATTTTTCGAGAACATTGTCAGCGCACATTTTTTCAGTGCGTGCAATTCTGTCTCGCTCCTCCTTACCACATGTGCAATTCATCACAGTGCCAAATTCATCGCGCTCACATGTGCATTGATTCTCTACTTGTTTGGAGGCGCGAGATATAAACGTGTGCTCTGAAGGTGGCTTTGGAAAATTAAACCAACAGGTTTACGCCCCCTTCTTGCATGTCTTTTAATGTTTTTTGGAGTGCTGTTCCACACCTGACACAACATCAAACAGGGGATCATTGCTGGCAGGTAATTCACAAGAGACATATTTATCTATAAACTCAACAGCATCTTCATCTGAGTCACGATCAATAACAGGAGCATTTTCTATCAAAAACAAACAACGCACATGAGGGGAACCACGCTGCTGAAATTCCACTCTGTAAAAGAAATCCTTGATCTTTCCAATCGGATGCGATGGAGACATCAGGACCTCTTTCAAAAACACATGCCACCGGTGATCAAACATATGTGCAGCCAGCACTGGATGATGCCACAACATATCGCACCGCTCCTCCCATGTCAAATCCTCGGTACTTCCAGAACGGTTTTCTATCTGCATGATAGTCTCAAGGAAATTAATCCACCTCAATCAGCTGCTGAGAATGAACAAAACCAGGTTGGAATGCCAAGCTGTCGCACCATTGCCAACAAATCCTTTTGTGTTGATTGCCAAAATGCAGGGGTACCCCGAATTGGTTTAAGGAAACCTCAAAGAATCTTCATCCT
Organism: Epinephelus cyanopodus; assembly: GCA_026686955.1. Classification (NCBI taxonomy): domain Eukaryota; kingdom Metazoa; phylum Chordata; class Actinopteri; order Perciformes; family Serranidae; genus Epinephelus; species Epinephelus cyanopodus. The sequence continues at coordinate 35,482,533 of CM048935.1, forward strand.
CTAAAAAAGTCTCTAACACTTTGCTGAGAATGACCACTGGTACCTTTCCTCAATGCAATAGACACACTCGAAATGACCTGTTCAAGTTCAGACATGTTACATAGCAAAAAATAGATAATCAATATTTTGTGAAAATCTCCCGTCAGCATGTAGAATTCTGTTATTAAAATAACGAGACAAAGTAAGACCAAGTTCTCGACTATCATGAAAAGTCCCCTGATCCAGTGGAAACAAGCAAGGAAATGACTTGCCCTCATTGTCCTTGGTTGATAACAACTTGACAGGATTTTTGCCCTTCAGCCGGAGCCAAGTTCAAAATCCCATCCAGATATTGATCTAAGACCTCTTGTCCAATGTCAACAGGAACCAAGCATGTATCCTGATACATGCAATGCTGCTGACGGTCGTGCAAAAGCTCATCATCACCATCATCAACAGAGGCTTCAGTACTGCCTCCATCAGTATCACCCTTTCCCTGTTCTACAGCATTTTCATCCAGTTCTGGCCCTTCATCATCCTCCATCTCAAATGCATTGATCCATGCATCATTGAAGTCAACATCTTTATAAAAGATGTTATTCTTCTTTAAAAACTGCAGTGCAGCTCTTATGCGTTCAGTATCCACATACTCAAATGCATAATGTCCTTTATATGTTAGTTTACGCTTCAGTTTTACACGCAGAAGGGAACCTTCCATGTTGTTGCGGGGTAATAAATTGGTGGTCTGGACAATGTTCGCGGGTCCACATGTCACAGGACCATGAACAGCATTCTGCGCACCTTTAGGAAGAGCTAACATTTTCATAAATGGAATGTGCAGAGCGATCAAATGTTGCTCAAGACGATTAAGATGTGCCAACTGCTTTGGAAGTGGATCAACAGAGAGATTGTTGACTGCACTCTCTGTTGGCATTTGACCTTTGCTCACCTTTCCATGGCAGGTATGGCAAATCCACATACTGCCTCTTGGTGAGCTGAGTAAGTCACAAGGACTTGAACAACCAGAACTACATCTGTGCACATAATTATCACAAATGCATATCTTTGCAATGCGAACAGCATTAGCAGATTTAATATAATTTTCAATTTCACAATTGACAACTTGGTGTCTAAACAATAATCGATTACAGACACAGCACACAAAGCATGGGCCATTTTTAAACTTCAGTACAAATTGTTCATAGACATGATCAATTTCACTTAACAGAAGTTTCTTTGCCAGAATTCTTATTTTTTTCATTTTCACAACATGCATCCTGTAATTTGGATTGTTACGATATTTATACACAAAGTTATGTTTCTTCTTCAACCTGTGCAAAACATTTTCCCAATATCGTCTCATATTCATTCGTTTGAGTTCTTCTCTAAATAATGGACTTTCGCAATATCTAGCCTTACTCTGCTCCTTTAAAATTCTTTTAAACACTGGATCTTCGCGATATCTAGCCTTACTCTGCTCCTTTACAATCCTTTTAAACACTGGATCTTCGCGATATCTAGCCTTACTCTGCTCCTTTACAATTCTTTTAAACACTGGATCTTGGCGATATTTAGCCTTACTCTGCTCCTTTACAATTCTTTTAAACACTGGATCTTGGCGATATTTAGCCTTACTCTGCTCCTTTTTAATTCTTTTAAACACTGGATCTTCGCGATATTTAGCCTTACTCTGCTCCTTTTTAATTCTTTTAAACACTGGATCTTCATGATATTTAGCCTTGCTTTTAGCCTTGCTCCCCTCCTTTTTAATTCTTTTAAACACCAGATTTTCCTGATATCTGATTTTATTCATGTATTTCAGTTTTTCTCTATGCAAGATATTTATGAAGTACTTGAATTTACTCAATTGTTGAAGTTTTTGCTTATATACCATGTTCAAGGCATAGTGACGTTTCATGCTTGCAATTCGTTTCTCTCTTATCACAGAGTTTTCAGAATAAGCAGTTTTCTTTTGCATCGACTTCACTTTCATCACATCCACCCTCTCTCTGAGATCGCTGAACACACAAAACTACCTCATAGTGATTACCCTGCTGGTTCTCTAAATAAATACTCTGTTGCAAAATCCTATTACGCCTACACTCAAACTCAAGCCAATGTCCACCACAATAGGTGTAAATGTTCACACCAAGTTAATCAGCTGCAGCTTGAATTTCGACCTCAGTTGCCCAAACACCCAGTTTCCACATTTTAGTCCTTTCGAGATACTTTGACACAGACTCACGGGGATCTCTAAAAATAGAACGGGATGCTGCCGGATGATTTCTAATCTCCTTGCACACTGCTAGCCTCACTTTCCTATGAAAAATTTCTTTGCCACAAAGTGCGACACTAACTGCTCTAAAAAAACCAGTTTCCATCACCAGAAATTGTCTGGTTCTTACAGGGCACACCCAAGGGCCCGACATCTGATGCAGGAAACCCAACACGACCATAAACTAAACCAAGCTTCTCACACAAACCCTGTGCTACATCTGCCTGAAGTGGATTAAACGTGAAATCTGACACTGCCACATCACCTACCAACACAACATCATCACTCTCTGAACCTGCATCTAAATCTGAACATGAAACATCATGAACGAACACCACATCATCACTTTCTAAACCTACATTAGTTATTTTAGCCCTCTTACGATCAGAAAACGGCATCCTCCACTTGCGCTTGATGCCTCTGAATGAAGACGACCTCTATAACCTTGCTTGCTGCTATTACTCTCCTTACTGACACCAGGATCTGCCTTTCCCTTACTGTCTCCTGCAAGCTCCTGCATCTTCTCTGTCCCTGATGGTGACCGCCCAATGCTGCCCTCACTCTGCTTGCTGACACCTGCATCTGTCTTTGTCCTACTCTCTCCTGCGCTCTCCCTGCTCATGTCTGTCCCTGATGGCAACTGCCCTTTGCTTTTCTTAGCTGGAGATTTAACCTCAACTCTAACACCCGAAATCTCAAATGTAGCATCTTTTTTCCGCAGGTGCAGTGTAGCAGCCAATGCTAAAGCATGCTGATGTATGTCTTGTACATTGTTAAAATACAAGACAACACTTTGCCCATCCGGAACTGCCAACCCTGAGGCACAGCGCGAATGGGAGTCTACAAAAGCAAATTGTCCATCCTGCTGGATGATGACACATGTATAACACTGCATGGTCAAAAAACATGCATGGTAGGATGCTAAGATTTGCTGTAAACCTTGCAGAAAGGGCACAGAACCCAAATCACAGTGTCCCACGATCAGTGATGTTACCTATCACATCATCACCATAGTGAAACGCATAATCAACACCATCAATTGTTAGCTTCTTTGGTAATTCGGGCACACATAGGAACTCTTTTTTTCCCGCCGCTAATTATATTGGCATTACGCAGGGAAGAGTAGATTTGATCCCCCAACAACACAGCTGTGTCAAGATCTTTACTCTCCCATTGAAAGACACTGTGAACATGATGCTTGGCAATGCTGGCCAAACCAATTGCCATGCATTGTTTGGGTACGCCAAAAGATTGCTTCCCTGATGGAATGACCCCAAAACAGGTCTTTTCACACTGCTTGACAGACTGACCTCACCCTCAACTGAGCTACCGGAAGATTCTACACCCTTAGACAAACCAAGAATATTCTGAAATTCAACATCATCAAAGGAAACCAAAGGAAAAGGAGGAAGAACAACTGCTTGATGCTGAAACAATGCTGGCATGTTTGGTCCTCTTTTTCTGGAACACCTTCTACAAAAAATATGTTATTTTCAGTACTTGATCCATTTTTTACTTTCGGATACTATTTGCGCCACTGCATACATGTACCACATTCACATCCACACTCAAATCTTTATTGGCATGTAGATCAAACACAACACATTTCAGCATCCTCAGCAAAGTTCATGACAATGACTCGGAAACCTTTACTGGCACAGAAAAGCGAAGGAACACGTCGATGCAATGCATGAGTCTTCGTGCGGTGAAAGAACACTGCTTTGTTATTGTTTTCTATATACTTTGTGTATTGGGCTTCCATCAAAGAACAAGCATATATGAAAAAGAATAATTAAGTGTACAAAAAAAATTAAGTTTTATAACAAAAAACATTTGTGCAGTTAAAGTTTTTGTCTTTTATAATGATGAATTTTACTCACCTGCTCCACAAGAACCTCCTCCTGGACTGCCTTGATGGAAGTGGCTTTTACATTAACAGGCTCCATAGTGACTGTGGTCTCAGTATCACTCTGCACATCAACAGACAATGTTAGAACAACCAAGGAGAACATTTTTGTTATATAAATACATATGCATATATTCACAGTGTTGCATGATACAATTCTGAGATGACACAACATGTATATGAACCATATTTAGTCCAAGTGAAAACTAAGAATCAAATGTGACAAACCTGCACCCTAGTGGACTTCTTCCTAGATGCAAGTGGACTTTTTTGCCGCCGCACATGTGGCACCTGATTAAGAGACATAAATTCAAATTTATTTTTCCAATATTTAATTAATAGTTCACAATTTCATAAACCCACTCCATCCTATTTAGAAATTCAATGTTGGTCTACCTCAACAACATGTGCAGAAAAGCTGGGATGGCATGCTGCACTCTCAGAATCACCAATAATGGCCTGCAGCTCGTCTTCATCAAAACAGCCAAAAGAGAGGGAGGAACCACAACTGCTAGATGATGAAACCGTGCTGGGACTTTTACGCCTCTTCTTCTGCAACACCTTCAAAGAAATATGTTACTTTGCTGTGTATGTTTACTTTGACTTGAAAACATTCAGCCTCATTAGATGTTACCAGAGATTATTCAAGTGCAACTAACCTGTTGGGGAGATCTCCTCTTTGTTGCAACTGGACTCTTAGGTTGCTCTACATGTGACACCTGAGTAAGACACAAACAAAATCATATACATTTTATGACATGACATATATATTTTAGTCTTAAGCAAACACAAACCACATTATATGAAGCAGTACAGTTCAATCTACCTGAACACCATGTGTAACAGCACTGGGAGGATCCACAGAACCCCTGGAACCACCAATGATGCCCTGCAAGTCTCCTTCATCAAAATCACCAAAGGTGAAGGAAGAAGAACTAGTGCTAGAAGATGCACCACTGATGGGACGTTTAGCCCTCTTCTTCTGGAACACCTTCTACAAAAAAGAAATATGTTAATTAGCTGTGTATGTTGCCTTTACATTCATCAAACTATTGACACTGCTAAATCCATGTACAATATACACGTGAACCTTTATTGCCATCAAAATCGCCAACAACATATATACATGTTAATCTGTGTTCCTGACAATAAAACTGACAACTTTATTGACATGAAGAAATAAAGACAACCACAAACACATTTTTTATTGACATTCAATATATCAATACATAAAAACGCGCAGCAACCTTCCGCAAGGAGTCTTGAGTCCAGATGTGGGATGATGACAACCATCTTGCATGAATCAAATACATTTGTTGAACAAGAATCCTATTATTTCTTTAACTATTAATAAATTCACTAACCTGCAACTCCTCAGTCCCCACAACAGCAACTTCTGGACCTACACCGAAGGACACTGGAGGACAAAATTCCAGAACAGCCTCTCCCATCACCAGGGCCTCCTCCTTGTCCACCTTGAGAGAAGTGGTTACCACAACAACAGGCTCCTCAGTGAGCCTGGGCTCAGTCTGGCTCTGCAAGCGCCCAGACACAGTCTACAAAGAAATAATACATGAGGGACAATGTAATCAGTACAACTTGAAATGTATACAAACTTGATTCCATTCAGCTGCACAATAAAATATCCACATTAACAAACATGCTGTTTATCAGACTTTCTCCTGGATGCCACTAGGATCTTTCGTCCCTCCACATGTGACCGAAGCTGTGCCCCGTAAGTGCAGGCTCCAGCTTGATCGTGGATAGGGGTTGACGTCTTCACAACAGGTTGTGATGGCTGTTCAGGTTGGGCTCCGTTTATGCGAGCTCCAACGCCAACACTCTTCTGTGATGACGACAGCTTGTGGGATTGGATGTGTGGCACCTGATTGAAACAAAAACAAAATAATACACGATTTGGTTCATATACTGTCATAAATATTTCATGCATGAGTGAACCTCACCACATTATGTAAAAAACCAACTTGTATCTACCTTAACATCATGTGGAACGGAGCTGGGGGCTTCTGAGGGGGAAACTCTCTCCATTGCATGCAGCATGTCTGCACTGAAACGGACTGGATTCAGGCACACAAAACACTCACGCAGCCCAACAGCAGCCAGCTGTGGGGGGAAAAAACACACACAAAAGCAACACAAACATTACTGTTAAGCTGCATACCAATATTACACAAACATCTAAACCTAAACATGCAATACCCTAATTAAAAAAAAATACGTAAAAACACTATACACACCTGCTGCCTGCTAGGAGAACTGCCCTCCTCCAAGCCCCCCAGGGCAACTTGCTGTAACAACAAAAAATGTATATTGATCGCTATGATCTATATTTATTCACATTTACTTCATGAAATGAGACAAAACTTACCCTGCGTTCCTTCCCACACACTGACCACTCGAAAGGCTTGGACTGACAAGATACAGGCATCTCGCCCGTCACAACAAGCTTTGGTGTGACGGTGCGCAGAGGGGGGGAACGCCTGTGAGGCTCCTGGGGTGCAGGTACCACAGTCTCGAGCTCATTGTAGGCCGCCTGAAAGAGCAGCTGCGCCAGGACAGGTGAGCCATAATCATTGCTGAGATGAACCTAAAAGTTAAAGCATAAATGACAAGCATAACAAATATTCAACAGCATGAGTTTCCTTCAGCTTTGAACAATCAGGAAGATGGCTATGGTAACACTAATCACACATTAGAACTTACAGAATCCCTGCACCACAGGTTCAGCTGACACATGGGGAAGTGCTCTGCTGTGCTGTAATACTTTATGCCCATGCGCGCAGCCACACGCCGAAACTCCTGCTGAAGGAGCTCCTGATGTTCCAAGTCATGATTGAGCCTCGGAGGGAAATCATGAATGAAAACCTAAAAAACACAGCAAAAAATACAACAAATCACAACATTAAAATAGTTATAAAAACAAAACATTATAACAATTCAAAAGATTCAGGGCTTACCTTGTTGGGATACCGCCCATTAGCACTTTTAAGAAGTCTCGTAAAATCTGTTGCTGAGTTTTCAAGAGATCTCTGAGAAAACAAGCTCATTGCTAGGAGCCAAGATGCAAATTGCGTCAGGGACACGATGCACACTGGAATGCTCAAACTCAATCAGCAACTCTGATGCGTTGGCCCCAGGAGTGGACATAAATCCAATCTGAAAACACCCTGGGATCGTCACCAACCCATCTACAAAGGGCCTGAGGTGTGAGTCTCCGATGATCAGCACAAATTTCTTCCCAGATACAACAGGAGAGATGACCAGTTTGTGCAGCCGCCCAGTATGCACAGAAACTGGCCACCGGTTCACACAATGTCTGTGACCAGTGCCACGGACTGCAGATGCAACGCCAACAGCTTGATGCTGCACACCGACGACTAGGATCTCACGACGCTCGACCCTGCTGGTCGCAGCCTGTTAACGGCGAGAGCGGCGCGGCATCTGAAAGAGGAGAGAAAACACATTACTCAAATGTTCATCCCTTCAAATACATGACTGTTTTTAATACAACCTAAATTGAAAACTGCAGATGATTGTCTTAACATATATGAATATATAACATCTGACAAATTCTCTCAACACACACACACCAAGATTTTTCTTCAGGATACTGACCTGGAAAAAAGATAATGGAACACATTCAAACAGCTGTCAATTTCCGCCTGTCCATGCTACCATGGTTACGCCCCGAGTCATGGATCAATCCACACACACGTCTTGAGCACACAAACCACAGATACACCTCTCACACCCAAATGACCAGCACCCCCCCCCAAAAAAATTTCCATCTCGCCACCAGCAGACAATAGTCACCTTCCAACCCACCTCCTATTCACCGGTGACACCTCCCCCTCCCCCACAGAAATCACACCTTCAACTCAGCAAACAATAGGCACCTTGAGACTCAGCCATCGTTCAAGGCGCCACCATTGAGAGAACCCCTCGCCCCCCACCACACACACACACACGCACACACACAGCAGTTTGAACCCTAAACCGTACCACACCAGCGCAGTGTGACGCTGTAGCAAAAAAAACAAAACAAAAAAAAAACACGCACAGCCAACACTAAAAGGCAGCGACGTGAAGAATAACCAGCCACAAAGCTCACACAGTAACTTCTAACAGTAGCTTACCACAAATAGGGGAGACCGGGGGCAATTGTAACAGGGGGCAATTGTAACATCTTAAATTGTCCCAATCAGAAATGAGATACAACCATGAAATGTATTATACACTTGCTTTTTGATGATCCCTCTCTGCCTACCAAAGGAAAAACTAATATCTCATGCATTTCTGATTTTATCTGATAAGACTCATTTTTGAGGTATGAAAATGATTTTTTTCATCTTCAGTATTTTTCTTATTCCGTCTTTAATGCCTATTAATTGAAACACATCTAGTTTTGATGACCATTTTGTTGGCTATCATTTGCGATATTTGTAATATGTTAACTTTGTTGTTTGTAGCCAGCAGGCAGCTTTGTATCATGGGTGGTGAATCAGGGGTAATTGTAACGCTGTGTTACAATTGCCCCCAACACCATCACAATGATGTCCAGTTCAGTAACACCCTCAAATTAGATGATTTTTTCCCCCTTTATAATTTAGAAATGTTATTTATATTCAGTTTATATGTATATTTATCTCTCTACATTTTGTGGCATAGTCCAGCAGTTAAGTAGGGGAGACCGGGGGCAATTGTAACACTTTTTGGTTTTGATGTCATAACTCAAAAACCGCTTGAGCTATTTGAATATTTTTTTTATGGAAGAAACTTGTGTCTATGTTCTACTTGTTAACAGTAATGAAATGTTTTTACAAAAAATGTTTGGGTCACAATATTAATTCAAACACTAGAAGTCAAATGTTACAACGCATATGGGGGCAATTGTAACAATACACTTAATACCTTTATATCAATTTCCACGGATCAAAGTAAACTGCCAAGAATGCAGATATAGTTAAAACCATTGAATATCATATAAAATTAATGTATAATAACAATAAAAAACACTCGCCTCATCAACAATAAAAAGTCAAAAATAGATTTACTGCGTTATTTTCTCAACAATTTACAGGGCCACCATAAAAAACAGGAAAGCAAAAACAACTCTCAGTCACACTGAGAGTGATCTGGCTACTACAAGAAGAGCATCAGATCTGTACTCAGATAATGCTTCACACGTGGACAAGCTGCCTCCTGATTGGTTTACAACACACGTCAGCACGCGGTGTTGTTTACTGTCTTTGCGCTTCAACGTGATGACGTCAACGGTGCCTACGAGAGCCGTGTCGAGTTTGTAAAGTACCATTTGTGGCAAAACAACATGACATTTACATCATTAAAATCAAACTTTTAGCAGCCCTTGCCATCATAAGTAAACAGTGGTTGGCTGCTCATATCAGATTCAATGGAGAAATAACAACCACAGTTAACATTTCAAAAAAATGATTTATTAATAAAACTTACATTACAACACATAAACTACATTGCAACCATAAACCTACATTCAAACCATAAACATGCATCATATTTTATACATCCACATCTGCCTCTCTAACTTCCACCTCCTCATCCCCGCTCCTCGCCTCCACAACCTCTGCGTCTTCCACCTCCTCCTCCTCGCTCCTCGCCTCCACAACCTCCGCCTCTTCCACCTCCTCCTCCCTGATCCTAGCCTCCACAACTTCCATCTCCCCAGACTCCACCTCCTCCTCTTCAATGTCTTCATCAAAAGCTGCACACAATGACAAACATTGTAGCCTATACAAATACGATAAGTGTTCCGTAAATATTTTATTAACAACAAAGGCAATTCCTGTGACACAAAATATGATTACCATAAAAGATTTCATCTAAGTGGATACCATAAATAACTGAGGGCCAGATCCTCAAAAGGATTACACTGCTTTTACAACCGCTAAACCTGTGCAAATGAGAGAAAAAAATAGCGTGCAATCCACAAAGCACACGCAAAGGGTGAAATGCACGCAAACTGAACACAAACTGCACTGCCACTCCTAGCTGTGCCGCTCCAATTTGCATGCATGTAAATTAGGGAATATTCATAGATTCAGCGCAAAATTGCCCCCTTCTTATGCAAATAAGCCTCATTGCAAATACCACCTAATCCACCAAGACCAGCGCTAATTGCCACAGGCAGTAAAGCGGTGCTATTTAACGCCAGTGAGACCCGTGTATTAAATCCACGCAATTTCTCTTTCTCCCTCTCTCACTCTCTCTCTTACGCTAAATGATTGCAAATTTCACTCAGTTGGTGGTAACTGTGGAGCATAGCCTATATAAGGGCTGTCATGCCAAGACTCCGGTAATCGTGGCAGCAGTGATAGTAGCCAGGCGAAGGCACCGTAATGGCAGGTGCGCACCAGAAAGGATTTATCGGAAGAGAGTATCACTTTTTGATTTAAGTGACAATGAAATCATTTGCAGATACCAGGTGCCAGGCCGCATGATCCTTGCGCTACTAGATGACATCAAGGATGACACTGAGCCTGCCACCCAGAGATCCCATGCTTTACCTGGCATTGTCAAACTACTAGTGATGCGCGGATGGGCTCTGACGGCACCCGAATCCGCATCTATCCATCAATCATCCATCCACCACCCATCCGAGCAAATTAATTTTCTGTAATTACAGACCCGCATCCACCCGCACCCGCATGTTTATATTATCAGGAAAGATTAGATCCTGACCGATCCCGTCAGCTGACTGACATTAAAATAATTAATAAAATGGCGCCGTTACTCCATGCGTAAAAGCGCACATTGGCACTCTTAATGAGGAGACACTCATTTCTGCTGCTGCAGGGATCACTGTGTTAAATAAACCCTTCCACATGACACATTTAAAGATTATGCTTGCCCAACCAATCATACATTATTTATCAGCGGGATATAAGCATGATGATATAGAAGGCCTATTGTATTGCACACGACACAAGTAGGCTCATTTCACATTTTAGAGCACGCAATACATTTTCCCCTCATTAATGTTTGATTATTTTCACCCACCCATAACCCATCCACCATTAATCAGATGGTTCATTTTTATCACCCGGACCAGGCGATTATAACTGCCATCCGCGCATCTCTAGTGTCTACTACACTACAGGTTTTTGCATCTGGCTCCTTCCAGAACCCCATTGCAGGCATCTCAGGGCTCTCACAGTCATCCATCAGCAGGGCCATGTGCCGCAAATTGCGCTCAGCTGCCAAACTTTGTGGGCGTGTTAGCACCGGCATATGATTAGAGCAAATTCTTTTGAGGATAAGGCGCTAAAACAGGGCAGATTGCTTGATCTAATTCTGCGCAAATAATGGCGCTATTAGCAGGAGCAATCCATTCTTTGTGGATCTGGCCCCGAGGTTTTAACATAGGTGTTAATAACTTAAATGTATTACATTCACCACCTAAAAACAAGTCAACATAAGTAGACTTTCTCTCACTTCTATTTGTTAACAATAGAAATTGCATTGAGTGATGGTTGAAATACATGTCATCATGTTAATGCAGCTCACATAACCATTTTGTGTCTGCTACACATCATGTTATTCTTTATTCACTTTGTGCGTAACCTTGATTTTGGGAAGGGAAGTCATCAACTCCTAAAATCATGTACTATGAACTCAGCTTTATGCATACACATAATCTATTCGTCTGAATTCAAACTAGTGCACTTACCACTGAAAGCAGCTACACTTTCTGCCACCTCCAAGCGCTCCTCCAACCTTTTAATGACTGCCTGGAGGCGACGTATTTCTGCATCTTAGCTTCCAGTGTGTCATCCTTTGTAACAATCCGCCCCCTCAGCAGCACAACTTGTTGTTCATTGGCTTTCAATCTGCGTGCCTGACGGCAAACAACTTCCAAGGCCTTGCCAAACGTTTGGAGGCTACTGGAGTAAAGATACTGCCTCGACACCAAAGGATCCTGGCAAGAATACTGTCAGAAAACACATAAAAATGTCATTTATGTTACATACTCATTATCATTTATTATTTCTGCAGGTCCCACTTTTTATAGTTTGCTTGTCATTTTTGTCCTAACTTCCATATATTCACTTTGTAACTGTTGTAAAGGACTCTGTGACCTAGTTCTTGGAAGAGCACAGTACAAATGATTCAGTAAATTAAACTGATAAAAAAAATACCAATAGATATAACCTATGGTAATGTGTGTGTGTGTGTGTGTGTGTGTGTGTGTGTGTATACAAGCACTTGCATCACACTCAGCGGTTACAAGTTGCCCCGCTTGAACAGACATACAATTACAGCCCAGTCCAGTATCCCATCTTGGGCATGAATCTATCGCACTCTAGTCCTCTATCAAGGCATCTCCCGCATAAAAACTGTTACTCAATGATTGGTAATAGGCATAGGGTTACAAAACCTAAATGTGATCATTATTTAAACATTTCTCCGTGAGAAAAATATTTAGAAAACAATTGGGGTAAAAGTGCCCCATTAATTCTGTGGATTATATTTTATTTTACAGCTACTCTTAATAATTATTTGGTGTCAAGACAAAAAATATTTATGAGTCTTAGGCAGATTTTAAATTTCAAACTTCCCTTTCCTCATGACAACTTTCCTATATACTTTTAAACACTCTGATTTTCACCATTGTACAGTAGTTGTTTTTTTTTTTTACTTTGTGATAAACTTTGTGATGTGTTAGTAATTACTGAGTCGCCTCTTTGCCTTTTATTTGAAAATAAAATCTTCATCTCAGGAAACTGTTGATGAAGGTAACGCAGGTCCCTCTTCAATCCTTTGAGAAGCTTCACGCTTTTCACAAGTCTGAGATCATTGCCCCCACAGTGAATCACGAGCACCTCTGGAGCATTTCTTCCTCTAAGGCACTGGCGGAAGAACGGACGTAGTCCATCCCAAACATGCCTCCCCTGCCAAACCACTGGATATGGCCAGACACACCAAGATTGGTCCCCATGGTGTTCCTTGCTCGCTGTTCACCACGTCAGATGTAGCTATCACCCAACATCCAGACTTTGCAAGCTGCAGATGGAAAAGCAAATAGCATATTAGTACCATATTAGAAACAAACAACAACAACAACAACAACAACAAAACACAACTTTGCAGTAACCGACAAAGAATTATCTTTATTATTCAATGTTTTATTGATTATTCTGACCATTAACACGACTTTGCACTGACATACCTTTTAAATCATAGTGTGTTGTTGCGATAATGCTGAAATTTGTTGCAGTTGGTGTTTAGGCCTTGGTGAAGCCTTGTTGTAAATTTGGTCTACATTGGACTGACAGTGCCAAGATGGCGGCCATTTGTTTCAGGCAATACATGAGGTGATTGCTGTTTGGCTTGCAGTAAACGCCAGTCGGAGAGGGCGACTGCCTCAGCGCCCGAGGGTCTGGAGAGGAGGTGGAAGGAGAAGGTCAGGAGGGGCCGCCTGGGGTCGTGGAGGGTGTGGTGGTGGGGGGGGTATGGCCAGGGACAGAAAGACTGGGGCAGTTGGGGAGAGTGGCTCCAGCTGGAAAGAGTGGTGGCTGGAGAGAGCGAAGGCTGGAGAGTGCAACGCCTGGTGTGGGGTAGCCAGCCGGGGGGCGGTGGACACGGGGGGCGGGGGTCACATAGGGTGGCGGTGCGGCGAGGGCCCGCCAGTCCCCCACCGGGGGCCTAGTTATTATTATTATTATTATTCCTCCAAATGAATTGCCTTTTTGGGAGGCTTAACATACCCGAAAACTCATGAAACTTTGCACACATCTCAGAACTGGTGAAAAATATTTTAAGGGTCTCGTGCGCTGGTTCCAAAAAGTGATTCAGTAGCGCCCCCTACAAAAGTTTGAGGAAACAGCCCCTGAAGCTAGTTTAACCTACATGTATGAAACTTTGCAGACTTATGTAATGCTTAGAGACGTACAAAAAAGCCTCCTGGAAGCATCCTCTAAACCTAACAGGAAGTCGGCCATTTTGAATTTACTGTGCAATTTTGATGCATTTTTGGCCATTTCCAGGGGTCCTAACTGAACGAACTTGTCCTAGAGATTTCATCCGATCGACTTCAAACCTTGGTCTGTCCCATCCCAAGACCTTGAAGATGAAAAGTTATCAAAAGCTTGAGTTTTCGTCAATGCGTGTGACCGTGGGATGGCGTCAAAATTAGGGGTCTCGCCACTAAACAGGAAGTAGTTTATAACTCCAGCATACATCGTCCAATCTTGCCCAGACTTCACAGAATTGGTGACAGTCCTGCCCTGAACACATCTACATGTCAAAAATTAGAGATAAACATAGTGCCCCCTACTGGCAACAGGAAATGTCATGTTTTAGACTTTAATGTACACCTCCTACAGACTTGAACAGATCCACTTCAAACTTGGTGAAAAAAGTCATAAGACGTTGATGACGCTTTATTGTGGAAACTGTGAGTTTTCATCGAAGGGCGTGGCCACGGCCTGGCGGCGAACTTTGATGTTTCGCCGTGATGATAAACATTGCTGTAACTTGACTCCACATGGGAATATCTTGCCAAAACTTCACACATATGATGACAGTCCAGCCCTGAACACATCTACAGAGGAATTTTGGATCACTGCCATAGCGCCACCTTCTGGCAACAGAAAGCTACTTTATACATTCTTTGATGTCCCTCGTCCAAAGGACAGAGGGATGTCGTATGCTGTAAAGCCCTGTGAGGCAAATTGTATTTGTGATATTGGGCTTTATAAATAAAATTGATTGATTGATTGATTGATTCTAGCAGGTTAATCAGACCCACCTCAAACTTGCTGGTCTAAGTCCTTAGACCTTGATGATACTTAAAAAAGAAGCTTTTGAGTTTTCATCAAACGCTGTCACCGTGGCGCCGCCTTGTTCGCCATCAAACACGATGTTGTTTTGAAGGGACAAGGGATGCTTGAAAACTCACCAAACGTGGCAGACACATCACAGGTCCTGTTGTCTGATGTGATTTTTGTGCTTTGATGCACCAAGATGGCTCAACAGCGCCCCCTGCAATATTTCAATTAAGCAGCCCCCAAAGCTGGTTTGACCTGAATGTATGAAACTTGGTAGACACCTGTAACACTATTACGTACAAAAAAGCCTCTTGGAGCCATGCTCCAAACCCAGCAGGAAGTCCGCCATTTTGAATTTACTTGTGCCACTTTTGTGCATTTTTGCCCATTTCCAGGGCTTGTATATTAACGAACTTGTCCTACAGATTTAATCAGATTGGCTACAAATTTGGTGTAGGTAAGCGTGACTATGTTGTGACCAAAAGGTATCACAGGATTTGCCCAATGCTGAATGGTGTGCCCACTGCTGAGCTTTGAGCTTTGAGGTCTCGCCATGAAAAACAAAATTGCTGTAGCTTTGGTATAAATGGTCCAATCTCCACCAAACTTCACATGATTCATATTAGTCCTGCCTTGAACACATTAATATAACCTTATTTCCTGATACTCATAGTGCCGCCTAGTGGTAACAGGAAATAGGTCTCATCATACACTTATGTTTCGATTTATCTGAAAGTTACATCCTGTGGTGTGTATTTGATGTATAAAAACATAATGTATAATTAGTGCACACTCCAACTCCCACGAGTGGAAAGAGGAAGTGATACAAAATGTGAAATATGTCATTCCAGCACTGTAACAAGGACAGGAGAAGTCGCTCTTGCATGCGACGTCTAACTTTGACAGAAATGAACTGACGCGTCAGAAAGCATCCTGCCAGCCCTCCCCGATTTGCGCGACGGTGCAAGGGCGCGTTCATCGCTGCTTGCAGTTTTAATTATTATCATTATTATTATTATTCTAACGAACCTTTAATCCCCAATTTGGCCCCTTTCTCAAATTCCAAATCTCACCCAATTTGGCACATGTGTTTGGTCTGGCGAAAAATTTTATAATCTATTGTCATCCTGAATTTCCACCACTAGGTGGCGCTATAATCAAGGAAAGTGCGTTTTTGGTCATAACTCCCATATACTTTGTGTCACATTCAAAAACCAATTATCCACGCGTTCAATAAATTGTGCTGAATCTCGTAATATAGGCCACGCCCATTTCTGCCTACTGTTTTTTTTTTTTTTTTTTTTGCAAATTCGCAAAATGACGCAAACCTACTTTTTTTGAACTCCTCCTAGGCAATTTCACCGATTTGCACTAAGCTTTGCACACAGCATTTCACAGACTCTTCTGACAAAAATTTATTAAAAGAATTTTGATATTACAAAGAATACTGAAGTTATTAAATAGCAGCTTCCTGCAGATTTGGTGCAAAACAGGAAGTGTTGCATATCTCCACATTGATGTGTCCGAATGACATGAAACTCAGTTTACTACCTCCCCATGAGCCCCTGAGGCTCTGTGCAAAATGTCAGGTGATAACCACCAGGTGGCGCTCTTTAAATTGAAGTATTTTATATCTCCACATCTGTTGCTCGGATTAACATGAAACTTAGAACAATTATTGTCAATGTCCTCCTGAGGATATTTGACGAAGGAGTTACCGATCTGCTGCTACCTGGCGCTGTGGTGGCAGTCTAATTTAATATTTGGCACTGTGCCAACACCATAACACTTATGGAAATGAAATTGATAGGTGTGGTAAAGACTGGTCCCTGTAACTCACACACCAAAAATGACCAGCAGGTGGCACTATTTTCAGTGCAAAAGCGTTTTTGGCCCATAACTCCCACATAACATGTCGCACATTTTGAAACTTTATATCTCAGTGTTCCCTGAATTCAGCTGAATTGTGTGATGTAAGGCATGCCCACTTTTGTATTAAATTTCCATTTGCAAAATCGCGAACAATGAAAAACCTACTATTTCGAACTCCTTTAGGCGATTTGACTGAATTGCACCAAACTTTGCATGAACCAACTGTGGACCCTCCAGACAAAAAGTTATTAAAAGAATTTTGACTTAAAAAAAAACGCCCAAAATATAATCCATGGCCTGATGAGGGTTTCTGCAAAATTCGGTGCAAATCGGCCAATTGGTGGCGCTCTGGTGGCAGTCTTATTAGTGTGAATGGAAGTAAATTGGAAAATCTCCAAATCCTCTTCAAAACACACACACATACATTCACCGTCATCCACGCAAATGCGCAGTTGCGCACTCTCAGCTGATTGTAAACAGATAAGATGGCCACAGAGGTATGCAGTGGACGCAACAAGACCTTCACAAATGGAGGGAACATAAGAGCAGCTGACAACCACAAGATAACCAGCGACAGACAAGTCACACTCCAGGTCCAGTAATTTCCTCTTTCGTTGGTGTCATGACTGCTCAGTAGTACCTGGAAAACCGAGCTGTGGGGCACACAGGTATGTTGCGTGTCAGAGGAGAAACGAGCCGTTAGGATTTCTCTTTGTGTTAAGTAACGTTAATGGCGTTAGGCTGACCAAACGTCTTCTTTTGCCCGGACATGTCCACTTTTCATGTCCCGTCTGGGGTGTCCGGGGCGTCTGGAGCGTCCAGGTTTTTTTTTTCTAAACTGATAATGTCCGGTTTTCCGTGTGTTTGTGTGTGTATGTTAGAGTGCGGCACAGGCGCATATTTCTGTTGGAACCCGAACCAAGCCCAACATTTTTCAATGACCAAAGCACTGAGTTTGTGCCACACAGTTGTTATGGTTACATGCTCATTAACCCTATGGGCCCGAACGACGCGTAGTGCGTCCAAATTCACACCTGTTCTTCTCTGTGGATTTTCTCCGCGACTGTGCATCATAGCAAGAAGTCACGCATATCACGTGAAACAGCGGAATCATAGCTTTCCAACAAGACCAAGACCACTTGTCTGTAGTCTAATGTTTTCACAGCGAAAAAAACCGATAAATTTACACTAAAATTATGTATAACAGAGCTTTCATACAGCTCTGCACACACATTACTCTTGGATGGATTACTCGCGAATGCAGCATCGCATAGAAATACCACGCATATCACATGAAAGCGCAGGATCAGAGCTTTCCAATGATACCACACATCAGTGTGCTGTCATCCCATCATGCTATAAATACAGATTAATTGTCTACAAAATAAAAACCTGACGAATTTCTTTACAACCCATTATACAGATCTTGTTATCAATCAATCAATCAATCAATTTTATTTATAAAGCCCAATATCACAAATACAATTTGCCTCACAGGGCTTTACAGCATATGACATCCCTCTGTCCTTTAGACCCTCACAGCGGATAAGGAAAAACTCCCCAAAAAAAACCCTTTACCGGGGAAAAAAAAATGGTAGAAACCTCAGGAAGAGCAACTGAGGAGGGATCCCTCTTCCAGGACGGACAGACGTGCAGTAGATGTCATACAGAACAGATCAGCATAACAAATTAACAGTAATCTGTATGACACAATACAGTAATCTGTATGACATCCTCGGTAATGACAGTATCTTACAACAACATTCATGAAAGTAATAATATTGTCGTTATAGTTCTGGCGACTGTGGTACAATATGTTGAAAGTATGTATTAGTATCAGGCAGTATACATGTGTGATAATATCATATGTGTATAATAACAGCAGAAGTATGACTAATGACTAATGATGGCAGCAGCAGCAGCAGCAGTCATCTGGCAGGACCACGGCAGCAGCACAACCACACACGTCACACTATCCAGGCACCGCTGCAATACGAGTTAACCTGAGAGACAGTGGAGCACAAAGGCTCCGGAGAAGAAGCCGAGGTAGTGACATCCAGAATGGCCGAGTAAACAAGATACAGTAATAGGATACGAGAGAGAGAGAGGGAGAGAGAGAGAGAGAGAGAAAGAGAGAAGGTGCCCGGTGCATTATAGGTGGTCCTCCGGCAGACTAGGCCTAAGTCAGCCTAACTAGGGGCTGGTACAAGGCAAGCCTGAGCCAGCCTTAACTATAAGCTTTATCAAAGAGGAAAGTCTTAAGTCTAGTCTTAAATGTGGAGACGGTGTCTGCCTCCCGGACCGTAGCAGGAAGATGATTCCACAGGAGAGGAGCCTGATAGCTGAAGGCTCTGGCTCCTGATCTACTTTTGGAGACTTTAGGGACCACGAGTAACCCTGCGTTCTCAGAGCGCAGAGTTCTGGTGGGATAATATGGCACTATGAGCTCTCTAAGATATGGCGGGGCTTGACCATTTAGAGCTTTATAAGTTAACAGTAGGATTTTAAATTCAATTCTGGATTTTACAGGGAGCCAGTGCAGAGAAGCTAAAACAGGAGAAATATGATCTCATTTCTTAGTTCCTGTTAGTACTCGTGCTGCTGCATTCTGAATTAGCTGGAGAGTTTTTAATGATTTACTAGAGCTACCTGATAATAGAGAGTTACAGTAATCCAGCCTTGAGGTAACAAAAGCGTGGACCAATTTTTCTGCATCTTTTTGGGTCAAGATAGGCCTAATTTTCGCAATATTACGCAGATGAAAAAATGCAGTCCGTGAGGTTTGTTTTAAATGAGAATTGAAAGACAAATCTTGATCAAATGTTACTCCGAGGTTTCTTACGGTAGTGGTAGAGGCCAGAGCAATGCCATCGAGAGAGACTATGTCATCAGATAAAGAGTCTCTGAGTTGTTTGGGGCCAAGAACAATAACTTCAGTTTTGTCTGAATTTAACATTAGGAAATTGGTGCTCATCCAGGTTTTTATGTCTTTAAGACAATTATGAAGTTTAGTTAATTGATCACTTTCTTCTGGCTTCATCAATAAATACAGCTGTGTATCATCCGCATAACAATGGAAATTTATAGAGTGATTTCTAATGATGTTACCTAAAGGAAGCATATATAGAATAAATAGGATTGGTCCAAGCACAGAACCTTGCGGATCTCCAAAACAAACTTTAGTACGTACGGATGATTCATTATGAACGTCAGCAAATTGAAAACGATCAGATAAATAAGATTTAAACCAGCCTAGTGCAGAACCTTTTAGGCCAATTAAGTGTTCCAGTCTCTGTAACAGAATTTCATGGTCAACAGTGTCAAACGCTGCACTAAGATCTAATAAAACAAGTACAGAGACGAGTCCTTTGTCTGAAGCAATCAGAAGGTCATTTGTAATTTTAACTAGTGCTGTCTCAGTGCTATGATGCACTCTAAATCCTGACTGTAATTCCTCAAATAAATTATTATCATGGAGAAAATCACACAGCTGGTCTGCAACTACTTTCTCAAGGATCTTTGACATAAAGGGAAGATTAGATATTGGTCTATAGTTGGCTAACACCTCTGGATCCAGGGTGGTCTTTTTTAGTAGAGGTTTAATTACAGCTACCTTAAAAGACTGTGGTACATAACCTGTTAATAAGGATATATTGATCATATCTAATATATGGGTGTTAACTAAAGGTAAGACCTCCTTGAGTAGCCTAGTTGGGATGGGGTCTAAGAGACACGTTGATGATTTAGATGAAGAAATCACTGTGGTCAATTCTTGAAGAGAGATTGGGGAGAAGCAATCTAAATAAATATTCGGTGTTATGGCTGTGTTTGAGGTTAGATAGGTGCTATCTGAGGACAGGAGGTCATGAATTTTGCCTCTAATAGTTAGAATTTTGTCATTAAAGAAGCTCATAAAATCATTACTGCTAAGGGCTAAAGGAATGCAAGGCTCAATAGAGCTTTGACTCTCAGTCAGCCTGGCTACAGTGCTGAAAAGAAACCTGGGGTTATTTTTGTTTTCTTCTATTAAAGCTGAGTAATAGTTTGCTCTGGCATTGCGGAGGCCCCTCTTCTAAGTTTTGAGACTGTCTGCCCAGATTAAACGAGATTCTTCCAGTTTGGTTAATCGCCAATTCCTTTAAAACTTTCGCGATATTTGCTTTAATTTACGGGTTTCAGAGTTATACCAAGGAGCGAACTTTCTTTGTTTTGTTAACTTCTTTTTAAGAGGAGCTACAGAGTCGAGTGTTGTTCGCAGCGAGCTTACGGCGCTATCAACAAATTGATCAATTCGGGAGAGGTTAAAGTCGGTGCGGGAAACCTCTGTTACTAAAGGACTTGGTATTGAATTTCACGACGGAGTAATCATTTCCTTAAATTTTGCGACAGCACTATCTGATAAACATCTGGTATAGTAACTGTTGCTGAGTGGTGTGTAATCGAGTAAAAAGAAATCAAAAGTAATCAAATAATGATCCGATAGCGAGGGATTCTGTGGAAAGACTGTTAGGTTATCAATTTCAATTCCATATGTCAGAACTAGATCGAGGGTATGGTTAAAACAGTGAGTGGGTTCATGTACACCTTGACTGAAGCCAATGGAGTCTATAATGAGATAAACGCGGTAGCCAGGGAGTCATTATCAACGTCGACATGAATGTTAAAATCACCTACAATAATAACTTTATCTGATTTTAGAACTAGACTGGATAAAAACTCTGAGAATTCAGATATAAATTCATAGTACGGGCCAGGAGCACGGTACACTATAACGAATAAAAGTGGCTGCGAGGGTCTCCAGGTCGGATGTAAAAGACTAAGAACGAGGCTTTCAAAAGAATTATAATCTAGTTTTGGTTTAGGGCTGATTAACAGACTAGAGTTAAAAATGGCTGCAACTCCCCCTCCTCGGCCGCTGCCTCGAGGAATGTGGGTATTATTATGACTGGGAGGAGTGGATTCATTTAGACTAACACATTCATCTTGACACAGCCAGGTTTCAGTGAGATTGAGTAAATCAATATGATTATCTGATATTAACTCGTTTACTAACACTGCTTTAGACGAAAGAGACCTGATATTTAACAGTCCACATTTAATTCTCCTGTTTTGTCTTTCTGTCACAGAAGAGGTTTTAATTTTTATGAGGTTGTTTTGCACAATTCCTCTTTGTTTAATTTTAGATTTAAATAATTTAGGTGGTCGGGGGACAGACACCGTTGGTATAAAACTATGGAAACTATGGCTGGGTAAGTGAACTAGAAGCTCAGAGAGGCGTATAGGACTGCGACTCTCTGTCCTGGTCTCAACTCTGGGTTGTCAGGGATTTAATTTGCTAATAAAATTTTCCAGGTTCCTAGAAATGAGAGCAGCTCCATCCAAAGTGGGATGAATGCTGTCTCTCCTAATGAGACCAGGTTTTCCCCAGAAAGTTTGCCAATTATTAACGAAACCCACATGGTTTGCTGGACACCACCTGGACAGCCAGCGATTAAATGATGACATGCGGCTAAACATGTCATCAGAGGTCAGATTAGGGAGGGGTCCAGAGAAAACTACGGAGTCCGACATCGTTTTTGCGTATTCACACACCGAGGCAATAATTAATGACGCTGACGTGAATAACAATCTTACTGAATCTACGTTTAGCTTTAGCCAGCAGTTTTTTGACTCAATGTCGCCCGCTCTGGCCCCAGGGATACATTTGACTATGGCCGCTGGTGTTGCTAACTTCACGTTCCGCACAATAGAGCTGCCAATAACCAGAGTTTTATCGTCAGCGCGGGTGTGTCGCTGAGTGGGGAAAAGCGGTTGGAGACGTGAACAGGCTGGTGGTGAGCCGTGGGCTTTGGCTTGGAGCTATGCTTCTGGCGCACACTTATCCAACGTCCCGGCTGAACGGGAGTTACCGGAGGACCGCTAGCAGGAGCTAAGGCTGTGCTATGTCGCTCCGCACCGGCTACAGGGGACTGGCTAACTACCGCAGCTACTGAGTGGTTTTACATGGTGCCGAGCCGCGCTTCTAATTCACTAAGCCTCGCCTCCAACGCAACAAATAAGCTACACTTGTTACAGTTACCGCTGTCACTAAAGGAGGCAGAGGCATAACTGAACATGTGGCACACCGGGCAGGAGAGAGCAGAGGGAGAAGCCATCGCTAGCAGTAAAGCTAATGTAGCTACCAAGGCTAGTAACGTGCAAACAACAGCTAAGAGATTAGCGAGAAAGTCGTAGAAAGGAGGAGAGCTATGAGTGCTTAAACAGAACGAGTGTAGGTTAAGACTTGGAGTTGACGTTTTAAGCAACTAAAGTGAGAAAGCAGGCTAGTAGAATTCACCAGAGCAGCACAGAAACGCTGTCACAGAAACACCGGAAATGACACAACTTGCTTACCGCAATACGTCAGCACGTCAACAGGAAGAACCTCGCTGTACATATTTCAGCTGTCACTTCATATAGTGAGGAATATCGTATCTTACAACGTCTTAGGCTTGCCTGTGTTTCTCCCTTTCTGTCCACATTTGTAGTCCAGCTTTCAAGATGTCAAATATCTCCATATTGTCCAGTTGACACTCCATCAAACTTTGTATAACAAGACCAGCCACTTCACCTTCAGACAACTGAGGACTAATTATGCATGCCTGACAGGGCCGTAGTCACCATATACATTGAGGGGGACATGTGTGTCCCCCCAATGCCCGATAAGCCCCCCCAATGCCCGATAAGCCCCCCCAATATATAACTGAAACTGTAAAACAACAACAAACTTTGTTTACTGCAAACAAAGTTGCAAATATTATCTTGGAGGACATCATTGCACTTAGTTGACTATTTTTCTATTATCTTAAATGTAAATATTGCATGTTTCTTTCAGATAAAACACATTTTTGACTGGTGAATGAGTCAATGGAATTTCTTGCAATAATGAAAAAATACTGGCAATCATTTTCCACCTGGCACAAACCACATGTTTTGGACAGCTATGAAGTGACAAATGTCCCACCATCATGGTTCTTATATTGCCAGATTCCAGAGAGTCTCCCCTCTTCATATATGGCAGAATATGTCTTTTTCCAACTTGCTATGGTGAGATACATGTAAAAATGTAAGAATTTTGTCACACATTCGTTTTTTTCATTGACATAAAAATTAATATAAAATACAGGCACATAGTAGGACATAAAATGATGGCAAATCTGGTTAACCCAGATTGTCCTGAAAAAACCCCCAACAAGATATAGCATGTGTATGTAGCCTTTATAATGACTGTGATATGAGCTTAAAGCCTTTGGAAACACAGCTTGAAATAGTAAAAATGCAGACATTATATCAAAGTCGAGTGTCTCATTAATCATCCACAAAAGTCTGAGTGAAAAGAACCATTCATAACTATTAGAAAACCTGGTTTAAAAACAGCTCATTTTGCTGTTTAGACCACTTGCCAGGACAGAGTGGGCGTGGTAGATAACGCTGTGATTGACAGCTCCCTCGTCTTGATTGACATCTCCCTGGCTCAGCAATGGCTGCCACAAATTTAATCCAGCCATATATGTTTGAGCCCTCTAATGATTCAAAGGACTAAGCAAAAGCCCTGCTAGCTGACAATGATTCCTTTCAGGTGGTCACTGAATGGTAAGTTTCAAAATGTTTTGTGATTTCATTAATGTTACTAAGTGGAATAGTTAGCATAACTTTTACATGCAATGTTACGGCCGGGCTTCACCAGCTGCAAACGTACAGCGTAGCGTCACAGCGTATTCATTTGGGCTCCACTGACTGCTTACGGAAGCAACACATAGAGAAGCCAGCGGGATTGTTTACCATTTTCCACCTAAGTTATTACATATATTTGAGTTATCTACAAATTTACTGTACTGTTTGTCATCTACTCGCTTTCAAATGTCCGCCACGGACATGTCTGTCACGGATAAACAATAGAAGGGAACGCGTAAAATAGAGACTTGTTGCGCCGCTCCCATTGCTGGTGGAGCCGCTGTAATTGATTAACAGGGGAGCGAGATGCTACGGGACTCGCGCTGCAGATGTGCCCGGTGGAGCCCGGCCATTAGCTGAGATGAATGACAGCGGGAGGCTGGCGCTTTGCCTTTCTTCATTGAGATACGTTTTCATTGAAAGCATAAATCTGTTCTGTTTTTCTGATAATAGCCTTTTTCATTCAAACAAATCCAGTCTTAACAGATTAAATATGTCTTTACTCTGACACACACATCGACCCTCAAAGCAGGAGAGACCGGTGCCGACCGGCAGTCTCTCTGGCATTGTGTAGAAGTATTTGCCCGCCTCGAATAATGTTCCCCTCCGGCTAAAATTGTGTTGTTTCCCGCAGCATCACCTCTACAATTGGGGATATGTTTATGCGTAGCAAAGCTTCGGGCTGGGGTTAGGGGTGAGGAAGGGTGCACATTACGTCCCCTCCCCGCGAGCCAACACCGGCACCGGGCCCGGGGGGCAAGCCCGGCCACTCACAAGCCGCCTGTCCGGGCTCTGGAGCCGGTCAACTTGATTTGAGTGCTACTGGGAGCCCGCCGGAGGCAGAGCCTCCGCTGTGTCCAAGCCGAGCGGTTCATTCAGTTTATGATCTGTATTTTCTAAACATCAGACTAGAAAGCTGTTTCTCAGGCTCCACTAAACAATAAAATAATTTTAAGTAACACTGCTGTCCTGAGCTCTGGGTAGCTAATCGCAAAAGGCTATGTAGAGACGAGTTGGCTCAGACCCAAAGAGGCAGATTTAGCTGCAGCAGAAAGGTTTTGTTGCGCTGCCACTGGGGGGCGGGATGAGACAACTGATGGATGATTTATGATTGGTTTGGAATTTATTGCGTAATAAATCTCAAAGATAACCACGGCCAAATCAAACCCAATTTCAAGAATGTACAAAAACTTAAAAGACAGATATTTTGAATTTGGATGCAAACTGATTTCTAATTGTTTTACATGTTTAATATTATGTACATAAGACCCTAAATTACATAGTTCGAAGGCTATTGTGGATTTGAGTTTCCAGAGGCTTTAAAAGTAAAGGCAGTAAAAATACCCCAACGCTTCCAGCGAGAAGAGAGGGAGACATAAAACAAAATAAGATAAAATAGGAAAAACCTGTCTCACTCTTTTATTTTATTTTCAGCATTTAATCAAGGCGAAGGCGGGCGGCTGGAGGTCCAAGACTTCCAGCTTGGGGAGAGGTAGAAACAAACAGCCAGTGTCTGTCTGTTATGTTCAGGTGTGGTCACGTAAATAACAGTGCCCAAGCAATAAACAGGACAGACAATAGGATTTTATTTATTTGTACACTACATTTTTACTGAAAGCTGACCGAATCTGACTCCAGCCCGAATACAATTTATATAACTATAACTAGGGGTGTCAAATTATTGCGTTAATTGCGAATAATTAATTACAGCCATATTTAACGCGCTATGTTTTTTGATCGCGTTAATCTCATTTTTAATCTCTAAGTTTACTGTTTCTGTATGCCACAGAGTTGTCTTTTATAAAATCCGTCTTTAGGTGTACGATTGAGCTTCTTTGTGCTTGAGTTGTGGGAGAGCTGCAGCGCTACAGAGCAGAGCCCAGTATCAGCATTGATGACTGTCCCCTGCAGCGGCGGTCTGCTGAAAAATTCAGGACAGTCCCGAAATCTGAGCAGTTGTCTTGAATCCTGAATCCTGCCCTGATTGTCCCGAAAATTACACTAGAGCAGGGTCTGGAGTAGTTATTGCCCGATAAAATATTAAAAACTGATCATGGTGGTTGAGTTGTCATGCAGCTCCCACTGGCTGCACATTGGCTGCAGCAGTTCCTTCATGAATTATAGGTGTTGTAGTTTGAAGAAGAGAAGACAGCGCAAATTGCAGCCGCAAGGACAGGGAAGCGCAGGCAGCCACGAGGAGTGATTTGCACGTTGCAGTGCAGCCGCTTGTTCTAACTGTTCAAAACTGTTCAACAAACTGATACAGCTGTAACGAATGTACCAGGTGTCTTTTATTTTGTTAGCTTTTATTTTTTATTAAGTTTAAAGGACAAGTGCACTTACACTGATCACTTCCATGAAATAAAATGAGAAATTGGAAAAGAGGAAAATAATTTAGAAAACTGTTAAAATAAAATTAGGGAGCTGATCACAGATGTATTGTTTCTGTGTGTTTTTACATCTATTGTTGCCTTAGTCTGCAGCTATGCTTTTAATGAACCTGACATGTCATGACAGTCAAGCACCCCCTGGTGGTTGAGACTGAAGGTTGCAGCACTCTTTATTGGGACTAATCTTAAAAACAACAGAATGTAATGGCTAGGTGTACTGCATCTGTGTTCAAGTGTGTTATTGTTGAAAACAATAATTCTGACTTTATAAAACCACTTTTTCTAATATATATCAATTAATGAATTTAAATGAAAATACCTCAAGTTGAGGGCTTTTCTTTGAGATGAGATTAAAAAAGAGATTAATTAGATCAATTAATTACAGATCATAATTAATTAATCTCTCCATTTTTTCAATCTCTTGACAGCACTAACTATAACAAGTCGGGCCGGGTTTGGTCAAAAATGTAGCTCTACATTTTTGACCAAACCCAACTCGACCCGTTGGGTACTGTCAGGCTTGGATTGCCACACTCAAGTGTGTGTATGTGTCCCCTATAGAGAGGCCTATCTGAATTTCTGTCTTTGAGAGATATTACTTTGTAATATAACTGAATTTTCTATCCATACATGTAAATTTTAAATATATTAAAATTTCAGTAAACTGCGAGTATCATTCAAGTAGGCTATGTCATGGCCGGCCGAGTGTCCTCTTTTTTGGAAATCAAAATATGGTCACCCTAGGTAACGGCCCACAAACCTCACCGCACTTTAGGGACTACTCTTTACTTATGGAGGGACTGTTCTTTACTTGTCAGGGGAGGAGGGTGGCTGGTTGATTTTTATTTTATTTTTTTATTCTATTTTGATCCCCCCTATGTTAATCACTTATTGATGCTGTTTTGTAAGTATACGTCAATAAGTAATTTATTCCTTTGAAATATCAGTGGTGTATTATAGAAAAGTGATTTATCTTTTTATAAATGACAAAAGGCACATCTGCCTCATTCTTGCTGTGGTATCGTGATACTATTCAGAACCCCGTGATACTTTCACTGGTATAGTACCGTGGGGGGTGGTGCAGGGGGCACAGAGGGATGGTTCACCCAGGGCGTAAAACTAGCCAGGACCACCTCCAGCACTGATATTTTTACCATACCATCTTTATCTATGGAAGCCCATTTTCGGCAGTAATTGGAAAAAAAAATCGCCATTTCTCATCAAAATTGTGAGATAAAAAGTCAGAATTATGAATGTAGCCTAGTTTTAAAATTATATTAATTTGTGGCATGTTGTCTTTTAAGGTGTGTGTCATCACGGTGGCTGCAGATGGGACAGAGGATAAGATGATTCACTGTTTCAAGGCAGGACAACTAGTACACTGTGCTGTAGTAAATAGTAAATAGTGGTGATTTACAAAAATACCAAAAACTATTTTTACTGTTAAAGTTTGGTATTGTAAATAATACAGTACTTTATTTGTAATAGTATATAGAAAATATAAATTTTTACTGTAAAGAAAAGTTTACATAAATATTTCTGCTGTTTAAATTTTAAAAAAAATACAGTGTTTGTATTTTCAAATTTGGCTGAGATTTTTTTTCTTTCTTTTATTGAAAGCCTCCTTCAATAGTAGCCTGCCCCTATTTGTTGCCTGGTCCCAAACTAATTTTTTGTTAATAGTAGCCCCAGCTACTATTTAGGGAAATACGGTACATATGTAACATACAGTCACTGGCCACTTTGTGTACACCTGTGTAATCTAATGCAATCCAGTAGAACGACTATACCATGAAGCTTTTGAATTTTTGGTTGTTGTTGACATCGTCTAGAAAGTGGTGATTCGACTTTGTTTATTATTGAGGTCTTAGTGAATGGTGGTGGTGTACTGGGGTGGCCTCCTAATTTTCTCTAACTGAGGGGGACAAAATATTAGGAACACTTTTAAATATATTGCACTCCAGTACACCAACACCACCCACTACGATCTCAATAATAGATTAATCACCTTTGTGACAAACTGCTCTTTACTTATGAAGGGACTTGTCAGGGGAGGAGGGTGGCTGGTTGATTTTTATTTTATTTTGATCCCCCCTATGTTAATCACTTAAAGATGCTGTTTTTGAAGTATGAATAAGTCAATAAGTAATTTATTCCATTATTAAAATTAATTTGTGGCATGTTGTCTTGGAAACTGTGTGGTGGCTGCAGATGGGACACCAATCCAGTACACCAATACCACCCACTACGACCTTCACAATAAAGTAGAATAATCACCTTTGTGACAAAAGCTGAAAATGTAAAAGCTTTGTAAACGTAGAATGTGTGGCAGAGCTGCCATCCTCGCCACCAAATACGTTTAACTTTTTGATGGCTTCAGCGACCTCATGTCCTCATGAAATTGATACACAGGCCAAGAATAGCGAGCTATTGCATCTGATAGGGGTGTCGCCCATGGGGGGGGGGGGGGGGGGGGGGGGGGGGGCGCAAAATGGTTCTATAGCGCCCCCTTCAAATTTTCAAAAAACCCTTCCCATAGGGGTTTTTTTGGAGTAGGTAGATGAAACGTCACACCACATCAAGGTTAACTTACTCTGAGTTTTCACATAACCGCTTCAGTGATGCATGCTGCTGGCCCCCCGCAGTGGCGCAGGAGAGTGAGGGCACAGCTGCTTGCAGCTTTAATTATTATTCGGGCCCGAGCGACAACGAAGTTGTCCGAGGACCTGAAATCATGCTGTTTATTAGGGCCCGAGCAACGACGAAGTTGTCCAAGGACCCTATTGAAATCGCGCTGTTTGTCATTATTGTTATTATTATTATTATTATTATTATTATTATTATTATTCTTTACCTGACTTTGTGCCCCAATTTCGCCCCTTTCCCAAATTTCAAAATGCTTCTAACTTTCCACATTTGTCCGGCCACATCCGAAATTCAGTATTTTTGGGTGGTTGCACATGGTCAACGCAAAATGCCAAAATAGCGCTCCCTACAAATTTTCAAACCCCCCCATTGGGGTTAGTTTGTTGTAGGCAAACAAAATTTCGTACACACATGTATCATACCCGGATGCACAAAAAAGTCTCTCAATTTCATGGTAATAACCCAACAGGAAGTCGGCCATTTTGTTTTGAATTTTTTCGTTACAGTGATTTCCACAAGTTAAATTTGAACGAACTCCTCCTAGGGATTTTGTCCGATTGACTTCAAATTTGGTACAGATCATCCTGAGAACATGCTGATCAAAAATTATTAAAAGCTTTTCTCTATGTCAAGGGGCGTGGCTGCTAGGGCGGGAGAAATTTTGGTGACTTTTCGATTTCTTGCCATTGAATTTCGAATGGCTCCCCCGCCCACATACTTGATCTCAGCAGCTTCAAAGTTGCTGAACATGATGATGGCTCTGCCCCAAATGGCCAGATATGTTAAAATTACTTAAGCGGAAGACAGCAATGTGTCAAAGTGGATGGTAAATCATCAAGTTTTTTAAATATTCAGAGTGGTGTGCCTCAAGGATCTATTTTAGGCCCCATTTTATTTATTATCTATATTAATGATTTATGTAAAGATGTCAAATATACAAAATTTCATTTTTATGTGGATGATACAATTTTATATACCTCATCAGCCTCTCTTCAAAGTGCAATTGAAAATCTACAAGCAGCATTTAACGTTGTTCAGAGAAACCTCAATTCATTAAAACTTGTGCTAAATGCCCAAAAAACTAAAATGATGTACTTCACAAGAGCTAGACCAAACCTACAAAATATTCAGATCTCAACTCTGGAAAATGAGGTTGTTGAACGTGTCTCAATGTACAAGTGCTTGGGTTTTCTGTTGGAAGAAAATTTGTCTTTTAATCAACACATTACTAACCTTACAAAGAAACTGAGGGTGAAGTTGGGTTTCTTTTATAGAAACAAACGCTGTTTTTCTCTTGTTGCAAGGAAGAAACTTATTCAAGCAACCTTTTTATCTGTAATTGATTACGGCGATATTCTGTACATGCATGCTACCTCAGCCTCTTTGAAAATGTTGGACTCTCTGTATCATGCTGCTTTAAGGTTTGTTTCTGGCCTGGGTTTTCGTACCCATCATTGTGTCTTGTATGAGATTGTTGGATGGCCTTCTTTATATAACAGAAGAATGGAACACTGGTTTATTTTCCTTTACAAGGCCATTTTACATGAACTGCCAGCTTATTTGTGCTCGTTACTGACTCAAAAGTCTGCTAGTAGTCATAATCTTCGCTCTCATGGACAGATCCTGTATGAAATTCCTCGGACTCGCTCTGCTTTTGGAGAAAGAGCTTTTAGTGTCTATGCTCCAACATCTTGGGCTCAGATCCAGGCTCATCTTAGACTTGATTATTGTATTAGCTTAGAAAACTTTAAAACTAGAATTAAGGATCACCTAACCAGTGTTTGCACTTGTTTTATAAATTAGCTGATGATGATCTGATCCTGGATGTAATCCTTTATGTCTGCTATTCATTGTGTGTCATTTCTGTGTAACTTTTTGTGCTGCCTTCTTGGCCAGGATCCTCTTGCAAAAGAGATTTTTATCTCAATGAGAATTTCCCTGGTTAAATAAAGGATAGTGAAAAATGAAAAAAAATATCCAACCTTACTCATATTGCCCCCTGGTGGTGACAGGAAGTGACCAGTTTTTACTTTAACGTACTAATGACACAAACTTGACCGCATCAACCTCATTTCACATCTAATGCATGCAGAACAAGTTGGTGAAGCTACCTTGTGAACGCTGGGAAGCTACGTCTAATGGTGTCCATGTGGCAGTGTGGCGACTATCAATCCCTCACCACTAAATACGTTTGGCAATTTGATGGCTTCAACGACCTCATCTCCTCATGAAAATTAATACACAGGTCAAGAATAGCGAGCTCTTACATCTGATAGGGGCGTCGCCCATGGGGGGGGGGCAAAATGCCTCTATAGCGCCCCCTTGAAATTTTCAAAAACTCCTCCCCATAGGGGTTTTTTTGGAGTTGGAACATGAAAATTGGTACACGTGTATGTTGTCCAGACGCACATAAAAGTCTCTGGCACCAATGGTCTACTCCAAACAGGAAGTCAGCCATTTTGATTTTGACTTGTCATTTTGGTGTGATTTCCAAATGAACTAGTCCTAGGGATTTCATCCAATTGACTTCAAATGTTTTTCAGATAATCCAGTGACCATGCTGATCAAAAGTTATTAAAAGCTTTTCTCTATGTCAAGGGGCGTGGCCGCAATGGCGCCTCCCTCGCCACCAAATACGTTTGGCTTTTTGATGGCTTCAGCTATATGGGCTGAAATATGTGCCACCAGAAACTGAATTTGAATCATTTCTATTTGAATTTGAATTTCTAAACTTCAATAATTGCATTGAAAAACTGAATTTGAATCACATAATTTGAAATTGTATTGTTTAATTTGAATCATTGCATTGAAAAACTGAATCTGAATAGTATAATTTGAAATTGAATTTATTAGTTTGGAACTGAAGTCCAATCAAATTTGATCCTCACTGAAAATTCAACTCTCTATATATCCTCACATTCAGTTCTCACAATTCAGATTCAGTTCTCACAATTCAATTTCAAATTTACTGTGACAGACATCCGGGTACTTGAAGGATGAAGGAAGAGCAATCGAGCGCAGATACACAGGACTCCTCTTCGGCCAATCAGCACCTACGTTTTTGAGCACGGAGGAAGAAGCGCTTGCTCGCCTTGACCCATACTGGCTTGACCATGGATACGACTGGGACAAATACGGTAATTTGGCATTTTACCATATATTTTAACGATCTTTTTTAACTGTTGTTAATGTTATAGCTACTTTGTAGGAACGTTTTGTTTCGTCAGCGAGCATAAACAAATCATGTTTACAATTACATTAGGCGACTAGCATGTTAGCATTGTTTCAGCTATCATTTTAGCAACGCAGCATCGAGTGCCAGAGCTAGTCTACAAGTCACATGTGATGTTACCCATTTAACGGTAGTGTTCTTTCTTACCATGAATGTTTTGTTGATAGCAAACAAGAAATTCAAGTTAGTAGTTGGATTTGCAGTGTGCATAATGGCTGACATTAAATATATATCATTATTAATTATATCCTTGTACCCACACCGCTGTTGCAAACAGTGCGCATATTTATGATTTTGACATTGATTAAAGTCCGAAGGGGACTGAAATGTACCTTACTGTTATGAACATAGAACATGTTAAAGAAATGTAGAAGTTGCGAAAGAAAGTACCAGTTTTAGCTACTTGACTTTAGACAGCTAATATTACATTGTCTTCCAAGGACAAAAAAAGCATTTAAAAGACATCATCAAGTCATCTATATTTTGAGGTGTTGCTCCCTGTTTTATTTTATCCTACAGATGTGACATAATAGTATTGTCAACAAAAAGGAGTGATTCACCCTTTATAGTTAACTTTGTTTTTTATTACCTAAAGCAGTTATTACACACATTTTATTTTCATAGGCACAGTGTGCATCATTGGTGACAGCTATGTCCGGCGTGGTATCCAGAGAGTTGCAGAGACTCTGGGAAGCAACCTCAACTTGCTGGGCATCCATGTCTGCTGGTTTGGCTGGGGTGGACTGCAGTGGAGAGGCCTTCTCTCCTTCTTTTTCCACTCCCTGTGAGAAAGACTCCCTTGTGAGAAGAGCAGCACCAGATCACAGTGGTCAGCAGTGTCAAGCTGGTCAGCATGATGAAGGAGGACCTGCACCAGCCTCACCTCCAGCATCCTGGCATTAGGATAATATTTTCTTCATTGGCCTAAAGGTGCAGGTGGGAGGCTGGTGGCAATCCAGCAAAGATTGATAAGGCCGGGAAATGTGTTAATAGTTTATGGCTACATTTGTTCACAGTTTAAATGGTGCCATAATTGAGCACCCTCACATCAGACATGACAGGGGGCTATTTTTGAAAGATGGAGTCCATTTCACACCTAGGGAAAATGAAATGTTTTTAAGGAAATTAGTTAATTGTCTTAAAGACCACCTCTAAACGCAGCGAACTGCTCACAGTTGGCAGTGTCACTGCTTTTGAATTTGGCCTTTAGGTCACAATTTGTTAGGCCTGAACATAGCCCAGGCTGTCATGGCCAGTGTTGAGTTTTTATATTCATCCATAACTTGTTTAAAATTTCAATAAATTCTATTTACATTTGCACTCCTTTTGTCTTTGTTTCTGACTGAATCTGACTGTCAACTGAAAGGGCAAACAAATCACACACTACAGATACACTACAGGGGGTGGCAGTAGCTTGGGGGTGGCAGTAGCTCAGTCCATAGGGACTTGGGTTGGGAACCGGAGGGTCGCCTGTTCGAGTCCCCGTCCGGACCAAAATATGTGGACTGGTGGCTGGAGAGGTGCCAGTTCACCTCCTGGGCACTGCCAAGGTGCCCTTGAGCAAGGCACCGAACCCCCAACCGCTCGGGGCGCCTGACCAAAGGCAGCCCCCTCACTCTGACATCTCTCCACCTTGTGCATGTATAGGTCCTGTTTGTGCATGTGTGTGTCTTTCGGACCTGTGTGTAATTGACAAGCAAGAGTGAAAACATTGAATTTCCCCTCAGGGGGATTAATAAAGTAAATAAAAAAAAAAAATAAATAAATAAAACCTAAAGCATTAATGTTTAACATTGTCATTGGCAAATAATTAAGCAGTCCATTTCTGTGTGGGCCTGATTATTTTAACTTTGTACTTGAAGGTAACTAAGCACCTTACACCCAGCAGCAGAGCCTGAGAAGATTTTGGAGAGTAACCTTTGTTTGCTGCTCTGTTAGAAGTCTAGTTTTAACGCAGAAGAATGACACTGGATAAAAGGGCTCAAAGTGAAAAACAAACAATTAGCTGGACACAATATTTTTGAAGCCCCCAAGGTATCACTTGTTCGCCAACTCTGAGAGGGTCTTCCTCAGGCAAAAGGTACTGTGACATTTTTATAGTGAGGCAAATAGAAACATAATCAGCCAATTGTGTGTTATGTTTTTTTTTGCCTCACTATATAAGCCTCAATACCGAGCAGAACCTTCTCATATGTCACAATGTCACAAATAAATACGTACCTATTACGGGGCTTAAAACTATTCAGAGTGCAGATATTTCCTTGTTTTTCACAAAAGGAGAAGAGTTTCTCAGTGAATTTTCTTCATTTGTCTTAAAGAAATGTTGAAACAAAACCAGCACGTAACATCAGCTTTTCATTTTTTCTTTACATTTTGCTAAGATAAATGCAAACTTGGGTAAATGTTAAAACATAAATGAAAACATTAAGATGCCATTAATAACTATTATATTTTGTTAAAGGTTTAAATCACCACTATATTTCCAGACATCACAGGAAACTGATGACAGCTTTCAAAAAATGTGCTTTTACTCTAAAGTAACTTTTGTCTGATCCATTTTATATAGCAAAAGTTAAAACCATTACACAAACAGTTTAACAAAATAAAGTCAAAGCTTGCATTCATGAAATCATCACTATTAAAAGGTAACAAAAAGTACACATGAAATAAATGAAAAGATTTATAACAGTAATTATAAAACCTATGAATTAGGACCCAGTGTCATAATTTGCAAAGTCGTAATTTCTTGTGAAACAACATCTTTACTGTGGAGTAAATATCATATCATTGGTCGAGGCGTTGTCACTTTCCTCAAGTGTCCTATAAGAGAGAAAGATGACAGGTTAAAAACACAGGTAGAAAACATTGACCATAGCCTATCTTGGTTAAAAAACAACTCACCACCAAAATGATCTTACTGCTGAGTAAGTGGCTGTCATTCATAAAATAATTTTATGTTTAAGTTCTGTCGATATTCAACTTTATATTTGAATGTGATTTTAAATTTAACAGTGTACTTCCAAGACAACTGGAGTATGAATGTACAGTATGCAGTTCATCCACATTAAAATAATTGTTGCTATCAAAAGGAAACTGAACTGTTCTCAAAGTTCACTGCCACTGTGGAATCATGCTATGTTCGGCTGTCTCATTTTGAGAATATATAGGTAGACTGTGTGTGGGGAAAAGGGTAGTAATTCTCACTATGATAAAGGGTCTTTGCATAAAATGTACTAAAATGTTAAAGTTGGTAAGTACATGTCATGTTCCTTGATTGATAAAATCTTCATTTTGCCTTTTGCATCAGGGGAAGATTAAACAGTACTGGTGTGTCAGTAATTTCACCTTATCAGTAATAGTACAGAGCAAGCTGTGCCCTAATCCAGTACTTAGTAATGTATGAAAATTAGTAATATATACAATGAATTTAAATGTATTATGGTCAATAATTGAATCATTTTAAACTAATAAGTTTATTGACTATTTGTGAGGTACTGTATGAAAAAAGGTGTCTTTATCCTGGAGTCAGTGCTGAAGTGATGATTCTCAAAGTGTTCACTGCACAGACGGGAAGTCCAGTTCTGTCTTCTGGTGTTGAGTGTCCACTGGTCCAGTCTGGGTCACCTAGAGGAAAACTTTACACAGACAAATAGATATTAAAATATATGGTTAGCTACCTACTTCACAGACACCTTTACATGCAAACAATACAACTTAAATTACTTCAATGTTCAACAGATCATAATCAATTTATTTTAGCAAAACAAAAAGGTGGTGGCCATCACAGTCCCCATATTCTGTCTGTGCATTATCTATTGTTGTGTAGCTACAGGCCTATATCATACTCTTATTTTCTTAATATTTTATACAGTACAGGCCAAAAGTTTGGACACACCTTCTCATTCAATGTGTTTTCTTTATTTTCATGACTATTTACATTGTAGATTCTCACTGAAGGCATCAAAACTATGAATGAACACATGTGGAGTTATGTACTTAACAAAAAAAGGTGAAATAACTGAAAACATGTTTTATATTCTAGTTTCTTCAAAATAGCCACCCTTTGCTCTGATTACTGCTTTGCACACTCTTGGCATTCTCTCCATGAGCTTCAAGAGGTAGTCACCTGAAATGGTTTTCACCTCACAGGTGTGTCTTATCAGGGTTAATTAGTGGAATTCCTTGCTTTATCAATGGGGTTGGGACCATCAGTTGTGTTGTGCAGAAGTCAGGTTAATACACAGCTGACAGCCCTATTGGAAAACTGTTAAAAAAAATATATACATTCAAAAATACATCAAGTGTAG
This sequence comes from Epinephelus cyanopodus, assembly GCA_026686955.1. Taxonomy (NCBI): domain Eukaryota; kingdom Metazoa; phylum Chordata; class Actinopteri; order Perciformes; family Serranidae; genus Epinephelus; species Epinephelus cyanopodus. The sequence continues at coordinate 35,519,679 of CM048935.1, forward strand.
CCCATTACAACACTAGAAGTGACCAGTGATATCATAATATTGCACATAAACCCTATTGCATGTGACCCCAGGTCAGTCCATCAACAATGTCAAAAGCATATACAGTACAAGACAAATTCAAAACATTCAGTGCAATAAAATACAGTGCAAAAACAACTATAAGTAATGTGTAGATGGAAGATGAGACTGCAGCAATGCAAAGTCCTGTTCATGACAGTGTTGCCAACTTAGCAACTTTGTCGCTGTATTTAGCGACTTTTCAGACCCCTCTAGTGACTCTTTTCAAAAAGGCAACTAGCGACAAATCTAGCGACTTTTTCTGATGTTATTGGAGACTTTTGGAGACTCTGGCGTGAAAGCAAATATTGTTTTCTTATTCTTCTCAACAAGCAGCGGATGCTGCCGTGGGCCCCTCCCTTGCCCCAAAGCACTCACAGGCCTTCCTCCCAGCTGCAGTCAGAGCAGGAGACGTTAACCCCTCCTCGTCCAGACTGCAAGTGAATCGCGCATGCATGGAACCGCCGCTGGCTGATCCCGACCTGGCTTACTGTCAGGGCGGGATGTAAATCTAATTTTTTTTTTGTCTAATATAAATCACTGAAAAAAAGGTTCATTTGTAGTTCTAAACATATTCAGGGTGTTTTTAACTCAGTTTTTGTCTCTCCCACAACATTATTCCTCTCTCCTATAGTGTCCATTACAATTACATGTATATGGGGCATTCTACCGATTTTGTGCAAACTGCAAAAACAACAAAAATGATATAATTGAGTATTTAGACAGATATTTACAAAGATTATGTTATGACCTATTTAAACCCAGGACATTAAATGGTTATGCAAAAAATTATGTTTTTCTGTGTATCATTTCGGTCGTGATGATATGGAATGGTCAGTAGTTCAACTTAAGTATTATGATGCTAAGCGGTTACATTTACTGCATGTTCTGTTTCATCAGTTATTAACTCTGAAATCAATCTGATCAGCGTTATGCATTTTACAAAGAAAGATTGCATTTAGATTTTGAAGAATTCTATAATTAGAACTTTGAAATTTGTTAAAATATTAATTTTTATAGATTTAATTGTGAAAACCTTCAGTCAAAATTTATAAAAAATTAAATCTTTAGACAAGGGAAGGAACAAGCATAACAGGTTGATATATATATTTTTTGTACAATATAATACTATATGTTTTGGTAGTGATACATTTTGGGGAGAGGAAAAACATTCCAAAACAGTCTGAAAATACAATATAAAAATTTACAGTCATTTTACTAGATATGTGACCTTTACATATGGTACAATATATATAGGGACAACAATTTGGAAATAAAACATAAAATTTCAAAATATTTCCAGCCTGACTTTGCATACATTTGGTAGAATGCCCCATATTGTCAATTATGCAAATTAGGTGATGACATCATTAGCTACTTCTAGGACAGCCAACAGCTACTTTTCTCACTGAGGAGTTGGCAACAATGGTTCATGATTCTTGTTATGCTGTACAGAGAAAATGATATGAATTAAGGTTATAAAGTGCTGCAGTGCTCATATGAACAATTAAATTATACATTTACATTTTTACATCTGTTCATGTTGATATTAGAGGATGTACCTTAGCAGGATGAGCTTCCATCAAGCTGTGAAACATTCTTGAATCTTAAAATAGAACATGATTGGGGCGTATTAGTCATTAATATTAACATTCAGTAATTTGTATGAATATTTTAATGGTTAATGTGTTTATGTGTAATGTTTAAATATCAACGCAATATACAATAGATTACATTAACACATTAACAGTATATAAACTAATGTATTTATCACAAAGACATTTTTGCAAAGGTATTCCAAACTGACAGCAAAGGCCTTAACTTAACTGCCTTCCACATGCCTCACTCTTACTAAAGGTTCTGGGACAGGATCAGTAAACAGCATATAGCAATTAATGTAGGCCTACTATGAACTACATCTATGAAACAGTATTTGCTAAAATCAATTCTGGGTTCAATATACATCTAGCAAGCCAAGTACTCATAGAGAGACAGAGATACATAAACTTATAATGAACTTGAATTGCATTTTATATGGGGACAGCACTATCTAGTGTAATGTGTGGCACCAACTTTCTTGTGTCTTAAAGGATATACAGATTTAAATGTGTCTGAAATGACTTACAAACTATACTAACAAGCTAACTAACAAACTGGGGTAAAGTGTGTGTATTTGTCGAACCATAAATTTATAGTTACTTGACATCTGGCTGGCTCCCATATTAATGCATATTGAAAGCCCTTGAAAAGCAAACGCTGTTACTGTGTTTAACGACAGCAAGCTTTAATCAGAATCACAAGAATCATACATTGAATACATTAAGGCTAACAGCAACTCAACAGCGGGATTCCAAAAATGAAAAAGTTTGCCACAGCAGCAGTTTTCTCCTTCTGTCTGTGCTGCATAAAGGGGAGTTTAAGTAAATGCAAATCATAGATTAACTTGAATTTATTAAACGATTACCACATATTGGCAAGAGACATTTTTAATTTATCTGGTTCATTAGCATGGCTTCTTTGTACATACACGTGCTGTAGTTTGGTTCTGAAATATCGCTACATACATACACTCACAAGTAAGGTAACCTTAGCACCAGTAATTAAAATGAAATGTCTTATGGTAAAATATATTCATTACCTTTTCATTATTTTCACATTACGTTCGCAAAGTTAACTGTGTGTAACCAGGTTGAAATTCTATCTTTATTTTTACATTTGAAATTTCACCAAATCCTGATGAATATTGTTTTCTATATGTTTAAGATGTGTTTTATTGCCTATATTCATGCCTGAATGTTGTATTCAGATTAAAGTGTTAATACCTGTACTGTCACTTTATTGTCACCATGTCCACCTATGTCACGTACGTTACACGTTACATCCAGCCTCGCCCATATCCACTACATCATTGTGGTTTGTTCAGGGAAAGTCGGGATTTCAGAAACTCGGTTGAAACAGCGCAAACTGTCAGATTTCATGATGTTCTTCCCTACTACATAAACATCCACTACACGAACGCTTAAAGATAAATGGAAATGTTGAATTACTTGAAATGATTATTGATGTGAGGACCCATTATTCCACCATGGCAACAATGTATAATCTACTATTTGACTGAAGGCTGATTTAAAAACATTCAATGAACACAATGAACATTAAAACTGTTTTCAGTAGACATTGCAAAGTATGTTTGTCACCGTTTATAACACTAGTAATGGAAACCCGTAAAAAGAATGGTCTAGCAGAATGCTAAGGAGTGGAGAAGTGAGTGACTAACTGTAATTTTATTTATCAATTACAAACAATCATATAGGCTACATCAATCAGCAGATTGTAAAACAATCAATAAAAGGTCACATTATATAATTTACTTATCTTCCAGTGAGGTAGACCTACATCAGTCTAATAATATCAGACTGAAAGAAAAGACCTTTGAAAACTTTTTACCACTATTTAGCCAACCTCAGTCTATTAACCTCTCTGTTTATATTAGTTGTATTTATATTGACTATTTTATTTACTCAAATTGTTACTAACAGAACTTACCTTTGCCAGCCTGTTGTAGGCCTACCTCCTGACCAGCCCTCTCTCTACAATTACATTTCTATAGAGGACATCCAGTACACCACCATCTTTTGTACTATTTTATTTTTATTATTATATCTGACCTATTTTCTCACCTATACTGTGCTATGTCATGTCCTATGTCTTGATGTATCATACTAGCCTTCAGTACTGTATGTGTACTGTGTGTGTTTGTGTGGAGTGTATTTTGGGACTTGTCCAGATAATCAAGAACAGTGGTTCTCAGTTAACTTTGGCTGGTTAAATAAGGTGAAATAAATGATAAAAAAAAAAATGCAACCCATTTAATGGAATATCATAATGAGTGAGTGTCAGTGATAGCAAATAATGCAAATCATTACCAAAGGAAAAGTTGTTGTATTATTTAGGAACAATGAACAGATTCTTCTGATCAAATTATGGAAGCAATAATTAGCAGTAGGTCAGGCAAAAAATTATAATATGGGCTCAGCCTCCATGCAGACCAAGCCATTTCCCTGCAAAAATGTACAATTATTATCTTTTCATCCTGCAGTGAAGAAAGGGGAGACGTCCACCACTGCGGTTTTTTTTTTATCCATCAAGATGTTATCAAGTGGATGATCCTGGAGGTTGTTCTGAATGGCCTCTCACATCTTCAGTGTACATCTCTCTACCACCAAGTAGTTTACCCAGCTGCCTTGCATCCTTGTGTCTGATGCTGCCTCCCCAGACTGCAGCATAAAACATACTTTCCACCACAGACTGATAAATCACTGACTCAAGGACATTTTTTTTATTTCAACAGTTCATTCAAGCAAAACAAAACAAAACATGACCATCTGACTGAACTTCTTGAACTTCTCTGTCACTCCTAAAATGAAAGCAGAACATGTCACTCAATTTGGATACAAACGTAGAATGCTTGTCAATGATAACTAAAGTTATTAATTTAGTCATGAACACATTTACTCAATCTGGAAGAAATAGAGGAAGGATAAGTATTTGTTGAAAATATAACTATAGCTTGTAGTCATTCTGTCTTAAAAGTAACTAAAAGGAATTAATTTGATCATAATCACTTATCTAAGAAAACTGAATTAAAATCAACACAGCTAAGCCTCCTATTCGACATCAGCGCTTATCACAACACTGCACAGTGCCAGCTGAAGGAAGTTTTGCCTACTTCTGTGCAGAGACTTGTAATATAATATGTATAATATAATATGTTTCAGTAAATTCAGACCATACCTCCATGGTGGACTGCTCCATCTAAGTGATTTCTCAGATGGTAAAGAATTTTATGATTTAGTGGCATCCGGAAAGGACAACAGGGACAGTTGTACGCTTCTGCTGCCGGAAAAAACAGGCTCTTCGGTGGCCAGGAAATGGGTGGGATGCTGTGGACATATCCACAAAAAAAAGAACATCTGACCATTAGATTCAAGATACACAAGGCCTATTAGCATTAGTGTTCTTTCACATTCAGGTTAATTCATTTATTCAAATAAGCTTTAAATACAACATTGTAGCTGCTACAAGAAATTAATACCAAACAAAATTTCATTGCACAGACTTGCAATGACAATAAAGCTTCTTAATTAATTAATCTCCACGTTAGATAACTTTTTTTGTTACGTTACATAACTTAGCGTCACTTTCGATATATACATATGCAATGAAAATGCCACACACACGCACACAGCTAAATTAGAGGTACAACAATGCTAACGCTAACAACGCTAACATTAACAACACTAACGCTAACAACGCTGACGCTAACGTCGCATAGGATAATGTTACCACACAAGCTAAATGTTGACCATTAACCTACCAAGATACCCTAAAGTTATACAACAACAATATACAGTAACAAAAGGGCCATGAGATGTGAATAAAGTTTTTCACTTATTGCATATATTGTAGCAACGTAATTTCACTTACCGACATGACTTTCGCGCTTGGTTTTTCCAATCTTTTTGCCGAGAGGGAAGATGGGAAGAGGTGGAGTAACTTGGGGAGGATTTCTATATTTGGGATTGTTGGCCGGGGCTGGACCTTTGAGGGGGGGCTAGACATCCAGCCTGCCTTCCCGCAGGCCACAGCCATTACCCTCTCCATCTCTGTGCTTCTATCAGTCCGCGCCAGACTTGCTGAGAGGAGGTAACGTATTATTTTGCTTGTCACTTTTGAACTGTTTTTTCAGTTTTTGGACAATGCAAACTTTGTTTTAAACATGTATAAATGTTAGTCTCAAGGATGTGAACATGCACAATGTGTCAATCGAATATAAACTTTGTAAACAGACTTTTTGCAGGCTTTACAGTAGACATTTTTCCACGTGTCACAGGGTTTTCTGTGTGTTTATCTGATAATAGGATAGGGATGTCAAAAGCACCATGAAATTGAGTTCGAATATTCTGGAATTAATTTAGTAGAGTTCGAAATATTCTAATTTATTATTAATTTTTATTATTATTATCATTATTATTATTTTTTTTTTTTTTTATTATTATTTTAAAAAAAAACACAACACAAATATAAATAAGATGCTTATTGCTAGCGCAATATGAACGTGACACTCGGATGAAAACACCCCTTCTGACTGCATTGTTTGAATACTTCAGTGCATAGTTTTCCACCACAAGAGTGGATCCTGTTCGGCTCGTAGCAGTGTCTCATTCTGGTAACGTTTCATCTCTTCTTCAAAAAGGGTAGGCAGGGGGGCAGCAGGTGCACCACTCTCCCTGTATGTCTCCCTGAACAGGTCACACATCATGGACAGCGCAGTGAGTGCTGTTGGCGCAGCGGGTCCTCCATCCGTGCCTCTCCCTCCGTCTCTCGCAGGAACGGCTGCGGTAGTTATCCGCTGCGTGCACAGACGCAACCAACAAGCATCTGGTGGAATTTGGGGGTCTGCGTCACTGGTTGCATTAAGCATGTAAAAGAAATTCATGTTATCAAATACATTGAACATTTATATAGTTTATTTCATTCATTTTCACATTTTTATTTAAAAATATTTTTGCTGTTAATACTAAGAGTTGTATTAGTCATGTATGCATGAACAGTCTGCGCCAGACTCGCTGAGAGGAGTAGCTTGAGACCTGTGTGCTGTGTGGAGAAGACTGCATGTTACAGAGCCTTATTGTGTTTTTTTTTGTTGATTTGTACAGACAAATCCACCATCCTGCCTTCATTAAAAGAGCAACCAGTAGCTGGTCGTGGTCTGGGTCCTCCTTTCACACAAGGCTTCCTTTACAAGGCTCAATAGAGCTTTGACTCTCAGTCAGCCTGGCTACAGTGCTGAAAAGAAACCTGGGGTTATTCTTGTTTTCTTCTATTAAAGCTGAGTAATAGTTTGCTCTGGCATTGCAGAGGCCCCTCTTATAAGTTTTGAGACTGTCTGCCCAGATTAAACAAGATTCTTCCAGTTTGGTTAATTGCCAGTTCCTTTCAAACTTTCGCGATATTTGTTTTAACTTACGGGTTTGAGAGTTATACCAAGGAGCGAACTTTCTTTGCTTTGTTAACTTCTTTTTAAGAGGAGCTACAGAGTTAAGTGTTGTTTGGCGCTATCAACAAAATGATCAATTTGGGAGAGGTTAAAGTCGGTACGGGAAACCTCTGTTATTGAAGGACTTGGTATTGAATTTAACGATGAAGTAATCATTTCCTTAAATTTTGCGATAGCACTATCTGATAAACATCTAGTATAGTATCTGTTGCTGAGTGGCGTGTAATCGAGTAAAAATAAATCAAAAGTAATCAAATAATGATCCGATAGGGAGGGATTCTGTGGAAAGACTGTTAGGTTATCAATTTCAATTCCATACATCAGAACTAGATCGAGGGTATGGTTAAAACAGTGAGTGGGTTCATGTACACCCTGACTGAAGCCAGTGGAGTCTAATAATGAGATAAACGCGGTAGCCAGGGAGTCATTATCAACATTGACATGAATGTTAAAATCGCCTACAATAATAACTTTATCTGATTTAAATACTAGACTGGATAAAAACTCTGAGAATTCAGATATAAATTCATCGTACGGGCCAGGAGCACGGTACACTATAACAAATAAAAGTGGCTGTGAGGTTTTCCAGGTCGGATGTAAAAGACTAAGAACGAGGCTTTCAAATGAATTATAATCTAGTTTAGGTTTAGGGCTGATTAACAGACCAGAGTTAAAAATGGCTACAGCTCCCCCTCCTTGGCCACTGCCTCGAGGAATGTGGGTATTATTATGACTGGGAGGAGTGGATTCATTTAGACTAACATATTCATCTGGACACAGCCAAGTTTCAGTGAGACTAAGTAAATCAATATGATTATCTGATATTAATTTGTTTACTAACACTGCTTTAGACGATAGAGACCTGATATTTAACAGTCCGCATTTAATTCTCCTGTTTTGTCTTTCTGTCACAGAAGAGGTTTTAATTTTTATGAGGTTGTTATGCACAACTCCTCTTTGTTTAATTTTAGATTTAAATAATTTAGGTGGTCGGGAGACAGACACCGTTTGTATAAAACTATGAAAACTATGGCTGGGTAACTGAACTAGAAGCTCAGAGAGGCGTATAGGACTGCGACTCTCTGTCCTGGTCTCAACTCTGGGTTGTCAGGGATTTAATTTACTAATAAAATTTTCCAGGTTCCTAGAAATGAGAGCATCTCCATCCAAAGTGGGATGAATGCCGTCTCTCCCAATGAGACCAGGTTTTCCCCAGAAAGTTTGCCAATTATTAACGAAACCCACATCGTTTGCTGGACACCACCTGGACAGCCAGCGATTAAATGATGACATGTGGCTAAACATGTCATCAGAGGTCAGATTTGGGAGGGGTCCAGAGAAAACTACGGAGTCTGACATCGTTTTTGCATATTCACACACCGAGGCAATATTAATTTTAGTGACCTCCATGAGCCGCGCTTCTAATTCACTAAGCCTCGCCTCCAACGCAGCAAATAAGCTACACTTGTTACAATTACCACTGTGGCTAAAGGAGGTAGAGGCATAACTGAACATTTGGCACACCGAGCAAGAAAGAGCAGAGGGAGAAGCCATCGCTAGCAGTAAAGCTAATGTAGCTTACAAGGCTAGTAACGTGCAAACAACAGCTAAGAGATTAGCGACAAAGTCGTAGAAAGGAGGAGAGCTATAAGTGCTTAAACAGAACTAGTGTGGGTTAAGACTTGGAGTAGACGTTAAAGCAACTGAGGTGAGAAAGCAGAAAGCAGGCTAGTAGAATTCACCAGAGCAGTACAGAGATGCTGTCACAGAAACACCGGAAATGACACAACTCGCTTACCGCAATACGTCAGCACGTCTGTTCCCAGACCTCACCTGCTGACACCTTGGTTCACACTGACCCACACGCTTTAGCAGTAATGATTTTCTGAGCTTTTTTAATAACAAAATTCTAACTATTAGAGACAAAATTCATGACCTCCTGTCCTCAGATAGTACCTATCTAACCTCAAACACAGCTGTAAGACCTAATATATATTTAGATTGCTTCTCCCTAATTTCTCTTCAAGAATTGACTGCAGTGATTTCTTCATCTAAGTCATCAACGTGACTCTTAGACCCCATCCCAACTAGGCTACTCAAGGAGGTCTTACCTTTAGTGAACAATCATATATTAGATATGATCAATATATCCTTATTAACAGGCTATGTACCACAGTCTTTTAAGGTAGCTGTAATTAAACCTCTACTAAAAAAGCCCGGGCGGCACGGTGATGTGGTGGTTAGCACCGTCGCCTCACAGCAAGAGGGTTGCCGGTTCGATCCTGGGTGTGGGAGCCCTTCTGTGTGGAGTTTGCATGTTCTCCTCGTGTCAGCGTGGGTTCTCTCCGGGTACTCCGGCTTCCTTCCACAGTCCAAAGACATGCAATTTGGGGACTAGGTTAATTGATTACTCTAAATTGTCCATAGTGTGTGAATGTGAGTGTGAATGGTTGTCTGTCTCTATGTGTCAGCCCTGCGATAGTTTGGTGACCTGTCCAGGGTGTACCCTGCCTCTCGCCCGATGTCAGCTGGGATAGGCTCCAGCCCCCCCGAGACCCTCATGAAGATGAAGCGGTTAGAAGATGAATGAATAAAAAAGCCCACCCTGGATCCAGAGGTGTTAGCCAACTATAGACCAATATCTAATCTTCCATTTATGTCAAAGATCCTTGAGAAAGTAGTCGCAGACCAGCTGTCTGATTTTCTCCATGATAATAATTTATTTGAGGAATTACAGTCAGGATTTAGAGTGCATCATAGCACTGAGACAGCACTAGTTAAAATTACAAATGACCTTCTGATTGCTTCAGACAAAGGAATCAGCTCTGTACTTGTTTTATTAGATCTTAGTGCGGCACTTGACACTATTGACCATCAAATTCTGCTACAGAGACTGGAACACTTAATTGGCCTAAAAGGTTCTGCACTAAGCTGGTTTAAATCTTATTTATCTGATCGTTTTCAGTTTGTTGACGTTCATACTGAATCATCCTTACGTACTAAAGTTTGTTTTGGAGTTCCACAAGGTTCTGTGCTTGGACCAATCTTATTTATTCTACACATGCTCCCTTTAGGCAACATCATTAGAAATCACTCTATAAATTTCCATTGTTATGCGGATGATACACAGTTGTATTTATCGATGAAGCCAGAAGAAAGTAATCAATTAACAAAACTCCATAACTGCCTTAAAGACATAAAAACCTGGATGAGCACCAATTTCCTGATGTTAAATTCAGACAAAACTGAAGTTATTGTTCTTGGCCCCAAACAACTCAGAGACTCTTTATCTGATGACATAGTTTCTCTAGATGGCATTGCTCTGGCCTCTACCACTACTGTAAGAAACCTCGGAGTAACATTTGATCAAGATTTGTCTTTTAATTCTCATTTAAGACAAACCTCATGGACTGCATTTTTTCATCTGCGTAATATTGCGAAAATTAGGCCTATCCTGACCCGAAAAGATGCAGAAAAATTGGTCCACGCTTTTGTTACCTCAAGGCTGGATTACTGTAACTCTCTATTATCAGGTAGCTCTAGTAAATCCTTAAAAACTCTCCAGCTAATTCAGAATGCAGCAGCACGTGTACTAACAGGAACTAAGAAACATGATCATATTTCTCCTGTTTTAGCTTCTCTGCACTGGCTCCCTGTAAAATCCAGAATTGAATTTAAAATCCTGCTGTTAACTTATAAAGCTCTAAATGGTCAAGCTCTGTCATATCTTAGAGAGCTCATAGTGCCTTATTATCCCACCAGAACTCTGCGCTCTGAGAATGCAGGGTTACTCGTGGTCCCTTAAGTCTCCAAAAGTAGATCAGGAGCCAGAGCCTTCAGCTATCAGGCTCCTCTCCTGTGGAATCATCTTCCTGTTATGGTCCAGGAGGCAGACACCGTCTCCACATTTAAGACTAGACTTAAGACTTTCCTCTTTGATAAAGCTTACAGTTAGGGCTGGCTCAGGCTTGCCCTGTACCAGCCCCTAGTTAGGCTGACTTAGGCCTAGTCTGCCGGGGGACCCCACTATAATATATTGGGCACCTTCTCTCTCTCCCTCTCCCTCTCTCTCTCATATCCTATTACTGCATCTTGCTAACTCGGCCATTCTGGATGTCACTAACTTGGCTTCTTCTCTGGAGCCTTTGTGCTCCACTGTCTCTCAGATTAACTCGTACTGCAGCGGTGCCTGGATAGTGTGACGTGTGTGGTTGTGCTGCTGCTGTGTGGTCCTGCCAGATGCCTCCTGATGCTGCTGCTGCCGCCATCATTAGTCATTAGTCATATTTCTACTGTTATTATACACATATGATTATTATCACACGTGTATACTGCCAGATACTAATATATACTTTCAACATATTGTACCACAGTAGCCAGACCTATAACGATAATATTATTACTTTCATGAATGTTCTAAGCTACTGTCATTACTGTCTGTCCTGCATCTCTCTCTCTCTCTGTCTCTCTCTCTCTTTCTCTCTCTCTCTTTCTGTCTCATTGTGTCATACAGATTACTGTTAATTTATTACGCTGATTTGTTCTGTACAACATCTATTGCACGTCTGTCTGTCCTTGAAGAGGGATCCCTCCTCAGTTGCTCTTCCTGAGCTTTCTACCGTTTTTTTCCCCGGTAAAGGGTTTCTTTTGGGGAATTTTTCCTTATCCGCTGTGAGGGTCCAAAGGACAGAGGGATGTCGTATGCTGTAAAGCCCTGTGAGGCAAATTGTGATTTGTGATATTGGGCTTTATAAATAAAATTGATTGACTGATTGATTGAATTGATGTGGTGAGTGCGAAGTATCCAAGTGTGGTGCAGGTGAGATGGATGGGCAGTCAACAATGGCACCAGCAGGACTGTGCACTAGACTAGACTGGATCAGCTCTTCTGAATCAGCTGACTCAGATTCAAGTGGGACTTCAGGGGACAAAACTGCAAGCCCCTCTCCATCTCTGGAATTTGACAGATTCTGTGCACTGTCATCTTGAGTCAGTAGTCTAGACACTGAGGCTGTATCATCACCACAGTCACAGTCTTCCTTATCAGACTCCTTGCTGGTCAAAGACTGATCATGTGCATGGGCATCTTGGCCCTCATCCATCCCAGGGAGTGGTAAGAAGTTGACCTCCAGCAGAAGATTCCTGTGCACAACCCTTGTGTGTCCCTCCGCATCCTGTATTTTGTAGACATGGAAATTGGGATTTGCACCAACAACTGTATACACTCCATTCTCCCATTTGTCGGCCAACTTCTTCTTCCCTCGTTCTCCCTTATTTGCCACCAAAACACGATCTCCTACAGACAGGTAGGTACCCTTGACACGTCTGTTATATTGCTGAGCCTGGTGTTGCTGCTCAATGGAAGAATGTTTCTGGACAATTTCCATAGCACTTTTGAGGCAGGAAAGCAGGGACTTGGCATATGAGTCATAGTCAACAACTCCTGGGTCGTTCAAAACCTGCTTAAATAGAACATCCACTGGCAATCTTGGAACATGCCCAAACATCAAGAAGAAGGGCACATAACCTGTAGTCTCGTGAACGGTGGCGTTATAGGCAAACGTGAGGGTCTGGATTTGTTGTGGCCACTGGTGTTTTTCCTTAAGGGGAAGGGTATGGAGCATGCTGCCCAAAGTAAGATTAAATCACTCTGTTCCCCCATTACCCACTGGGTGGTCGGATGCCGTGTGGGATTTTGCAACACCGGCCAGATAAAGGAGCTCTGCAATCAAGCTTCTCTCGAAATTGGTGCCCTGATTGGAATGTATCCTCTCAGGGAAACCTTAAACACAGAGCACATTGTCCCAGAGCTTTTTGGCGACCTGCTTTGCCATCTGATTGGCATAAGGGAATGCATGAGCAAGTTTGGTGAAATGGTCGGTGACCACTAGGACATCCACAGACCGCTGCTTGCTGTCGTCCGCTGATGAAAAATCCATGCACACTAACTCCATCGGGGCAGAGCTCTTGATGCTTTCTAGGGGCGTACGAGCAGCAGGTTCCGGTGACTTCCCAAACACACATCTCTGACAGCATCTGACATGTGCCCTCACATCTCTCTCCATATCAGGCCAGTAAAAGTGCTGCCTTGCAAGTGAGAGAGTATGGTCCTGACCCTGATGAACTGCCAGATCGTGAATGCCCAACAATGCCTTGTTCTTTAGACTTAGAGGCAACACATATTGTGATCTTCTCTGCTTGGACACAGGATCTCTCGTTACCCTATACAACACCCCGTCATGTGCTTCCAACTTGTCCCATTGCTTGAACAATCTGAGGACCTTCGAGTCAGCGCCATGACTTTCACGCCTAGATGGTTGCTTCTTGGCTGCAACAAAGGGCAACACTTTAGAGATGCTGGGGTCTTGCTAATGACTCAGCTGTAGCTCCTGGGTGGAGAGCATGGGTGAAACATCCTGACCACTTGACAGCTGTTGGACATGTTGGACCAGACAGAGTACTCTGGACTCCGCTGCATCAACCCAGTCACAGTGTGCATGACAAAGAGCTCTGATCTCAGCTGAATCACACGCCACCTTGGATGTTGGATGGTTTCCTGATCTGTAGGTTTGAGACTGGCAGCTGACCTTGAAAACATCCTGCACTGAATCCTCCTCTATCCCATTAGCTTCCTGAATCAGAGTGGGATATGGCGCCCTCAACAGCCTCTGACAAATGGGTTTTGTGAAGAAGTCATGACTCAGGGCATCAGCCACCACATTTCTTTTTCCAGGCAGGTGTTTGAGATCAAAGGAATACGATGCAAGCTTAGACACCCAGCGGATTTCACATGCGTCAAGCTTCGGCTTTCTTAGAAGATAAGTAAGTGGATTATTATCCGTCCAGATGGTGAAGCTATGGCCTTTCAGCCAGTGGTTGAACTTTTCACATACACTCCACTTCAAAGCCATGAACTCCAGTCTATGAGCTGGATATTTCCGCTGTGGTGCACTGAGGGTCTTGCTTGCAAAAGCAACAGGTCTGGCCTTGGACTCTCCTCGTGGCACTTGAGAGAGCACCGCTCCAAGTCCATCTGATAACGCATCGACTGATAGGATAAATGGCTCATCAAAGTTCGGATGGGCCAGCACAACACATTCCAACAGCATGGCCTTCAACTGGTCAAAAGCGTTTCCACATACCACCGACTAGTCTGCAGGGGTAAGCTTACGATAGGCACCTAGAGACTTCCTATCCTTAGCTGACCGTCCCCGCCTCTTATGTCCAGCTGCAAGTGTGAACAAGGGCTTCGCAATGGAGGAACAGTTTGGGATGAAATGGTGGTAGTAAAATACCGTGCCAAGGATTCTCCGGACAGAAGGTGTGCATTTATCATCCTCCATGAGGTCTCATACTGTCATCTTGGTGATGACCTCCACTTTGGCAGGATCGACAGCCACACCCTCACCATTAATGACATGGCCAAGGAATCTGACTTGTTTTTGAAGCAGATGGCACTTATTAGGGGCCAGTTTCAAGTTGTTCTCTCGCAACCTCTGAAACACTGTGTGGAGTCTGACCAGGGCCTCATCCTCTGACAGCGGAAAGTCAAGAAGATCATCAAGATAACACAGGAGTTTTGTGAAGTTCATGTCCCCAAAGATCCCAATCATCATCCTCATGAAAGACGCTGGACTGTTACGCTGTCTTTGTTGGTTTATTTATACACGCGAAACGCGTTCTCTGGCTGGCTGGATTGTCCGCTCGGTCTGCCGTACATATATGGCAGCGCAAGATGGCGATCTCTCTAAAGCAAGGCCTTTGCTATATATATATATATATATATATATATATATATATATACATTATATATACTTTAAAAGTCCAAACAAAATTTACTGATAAGAAATGATTCTAATCAATTCCATAATTCATAGTAGATTTTTACTCAACGAAAAAATGTATAAAAAATCAGTTTTACTAAACAATAGGCTTCACTGTGCTCGAAAACTTTATACTTTCCGCAGGTCAAAAAAAAGAGTGAGCCGCACATCGCTCGCAATCAGACTCAATTCCCCTCAAATCAACCTAAACATTTAGAAAATGTGAAAACCTTTTTGGGGAGGCTCTGGTTCACTGTCCAATGATGACCAATCGGCAGAATCCACACAGGACATGTCGCTGAGTCCGCACACCTCCCCTCCATCAGACTCTCCCTCATTCATGCTGTTCAGCAGGTCTAGCGCCTGATACACAGCAAATCTCTTTCTCTTATTCTCTATCTTGTCTTCGCTTGTCTTCTTCTCCTTCTCCCACAACTTTCACGATCAAGCTATTACACATTTGTTACATTTAGCGCCGTTACATGTGTTGCTATGGCAACGCCTTATGTCTAAAAAGTCAGAGCTACGTGACAGTTTTCTATGCAGGATAAATTTTACCCGTTGGAGTTTATAGGTATAAATGGTGCTACAGAACATACTTTTAGGAAATGTCAAAGATTGAGAGACTTGAATATTTTATCAAAACAAAGTTACATACAATCAAAACACAGCTGCGGGTAAATTTGACCAGTTGGTGGTTCTAGTGTTAATCAGAGCCTACAGATGGATGCTCTGGTGTAGAGGTGTGAACAGCAGCAATACTGAGCAGCAGTATCCGGCTGTCTAAGCAGTGTATCAGCAGCACCGCACTATGAAAAGTGTGTTAGCAGGTGCAGTAATATTTAAGAAACCGCATTTTCAAAAGGGGTAACTTGATAACAGTTTTAGGAGTAGTGTGTTCATCACTTGTCTCACTTTATTAATTTAGTAAAAGTCAACCAAGCATAACAATATGGTACATGTCCACCCACATTATACATTTACCTGCCATATCCGTCACCTGCCGCTTGAACTTCTTTGGTGGTTCCGGTAAAGGCTTACAAGTTATTTTTTCTGTGTGGAACAAGTTACCTGTCTCAGTTATTTACATTTAAAGCCATCAAAACAAATTATTTGAAAGTACGTTATTTATGCCATTTATTGTGTATCACGGGGGAATGGGTGTTTCCACTTAAAACACTTATCAGAAACAGCTGGTGGTGATTCTTCTAGTGAAGTCATATCTGCATGTATCACGGTGTAAGAAATTTTTATTAAGCCCTAATAAGTGACTAGCAATACTACAAATACCAAAATGTAATTTCTCACCTTCCACAAAGTCTTCCAAAACTCGTTTTCTTCTACTTCGTTTTCAATTTCAATTCAATTTCAATTTTATTTATAAAGCCCAATATCACAAATACAATTTGCCTCACAGGGCTTTACAGCAAATGACATCCCTCTGTCCTTTAGACCCTCACAGCGGATAAGGAAAAACTCCCCAAAAAAAACCCTTTACCGGGGAAAAAAAATGGTAGAAACCTCAGGAAGAGCAACTGAGGAGGGATCCCTCTTCCAGGACGGACAGACGTGCAATAGATGTCGTACAGAACAGATATGCATAACAAATTAACAGTAAGAGAGAGAGAGAGAGAGAGAGAGAGAGAAGGTGCCCAGTGCATTATAGGTGGTCCTCCGGCAGACTAGGCCTAAGTCAGCCTAACAAGGAGCTGGTACAGGGCAAGCCTGAGCCAGCCTTAACTATAAGCTTTATCAAAGAGGAAAGTCTTAAGTCTAGCCTTAAATGTGGAGACGGTGTTTGCCTCCCGGACCGTAACAGAAAGATGATTCCACAGGAGAGGAGCCTGATAGCTGAAGGCTCTGGCTCCTGATCTACTTTTGGAGACTTTAGGGACCATGAGTAACCCTGCATTCTCAGAGTGCAGTGTTCTGGTGGGATAATATGGCACTATTAGCTCTCTAAATTTTCACAGTATTGCACAGATGAAAAAATGCCTGTGAGGTTTGTTTTAAATGAGAATTAAAAGACAGATCTTGATCAAATATTACGCCGGTAGTGCTAGAGGCCAGAGCAATGCCATCTAGAGAAACTATGTCATCAGATAAAGAGTCTCTGAGTTGTTTGGGGCCAAGAACAGTAACTGACCACAAGTAACCCTGCGTTCTCAGAGCGCAGGGTTCTGGTGGGATAATATGGCACTATGAGCTCTCTATGATATGGCAGAGCTTGACCATTTAGAGCTTTATAATTTAACAGTAGGATTTTTTTGGCTTCTCTATTGGGGGATCAAACAGATCTCCGCTATAGGCAGGTTCGTCCAACTCCATAATTCAGCCTAACAAAAAAATAGCATAGAAAAACAGTGAGCACAGACAACCTATGATATAAGTATCAAATAAGCTGTTAATGAACAGCAGCAAGCTGTGCTTACACCACCATCAACAAGGACATGCAGAAATACGGTTGACAGTGAGTAATTATCAGTGCCCGTAGCCCACCGGCTACTGGGAGACCAAAACAATTCAGAGATGGCATCTTCTGATGATTAACATACTTGAACTGGCTGAACATTTCATCAGTTCTGCTGGGAGCGACATCTGTGGCTGTGTAAACCATCCTACCATTTAGGAGTGATGTTGCCTCACATCGTTCACAGCCTTGGCTGGCATTGTGGCCTTTAGTGCACCTCAGAAAAGCTCTTGCGGGTGCATCACAGATAAATGCCCTGATGCTCACTTTGTGAACTTTGCCCTGATACTCAACTCCTCTTTCCAGCAAACCAGCTAAATCCTCCATCAAGTCTTCAATGAATTCTGTTAATGGTTCAGGTTTACCCATTCCAAAATACAGCGCCACAATAAATGGATCAGCACCAGCACATGTGGCTAAGATGGGCCAAAAATGTTTCTTGGTTGACTTGAAAACTGGAACACCATCTACATTGAATGTCAATTCAACATCTCCTGTGAAGGCTGGATTTCTTGTTAGAAAGTCAAGAATGCCTGACTCCAGACCGTAATAGGCATATTGACCATTGCACTTGAGCTGGCACTGAAAGTCTTTTAGAGTTTGGAGAAGTGTCCGGGCATCTTTGGGAAGACGATGGCCATGTCTTCTAAGAATGCTCAACAAACCATTAACAGCACTTAGAGTTTGATTGCTGACTGTTGCCCATTGAGTCAAATCTCCAGCTAGAGTTCCTGTCTCATAGTCAGAACTGTCTGTCTCAGCCATATCTCCATCAGATTAACTAGAATCAACAATGTCATGCTCGAAATCTAAAGTTGGCTCTTCGTCAGAATCGGCATGACTGCTTGTAGCCATCAATTGCTCATCAGCTGAAGTATCAGGCAGTTCTGAGCTATCATCCACCAACACTTGTTCTACCAGGGACTGTTCTCCCTCCTGTGAGGTTGTTTCTTCCTGTGGTTCATCAGACTCATGCTCCTGTGCAGCAGCATCTTCAGCGTCACTGTCTTCAGCTTCAGCATTTGCTCTCGACCTCTGTCTTCTCCAATCACGCAAGTAGTTAGAAGCCATCGGGCTGTTTTAAAATAAAGCAGCAACAATGTATAACCCATGTAATTTAAGGCAACTGAAGCACTGAGCTTCTATCGCTAGGTCTACTGTAGTGTAAGATTTTATGACTAATCAGGTAATGGTCTTTACTCTGCATAGATTGATTAAGTTTAAAAGAGAATCATGTAATGATCAAGTAAATACTTTATTGTCTAATGTTATGTCTAATGATTACGTTATGTGATATCTTATGTAACCATGTAAGGTGAATCACTGTTGTAACCACACACATGATTAAAAACACATCACACCTTGTACGGTTTAAAACTCACACACATAAAACACTATGCACCACCTGAAAATGTAACAATAGACACACACACACTCTGAGGTCTGTATTGCATGAGAGCACAGGGGATTTTATGAAGAAAATCCCCATAGTTCACATATTTTTAAAAAATAAAGTGTAACGCGGTTCAACTCTACTTGTGGAAAAGTCCGGGACTTTCCAGGGCACTGAGGTCAGCTCTGGACAAAAGCCAGGGGTGTTGCCACGATTAGATCATGGTAAGGGCAGAAATGGACAAAAAAGGAAACGGTTTACACCAATAGAGTTCGGCCGAAATGGGAAGGCTTAAGGTGAAAAGGTGGAGACTCTATCGGGTCTCCACCAGCATAAAAGACAATGTTCACTAGAGAGTCTTCAGCAGTGTTTCCCCTACATAGACTTTACTTGGGCGGCCCGCCCACCTTGTTAAGCGCTCATTAGCTTGACACCACCTGCAGCGTTGCACAGCCCTGCTTGCTTCAAGTGTCTCTGAGGTAAGTTAAGTAACTTTAATACATTTTCATCCCCTAAATTGAAATCATTAAATGTCTGAAATGACGCACTGTTGTGTTTAACAGCAACGATATCTTAAAGGTAGGGTCCAAAGTGTTGTTCGTTGCGGTTTGTAACGTTAAACAAAATATTCAACCTGGGTCCCTCCTCTCGGGCTAAGCCTACTGTGCAGCCTCCTGCCCCTGACAGCAGCAGCAGCCGCAGCCGCTAATGTACAGCAGCAGTTGTCAGAAAAGCAAAATCAAGAAACAGTCCAAGGAGCTGCGGACCGATAGCCGGCAGTCACTGACAGCGGGAGCCTCGAGCGTTAACGAGCAGGGAAGAAGGTGTTAGCCGTGGCGGCTAGCATCCGCCGTTAGCATTAGCTTCCCAGTTCACAACAACAGCGCTCCTATTTGTTATCGCTCCGGTTCGCGGCTCCAGCGGGTTATGGTAATGCTAGACTGGTTATTGGACAAGGCATCTGTAAAGTAAGTCGACTTGGACATGTGGCCTTGCAAGAAAGTTCTGTATTTCTTCATTTAAAAATACATGCGACAGAACAAATAAACAAACTCACTTTCCTAGTGAAAGTTTCCAGTCATTGGCTAATAGGGCAATCACTGTTGCACTTCATTTTGCTATTAAATATTCATAAATAAATATTGTTGAGTGGGGAAAAGGTGACTGAAAATTTACCTATTGTAACTGTTACTTGTTCATATTTAGTTTACAATTTTAATAATAAAATCAGTTAATCAGTTAATCAGTTAATTTTCTTGTGCTCTTTTGCATTATGGTTATGCAAGTTTTTTTTCTCTTTTAGATCAAAACTGAACTGAGGAACAGGCTGCAAGGAGAGCATCTGGCTGCATGCATGCGCATCAGCATAAATGGACCTGACCCCCAATCCTTTCCATACAGAAAGGCATTGGAGATCTTTTTTTCAAAACAGAGAAAAATACACTGCTCTGACAAAAACTGTCAGCTTTGCAAATAGCTTTAAATAGCTTTTTTTTTTTTTTTTTTTTTTCATCATTTTTCTTTTGGGTTGTTTGTGTTAAAGCAAGTCTGCAGCAGGCTTAAGTTGTATCTATGTGCAATAAATAACACATGGTTCATAAACCAGTTTGACTAGATTATTTTGAATGCACTTATCAAACACCGCGACGTCCCCCTCCACCGCCCGGCCCACCACCACAAGTAAATTCTCAACCTAGGGGAAACACTGCTTCAGTCTTGCTCCGGAGCCTGACTCATTGAGTTGTATGTGTTGTTGCTTGTGAAGACATTAAAACTCGGTTGCACCTTACTCCATTGATCTCCAGTGTTGTCTTTGAATACCAGCCTGCTGAACCTGAGATATTACAGCCTATCCAGAGACCGGTTGAAGTGAAGAAGGGGAAGAAGGTTGGGAGCCGTCTGGCCCGCTTACAGGCCCCCACCTTTTACACCTCACGTGGCGAGTGCCAGCCAGGAGAGGAAAAGGGAGTCGAAACCAGAGACCGGAGCACTGGGCTGCACGCCAGACATACAGGTGGCCACCTAATAAGGTAAGCAGAGCTTTTTTCTCTCTGCGTGTGACTGGAGTGCAGTGCTGGGGCCGCCCAGGTCAAAGGTTTCTGACATTTCCCTCCCCTAAAAGAACATAGTTATGATGTGCTGATTGAGTGAAAAACTTAAAGGAATCATTGAAGTACAACTAACATCACTGGAGACGGTTGGGTCTGGTGCAATAAGTGTGATCTTGGAGCGGAAAGAGTGAATATGTGTGTGTGGTGTGTCTGATAACAAGCGTAGTAATGTAGTAAGGGATAGTCAGAGTATTTAAAGTATTTAAAGTGAGAAGTGCACAAAAACCTGTAAGAGTCATACAGGGAAGAGAAAATAAACCAGTAAAGAGTTAAAAGAGTAAGAAGCACATCAGCGGCTACCGCTGCTCATCTCATCAGCACTCCCTAAAGCCTGAAGAGGCGGGGGTGCTGTGCGAGAGGGCAGGTCTGAACGGGCGGAGTGCCACAGAGATAAAAAAGAAAAAGTATTTCTGTGGATACTGCTGTTTATCTTGCTATACTCCTTTCAGCCTGTAGGGGCAGGAGAAATAGATCCAGAGGACAGGTCTGCTTAGACAGAATACTAAAGAGTTAAAAGAAAAAGTATTTCTGTGGATACCGCTGTTTATCTTGCTAATATTCCTTTTCGTCTGAAGAGGCAGGAAAATTAGATCCAGAGGACAGGTCTGCTTAGACAGAATACTAAAGAGTTAAAAGATAAAGAGAATAAGAAAATAGTTAAACAGATCGATCATAGTGTAAAAATTGTAATATTACTAAGTGTGGTGTGTAACGTTGTTGTAGATATAGTAAAAAGTGTTGAGTAAAATATGAACAGCTGTTGTCAATACGGTAAAAAGTGTTGAGTAGATGTGAATGTAAAAAAACTGATAAAACACAAGACTGTTGACTTTAACAGACATGGAGAGGGGAGCGAGAGACAAGACTGACAAGCTGCGAGACGGCCAACATATTAAAGACAGCCTGACAGTGAGATTAAAAAAGGTGAGGTCAGACATAGAAAGACAGTGAGCACCTAAAAATAGATGGACATAGAAGAAGACAGTGGAGATGAGATCAAAGAAGAACATTGCCTTACAGAGGGTCCTGTAGAATACAAAGGGATACACACACACTTTTGGCTGGAAAGAACCTACCTAGATAATGAGGGGGTTGAGTACGGGCAAGACGAGCAAGAAATTAAACAGAAACTCTGGCAAATCACTAAATTCACTAACTTGAAGAAAGTAAAAGAAACATTTCCAGGTGCCCCATGGGAAGTGATTTTGCGCAGATTGTGGGTCCCTTATTCATTAAATCCATTACGACAGAGCTTGTGTGACAATTATAAAAACGCACCAGTAGCTTCACTTCCTCTACATCAGATACGAATACAAGGTCAAGCGGGTGTAGTATACAACCCAGATGTTATTGTGCCCAGAAAAGTTGAGTGGGAGACAGGGAAATTCGGGTGTTTGACTCAGATCCCTCAAGAAGACGGATCACACAAATTAGAGTACAATCCATATAGAGAAAAGAAATATAAAACTGCCATAACAGTGGGAAAGATCATAGTACTGATATGCCATACTGATATGCACCACAGAAACAGACGAGCAGCCAGAGATTCCAAGAGCCAGTGAAGCCAAACAAGAATTCATGGGAGCTAAACAGGGAAAGACTGAGAAAGGGGTGTTAACCCCAGTAGAGGCAGTGATGCGACAATACCCAAATCGAGTGAAACGCATTCAACGTTGTGTGAATAAGTGGCACAAAAGAACATCGGGAAAAAACTGCTGGCCCATGGGGGGTACCTTCAATCTAGCATGCTGCGATGAAGTAGAGTCAGAGCTAAGGCACATTGAAGCTAGAGACACTAAAGCCAGCTACAAGAAAAAGAATAAAAGAGCCAAAGAAAGGGAGGTGCTGGACTGGGTCAGGCAGGCAGGGGGAAGAAAACAGATGGTGCAGTTGGGAGAAAAAGAAAAAAGAACACCAGGATCAGGAAACAGTGACACCCACAGCACCACCCCTGCCCATACCACCACCTCCCCCATATCCACAAGAACCTACACAACCAATAACAGGACAGTATCCACTACATACACCAAAAACTGTGGGAATGGAGGGCAAATGGGAAGGGAAATTCACAGTGACGCTGACTAAAAACATCAACCAAGGGCCCAAGAAGAGAAAACTACAAGAGCCGCGGACAAAGTTACTACTGGAAACAATGTCAAATTCAGATACAGACAGTACTGATGGATCTCAGACGACGAAGAGGACGGAGAGTTCACTGACTCGGAACCATGCCCTGAGGAACGGGGTAGGTATAGGTGAAGGGACCCTGAGCTACCAAGTAACCCAGAAACGGCAGAAGTTGTTAGCACAAAAGGCACCTTCCCTGAGGAAAGGCGAGCACCCCTCAAAGGACAAAGAGGTAAGGGGAAACTGAGGCGATCAGGGGAGAACAGATACAAGTCCCACCATGCAAGCTGTTCAGATCTCCTTATGAAGAAGCCTGACTACCATGCAAGCTGCTCAAGCCTCCCAAGAGAAAAGTCCAAGTCTCACACAAAAGAATCACACAACGAGAAAAAGCTGGAATCCTGATGCAAACCCCTGGGTGATGTAGAAGAACAAGAACAAGTCAGAATGGGTGGAAAACGAGATGGCGTGCCGTCGTAGACGCCGGGAGGAAGAAAGGAGATGCCAGGAGGAGGAGTATTGGAGGGAGGTCATCATTGACCCCCCACCCTGGCCAGACCAGCAGATGGAGAACGAATCACTCGAGAGGGGCAGCCACGGGCTCGCAGAAGGCGCCTCAAGGGGAGCAACGCTGACTGGCGCCCAAGACAGCCAGCTACTCCAGAAAATGGAAGAAATTGCTCAAAGAACTGTAGAAAAGGTACGACACATGACTGAAGAAATAGAAAAACTGGAGGAGCAGCTGCGGGAGGATGGAACCTCCCAGCAGAGACCGACGGAGCCCCAACCCAACTCTACCACAGAGCACACCCCTGAAGCTCAAGGCATTATGGAAACCGGGGCTCAAGCCATGGATAGCAGACAACAGAGCCAGCAGGGTATGGAGCTGAGAAACGGAAAGAGACTCCACCCCCTAAAGCTGGACCTGTCGGATGAAGAAAGCTCTATCGCCCCCCTCATGTGTCCCCTTGTAACAAAGCCAAGCGGAAGAACACAGTATGAGCCTTGGCCTTTCATGGACATGATAGGTCTGGCAGAACGCCTGCCAGCACTCACAGATGGGGCTGATAAGTGGATAATGTCCCTGGAAGAAATCACAGCTGGTATACAGTTGGCCTTAGGGGACATCAAGGCTTTACTCACCTATGTGGCAGGAAAGCAGATCACTTCAGAAATATTCGCAGACGCCAACGTAGGTGCAGCCATTGGCACCAATGCACACGATGATGTGAGTTTTAGACAGTGGCGTGCCAAGGTGTGGAAACAACTGAGGGTGCACTACCCAGCAAAAAGAGATCCATCCACACTGGAGGGAGAGACCCTGACGGAGAATGAATGTCCATCCAAGTTCCTACACAGCTTCCAGAAAAGGTGGAAAGAGGAAACAGGAGAAGCATGGAACGCCAATACAACGACACAGGGTCTGTTTAAAATGATGGTAAAAAAGGCCATGCCGGAAGAGGTACAAACACGCTTGGAGGGAGTGATGAAGATGGACTGGCCATTGTTTTCAGAGCACATCATCCATCATGTGGAGCTCTACAGGAAAGACAAAAAGAGAATGGAAGAGGATAGCAAACAGCTAGCCAATAAACTAACACAGCTGCAACTGGGAGAACTAAGCAAGCTGGTAAAAAAAGAGAAAGAGAAAAATAAAGTGCAAGCCCCTGTGATAACGACAAACCAAACACCTCCCCAGGCCAACCAACCCCAAGCGCCTTCGCAGCCAACCCCAACAGACCCAAACAGAACAGGAAATGGCAATTCTGCTAACACCATGCACCATTACTATTATTACCAGCAACAAGCACCTAGAGGGGGCTGTAACTGGCCTCCAAGGGGCCGTGGCAGAGGTGGATCCAGGGGCCGAAACTATATACCAGGAAATCACCAAGCATACCAGCAGACTGCACCCAATCAGCACCCAGACCTGCCAGACATGGGTGCAGGTTACCCAGGAGCTAATCCGGCTCCACCTGACACTCTGTGCTGGGGGTGTGGTCAACCAGGCCATATATGGAGCCAATGTTCCACTAATCCATGGGAGGGTCCAGCACAGAACTGGCCCAACACGGTGCCAGGGCAACCCTGGTAGGGATGCCCAGAGGAGCCTGAGGGGGAACTAATGTCACCAGCCATATCACTACAGTCACATGATGAACCAATCATACCTGTTGTCATCTACGAGCGTGAGTATCTTTTCATGGTAGACACAGGGGCTACGTACTTGTGTATTGGAAAAGAAGGTTCCAGGTTCCCCCTCTCCATGTCATCCATAAAAACAATAGGCTTCTCTGGGGAATCACAAGTTATACCACTGATGGAACCCGTTCCAATGCTCATTGCAGGCAAAACCATACGTGTGCCCTTGCTATATTCAGCACACACTCCAGTAAACCTATTGGGAAGAGACATTCTGTGTCCATTAAAAGCAAAAATCATGTGCACTCAAGATGGACTGTATTTGGACTTCCCTGACGACCCCCCACAAAGCATGATGTCACAGCTTCCCCTAAATTCACCAAAACAACAAAAGGCACTTGTCTACTGGCTCCAACTGACACCAGCAGAGATATACCTCAGACAGGAATGGACTGACTGGGAGGCATGGATTCGGCTTCACTATCATGCAGCACACACCCCCACTCTGCCACTGCACTGCACACTCATGTATGACAAAGATCAGACTCATGTAAATTACCAAGAATGCTGATGCAGTAATCAATAAAAAAACATGTATAGTTACATGTGAAGACATGTTTTTGGGGCCAGAAGGCGTGGTAACGGCTGTCCGCCTTCCGGAAGAATTGTCTGGGTGGTTTCAGGTACCAAATTCCACGCTGCACGTAACTTTGTTAGTGGCAGAGAGTTATGAGTCCCATCATCTTGGTCCCATGGTCAAGCATGTCCTGCAGGTGCAAGAGTGGGTGCCCACAAAGAACCACTACATTCACGTCTCAAAAGACAAGCAGTTCATCAGAATCTCAGCCAAAGTACTTGATGAGGCAGTAGCAGACAAGGTACTGGTAGATGGAAGCACACCCACGCAAATGGCAATCACTGCAGAACATGAGAACATGCTAAACCAAGTTCCACCCCAGTTGTGGACGGCTCATAAGACTGATGTAGGACTGATAAAATCAGCTCAACCAGTTCACATTGAGCTAAAGCCACACGTTAATCTACCATATCAGAAACAGTATCCTCTCAAGCAGTATGCAATTGAAGGTATTAGACCAACGATCAAGGGGTTGATGGAAGCAGGAGTGTTGGTTAAAACTAACAGTCCCTGCAACACACCCATTTTTCCCATCAAGAAATCAAATTCATCAGACTACCGTTTGGTAGTCCACGACTTCAGGGCAGTTAATGCGGTAGTGACGGAGAAGTGCCACATGTTCCAGACCCACACACATTGCTCTCAAACATTCCACCAGACACCCAGTGGTACACAATCACTGATTTGTGTTCAGCCTTTTTCAGTGTACCGCTACACCCAGATTCTCAATACCTGTTTGCCTTTACGTACGAAAATCAACAGCTGACATACTCAAGGATCCCTCAAGGATTTTTGGACAGTCCCTCGATCATTAACCGCGTGTTGACGCAAGACCTCGCCAGTTTGAATGTGCCAAGTACAGTCTTGCAGTATGTAGACGATCTACTCATTTGTAGCCCTACAAAAGAACAATGTGAAAAAGACTCCATTGCCATACTCACTGCTTTAGCAAAAGGAGGACACAAGGTCAGTAAAAACAAATTACAGTTCTGCCAGCAATCTGTAGAATACTTGGGCAGACAGTTGAGTGGTGACAAAAGACACATAGTGCCTTCTCACTTAGAGACAGTGATCAAGGCCCCTCAGCCGCAAACGGTGGGCCAGATGCTATCTTTCCTGGGCATGACAGGCTACAGCAGGCCGTGGATTTGTGACTATGCTATTAAAACTGCCCCACTCAGGGCTCTGATAAGGGCAGCAGGACAAACTAATAGCACAGCTCAGTTAGACTGGACAGATGAAGCAGAGGGAGCGTTCCAAGCTCTAAAGGCAGACATGCAATCTGCTCCAGCATTGGGGACCCCAAACTATGCTAAACTTTTCATCTATATGTAGCTGAAAAATCAGGCTTTGCATGTGCCGTGCTGATGCAGGACACACCCACAGGAAAACACCCTTTAGCCTATTATAGCACTAAACTGGATAACATAGAGGCTGGGTTACCACCCTGCTATCAGGGGTTAGCTGCAGCTGTGTTTGCATTTCAGAAAGCATCATCGCTGACCATGGGACATCCTGTGACTCTGTACACCTCCCACCAACTCCACGTGCTGCTGACAAGTCCAAGATTTGTTTTGACACAAGCCAGACGCACGGGCTATAAGGTAATCCTATCAGCCCCTGAATTTAACATTCAGCGCTGCAACACCATCAATCCAGCCACAAAACTGATACTACCAACAGAAGGTACACCACATGACTGTATTCATGACACTGACAAATTTATGCGCACTAGGGAAAATTTGCATAACCAACCAATTCCAGCCGACCTCACACTATTTGTTGATGGGTCATGTTTCGCGGTGCCACCAGAGCAACAGAACCAGGTCCAACAAATGGTCTCTGGCGCGACAGTCATGGTCATTTTGTACTACCAACCCTACTGATAAGACATGCAATACTTTTGGCGCATGGTAATGACCATTGCACAAGGGGGGAGGTACTCAGGAAACTGCAATCAGTATGGTGGTCACCATTCATGGCGGCCACAGTAGATAGAGTACTAAGTAAATGCGAAACTTGTGCAAGATACAACATCAGGAAGGTTTTTACAGCCCCAATAGTGCAAATGCCACCTCCAGATGGTCCCTTCAGACACCTCATGCTAGACTACATAGACATGGGACCACAGTCAAGAGCAAGAGGAATGAGATATATCTTAGTGGTCATATGTAGGTACAGCAGATGGGTGGAAGCAAAAGCCACCGCAACATCAGACCACAGAACAGTTGCAAAATTTCTGTGTCAAGAAGTCTTCCCAAGATTTGGGATGTCAGATACCATATCATCAGACAACGGCAGCCATTTTGTGTCCAACGTCATACAAGAGACAAAAGTTTGGCTGTGTCTATCATCCCCAGTCACAGGGAGCAGTAGAAAGAGCAAATGGTATCTTGAAGGCCAAGATAGCCAAAATAGTGGCAGACAGTGGAGATAAGCTCAACTGGGTGGATGCTTTACCGCTTGCACTAATGTCAAGACCAGGAGGTCGGAGCGCTTGGCGCACAGACGGGACCAGGGCAGAGTCCAGAGTGACAGCAGCGGGTCGCTACCAGAGAGGGTGTCGACAGAGAGCACCTAAAAGGGAAGCACCCCATCCTCAGTGGTTGGTGATGAATCTCATGAGTCGCCACCTGGTAGCCGCAGGGCTGATGATGAGGGCCCAAGCGCAGAGAGAACAGAGACAGCAGAGAGAGCAGAGGCAGAAAGAGAGCAGGGAAAAAAAAGCAGCAGCTCAGAAACAGGCGAAGCTAGAAGCTCAGAAAGGTCAGATGCAGACCCAAGGGACTCAGACAGAAGCAGCACAGACCCAGGAGACTCAGACCCCGGAGAAGGAACAGCCCAGGGAACAGCCCCTCAATAAACCAGCACAGAGTGAAAACACAGGCAACATGGGGGGAGGAATTAGAGTGGGAATAATAATGCTACTAACCATATTGCTTTATTCTGGCAGGAGTAAGACAGAGTGAAGGGGCAGAACCAGACAGTTACGGCCAGATACAACTAGGCGAGTGTGCAGTAGCACTAGGGACCATGGCCGCAAAACAGGGCAAGATACCTTACAGAGAAATCATACAGTTAACCTATTACAAATCGCATGCTTACAATGACATCTTGATGGAGGGCACAGGAGACATTAGGTTGCATGGCCGGTCTGTAGGACAACGCTGTAATGCAGAGGGAAGGGTGACAGCAAGAGTTATGTGTAACATGAAAGGATGTACCCACACAAACACAGGGTACACCATATCCGCAAAGGTAGCCCGCCAGTGGTTCCAATTAGGCCCAATATCTCAGAGAAAACCAAGAGATGTGCTGATGTATAAAACAGAGTTAATTAGAACAACCACATGGAAATCCAATACATTCTATCAATGGCTAGAAAACTCAACTAGACAGGTAAATAATAGTACATGTATAGCATGTCATAGGAGGAGGGGCCTACCCAGGATCAGGCCTCTCCCAGACAGACAATTGCCAAAATCACACTACATGCTTTGCTGCATGTACCATGTGGATGGCGGCAGGACGAGAGACATGGACCAACACAACCACAATTTGTCCAGAAAGTCTTAAAAATAAAAATGCTTCTGACCAAATTCAACAGCAATTCCACGTGCCCCCAGTAGTGCATCTGGCACCAAGCCTTGTATTCCCATTCTGTGTGGCGTGAGGTGATAATATAGAACATTGGTTAAGCAATGCCACCTCAAGTAACACTTCCCAAAAAGCAGAAAGGCTGCTCCAATGCAGGTATGAAGAAATCATAGGGAACGTGTCCTCAACAGCGCGTGAGATGCAACTCTCAGGGGTTCAGAAAATATGCAATACAACTAAAGAAGCTAAGATTCAGTGCCACCAGGTGGTCAATGGTGGAAACACTTCATGGGTCCTGGGACGCGATTACAATAGTATCACCTGTGATTGTAAATTTAAGATCTCCATCTTGTGTATTACGTCTGAACCTTACTTTCACAATAATATGTAAAATCCTGTAGGATGCCTGTGATTGCAAATTCAAGATCTCTGTCTTGTGTATTGCGTCTGAATCTTGCGTTCACAATGATATGTAAAATCCTGCAGGATGTCCCAAGTGTGAAACAACACCCTGGGGGGGGGGATGCTGGTCCTTACAGCAGACCAAAAGGTAACAAAGAGCTACTTCTTCAAAGATCTTTGTGAAGACTCCTGAAGGACATTCCCAGGCTGCTTAGGGGTGGTCTTCAGGTATAAATGTTTAGCTCTTCCCCTGCTCAGGGTCTTTCTTCATCTTGACCGCTCGCTTGAATGTTGACTGACCTTTTCTCAGCTGAGAGAATAAAAAACTTTGTCGGCCGGCAGAAGTCTCTATTTCATTCTTCACCAGAAAGAGCAGAGAATTTGCAAAACTGCCACAACACACCTCAATTTTGGTATTTAATTTAACTAATGGCACAGCTCCATTAGCAGATATATTTTGGGTGTGTGAAAATGAACTCCAAGTGAAAGCTGTACTACCAGCTAATTGGGCTGGAATTTGTGCTCCAGTAATGTTAACGGGACAAGTCACGATAATAAGTCTAAACAACAATCTAACCAACAGTACTACAGGGCAACAACGTAGATCGGTTGACACTCAAACATCCCTTTGGCAGAAAGATGCCAACATATACAGTACAGGCCAAAAGTTTGGACACACCTTCTCATTCAATGTGTTTTCTTTATTTTCATGACTATTTACATTGTAGATTCTCACTGAAGGCATCAAAACTATGAATGAACACATGTGGAGTTATGTACTTAACAAAAAAAGGTGAAATAACTGACCTGAACCCAATCGAGATGGTTTGGGGTGAGCTGGACCGCAGAGTGAAGGCAAAGGGGCCAACAAGTGCTTAACACCTCTGGGAACTCCTTCAAGACTGTTGGAAAACCATTTCAGGTGACTACCTCTTGAAGCTCATGGAGAGAATGCCAAGAGTGTGCAAAGCAGTAATCAGAGCAAAGGGTGGCTATTTTGAAGAAACTAGAATATAAAACATGTTTTCAGTTATTTCACCATGTGTTCATTCATAGTTTTGATGCCTTCAGTGAGAATCTACAATGTAAATAGTCATGAAAATAAAGAAAGCACATTGAATGAGAAGGTGTGTCCAAACTTTTGGCCTGTACTGTACATTGCATATGAGCAGATATCATACGGGACACCTGAAGGACAGCAGGCTATATCAGAGGAAAACATAGAGTGGGCTAGAGGATGGGGTTCAGCGCCCCTTGCTGGGTACTTTGCAAACGCCAAATTTAAATATTTGTGGTATAATCAGCAAAGATTTATAAATTGGACCATAAAAGCCCTACAAGGCTTAAGTGAGCAACTACATGCCACATCTGTTATGACGGTGCAGAACAGGTTCATCATCGAGACAATGTTAGCCCAAGACCAGGGGGTTTGTGATGTGATAGGAGAAGACTGTTGCACTGTCATCCTCATGCACACAGGGGAGGGTGGCAACTTAACTCGGGCCTTACAGAACATACGTTCGTTAAGAGACCAAAAGGCTATTGTCAAGATAAGTATCAATCCTGATTAGCTCCCATGGTCCCCCAGATAGGAGGCCTATTTGTATGTAGCATAGCCTGTTGTTAAATTCATTTGATTGTTTTATGTTTTTATAAATGAATCCGAATTACACTACACAAATCTTTAACAGAAGCAAACATTTTTAAAATATTTAACTGTAGGTATGTGTTGTAAATTCAAAACTCAAATTTCAATTAAGATATTAGATAGATTAGATATATTTAGAAATAAAATATTTTAATAAAATCCGTGCTCTAGATATAAAATCGATGCCATGTATGCAGTGTCCAAAATTAACTTTTTGACTCACCGGCCAAATGGCTAGTGAATGTTCAAACTTTACCAGCCACTCAATAAAGAATGTGAAGGTTTGTCAAGCCGCTTTGCAAGTGTGGGGCGTCAGCGCCATTTTTGGGGGAACGTGGGTGTAAACAAAGCGGGAAGCCAGCTCTTCAAGCCAGCTCATAAGGCCCGTTTCCACCGCAGGATA
Organism: Epinephelus cyanopodus; assembly: GCA_026686955.1. Lineage (NCBI taxonomy): Eukaryota > Metazoa > Chordata > Actinopteri > Perciformes > Serranidae > Epinephelus > Epinephelus cyanopodus. The sequence goes on from CM048935.1 coordinate 35,551,549, forward strand.
TATATACATAGATGCCGCACCCTGGCTTGTGGGCTGCGTCAATAAAGCCGCCATCTTGCCTATGTGCTCTGACCGGTTCAGACCCGTGTAGACTCGGCAAAAATGCCACATTTTTGCTCTGCATTTGGGTGTGCTAACGAGAGAAGCGTTAAAACCAAGCAGAAGGGAATAACATTCCACAGGTACAAAGTTGTTTTACAATATTTTACTGTTACGAAAATGTTTAATGAGATATATATCTCAAAAAGTGATCCTTCTTTTAAGCTAATCAAGTAAAGTAACTGCCCTGATCTGGTCCAAATGCCAAATTAAGCTAAAGCCATGTCACAGAACTTAAAGAAAAAAGGTTAACATTTATATAATATTACTTATAAAATTATGATGCTTTGTCGGTGTATGTGTTATTCCAAATTGTCAACTATCTGTTTCATGGCACCAACGTGACATAACGCAGTACAACGTTAGTAGTTAACTTGTGGCCTGTGGCCTGTTTAAGGGACAGTGTGACTCCTGTATTCAATTTTCCCGAGCATCTCTGCAAGGACTCCTAAAAATAATACTAGCTACTGTACACTGTATTTTTTATAAATATGACCTAATAATGTAAACAGTTCTGTGTCCAGGCTCCCATGAGCACTGTGGTGTTATACATATGAGATTAAAGCAAAATTTTGTGTAAACATGCAGCTCTAAGTCATTTATTTTCGCTTGTACAAAACCAACATTTGTTAATCAGAATGTGTAACTACACTGCAGCTCGGCACAACCCTGCTGATACACTATTTTTTGCACATTGTGTGACTTAAAATGTGAATAAACATTTATAATCAAAATTAATAATTACATGACATCATGGTGGGCATTGTACATCTAGTAAGAAAAAAGAATATTTATTACATGGGGAAAGTTTAGTTTAAATGTGTTGTAGAACTATTACTGTTACTTTATCTACATAAGATCAAATATTTTGGTATAAAAAGCTGCATTTTTTTTTTAACCATGTATCCCCTATCATAACTGCATGTCTGACGATTGTAACAAACCAAACCGCATGAAAATCGGTTAGGAATTCAGCGAGTAATGATGATTTTAATCATAAATAGTCTCCTGCCTCAATAAACATACATGCATTAGGTAGTGCGGCTCCGCCTGGGCAAGATGGCGGCCGCGTTGACGTATTGCTCCAATAAGGAGCACCGTTGAATGCGGCATCTATGTATAGAGTGCCTTAGTCACGCCCCTTCCGGTAGAGCTCATGGGACCTTAGATCGGAAAAAATATGAATGGCAGTGAATGGGGAGAGCAATATTATCTTTTGTTCCCGTTTGAGTTGCGACATGAAATCTAAATATGTTGTTAATGAATTTAAAACATCAATTTTAAGGTCAAGAAAGTCATACTTTGTGGTAAAACTGTTGAGATATAAGCTTTTTAATTAGAAAGACTCAAGAGTACACGGGAGGAGGTCGCGTATGTGACGTCATAGCTTTCGCTCGCTTCCTGCAGCTTGGCCTCCCCGCTGAAATTCCACTGTTTTATGATTAATCGATTTATGATCGAAGATGTCTGTGTGTTTTGTGCCCGGCTGCAGTCGCTCCAAGCTGCTGGAAGTGAGTGAAAGCTATGACGTCACATACGCGACCGCCTCTTGTGTAGTTTTTCTAATTACGTTTTTTCAAAAGCTTACATCTCAACAGTTTTACCACAAAGTATGACTTTCTTGACCTTAAAATTTATGTTTTAAATTCATTAACAACATATTTGGATTTCATGTCACAACTCAAACGGGACCAAAAGATAACATTGCTCTCCTCATTCACTGCCATTCATATTTTTTCCGATCCAAGGTCCCATGAGCTTCACGTGACTTCGGCACTCTATATATATCTATGAAGTCAGCTCAACATTTTAAGTAATCATGTTCGTATTCCCCTTCACTGCTTTGTTTACACCCACGTTCCTCCAAAGATGACGCTGACGCCCCACAATGCAACCCGTGTGACGTCACCTTCACATTCTCTGTAGATTACCATTGTTTTTTTGGCTGGTGAGTTAATCAAGGTTACTGGCCACTTGCTTATTTTACTAGTATTTGGCTAGTGTTAATTTTGGACCCTGCATGTATGCATCTTAATGTGAAAGGCCGACTAGGCCTCGCCTCACGTAGCCTGTAAGGGCTACCTCTCGGCTAGTCCATTTAGTTCGAAAGGGCAAAAGCTATCATCCCTCTCCCTATCAATAAAGCCTGGAATACTAAAAAAAAAGACTGGGCACAACAAATATTCCAAAAGGTCACTGCACAATGCATGAGAAAAGGCTTTGGCACACGACTGTTTCACACGGCAGCTACTGGCTGCTAGCCTCTCAGCTAGCAGCCCCGCCGCTTGGTTACGAACAAAAGCAAAAACCAGCTATCTGTGACAATACACGATGCAGCATCACAATCAAAAGTTTTACATGCACTTCATAAAAGTATAATGTCATACCAAACACAGTTTCATTTTAAATTAGAGTATTTTTTGAAACTCACCTGTAACGCGCGTTTGTCTCTCCAACTCGCCATACGCCGACGACTACTTCTTGCGCATGCATCGTAAACCAGGTGCGCCAGGTTATAGGTACACGGGGAAAAATAGTTCCTAGATGGAACATGCTAGAATAACAACATAACATTTCAGCCCACATTGCCCATATACACGATACTACATTGGGTTTATAACAATTTTCTTTAATGCACAAACATAACATTAACACGTAGATTTCCATCACTTCGAATAGTCTTTAATGATCACACTTTTTCCTGTCATCAAGGGGAAAACTGCAGTGTCCCGATGCGGAAATGTTGACAGGAAATGTTTATACAGTTAGACCTCTCTAAAACAAGCTTTCACCATAAATCACCATATCCCGAAGATTATATATAGGCCTATATATATAACATATGTTTTTATGTTGGAAAACAGTCTAGTTAAAGTCCCGACATGACTGGACGTTGACTGGATGCCATCATCTAGACACAGCTGTCGGCAGAGGAAATAATTAGTGGCAGTGTTTATTCAGTTAAATATGTTTTCCTTGAGATCATATTTCCCCTAATATTAGGCTATGTTATCATGTTGACAAAAAGTCTAATTAAAGTCCCGACATGACTGGACGTAGACTGGATGTCTTTGTCTCGACACAGCAGAGGAAATAATTGCTGGCAGTATTTATTCAGTTGAACCGCTCTAATATATATATATATATATTTTGAGGTCATATTAGCTCTGATATTATTCTATCATGTTGACAGTCTAATTTAAGTCCCGACGTGACAGGACGTCTATTGGATCTGTTCATCTAGACGCAGGTCGAAAAAATGTTTGCTGGGGTCATATATATTGTATAGATGCTGCATGTTGTACAGCATTGTGATTTATATATTAGTTACAGAACCAATATGGTTGAAAGTAGCCTGCATTGTAATATGAAAATCTGCTGTGTAACTCACTGTAAACCAACATAGTGTGTGGTGTGTGAGTTTGTTTTTGTGTGTGGCAGGTGGAGGAAGGAAGGGGGGCAGCTCTGACAGAGCTGGCTGTTTTCATCTCCACCTAAATTTATACTGCACCAACAACTTAGCCCTCCATGCTACGGAAACCCCCTTGCAGGGCCCCCACTGATGTCAGCTGAGAGAGAGAGAGAGAGAGGCTGCCGTTGTATGAGAGGCGTCCCAGAGCAGAGAGGTGGAGGAGAGGAGCGCTGCCACAGCTCTGCAGCTGTACTGTCAATGGAAGGAGGAAGCAGCAAGTTTACAGTTGAAGCTTACCTCAGCGAATAGTGCCGCAGATATCACCGAGGAGGCCACCTCCTCCTCTTCTTCTTCCTCCTCCTCTGAGCTCTCGCCCTGGGAATAAACCACCTGCTCAGCCATCTCGCGCCCTCTTCATCTCTACTTACTTCCCGTCACTGCCCACTTCCACTAGCCCCCACCCACCCCGCCCCCCAGGCTTGTTGTTGTGCATCCAAATCAGGATGCGGACCCAGCAGGGCTCGGAGGGGGGCGTGCCCCTGCCTGGGGGTAGCTGTGGTAGCAGTGGCAGCTCGGGGCTGTCGCCTGGGTCAGACTCGGACGGAGGGAGCCCAACAGCTGGAGGTGTGGACAGCATGGTGGACGGAGGTCTTGGTGTGGGTGGATGTATTGGTGGAGGCGGAGGAGGAGGTAGCTTGGGCGGAACTCTGAGAGGGGTCCTGTCTCGCTATTGGAGCTTGGAGAGCCTGCACTCCACCACAGGTAAGTGCCTTCCACACATGATGCAGGTCTGTGCACATCTCCATCAGAATCATTACACTGCAATGTTATTTGGAACATCCCCTCTTTCATACACATGGATGGATTCACTAAACTGCATATAACCACAAGTGCACATCAGAAGACTGACACACTGCCATAAGGTTAGAGTGTTTTTCAGTGTTGGACTGGATGTACAGTTTTGTGTGTGTGTGTGTGTGTGTGTGTGTGTGTGTGTGTGTGTGTGTGTGTGTGCGCGCGCGCGTGCGCACACAGGCGTTTGTGTGTTTGGGGGAGAGAGAGAGAGAGAGAGAGTGAGAGTGAGAGAGACACCACTGACAGGGTATGTGCTGTGTTGATGTGTTTGGGTGGGCCGGTTGCTTTGCTTTCTAGTTCTGCAGAAGGAGCCAGTAAGTACCAGCAGCATTGCCTTTTATATGTTTTTCTTTTCACCAGTTAAAACCTGTGTGCTGATCGGTCACACACATGGGACATATACTGTGTATGGCCTTTAGGTAGCATTTGGAATCTGACTGACCATCCTCAACTCTCTGGCCCTGGGTTGGATATCACGTGAAGTTTTTCAGACTCAGTGCTTTTGGAGATATTTGCTTGGTTATTTAAATATGACAGCACATAGCTGACAAGAGTGACAGGAGGAATTAAATGCAACAAAGTTTCCTAGGCAGAGTCAAACCAGCGATAGGCTATCATGTATGGCAAGCCATTTTAACATTTAATATCTAGGCTGGATATGTATTGAAGATATCCATAATTCAGTTCTTCCTATTCAAAAATAACATTTCAGATTTCCACAACGTAATTCTTCCTATACACAATTGTCATTTCAGCTATCCACAACTACATTTTTACTAGGACAAATGATGTCACTTTTCTCATTCTTGTTTATGGGGTTTCTCATTACAGATAGTCATAATTAAGTTGCAGATAACTACATCTGAATTACAACAGTCCCTAATCCCAGTTAGAGACATCTACAGCATATTTTCTACAAGTTGTAATTCCAGTGCAAGATATCTTCAAGCCCCCCTTTATATCTAAAAATACAATTTAGATATCTTAAATTGAGTTTTACCTAGTCAGACTAACTAATTAGGGATAGTCGTAATTAATTGCAGATATCTATAATCAAGTTGTAGATATCTTGAAAAGAATTCTGATAGGAGATATCTCAAATTGGAGATATCTTTAAAGGGATTGTTCGACATTTTGGCGAATTCGCCTATTGCCGTAATCCCTATAGTCATATGGGTGGGTACAGGGGTGCCGCCAGGGATTTTGGGCCCAATGAAAAGAATTTTTACTGGGCCTTATGGACAGCTGGCCGGGAGGCTGCCGAAAATTTTTGATGATATTTTACATAAAACTATGCATTTTGATGGTATTTTTGACTATTATTCCCACATTTGTGAGAAAAGAACAATCTCTTCCTCCACTTCCACATTCCTCCCTGGCAAAGTTGAAGAGGATACTGGACCTGGCTCTTTATGTTATGGGGCTGACCCAAAAAATTTGAAGCTTCGAAGCTTTGTTCAATGGCACAGGATTCGATTGTGAAAAAAAAAAACAACAACAAATATTCAGCCTTTTTTTTCTCCCATTTTGGGGGGACCTTGAACGCAACAAGGCATCTCCGAAAAGGAAATAGAAAGCCCGACGTGCAATGAATGGGGACCTATTATCCTGCTTGAACACAGACAACTAAATTCTTTCAACAATGTGACTCAAAATAATGATAAAATACATTTTATTGATGTAAAATAATATGCTGATGGTGACATTTTCCACTGGTCCGCTGTGCTCTGAGTCTGGTGTCAGTGACACATGCTGCTCTGTGTCGCGCATCTGTCTGCTTGTGCTACAGTGCATGCTGAGGGTTTTAATTTTTAGTGTTAAATCAAAAGTTAAACACTACTTATCAGCAACCAGAAGTGTTTTTTGTTTGTGAATATTTTTATCTTTATTCTAGGGTTGCAAGAAACTACCTTTTGCCATAATTTGTAAGTTATTATTTGGTTTTTGCTCAGCAAGAAAAAAAAATGTTGTTTGCTTGCTCATCCCTAACTAAAATGATCACCTTCTTCTGAATATTAACTTTGTCCCTGGTCTGTAAGCTGCTTATAGACCAGGGACAAAGTTAATATTCCATAACTTTCCTCAACATGAACCACTAACAAACCCACCTTGCCTTTTGAAATACTGGCAACCCTTTGCTTCTTTTTCCTCTCTTAGCTTTCTTTCTTTCTGTTTTTGGCTACCTGATTTTTGAGGCATATTGCCGTCTCTGTCTCCTTACCCGCTGTCTGTGACAAATTACGACATACTGCAGCTGATCCAGTCGGACTGAACCATTTTAGGTAAATAGAGAGGGGGGGCTTTAATATTTGCAAAACAAATAAAGTTATTGTTACCGGTGCATTGTAAATAAAATATATTTGTGAATATAAGTTAGTTAATAACTTAGTGTCATATTATTTTTTGTCAGTATTATAATTTTATTAGGGGCCTCTCTGGCCCCCTCTTAATCATGGGCCCCTAGAATCCCCCCCACCCCCCTTTTTCGGTGCCCCAGGGTAGGTACATTACCTTTAATTATCAGGCCTGTTGTTCTGAGATCGGTGGGGCATAGCTGCCTGCTCCTCAGTGCACAAAATGGAGGTCAAGTCACATGACTCCAAAACGCTCTTGTGGACAACTTGTAGCTTACACATTCACCATGCTATGAAATAATAATGTAATATTATGAGACAGAGTTGTTTTGAAGCCAAATGCACAGCAGGAGCTACATTAGAGCGACATACAGTACTTGCTGGGCAGAGTGATTTCAAACAGCGTATGTTTAGTGCAGTTACTCCTGAACAACTCTGTCTCGTAATATTACATTATTATTTCATACTGTGGTGAATGTGTAAGCTACAAGTTGCCCACAAGAGCGTTTTGGAGTCATTTGATGGTATATTTGATTAGTTTTGAGGGAAAGAGGGGCCCGTACCGTTCCCCCACCATTTTGTGTGCTAAGCAGCGGGCAGCTCTGCCCCACCGATCTCAGAACAGGAGGCACTGACAATTAAAGGTAATGTACATACTCAAATGACTATAGGGATTACGGTAATAGGCGAATTTGCCAAAATGTCAAACTATCCCTTTAACTCTCATTGTGCCTAGTCAAAATGTAATTGCAGATATCTTGAATTTGAGTTTTGACTAGGCAAAATTACATTGCAGATATCTGTAAAAGTGGGATGCAGGAGCAAGTGGGAGGCGGGAGCGACTTGCTATTCAATGAATCAAACCCATTCAAATCATCGACGACTGCAACCGTATTTCTTAAGCCTAGCTATGAAATGCTAAAACGGTTTGCCATATGCCATATAAACCATATGGTTTGCCGCCGTGTCGGAGCAGCCGGAAGCTGTAGTTGGAGTTTTCGACAGGGTTTTTAATGCTGCAGCCCATGCACAACAGGAGCTGTCAGCGAGTAATGCAGAGGATTTACTCTCGACAACGAGACGACTAAGACGACTGCAGGTCGCAAAGAGAAGGTCTCTGACTGTTGTTTGTGCTTACGCATCGAACGGCAGTGTGGAGTACCCGGCCTTCTTGGAGTCTCTTGGCGGTGTCCTGCAAGGGGTGTCAGCTGGGGACTTCATAGTTCTCCTGGGGGACTTCAGCGCGCACGTGGGCAATGACGGAGAAACTCGGAGAGGGGTGATTGGGAGGAATGGCCTGCCTGATCTGAACCTGAGTGGTGCTTTGCTATTGGACTTCTGTGCGAGTCATGGACTGGCCATAACGAACACCATGTTCAAGCACAGGGATGGTGGGGGACGCTGCTGGACAGACCTGGTAAACCCAAACGTGTAGTGAGGATGAACTGGGAACGTCTGGCTGAAGACCCTATCCGTGGGGTCTTCAACTCCCACCTCCGGGAGAATTTCTCGTGCATTCCGGGGGAGGTTAGGGACATGGAGTCTGAGTGGGCCATGTTCAAAGCCTCTACTATGGAGGCGGCTGCTAGGAGCCCTGGTCAGAAGATTGACGGTGCCTTTCGGCAACTGAAGAACCCGCTGGTGGAGGCTTTTAGGCTCTGGCTGGCCCATGGGTCTCCAGAAGCAGCAGACAGGTACCGGTTGGCCAGAAGGGCTGCAGCTGTGGCAGTTGCTGAAGCAAAAACCTGGGTGTGGGAGGAGTTAGGGGAGGCTATGGAGAAGGACTTTCGGTTGGCCTCAAGGAGGTTCTGGGCACGTCCCACTGGTAGGAGGCCCCGGGGCAGACCCAGAACACGCTGGAGGGATTACATACCTCGTCTGGCCTGGGAACACCTTGGGGTCCCCCAGGAGGAGCTGGAAAACGTTGCCAGGGAGAGGGATTTCTGGGGTGCGTTGCTCGGCCTGCTGCCCCCGCGACCCGGCCCGGATAAGCGGATGAAAATGGATGGATGAATGGATGGAATTGATGGATTAAATTATAACCTGTTTCTGACTTTCTGATACCTGTTTTACTATATAAAGAATATCATGCCATACTAGTGAGTCATTTCTATGAATACAGGTAATAACAGGGACCTAAAACCCAAGTCAAATCTATCTGCACTTTGGCTGTCTAGTTACTGCATTGTAACAATGTGTTGTTGCGAAGGTTGCTGTTACTGCACTTTTGCTTGGTAATCACCCACCACCCGCCAAATGCTAGTTGATTACGGCAATTTACATTTCAAAGGGTTGTACATCTAGTTCTTTATGCAAGTTGTATTACACCATTGTCAACTTTATTCAAATAGAGTGTAATTTCCCCAAAACAAAATTGTGGCTAGTGAAAATGCTGACAGTCTAGTGCCTTTGGAAAACCACTAGCCACAGTAGTTGGTGAGTAAAAGAGTAAATGTCAGGGTAAAGTAAAATCTGAAAGATCTGAAAGTGAAAAAAAAAAGATTTGAAAGTGAAAAAATAAGATTTGAAACTGTAAAAAATAAGATCGGAATCTGAAAAGATAAAACATGCAACTGAAAAAAATAAGACCTCAAATGTCTAAATATATATGGAAGTAAAAAGTTAAAAAGAAATTGTTTATTCAAAAGAATTACCAAAGTGAATCAAAATTATATTTAACCTGAAAAAAATGTTTCATACACTTATTTTTATTGTGAATACATTGTTGTATTTTTCAAAATTCAAGATCAACACATGCATTTTCAGTTTCAAATTTTATTTTTTCAAGTACAAAACTTTTGACCCTAATGTAGCTCCATACTAACCTCATTTCACAGCAGCTCACTGTCCTGAGCAGACACACCCCCAGTGTCTCAGGGTAGAGAATACTTATCATTTTTCTCATGATTTTGAAACCTAATTTTATATACTCTGCAATTTATTTTATCAATCAAATTGGGTTGGATGGTTAAACACACTTTTCTGTGATGTGACAAACTCAGAACACATATTTGATTTTGCTAGACCTGGACTTTAATGTCAAGCCCCAGTGCTATAGCACTCATCACATGCTAACTGCACTCACTGACATACGAAGACAGCTAACTGTCAAGTGGCAATCTGCGGGGCTGAAAAATAAAACCGACATCGAAGTGCCCAAAACTGCAGTTTTTTTTAACAACCTCTTGAGGCTAGTTCCAAAACAGTCAATCCCCAAAGACCTCCATGTTAAAATGTCCAATTTAACAACAGAAATGAACATGTTTACAGCCTGGAACAAAAAAACTGTTTTTGTCTCTATTGATAATTTCCCATTCAAAACAACTGTACAGGGGCTGAATTTTTATATAACTCACCTCTGTTTTAAAGTTTAAAGTTACACATAATTAAGGGTGGGCTGCCTTGAGTGACAGGCTGTCTGCTGATAGGGTCCTCAGCCTTTAAGATCTATCCCTCAGTCCCCCACAGCTCCACCCTCACCCAAAAATAGTCACTTCCGGCTCCAAAAACGAAGATGGTGACAGCTGAAATGCAGAACTCAGGGTTTCAAAAAACTGAATCTAAGACACAACATAGTGTAAGTTAAAATGCAGGGCTAAAATAAAAACTAACTAATACATATATATATATATATATATATATATATATATATATGTATATATTTATATATAAAGTAGTGTAACTTTGTGTAGACAATGTTACAAATGAATTAACAGATTTTTTTTTATTTTTGTGTGTGTGTGTGTGTGTGTGTGTGTGTGTGTGTGTCCAAGATTTTGTCTTACCATGAAGGTTATAAGACATTTCTTAGGACATTTTCATTTTATAGACACTTCCCTGGTTGTCCACCCCACCCTGTATCTCCCTGGCTAAGTAAAATGATACAAATATTGATACTAAGCAGCAGCACAGTACAAGGAATATATCTATCAACATATATTAAAGATTAATACTACATATGTAGGAAGAATAAAAGATAAAGTAGGTGTGCATATATTGACACTGGGCTTTATCAGATGACATTTGCTGTGTGTGATCAGAGAGCAGTACTTTGACAATGTCTGTTGGTAGACAGCTTGATTAGCTTCACTGAAATATTTTCTCTTTTTTTACATTAAATAAATTGTAAGCTAATATACTATATTGATGTCTGTATAAATTACAGAAGTACTTGGATAGATACGCTGATGTGTTCATTTTCTCCAATAAGATTGGTTTTATTTATCGTTATTTTATGCTATAAACACAGTCTGACCACCTGGGCTTTTATTTTGGCACTTCCAACGACCAGCAGTGTGCATTTGCATATTAGCTAAATATTTAGCTTCACAAAGCACATTTAGATTTAACATCTAACATTTAGATTTAACATTTAGATTTAGATTTAACATTTGATTTAACATTTAGATTTAGATTTAGATTTAATAATTAGGTTTAACATTTGATATTTAGATTTAACAGTGACATTATATTTAATCATTTATTGCTGTAAATGTGGTAAAAAGTGACTTTAAAAAACTCACACCACTTTTTTAAACATTGTTTGAAGCCAAATGTGGCAAAATGATGCTTTTAATTTCAGTGCGAGCCACTTTACAAACGGCACCCCAAACTGTACTGCGGTATTGGGTATGGTTAAAATTACTAAAAATTGCTGGGCAGCCAGTGTAATTCAGCTAGGACTGAGGTGATATGTTCCCTACGTGGAGTGTTTGTGAGAAGCCGTGCGGCCTCATTCTGTACCAATTGTGAACAGTTAACGGATGCATAATTAAGACAAGTAAATAGAGAATTACAGTAGTCCAGACATGAGAAAATGAGGGAATGGATAAGTTGTTAAACTATGTTTTTGGAGAGTACTGATTTGATCTTGGCAATATTTCTGATTTGTAAAAAAAAAAAAAAAAAGATTGAACAACACCCTTTATGCACTGATTTGAAGTTAAGGTATGGATCAAAGACAACCCCCAAGTTTCTAGCTGAGTGTTTTGTGTAAATTGTCAGTAGGTCCATTTACAGGGCAAGCCTGAGCCAGCCTTAAATATAAGCTTTATCAAAGAGGAAAGTCTTAAGTCTAACCTTAAATGTGGAGACGGTGTCTGCCTCCCGGACCGTAACAGGAAGATGATTCCACAGGAGAGGAGCCTGATAGCTGAAGGCTCTGGCTCCTGATCTACTTTTGGAGACTTTAGGGACCACGAGTAACCCTGAGTTCTCAGAGCGCAGAGTTCTGGTGGGATAATATGGCACTATGAGCTCTCTAAGATATGGCGGAGCTTGACCATTTAGAGCTTTATAAGTTAACAGTAGGATTTTAAATTCAGTTCTGGATTTTACAGGGAGCCAGTGCAGAGAAGCTAAAACAGGAGAAATATGATCTCGTTTCTTAGTTCCTGTTAGTACTCGTGCTGCTGCATTCTGAATTAGTCCTCAGTCAATCAGTCCTTAATGGCAGCAAGCATTGATAAATGTGCCACCTGAAAAAAATCATCATTTAAATATCCTGCCCCAATATATTCTGGGTTTAGAGGCCTCAATCTTAGAGTTTACAACATGGAAAGGCAGAATATAGCCAAGAAGAGAAACGTCTCTGAGCTAGAAAAAGAAAGTTGGAAAAATGCAGTATGGAAAGAAATCACTGCTGCAGTCAACAGCCTTGCAAAAGGACAATCTGGAGTTTAAAATGTTTAATTCATACGTCCTTGATATGTATTGACCTGTCATAGCATACAAATATTAATAATATTTATATTGTCATAATATTTATATTAAAGCTTATAAATGAGCCAAAGTGAAGAGCACATGGCCACGCATATTGGGTCTGCTTCTGTTTTGAGCATAACAGGTGGCGGAAAAAACAAAGATGCACCACCTATGTTTTAGCTGGACACAGTTGAATTTTTCATATAACGCAATACTGGTGAGTAGCCCAAACAACGTCCGGAACGTGCATGGTGGGAAATTGTTTCAGCAGAGACCCATTTCACTGCTGCACACCACAGGCATGCCCCCTGCACTCCAAAAGACCTGAGCCGCCTCAGCAGGTAGAGTCTGCTTTGGCCTTTCCTGTATAGTGCTGTTATGTGATTAGTCCAGTCCAGTTTATTGTTAAGATGAACACCCAGGTACTTATAAGATGTCACCATCTCAATGTCCTTTCCCTGGATGTTCACTGGTGTGGGGGGAGGAGTCTGCGCCTGCGGAAATCCGCCATCAGCTCTTTGGTTTTACCCGTGTTGATCTGATGGTGGTTCCTCAGACACCAGTCCACAAACTCCTGGTTCAGTTCTCTGTACTCTCTGTCGTCCCCATCTGTGATGAGGCCGACGATGACAGAGTCGTCAGAGAACTTCTGCAGATGACAGGTGAGGCTGTGGTATGAAAAGTCTGCAGTGTAGTGCTCCAGTTTGTCCTTCAGAAGTGCAGGCTATATGGTGTTGAAAGCGCTGGAGAAATCAAAGAACATGAATCTCACAGAGCTTCCGGGCTTCTCCAGGTGAGAAGGAGCTCTATGCAGGAGGAAGATGACGGCGTTGTCCATCCCAGAGCCAGGCTGATAGGCAAACTGCAGCGGGTCCATTGAAGGGCCTACTGTGGGGCAGAGACGAGACAGGACCAGGCGCTCCAGAGTCTTCATGAGGTGTGATGTTAATGCCACCGGTCTGAAGCTCCTGAAGTCCTTGGGGTGCGGAGTCTTGGGCACCGGTACCACGCAGGATGTCTTCCACAGCTGTGGTACTCTCCCCAGCCTCAGGCTCAGGTTGAAGATGGTTTCAACTATCCCGCACAGTTGGTCTGCACAGGACTTCAGGAGCCTGGGGCTGATGCCGTCTGGACCCGCTGTCTTCCTCGTCTTTATCTTCCTCAGCTGATCTCTCACCTGACAGGTAGTGAAGGACAAGCTGGAGCAGCGGGGCTGTGTGCTGGGGGTGGAGGTGATGAGGTGGGTGGAGGAGTGGGGGGTGGTGAGATGTCCGGGGAGGGGGGGGTGGAGGAGGTTTCGAAGCAGTGTGCCAGGAGTGTAGGTGAGGGGGAGGGTGAAGGTGAGGATGAGGGGGTTGCAGCCGTGGTGTCTGGGCCAGGAGAGGGGCAGACTGATCAAATCTATTGAAGAACAGATTCAGATCATTCACCCACTGCTGGTCACCTCCGGCCTGGGAGTCTGGTTCTTTGTGTCCTGAGATGGTTTCCAGACCTCTCCAGACTCTGCTGACGTCGCTCTGCTGCAGCTGTTTCTCCATTTTCTTTTTATATCCCTCCTTTCCCCGCCTGATGTTTCTCAAGTAGCTCCTTCTGCACGGCCTTAAGCTCCTCGTTATTTTCAGAGTTAAAAGCTCTCTGCTTCTCCTTCAGGAGAGCTTTTATATCTGGAGTAATCCAGGGTTTGGTGTTGGAGAAGCAGAGTACAGTCCTGGTAGGTCCTGTTTTTTTTTTTTTTTTTTTTTTTAACATTTATTAGAACAAGTTCCTTGACAGAGTCTCACACATTATGACAAGTATCAATACTCATATTGGTATCAAACTGACAAAATACAAAATACAAGGACAATCAAATAGCAAAGAGGTGAAAGAATATTCTTTGTAGGTCTAATTAGTACATCTAACCCAGTTGAACAGAGACAGTATTCTCACCTTTCCAAATACATTATAACAGGTGACCATTTTTCAAGATACAAGTCCGTCGGGAGTCAAAAGTTTGCCGTTATGTGTTCCATGCAATTTACATCCTTAAGCCTTTGACACCACTGGTCCAGTGTGGGTGGATGGGGCTTAAGCCAATTTAATGTGATCATTTTATGTGCAATCAATAAAAGAACCCTGAGCATAAACACACTATTTTTCCCTAAATCCGTTAACGATACAGTACCCAAAATTAGTTGCTGTGGTTCAATTGGTCTATTTAAATTCAAAATCTCACATATTTGTCGCGTCACATTCTCCCAGAATTTTTGCAATTTAGGGCAATCCCAGAAGATGTGGGAAAAGTCCCCTATTATACCGCAACCCCTCCAACACAGTGGGGAACGGTTATTATCATAACTAGCTATTACCAAAGGAGTTTTGAAATATCTTACTCTCAACTTCCAGCCAAATTCCCTCCAAACTGGGCTGCTTAAACATTTCTGCCAGGGCACCCAAGAACTCTCCCACTCCTCGTCAGCAATCATGGCATTAGCTTCCAATTCCCATTTAGCTTTCACATTAAGTGTATCCACTGATGTATCCATATGGATCCTGCCATATATACATGATATTGTGTTTTTAGTGTTCATCTTATTCTCAGCTATCTCAATCCAATATTGTTCAAAATTAGATGGAACTTTTTTTAATTTTGTCCCACTCATTGTGTGTCATCAGGTAATGCCGAATTTGAAAATATCTAAATAAATCCTTAGAATCAATGCCACACTTTGCTTGAAGTTGTGAGAAAGCCCTGAGAGTCATTCCTTCAAATAATTGATTTATTGTGATGAGGCCCTTCCCCGCTCATCTAATGAAACCACGGTCCATTTTTGCTGGCAGGAAGTCACAGGCAGTAGTTATTTTTGCTGCCCTTGATAGAGATAAAGGTAAATTCAACAATCGTCTTGTCTTCTCCCAAACCCTTAATGTATGATTAACATATTCGTTTTGTATCCTAAGTTTACGCCTTACTTTTGAATTTAGAAAGGGAAGGATTGAGAGTGATATATTTTTTACTGAACCTTGCTCTATATGTACCCATTTTGTGTCCATATCTAATCTCATCCATGAAACCAATTTTCCAAGTTGTGCTTGCCCAGTAGTAACTTCTGAAATGCGGCAAGGCTAATCCACCCTTCTCCTTGCGTGCACAGAGGACTTTGAGTCTCAATCTAGGCCTTTTGTTCTGCCATATGAATTTGGAAACAAGCTTATCCAGAAATGTAAAGGTGGATACAGGAACATTGATAGGTAACGCATTTAAAAGAAATAACAATCTTGGCAGGACATTCATCCTGATAGATTCTACCCCCCCCCAACTAAAGACAAAGGAAGCATCTCCCATCTTTCCAAGTCATTTTTGATTTGAGAAATAAGTTTATCATAGTTTGCTTTATATAACTGATTTGAGGTATGGGTCAGAATGACTCCCAGATACCTAAAGCCCCCTTTTGACCACCTGAATTTCACCTGTCTATCCAAGCACATAGGCCAACATCCTGTTATCATCATTGCTTCTGATTTCCCCTCATTAACCTTGTACCCTGAAACCTCCCCATAGTCCACCAGGCATTGCATAAGAGCCAGTATAAATGACTGTGGATTTCTTATAAATAAAAAGAACGTCATCCACGAACAGTGAAATTTTATGCATCTCGCCTCCCTCATCCACTATTCCCTCAATCTGATCATTTCCCCTTATTAACTCAGCAAGCGGTTCGATACACAGTGCAAACAAAACAGGAGAGACCGGGTTTCCTTGCCTAACACCTTTTTTAAGATCAAAAAATTTGGAGCAGTACCCATTAACCCTAACCCTTGATATTGAATCTTTATTCAGGGTATTAATCCATCTTATAAATGTCAAATTGAATCCCATTTGTTCCATAGTATAATTCAAATACGACCAGTCCACCCTGTCAAATGCCCTCTCAGCATCAAGACTGAGAAGCATTGACGGGTGGGCAGAATGCCTTGCTACTGATTGTACATTTAAAGCTCTTCTTATATTGTTTGCTCCCTGACGACCCGGTATAAAACCAGTCTGGTCAGGGTTAATCAATTTACCTAAGTCTTTCTGCATCCTATTCGCCAGTATGGCACTGATAATTTTTACATCATTCCCCAGCAAGCTGATTGGCCCATAGGCACCACAGTCCAGTGGGTCTTTCCCGTCTTTATGTAAAACTGTTATTATGGCCTCTGACCAGCTCTTTGGTGGGTCATTTTCCTGTAAAGCGTAATTAAAGACCTGACAAAGTTTTGGCACAAGCTCCTCCATAAAGGCCTTATAAAATTCACCTGGTAGACCGTCTGTGCCAGGGGATTTGTTGTTTTTCAATGACTTGATAACGTCTTGTATCTCACTTTCTCGAATAGGAGCTACTAATTCATCCGCCTCAGACACAGAAAGTTTCGCTAGATTAAGATTTTTGAACATAACTTCCAATTTCCTTTTGTTTTGTGTTTCTTCTGGTGTATCATAAAGCTTTTTATAAAAAATTTGAAATGCCTCGGCTACTTCTTCTGGGTGTGAGACCTCGGTCAAAGATGTCGGGTGTTTTATCTTAGGAACAATGCGGCTTGACTGCTCTTTTCTCAGTTGAAAGGCAAGTAGCCGGCTCGCTCGATTTCCCATCTCATAGTATCTTGGGCTTGTGTATCGAAGCACTCCCTCAGCTTTTCATGTGAGGAGTTCATCCAAGGAAGTTCTACAGTCTTGTAATTGCTTCACTACACTTTCATCTCTGGTCACTTTGTGTTCATGTCCTAGTCTTTTTATATCGCTTTCCAACTGTTTTTCCCTTTCCATTCTCTGTTTGTTTAGTTTGACAGCAATCTCAATACACTTCCCTCTAATCACTGCCTTCACCCCATCCCAAAGAGTTGAGGGGGATACTGATCCATTATCATTAATTGTGAAGTATTCGTCTATAGTTTGTTTTATTTGTTCTTTTATACTTGGGTCCGTTAGCAATGAAATATTCAGTCTCCAGTATTTGAAGTGCCACTCAAAGCCTAAATTTAATTTCAGTTTTACACGACCATGATCAGACAAAGTAATAGGTTCAATAACACACTCTCTAACTTTATACAGACTCTGCTTTGAAATGCAAATCACATCAATTCTAGAATATGACCCATGTACCATAGACAGAAAGGAGAAATCTTTTGTTGTTGAATTCTTGGCTCTCCAGACATCCACAAGCCCTAATTCTTCCAACATGTGTTTTGCTGCTTTGGATTTCCTGCTAGGAGGTCCATAATCAGAAGGTAATTTATCCATTTTCACATTTAAAACACAATTAAAGTCACCCCCCAAAATTATGGTACCTCTGGCTTCCCTTGCCATTACAGATGCCACTTCTTTAAAAAAGGTAGGGTCATCTTCATTAGGAGCATAAATATTCATGATGGTTAACTCTACTCCATCTACTGCTCCTATAATAAGTATGTATCTACCTTCTTTATCCTTTACTTCTCTCTGAAATGCAAAATTAATGGATCGACTAATCAAAATTGCCACTCCTCTCTTTCTGCTATTCGACCAAAAGGCATAGAATATCTGTGTGACCCAGTCTCTTAGTTTCTTATGTTCTACATCATTTAAGTGAGTTTCCTGTAACAACCCTATTGAGCAATTACGTTTCTTCAACTGGGTTAAAATCTTCTTTCTTTTTATAGGATTATTTATTCCTAGATCAGACATAAATCGACATTCCTTGTTATCATTTTACTTTCCCCAGATTCACCTTTGTATAAAGTAACTGACCTCACCATAATATTTACAAAAATCACTTGTGTGGACTTAACCAACCTGTCAAGGATATAGGAACTCTTAACACACAGAACAGAGAAAATAAAACAAGCACATGTGACTTCCAAAAGTCCAGTTGAATACAGAAATGTGTCCAGCCCCTGTTGTAATGCAGGCAGAGGGTTGTGACTTTTATTTCCCTCTGGGCAACATGCACTAAGTGCTGACCCAACCACAGACCAAAGAAAAAGGGAAGATGGCGTCCCTTTTTTTCCTTTCGGATCTTCTTGCGATTTTTGCTGTTTCCCTGCGTTCCGTGTGTCTCTGACCATGCTCATGTTAGTCTGCAGTAATTTGGGTTCACCTTTTTTCAATTAAAATGTCTTATAATTCTACAAACAGCAAAACACCACCGATTTCCAGGGGAGCCCACACTCCGTGCGTGTAACTCAGAACATGGCGTCACCAGAAGTTCGGTACTGTGTTTTCCACACAGAAGTTTATGTAGTCCGTAATACATGATGACAGACTTTCAATGTCCTCCCCATGGGAATCACTGAGTACCTCCCATACAGTGGTCTCGAAGCAGTCCTTCAGGGCCTCCTCGGCCTCATCAGACCACCTCTTCACAGTGCGGGTGGTTGCTGGTTCTCTCTGCACCAGAGGTCTGTAGACAGGCAGAAGATGAACCAAGTTGTGATCAGCTCTTCCCAGGGGGGGGGGGGGGGGGGGGGGCAGGGGGGATGAGTGGTATGCCTCCTTGGTGTTTCGCATAAAATAAATCCAGTGTTTTATTGTCTCTGGTGTGGCAGGAAACATACTGGTTGAAGATGGGCAGTGTGGTGGATGGACAGGCGTGGTTGAAGTCCCCAGAGATCAGTGATCAGCCTGAGGGTACTGTGTTTGCAGCCTACTTGTAACAGAGTGGAGAATGTCACAAGCAGACTCAACCTTCGCAGACTCAACCTTCATGCCAACAGCCAGCAGCTCAGTGTCCCTGCAGCAATGCTGTTCCTTGATAGCGATGTGCCCAGAGTTACACCATCTATCATTCACAAACACAGCCAGCCCTCCTCCTTTCCTCTTACCGCTGTCTGCTGTCCTGTCATGTCTGATGAGCTGGAATCTGTCCAGCACGGCGATCGTGTACGGTACTTCCGCGTTCAGCCATGTTTATGTAAACACCAGCATGCTGCTCTGCCGGTACTCTCTCTGATGGTGAGTCAGCGTCAACATCTCGTCCATCTTGTTGGGGAGTGATCTTCATCTTCATTCATCTTCTAACCGCTTCATCCTCGTGAGGGTCGCGGGGGGGCTGGAGCCTATCCCAGCTGACATTGGGCGAGAGGCAAGGTACACCCTGGACAGGTCGCCAGACTATCGCAGGGCTGACACATAGAGACAGACAACCATTCACGCTCACATTCACACCTATGGACAATTTAGAGTAATCAATTAACCTAGTCCCCAAATTGCATGTCTTTGGACTGTGGGAGGAAGCCGGAGTACCCGGAGAGAACCCACGCTGACACGGGGAGAACATGCAAACTCCACACAGAAGGGCTCCCACACCCGGGCCGGGATCGAACCGGCAACCCTCTTGCTGTGAGGCAACGGGGAGCGATCTTACGTTCCCCATAACGACGGGCGGGAGGACGGGTTTGTACCATCTCCTCCGTTGTCGCTGCTGCACTCTTTTTTTTTTTTTAAGATTATTTTTGGGGGCTTTTTGGTCTTTAATGGATAGGACAGTGAGTGAAATGGGGAGACAGAGAGAGAGTGGGGACTGACATGCAGCAAAGGGCCGCAAGTCAGAACCAAACCTGCGGCCGCTGCAGCAAGGCAATGCCTCTATACATTGGGCGCCGGCACTATCCACTACGGTACCGACGCCCCCAGTCCTATGTTGTAAACACAGCCAGCATGGTGAGGAGGGGGTTTGTCAACTTGCGTCGCCTGTATCTGTGTAGGAGCCTGAATGAATACTCCATGAAGTATTGGATTACATGGTTTCATCAATGTTTTTTTGGTACACAGCGACTACCATTGCAATTAGCGTTTGAAACAGTGGGGCGCTAGAGCGTGCTATCCGTTTGATTGCAATATATGATTACAGCATTAGATGGGAGCACAGTTGGGTATAACGCGTTACAAAGTAACGTTAGTTAGTTAGTTTGCTGTTTGAGTAATCAAATACTTAAGTACATTTTCAAACAAGACATCAGTTATTTCCGTTACTTTTAGAATGCTGGTCCTTCAGCTCCGAAACAGCAACGGCTGTCGTTTGGTTCTAATAACGGAGATAACATTAAACCTATCAGTCTGAAAGAAGCCACGGGGCTTGTGGCTCGCTACGTGGTAGGAGAAATGCTGCCGTTGTCTATGGTAGAGTCTAAATAGGTGGAGTAGGACTCGCTGACAGACATATTTCAGACTCAGGACTTATGCCTGGTACACGCTACACGTTGGTACTCACCAATTATCACGGCGTGTGTGATGTCATTGGGTTATTCTTGTCCTGTTTTTATTACTTTGACTATTATTTGAGTCACTGCCAGAACTGTGTCTGTTCATGTGCCAGCTGACATATTGTTGTAGTCACCTAAAAGCGTCAGCAGATGGCAGGAGCTACATTTGAAGCGCCACACGTAAACTGTCAAGCTACTGTATCTTCCACAGGAAGTTCTGACAAATGTTTCAGAATAAAAGTCTATTTAGAAAATGGAGGGATTAGCTGTATTGAAACCGCATACTAATGTACTACATACGACATACTACATCAGTATGCACTGCATTCTGCATACAAAATGTGTATGCAGTATACCATTCCAGCAGACCGTGCGCAGTATGCAGTATACAGCCAAGTATCCCAGAATGCATTTCGCACCAGCCGACAGCGAAAGTGGAGAGTTCAAAGCCTGCTAAAAGCTGTTTTAATTTCCGCTGTAGTGATGTTAATCACTACTACTCACTTTATTAAGTTTTAATATTTTTTCAGACATAAAAGTAACCGTTTAGATCCCCAACGTGTAGTCAGTTTATCCAAATAGCGCCTGTTTGGAAATTTGCTCCGACGTATTCGGGGATGAAAAGAGCTGCGGTGGGAGCCGCTGGCCGGGAGCAGCAAGCAGCTTGCAGCCGGAATACCGAGATGATCGCCAGTCAACCTCTGTCGTCATCCTGGGGAGAAAGCAATCTGATGAACTGACCTGCTGCCCTTTGGAGATTTACGGCTGGCTGATAAAAATCCTTTTGGAAGATAAATGTAGGTTTCATAGATGAAATCTAACAACTGTAGCTGCCACATTAGTTTGTCTGAATATAAAGTGAAGCTTCATGTTTTTAGTGGACAGAACAGCAGTGCTGTCTCTGGGGCTCTTATGTACAGACATCACAATTTCAAAAAATATAAATGTATTAAAATGAACAGATCAGTCTATATTGAATTTTGTTTTATCTTATTAAGCTACACAAGTTTGGGTTTTTATTATAGCTACATTACAGACAACATAATTTAGTGCATGATGCTGAATAAAATAATAACGTGCATAGTACAGTACGGGATGACGCTTAATAAAAAAATAACATCTCCGCGGTATTCCCGGCTTGATCACTCTTGTCCGCCATTACGACAATTGACTGGTCCCGGTCAAGGGTGCACTGCATTGTGGGAAACAGTAGGCGAGGTAGACTGGTCTGATGCATACTGTGGAATTTTTCCAAATCAGTACGACATCTGCATATTTTTTGCATACTGCAGATTATGCTTTTGTTTGCATACTGCATACTACATAATACATTTTGGCAATATCAGTATGTACTTCTAGTATAGTATGCAGTTTCGGATACAGCTATTCTCTCAGATGAGGATATAAGGGGCTTTTAATTTGAAACAAGTGTTGAGTTTGAAATGACGGTGCGATATGTCTTTACAAAGAAGACGGAGTGGATAAAAAGTAAATATATAAACACAGAGGGACTAGTAAATAATGGACCGTCTATAATGTAGTTTGTTTCAAATGAAGCTGGGAGCCTCTGCAGTTGTGGTGAGTAAAAGCCCTGCCGCTATTTGTTAATGTTGTTACTTTATGTCCGACCGTGAGGATGTACCATTGTTTGCTAGGTTGATGCTAATGACAGTAACTTAACTCAGCGGTTTGACAAAGTGCCTCTGCTGTTTCACACCATCATTTCCCCTTTTTACTCTGTGTGGTAACATCCCTAGAGGACATATTAAAAATGCTGGGGTGTTGTTGTCATACAGTTGTCTACGGCAGCAGATCGTTGTGTGTTTCTACTGGTCAAAGTGATGGCTGTGATGGGAGAATTGGATCTCAATGAAGGGCAAGTGGTCCATAACTTTAATTTTGGAGACAAAAAACCTCAAAAGTACTTTAAAAGTGCTTGAGTTACTTTTTTCAGGGAGTAATGTTAGAAGTACTTTTAAATTGAGTTACTTTACTTAGGGAGTAACGCAATAAAGTAACTGGTTACTTTTTTTTAGAAAGTAACACAGTAACGTACTTTGATTACATTTAACATAACCCTTACCCAGCACTGGATGGGAGAAATTCCTACACATTGTGGCTTTAAGTTTAGGCACCAGAGTCTGAATGTCAAACAAAGTGTTTGTCAGATCATCTTATCACCATATCTGCAAAGCCTCCCCCCACATCCTTCTGACAGTGGAATTGTGGGGGTTGCGTCCAACAATTTTTGGAATATTGAGTGTTGTCATTTCAACTGGCCGTTGACTGTCATACAGGATATGTACAGTGGTCTCTGATGCAGGAGTCAGATGCTGTGTGTTAACCCTGCAATGTTATGTTCAGGTTACTGTTTGACCCAACAACCTGGTGTTATTTTCTGGTTAGGACAGGTTAGGACAGTCTGTACCCTGGCCTCTTTGCTACTGGGACAGAACTGTTGAATGGAGCATTATTACACACCTCCATTTATTGATAGAATGTTTAAACTGGTAATTTAAAGATCTATAGGTATACAAGGTGCTGAAAGTAGATAATGGCTTCTGTGTCTATATTTTATGTGTCCACATCTGTGTTTCTGGAGGAGTATGTGAGACTAAGAGAGACCGTGGCTGCACAGAAAAAAATACACATACACATATACACTATATAGCACACTATATAGCCTAGCATACTTGACAGAGGGCTGGAGTTTGACTGTTTGGATATATGTATATATATATATATTATATACATATATCCAAACAGACCCACGAGGAGACAGGGATCAGAGGGGATTAGATATATATCCCTGTCTCCCCAGCAAACCGTCTCTTGCTCTAGTGTGCCCACCTGTGTGTGTACGCAAGTGTCTGTGTCTGTGTGTGTGTGTGTGCGTGCGCATTGGGGCGAAACTCTGCCGTGTGCGATACAGACAGCAGAGGAGAATTGTAAACGCGTGACCATGTAGAGACAGAAATAACATGCCGTCGTGTAAATAAGATAAAAAACATAAGGCTATTTAGTTTTCTAATAAAAGGACACCTGTTAGGCCTGGATATGAAGCGTCTGTAGCGCCAAATAATATAACGGTAGTTCCTAAAGAGCTAAGACGAAAAAATACAGCATCTCTAGTCATATTTCAGCAGCGGTGGTGCGCAGCTGCTAGTTGCATATAGGGGAAACACTGCTCTTTTTGGTATGAGTTCTTTTGGGTCATCGTGTTCTTCTTCAGCAACATGTACAGTTGCTTCACTTTCAGGACTCTCTCTGGCAGCCATTCTCGCCTCCGAACTTTTCTCTATGCTCTCAGTTTCGCTGGCTCTAGCACACCTGTGGTGTGCAGCGGTGAAATGGGTCCCCGCTGAAACACTTTCCCGCTGCACACGTTCTGCACGTTGTTTGGGCTATTCACCGGTATTGCGGTATAAGAAAAATTCATATCATAACGAAAATAAATATCGGTTTTTGGTACAAACCAGTATACGCGGGCCGACCCATAACCCGTGGGTCTCGCAGGTTACCTGCAGGTTGGGTTGGGTCGGGTCAAGAAATGTTCACTTTATTGGCAGGGCGGGTGGGATGGGTCATTAAAGATTAAATATGTCGGATATAGCCTACTTGCTAACAAAACTGTTGTAGGTTAGGTAAATGCATGTTACGTAACGTATACATTTGGTGATATACCAGTTTAAGCAGATTTCA
Source organism: Epinephelus cyanopodus (assembly GCA_026686955.1). Lineage (NCBI taxonomy): Eukaryota > Metazoa > Chordata > Actinopteri > Perciformes > Serranidae > Epinephelus > Epinephelus cyanopodus. The sequence goes on from CM048935.1 coordinate 35,575,879, forward strand.
GTCCTGGACCTTAGATTTTTTTCTCACAGACTGTTTGGATTCATTCTCAATTTTATTCCATCGTCATACAGCAGAATGCCTACCCTGTGCCTTTGTTGTACTTGTCCCCAAACCACTATTACTCATGTCACTCATGGCAATACAGGTTTTTCAAAATGATCCACAGTGGTCATGTATGTAAACATGTCTGTTGTTGGCCCATACTTGTCTTAACTCCCGGCTCTGTGTGGGCCTGTAAATTACAGCCAGGCCAGCTGGCAACTGTGCAGCACACTGTGCTACACACACACACACACACACACACACACACACACACACACACACATTACCAAATGTCCTCATCTGTGGGGCAAGAAACAGTGAGGGGAGGAGGGAAGGATGTCTAAAAGCATCCATCAAAAAATGGGAGGCACAGGGCTCTCTGGGAAATAGGCCGCTGTGAAACAGCTATTCAGCCTGGGGCATCTTTGTGTTCTACCTCTGCTGAAGTTACTTGGTTAAGACGGGGGCAGGGGAAATAAAAAAACACAACAACTGCAATGATTTGTTTAGTCTCATCTAGATGTTACTGCTTTGTCATCTAATTCATGACTCCAACTCAGCAGTCGCCACTCTCTCTCTCATTTGTGTATCATCAGATGGCCAACTCCATGTTGTGCAGCCACGCCCTCGTCTCCGGTCCTAAGTCGAAGAGGCCGGATTCAGAAGGTGGGCTGTATAGGGGGCAACTGGTGATTATGTGGTCGGCAGTCTGTTCAGACTCACCACACTCACATGCTGCACTGTCCAATACGCCCCACTTCTTTAGAGATGACTTGAAGCGGCCGACCTTAGTCCTCAGGAACAGACTGTAGCAGCTCTTGTGCTGCCTTGTTGTAGGGATGGCGAGACTTGAGCCTGCATGGTGGCACCAGTGTTGTTGTGGCTTTGTGCCAGTCGTACTTCTGGGCTTTTTTTTTTGCCATTGCGAGGGTAGCTGCATCCCATCAGAGACTGGATGGAGCTATTCCGGGAAGGACTGGCAGGTGAGACACGGGGGTGGGTTTCAGACAACCAGTCACTATCCGGAGGGCACTGTTGATGGCTGTGTCTACCTTATTCACGTGTGGGCTTCTGCTCCAGGCAGGGGCATAGTATTCGGCTACGGGTATGACAAGGGCTTGTGTGGATATGCCTAGGGTCTGGGGGGAAGCTCCCCAAGTCGAACCCACCAGGCGGCGGATGAGTGAGACCCTAGCTGTAACCTTGGCCTTCACTTCATGCAGGTGTTGCTTGTAGGACAATGTCCGGTCCAAGCATACACCGAGGTACTTGGGGGCTAGTTGGAACTCCAGGCGGTTGTTGCCAACATACATGACCAGTTCCCTTCTTGCTTCCCGGTTGTTGAGGTGGTAAGCTGCCTACTCTGTCTTGCCCACGCTGAGCTGAAGGTGCCACTTCTGGAGGTAGTCTGCCAGGATGCCCATGTCTCGGTTGAGACCATCTTCCATTGCCTTCCAAGTTGGCCGTCTAAGCATGATGGCCAAGTTGTCCACATAGCCATACTTGCTAGATGTTGTATCCGGCAGGTCGTGAATATAGATGTTGAACAACATTGGTGAGAGGACGGAGCCTTGTGGGACCCCGTTCTTCAACCTTCGGAGCCTGCTGGTCTGGCCATCACTGGTCTGTAGGATGAAGCTACGGTTCGATAGCATGGCCATGATGAACCTCACATTGTGCCGGTCTGGGATTGTCCTTAACAGTTTCAGATGTAGACCACAGTGCCAGACGGTGTCGTAAGTGGCTGTCAGGTCCAGAAATACTACTCCAGCTTTCTTGTTATCCTGAAAGCTGTCTTCGATGTCTTGAGTGAGTAGTGTTACCTGATCCACTGTTGACCTGCCTCAGAGGAAGCCGGCTTGTTCCAGTGGGAGTTGTGGGTCCACCACTGGCTCGATGCGGCTGTGGATCAGCCTTTCCAGGATCATATATGGGACACATAGCAGTGAAATGGGCCTGTAGGACCTCGGGTCTTCAGCGGGTTTGTTTGGCTTTGGCAAGGCTATGATGGAAGCACGGCGCCAGGTCTTTGGGATCTTGGACCTCCTGAAGCATGATGAGAAGAACGAGCATAGCCAGGGAGACGTTTTTACGCTTTGGTGTATGACAAACTCTGGATGGATATTGTCTCGACCTAGTGACTTGCCCGGCTTCAGTTTGTTGATTGCTGCACTTAGTTGGGCTGCTGTGAAGTCTCCTGAAAGGTTGGCATCGGCGCTGGCTGCCCTGGAGAGAGAGGATACTTCACATGAGGTCAGTCTTGTGAAGTTTTTGTCTGCATCCGGGAAGCGGCCGTTTTCCAGGAGCTGGGAAGCAATGGCATCTGCTGTCACTGGGCGCCTGCAGGGCATTGTTTTTCTCCCTGAGAGCAAGTTGATGGTGTGCCACACCCTCTGGCTTGAGTGGGTGAAGTCAATAGATTCCACCACTTCAGTCCACCTGTTCCTTCGGGTGTGGTCCAGCTTCTGCAGTAAGGTTGTTGCTGTTGCGTTCATTTCTTCGCCGGAGCCTGCCTGTTGGTGTTGGCACAGCAGGCTGCTGCACTCCTCATCCCATCCTGGGATGTAGTTCTTGTTGTAGCCACGCAGGATGTTGTGCTTTGCTGCCCTTAAGAGGACTTCACAGTAGTCGGCGTACGCAGCGTCCACATCAGCTGCTTCTGGGTCCGGGAGACCAGCAGTTCTTCTTTCTGTTTCTGCCATAAACGACTGCCAGTTTGCCTTCCTGAAGCTCCATCTCCTGACCAGTTTGCCAGCTACCGGCTGTACCAGCGATGGTACTTTGATGATGGATGGCTGGTGGTGTGAACGAGGAAACCTGTCCAAGGCACGTCTCTCCGGTTTCAAGTCATTGCTGCGGCATATGGCAAAGGCTAGGTCAGGGTTGGTGTAGGAGTTCCAGTGTGCAGAAAAGAAGCTTGGAGACTCTTTTGGTTCTGCGAGCTGGTTTCACTTCGGATCCAATTCTTATTTGGGAAAATACCTGGATTTGTTACTGTCTGATGCTAACATATCTCTTAGTAAACCTTTAATCTTTTCTACCTTTTCTTGTAAAGGCAAAGATCAAATAGGTAAATAGGTAATGTTAGCAGGCTTTTCATTTCAATTTTGCTTATTACCAGCAGCAAAATATATCAGCTGTAGCTACAGTTGTTAGTATTAGTTAGAGTCTGCACTACACAATGCTGTCTGGAGCAAGTTCCAGGACACCACCATTGATGATACCAGTGACGTTAGTGATTTTATTTATTTTTTCATTTATTTTTATATTAGGAACAGAGCATATTAACGAACATTACAAAACGTAAATATCACAGATTATAGCCGAGGCTAATTTCCATCTGTTGTCCCTAAGGCAGGTTGTTGTTCATAATAGAAACATACGAGAAAAATACATAGAAGAAAATTAAGAAAATCAATACAAGGAGGTTAACATTATCCCATTACTTGATTGCACATGACCCAAATGTACCTAAACTTATTGCACTTAGCTCTATTGCACCTTGATTGCACATAACCCGATTGTACCTAAACTTATTGCACTTAGCCCTATTGCACATTTCATTTCAAGTAACCAGCCATTGGGCTGTTAAGGCCTTACTAGACTCACAAATCAGTCTTTAGACGCTTTGCTCAACTAAAGACTGATGTCTTTCTCTCTGATTTTGTGTTTAGATGGGTGGATACAATTTCAGAGTTTAAAAAAAGTCCCTATGTTGCAGAAGTAATAGTAAATCTGCAGGGCGGTCCTTCAGTGGCTTGCTGAACTCTTTTGCTCGTAAACATAGTCTGACTGCTTTAGAAGTTTTAAACAAAGTTGCTGCAAGTTCTTAATTTCCACAATCTTGTGGACTGAGCACACATTTGATAAAACAGAGTTAAATCTCTCAGCATCCATTTTCAAGCTCGGAGGAGAAAAGGGGGAGCACACATTACCTACATATTTAACTTTATTCACAATTTGTAGTTCTTTTCCTCCCAGAGGAACTTTAGAATTTGAGTAGGAGATATTGGAGGGTTGTTTTGAAAAATGCATACACACTGTTTTTTGGGCATTCAATAAAAGGCAGGACTCAGTGAACCAGCTTTGTATGTGTGTAAGAGTTGAAAGTATACATTGCTGCCTCGTCAGGGTTTTTCGCACTCGTGAAAATGACTGTCATCTGCGTATAACTGGACATCAACATCCTTGCAAATATCGGGCAAATCATTGATATATAATAAAAATAAAATTGGTGCCAGGATGGATCCCTGAGGGACCCCCATTGGGGAACCAAGGTAAGGGGATCTGACACCGCCGACCACCGTGCAATGTTCTCTCTCCAACAGATATGACTCAAACCATTTAATTGCTTGAGGAGTGAGATAAAAATGAATTAATTTGGACAGAAGCACTTTATGATCGACTGTGTCGAACGCCCTTTTCTAGGAACAACACTAAAGCAGATTTGGTGGAATGATGGGATCAAAATCCAAATGGCAAAGGTGCAAGGGAGTTTGGCTGTCTTTAAGATGTTCCATTATTTGTTGTAGCAATCCATTTTTCAATTATTTCAGAAATTACTGGTAGGATGCTAATAGGCTGAGTGGTCATGGTGTATGTGTTGAATTTAATATGTAAAACTACAGAAGCAACTGTATACCCAAAACTGTAGTTAAATCACAATCGGAAACCATGGATTACCAGAACCATCTGAAATGTCATAAACATACATCCCTGCACCTTACAAATTAGGACTGCAACCTGGACACATGGACAACTAGAAGAGCACTCGGAAAGCACAGACCCCCACCAAGGCCAAATGCCCCATCTCACAATGTAAAAGGTGCAACATACGGCAGCCAAAACATTAATATAACAGCAAACCACTATTTGCTATGTCAAGATATGATGAAGTAATTGTGTCCTCAGCAGAGAATGTAATCTGAGCATCTCTGTTCTTTGTTTTGTTAGCTGGACCGGTCACGTGTGCGTGTATGTGCATGTGAGTCCTCACAACCTTCATTCCTTCACGTTCATGTCCCTAGTGGCTAGCTCATTGCCACTATTCTGTGCTGCCCACTGTGGTCCCACTCCCCACGTGGTGTGACAGTGCCGCTGGCCTTGTTCAGCGGAGTGAGTGTTGAGGACATAAACAGTCTGCCTTTTCATATCGTTTCATCCCTTGGACACGTCTGTTTTTTTTCAGGGTCTGTGCTTGCTGGAATTACACATAACTGGTGAAAAGTGTCAGGTGTATTTCAGTTGTGTTGCAGCTGACTCCCTGCTGGGCATGATACACCAGCGCATTTCCATACTCCTTGATGACCTGCAAAATGTGATGTGCAGGGTGTCTTTTGCTTGTTTTTTGACCCCTGCAAGGTTATGCCAAAGCTCCAACCAGCTCCATGGCTCACCACCTGGGTTGGCTAGGGCCCCCCACTTCTCCACTGTGGTGGCCCAGGTGGGCTACAGCGACTAACCTTAAGTGGGTCAGGTCCAGTGTGGCAGGGTCAATTTGTAACACAAAGTATCATATGGACTTTAAAAAGTTTGGTATTGCCCATCCCTAATCAGCTTAATGGCTTTGAATAAGGACTTCTAGTACTGTCAGAGGGATTCAGCTGTTATGTCTGTCAAATACATATATAAAAAACATTCCATTTGTCTGTTTTTCCTCTCATTTTCAGATGGGAACTACAGGTTGTGAACATTGATCAGGCTGATACTTGCCTTATCAGCCAACAAAAGATGATCACACATCGTTGAATATTGGTTAATTGCAAGTGTTAAAAGTTACCAAGATCACATTGGTTATGGGATCAAAAAATTCATATCCAAATAAAAAGAAATCCAATGCAATACTGGATTTGAATTTGATAATATGCTATCCAATCTCAACCTGTGACAGTCATTACATAGAGAATCACCCTAAGAACTAATGAGAATTCATATTGCAAACTTGTTTCTTTCCAGTGTCTTAGATGATTGATGTGATGTCATTGAACTCATTGCAGTGATCTTGAGTGTCAAAACAGAAGGTAGATCTAAAGAGCTGGGAGCAATTAACTCTACTTATTGGCACTGTTGTCTCCACGCAGCCCATTACATGATATGGTGTGTAAAATACATAGAATGCTGGTGGTTGTTTAGGGGCACACAATGTCATGTAGCGACTGAAGTGAGAGATTTTTCCACAAATCAATAGTCCCCAGGATTTTTTTTCTTTTAATTATTATTGATTAAACAGTAAAACTGAAATAAAAGTGTTTATTTTTCCTTTTTGGAATTATTAATAATGTGTTAGAAGTGGATCATAATGTGTTATTTATAATGTCCCTCATGCCTGATGATAAATATTATCCAGTTTACCTCTTTTCCTGTTCCTTCTTCCTTCTCAGTTTGTGTCAGAACAAATGAAAGGATATTTTACATGTAGCTGTGTTTGGTAGTGCCTATTTAGTTTTTTCACTGATCATGCGTGTTTTATGGTAGGCTTACAGACCTTACTGTAATAGAAGGTGAACTTTGTCATTAAACAGTAGTGAACTGTTGCAGTCAATGCAGTGTGTCAACATATCCCTCATAATTAGCCAGCCTTTGTTTGGTAATGTTGCATCATCATCTGGTCAAAATGTAACTTTATTCAAGTCTTTGATTTATGAACCTGCAAAACTGATGACTTTCCCATGACCCTCAGCTACACTATTTTTTTTACTGCTAATTAGCTTGTGTTAGCATTTGGACATGTAAAAGTTAGTCTTGTTGTTTTTAAAAGGTTTTAAAAGGTCTGATGAATAGATGTAATGTCATGGCAGTGTGGTTCTATGAACTTTGATGACCTGACAGCTTTTGAATCTGTTTCTGTCTTTCTCTTTGACTGTGCTCTCTCTCTCTCTCTCTCTCTCTCTCTCCAAATCTAAATCTAAATCTAAATAATATCAAATCACAGCTTTGTACCAGACAAAATGTCAATTCCTGTACAACAGATGATGACGTTTTTTGACTACCATTATCATTTTACTCAATAGATTTTATTTTTTCTCCTTATGACATTTGACTCATCTCAGAGTGAGGCACATGTTACAACCTCCATACATCTTATTCAGCATAAAAACAGCTGATTTAATATACAGTGTGTAATGGAGTGCTTCCCTGTGGCACCCAAAGTACACAGAAAGCTAAAATTATGTCTCTTTGTCATTGTTGGAGAAAGAGAATAGGATGAAGAAAAGATTGCCTCACTGTCTCTGCTCACTCATTGGCAGGCAGTCAGTGAGAAATATCTCCCCTTTAAATAGAATTACTCTGATGGCAAGGCAAGGCAGGCCGGCCCAGGATGAGAAGAACTGAGGTTGAAACTCTTCTGTTCTTGAGCTTTCTCTTCATGTGACTTTTTTGATCCCAGTCTTTACTGTCTGGCCTCTCCTTGCTGTCTCCTTGTTGCTGCCCTGCCCGTCATCACTGGGAAGGACAGAACAGGGTGAGTAGGTGCCTCTACCCCAGCTGCTCATGCTGGTGTTGACTGACAGACAGGCAGAGAGATGGCACAGACAGGATCATGGAGGTTTTGGGAAGTAGAGGGAGACTTGCAATTAAAGGACAAGTTGTCAAATACCTGTAGCTGGTACTGCATCGTTTCAGATTGGATGATCCTTTTGCACAGCCACACCTGATTTAAACAGACCTGAGGGCTTCTTTGTCAGTGTCCCTCTTATTTTTTCTATATCTTAAAACAGTTGTTAGTGTTTGTAATAAGTACTGCCTCGGAAAACTCATTTGGTCCACACTTTTTGTCATGTCGAGCACTAGGATAAACAAGTCGGAAAAAGGGAAGGAGGCTGTGCAGCTTGTGGTGGAGCCCTCTGGTTTGTTGTATTGGGCTCTTGACCTGCTGTGCTGCTGGTGAGAGAAGATAGGAGAGCAGAAGCCATGTTGTTTTGGATAACTGAAGGAAGGGTAGAGGAAGGGATGATGGGATGAAAGGATGCATGTGCACAGGGATTTTGTGAAGCCTGTGAAGACAGGGATGAAAAGAAAACTGAGATTAGCTGACAGAAGTCAGACACAGAGGGAGCAGGGATAGGGAGGCATACAACCTCCCCCCCGCTAGGTGGGGCTGATGCTACAGGCTGTGGATGTGGCGGGTCACCTGGGTGACGTCACGGCTGGCGACGCTGGCGGTGGTTGGCCCGGGTGCAGGAGCCGAAAGTACTTGAAGTGTGGTTGAAGCAGCGGCGACGGAAGCTGAATACAGCTAAAACAATTTGGATTTGTTGTCGGTATGGTGGAAGGGGATGCCTTTCTCCCTCAGGAACCTTTGTAGACGGGCGACAGTCCAGTTTCTAATGTCAGGCAGTGATTGTGGACGGGGAGACTGCCGGGTTGGAGGTGAAGGCGGAGTGCGAGGGTGCCGTGTTTGTAGACTGGAGGCTCTTCGCTGATGTGAGGGAGGCTGCCGATGGGTAGGAGGCCAGGAGGCCCAGTTGCTATTTGACCTATAACTAGGAGGCAAAGGGAGTGCTACTGCTTGCCTAAGGTGGACTCCCAGGCTAGCAGAGGGAAAGAGATGCCTTATTCCCAAATTGTATGCCGTCCTAAAATGGGGGGGGGGGGGTGATTTTCATTCCGGAAAACATTCCAACTCATTTGCCTGGTTGCTGCAGGTTTGTAGTTTACACATGTCTGTGCAATGCAGACCATTTTGCAGGCATGGGCATTCTGAAAGTTTACATGTTTGTGAGCAGGAGCATGATAGTCTGGCCAATACAGCCTCTGGTGCAGGCGTACCTCGCATCCACTCAATGGTCAGATCCTCATCATGGATCTTCCATCCATGATCCTTTGGATTTGGTACACTTGGATTGCACTCCAGACTCCTCCGCCAGATACAGGCTGATATTTTGTTCGCAAGGCATGCATGTAGAGACAATCTTCACAAGGTGGATGCTGACTGGAGTCTATTTCTCCACGCCTTGCACAAAATAGCTGGTAGCAAAGCGTGTTAACTTTAGTTGTGTTTGTGGAAGGCAGGTACATCTGACATTTGACCCCTTGGAGCTTTTCAAATAGGTCATCTGAGACCTCCCAGGAGCTTCCCAACTCTCTGAATGTGTCTTGGCAGATCTTGTTACTCTTCAGTTTTTTAAATATGGCTGACTTTCCACGGCCACTGAAAGAGCTAACTGTATAGGAAGCTGTTTGGGCTTAATAATACAGACCAGTGAGCAGTGATAACTAACATGTCTTTGGGGTCATCAGGTGGGAACCTCCTTTCACCAGTGTTTCGTCTAGTTGGTCCCACGACACCTCCAGGAGGCTAGACAGTGATCTCTGGCGTCCCAGAGACACTCCCCTAATGCCAGGTCTCACTGCTCCTCGCACCAACCCATCAACCTCCTTTACCTTACTTACAAATGGCTTTCTCAGCCCAAACAGCACTGCCACCTTCAACCAAACTCAGGCTCCGTACATGCGAGCTCCAGGTAGAGACAGTGCTGATACTACCTTTCCTAGCACATTCACCATACTCTATTTCACACATTGCATAGCATAACTCCAATATAAGCTAAAGCTAAAGGAGATAGAGAAAATAAACTCACAGGATCAGCAAACACACTCACCTTGCAGCATGGTCTCAATCAAAAGGATTTCAAATAGGCCACTCCCACACTTAAATAACCTTCCTCTTCCTGGATTTTCTCCTGAGAGGACTGATTGGTGGATCTCTCCACCTGATCTCAAGGAGTCATGTACCCTGCTTAGTAGTTCCCCCTGCTGGCCTCCAACTGACATCATCCCTCCTCATCCAAATCCACTGACTAGCTCTGGCTGCTTCATCTGACATTTCCTTCACTGTCCTCCTCAAACGCTGTCCCCGCACTCTGAGTTCCCCCAGGAGCAAGACAGCTGATCTTGCTATGAATCTCCTACACCCCACTTCCACTGGACAAACCCTAGTCTTCCATCCTCGCTGCTCAGCTTCTGCTCCTAAGTCTGCATACCTAAGCTTTTTTCTTATCCTTTTTTTATCCATTGACTCACTGACCACAACGCTATATCAGGCCTCTGCTTGGTACAAACTATTTTCTGGGGAACAATAAGCTTTCCCCCTAAATCTACTTGCATTTCCCAATCACAAGCACCTTCTAGGTGGTCACACCCTTGCCTCCTTACTAACTTATCCCTTCTGTATTTCTCTCCCTCACGGACAAACTGAATTGCTAAACTCCTATTCTTAAAACCCTCTGAATTTCCCTTTTTCGTTTCCCTTTGATGCCTGCAGCTAAACTTTTCAACACCTGGTTATGTCACTATGTTAATTGTACTCATGACAAGCTAACTTTACAGCCTGACAAAATATGCTTTAAGCTTGCGGTACCTGAACACAATGGGCATGATGGGTCCTTATTTACGATTCTCCTCCATGCTCCACAGGTCCCTCCAACTAAGCTTCCTCTTCTCTACACTTTCCCAATTCAACCACTGTCCCTGTTTAGCCTGGGCCACTACCTTTGCACCCCTTAATATCTCCTCCTGTCTATGTATCTGTTCCACAACCAGCTTTCTTTTATCTTTGAGACCTGCTTTATTCCATACCGGTTTGCCTGAGCCAAGCCCCAGGCTTCCCCGGCCAAAGTGAACATTACCTACAATCTCTGCATGCCTAAGAGCTGCCTCTGCCTCCTGAACTGCCGATCTTGGGTTCCACTTCCTCCTCTTGGTTGGATTTGGAACCACACTCCTGACTACCACATCCTCACTCCCAGATAACAAGAGCTCTGTCCTGACCTTGGTACATTTAAATTCCTCTGTTAAACTAGATACTGGCAGCTGAAGTGTCCCTTTTCCATACAGTGCAACACTACTTAGGCACCTAGGAACGCCCAACCACTTCCTAATATAGGAGCTAACCGACCTTTCAGTTCTCTCCGCAACAGATATTGGAATTTCATAAATTGACAATGGCCACATTAACCTGGGATATAGCCCAAATTGCAAACACCACAACGTCAACTTTCCTGGAAGTTCTGATTTATTTATTCTATCCAATCCTGCAGCCACATCTTTTCTAAATTTCACCGCCTGTTCTTATCATTCAACTCTACATTGTACCACCTACCTAAGCTCTTTACTGACTTTTCCCTAATTGTTGGGATTTCCTCATCATCTATGACAAACTTCCTGTCACTTAACTTCCCTCTATGTATCGAGATGCTTCTAGACTTACTAGGCTTGATCTTCATGCTGGCCCACTTGAGGTTCTTATTTACCTTCTCTCGTAGCCTCTTTGTACATGGCATTGTTGTGGTCACCAGTGTCATGTCATCCATGCAAGCCCTAAATGGTGGAAGATGCAACCCGTTCTGCCGTCTCTCCCCACCTACCACCCACTTCATAGCCCCGATGATTACTTCCTTCACTATAGTAAATGCTAATGGAGAAATTGTACACCCTGCCATGATGCCTATTTCTTGCCTCTGCCAACCTGTTGTGAAACCTGCCGTACTTAGACACAACCTAATATCCTGAAAATATGCTTTCACTAAGTTCACAACTACCTGTGGCACTTTGAAGTAGTCAAACACACTCCAAATGAGGCTATGCAGTACTGAACCAAACGCATTTGCAAGATCTAAAAATATTACATGCAGGTCCCTTTTTTTAATCTTCGCTGCCTGAATCTGATGCCGGATCATGCTAGTGTGCTCTAAACACCATGAAAAACCTGGTATTCCTGCCTTCTGCACCATGGTATCTATTAAAGATAGGATCTGGAGGATTTTCAAACAAAACAAAATATAGATATACACAAATGAAATCCTGCTTAATCATCACCTATGGGCTTCTACTCATGTGTGGTGGTGACTCTGTTTGCAGAGGTCCTGCCCTTTAACTGTATTTTGATGTTTTTGTGAGCTCGGACTTCTTCTGGGCGGAGATTTCTCCAGCCAGTGAGAGAGCGCAGGTGCCATGCCCAAGCGTGCACCAGCGCAAGCCTTGCCTGAACCTCTTCTGTGAAGCTTTCTTCCGTACCTCGGGGCTCCTTACACCTAGGAGAGTTGAGCCTGATAGGAGGGGCCGAATTGGAATGTGTGTTTACGAACAGCAACGGAAAATGCTCCGGACCCTACCTTTAAGCTATTCCTTTCTAAGTAGCTAGCTAATCCCTGCACTACTACACTAAAGAAAATCTTGCCCTCTACATTCAAGAGAGAAATCATCCGGAATTGGCTAAGGTCCACAGACTCCTTCTCCTTAGGAATGAGGACACCCCCTGCCCCACGCCATACTCTTGGGATAATTTGTTTCTCCCAAACTATTCTTAGCTGTTTCCACAAAAATTTAAGAATATCAGGTGCACTTTTATAAACTTGGTAGGGAAGCCATTAGGCCCTGGGGCCGAAGAAGCCTTTGCATGCCTAACCACCTCCTAAACTTCCTTCCACCTAGTTGGCCTGACATCCATCTCATGCTCTATTTCTCCTAATGGAGGGATATCCAGTGAAAAACCTACTATCCTATTCTTCTCTAAATCTGAATATGTATTTCTCAAATATTTTTCGACCTCTAGCCTTTCTGCTCTAAGCTGCTCTCCCTTTTCCTGGCTGAACAATCCTTTAACAAACTTAAAAGGGTCCCTGAAAACACCTGTCCTTACATGTTCCTTCTTCATCCTCTTTTTCCTGAGATGCTCTGCCCTTCTAAGAACTGCTAGCCTGCTTCTCAGCTCCTCTTGCAACACCTTAATTCCCTCCCTTTCGTCTTCTGTAGCCTTTTTCCACTATTCCACTATTCCTTAACTGTCTCCTTTCCTTAACTAACTTCCCTATTTATCTTTGCCGCCTAGACTTACCTGACTGTACCTCTCACCCCTCTTTCTCTCATGCGCCCCAAGCCTCTCTGCACCATATGAGTAAATTATATCTCCCATCTTTTCTAACCTTTTGATTGCATTTCCTCGAAGCCTGTTTAATATTACTGAGAAATCTCTATTAACTATCTCTCATTCTTTACTGTCATTTGCCCTAGGCCATCTAACTCTAACCTTTTGCTCCATGGTTCTCTCTCTGACTGGCACACTGACCTCAGTGTCACCTGCATCCTCTCTTACCACCCCCTCCTCCTCCTCAGTCGCAGTGTTACTGATATCCTTCTTCCTGTCGCTGGACTTCATCCGACTGACTTGACTGACTTCTTAGACAGTACTGATCAAGGATTTTTTAAAAATTGTATATACTTTATTAATCCCCGAGGGGAAATTCAATTTTTCACTCTGTTGTCAATTACACACAGGTCCGAACACTCACATGCACAAACAGGATCTATAAATGCACTAAGTGGACAGATTGGGGGGTTTGGTGCCATGCTCAAGGGCACCTCAGCAGTGCCCAGGAGGTGAACTGGCACCTCTCCAGCTACCAGTCCACGCTCCATATTTTGGTCCTGATGGGGACTTGAACAGGTGACCCTCCGGTTCCCAACTTAAGTCCCTATGGACTGAGCTACTGCTGCCTCAGCAGGTGCCCCCCCACCCCCCCCTCCCCCTATTTTAGGACAGCGTACAAAGAAATAAGAAATAAGGCATCTCTTTCCCTCTGCTAGCCTGGGAGTCTGCCTTAGGCAAGCGGTAGCACTCCCTTTGCCTCCTAGTTATGGGTCAAATAGCAACTGGGCAGCTCTGAGTGCTAGTAGGCCTACTGTAGGCAACAGTAACACTGAGTGTTAGCACAGTAACTGCATAATCAATTTCCCCTCATCATGATTGTCTTAATTAACAAAATTGGTGCATATTTAAATAAAATATTTCAGAAAATTTGTAATACAAAAAATATTTGTCTTAATGTGAGTGATCAATTGGGCAAGTTTCATGGGGATATCTATTAGTTAATTTTTCACCCTATTTGTAGTGTTTTGCCTACACAGGTGTAAGTTTGTTTCCAGAGTGATAACTGTAATTAAGCTACAAGATAGGCAGGGCTATCATACCAAAATATAAATTAGAGACCTGTAGAGAGATAAAAATGCCAAAATTGTTTGGTCCCCGTGGGTGATAGGGGCTTACCAAGTTGTGAAAACGATCCCTTTAGCCCCTGGACTAATAGGGCCCCATTCTATTTGTCTGTTTGAAGTTCTGGCTGTACTAGTTACCTCAGGGGCTGGTGACATCAGATGGTGAGGTGAATAATCTAATAACCTACTTTTATGATAATATGACATTCTTTGGCACATATAAATGCAGTTTTTGGGTGATTGGCTTATTTACATTAATAATGGCAAACACATATATACATGCCTTTTGGATTTTTTATTCCTTATTCCATGTCTGCCTATAATTCATGTGTGTTTAGGTGTATATATTATTTAAAAGGAGCAAGGTACTGATGAAATCTTTACTGCATGGTGTGCAGCAACTGTCTGTGAACATTCAGTCCAAATTTGGTGACATTCTGATAATTATTTCCCGAGATTCGTGTGATAAGGCAGACACTGTCCCTTTTGGAGAAGCCTCAATTTTGACTATTTTCAATTTTGGGGAGGACCCAAAGATCATGCAAAAAAAATTATTAAGCTACTCAGGTCTGTCATACCAAAATGTAAACTAGAGACATAGAGGAAGTCAAAAATACCAAAAATGTGTGGTCCCTTTAAGTGATACCAAAATCTGCCTTGGGCCCTGGACTAATATTAGCTTACATTTAAATTATGTAATGTCGCTACTTGTAGTGATGAAATTGCCCAACACTGGCTAAACGTAACCATATGTGTTTGTTGTTGAAGGAAAAAAAAAATGTTTGTTTGCAGTGTTGTACCAATGTAATGTGTTTATTTTGAAAGAGACTGTATGCAAACTGTACATTTCCTTTTAAAACAGAAGTGTATTTTGAAAACAGATAATACATGTAACAGGCTGAGGTTGACATGACGTCCCAGAATGTAATAACCAACACACCCAGGATACCTTGCACGTCGTACGTTGATGTGGAAAGTCCATGACCAAATGTCATTATGTGACACAAGGTCAGAGTGAGAATGTGTTGTTTAATCTGTTTGTAATCCAAGTAATATTGACCAATCATGCTGAACGGCAAATAAACAGTCCATGTGGAGAGGTGGAATGCATTGACTTAAATGCAATCTTGGAATGCATCAGCTATCTTATGACAATATGTTCGCTTCACATTAGCTATTTTTTAAAGTACCTGCATCCATATGCAGATGTCTGTTTATAGAGATTAGCTGAAATGACTGGTGCAGGGAAGAGAAAGTCACGGCCTGGATAATTGCTGGCTACACCACATTAGCCCAAAATATGTGCTGTAACACCACAGAGGTGCAAGAGCTGCAGTTTACACCTTATAATTGGTCTTTTACCTGCTTGACAGTTTCAACTGTGACTCCAGTCTTCCTCAGAAGCATCATCCGACGTGTTGCTCACGTGTGATTTATCAGCTGGCCGGCCCAACAGACTGTCAGAATCTGTGCCCCCTGAATTTATTGGTCACTGATGTGATTATTTTTCCCTTGTCCCAGTCCATAATGTGGTAATTCTCCAACAGTGATCTGTGATGGCTGATTTTAAGTATTAATGTTGGGCCGGCCAGCTGATAAATGACATGTCAGCAACACGTTGGATGACGCTTCTGAGAAAGACTGGAGTCACAGTCAAAACTGTCAAGCAGGTAAAAGAAACATCTCCTACACTTGTTTGTCTGAAGAGAAGAAAATATTGAACAATTCTAAAAAGAAGACAAATGAACCGAATCAATCTAAATCATAGTTTGGGTTTAAATATTATGTATGTTTCACCCAAAGTGTAAAAGAACTTACCTCAGTTAGTATCTAGTTGGGCTGAACCCAACTCAGAAGTATGTCATTCAAAACAGATTCTGACGTTTGATACAAATATTCAACAATTCTGTTTTTTGTTTGTTTTCTTCAGATAAAGTTTTAGTGCTCAGTGAAACATTCAGCGTGACAGAGGCATTTGTGTAATATAGTAAACAAGCTAACACTGCTAACAGTAGATCCGAAATGGGCAACAACATCAACCAAAAACCAGAGACTGTCGTATTAAAGAGGCAACAGATAGCATCTTTTCCTAAATATATCATTATAAAAATAAGGGGTAATCTGTGGCCACTGGCCACAGTAAAATCAGACTATCAGCATTTACATAGGTTACTTAGTGGCTTTGCAATAAGCTTCTGCCACCGGTGCCGAAATTTTGCGAAAAATCTGCTTTATGGCAGGAAACGCGTCATGTATTGCGAAATTGGTTGGTCAGCCAATCAGGGACTGGAGCTGGTCCTTATGAGGAGTTGGACATGAGATAGTTGAGTCATGAGCACGATGGCAGACAGACAAAGTTTGGAGACAAATGAAAAACGGCCTAGCAAAAGAAAAAGAGCTCCTCTGTCTGAGGAGGCAAAGAAGAGCAAATAGGAGAGTGATAAAAAAGAGGAAAAACAAGAGTAAACCTCAGTCAGGCGTTCAAGAGATCAATCAATCAATCAATCAATTTTATTTATAAAGCCCAATATCACAAATACAATTTGCCTCACAGGGCTTTACAGCATACAACATCCCTCTGTCCTTAAGACCCTCACAGCGGATAAGGAAAAACTCCCCCAAAAAAACCCTTTACCGGGGAAAAAAAATGGTAGAAAGCCCAGGAAGAGCAGCTGAGGAGGGATCCCTCTTCCAGGACAGACAGACGTGCAATAGATGTCGTACAGAACAGATCAGCATAACAAATTAACAGTAATCTGTATGACACAATACAGTAATCTGTATGACATCCTCGGTAATGACAGTAGGTTACAACAACATTCATGAAAGTAATAATATTGTCGTTATAGTTCTGGCTACTGTGGTACAATATGTTGAAAGTATATATTAGTATCTGGCAGTATACATGTATGATAATAATCATATGTGTATAATAACAGTAGAAGTATGACTAATGACTAATGATGACAGCAGCAGCAGCAGCAGGCATCTGGCAGGACCACGGCAGCAGCACAACCACACATGTCACACTATCCAGGCACCGCTGCAGTACGAGTTAACCTGAGAGACAGTGGAGCACAAAGGTTCCGGAGAAGAAGCCGAGTTAGTGACATCCAGAATGGCCGAGTAAACAAGATACAGTAATAGGATATGAGAGAGAGAGAGAGAGAGAGAGAGAGAGAGAAGGTGCCCGGGGGATTATAGGTGGTCCTCCGGCAGACTAGGCCTAAGTCAGCCTAACAAGGGGCTGGTACAGGGCAAGCCTGAGCCAGCCTTAACTATAAGCTTTATCAAAGAGGAAAGTCTTAAGTCTAACCTTAAATGTGGAGACGGTGTCTGCCTCCCGGACCGTAACAGGAAGATGATTCCACAGGAGAGGCCTGATAGCTGAAGGCTCTGGCTCCTGATCTACTTTTGGAGACTTTAGGGACCACGAGTAACCCTGAGTTCTCAGAGTGCAGAGTTCTGGTGGGATAATATGGCACTATGAGCTCTCTAAGATATGGCGGAGCTTGACCATTTAGAGCTTTATAAGTTAACAGTAGGATTTTAAATTCAATTCTGGATTTTACAGGGAGCCAGTGCAGAGAAGCTAAAACAGGAGAAATATGATCTTGTTTCTTAGTTCCTGTTAGTACTCGTGCTGCTGCATTCTGAATTAGCTGGAGAGTTTTTAATGATTTACTAGAGCTACCTGATAATAGAGAGTTACAGTAATCCAGCCTTGAGGTAACAAAAGCGTGGACCAATTTTTCTGCATCTTTTCGGGTCAGGATAGGCCTAATTTTTGCAATATTACGCAGATGAAAAAATGCAGTCCGTGAGGTTTGTTTTAAATGAGAATTAAAAGACAAATCTTGATCAAATGTTACTCCGAGGTTTCTTACGGTAGTGGTAGAGGCCAGAGCAATGCCATCGAGAGAGACTATGTCATCAGATAAAGAGTCTCTGAGTTGTTTGGGGCCAAGAACAATAACTTCAGTTTTGTCTGAATTTAACATCAGGAAATTGGTGCTCATCCAGGTTTTTATGTCTTTAAGACAATTATGAAGTTTAGTTAATTGATCACTTTCTTCTGGCTTCATTGATAAATACAGCTGTGTATCATCCGCATAACAACGGAAATTTATAGAGTGATTTCTAATGATGTTACCTAAAGGAAGCATATATAGAATAAATAGGATTGGTCCAAGCACAGAACCTTGCGGAACTCCAAAACAAACTTTAGTACATACGGATGATTCATTATGAACGTCAACAAATTGAAAACGATCAGATAAATAAGATTTAAACCAGCTTAGTGCAGAACCTTTTAGGCCAAGATGGTGTGTACAAGAGATGGTGTGAGCTCCGTGACCAAAGAGGCTTCAAAACCGATATCCAGCTAGCTTTCTTTCTAATGGATCAGTAAGTAACACAGCTAAATGTTAGCTAGACTAGAGAGGACTGTACTGTACTGGCTCCTAGTTAATTCCTAGCTGGCCACCATTGCAAATCGCCGCAACCAGGGACCGGGTAGCGAGAGTTGGTTGGCTGACATCCTGGCAGCCCTCGGACAGTGATACCCCCCTCCCTTCCTTCTGTTCTCTTTTCACGGAGGCAGCTGTCGAAGGACATCGCCAAGCTAAGTTATGCCCAGCTAAGTGAACTTTTTTTCCCATTCAATTTGAGCTCCAACCGGCCGCATTGTTTCCATACAGTACCGTTTATTCTAGAATCGGGACTGTTTACATGTGCATATTGGTATAATTCCACTGTGTCTACTGTTGTTTGTACTGGTACTGTACATTCTGGTATAATTATTTGCATTAACATTTGTTTTTTCTTCAGATAAATCTGATAATTGTTGCTCGGTCTCTTTACTCATTTATTTAGTAGAATGTCCACACACCCTCTCATTCTACATATACATAGAGGTATACCGGTGGCT
Source organism: Epinephelus cyanopodus (assembly GCA_026686955.1). NCBI lineage: Eukaryota > Metazoa > Chordata > Actinopteri > Perciformes > Serranidae > Epinephelus > Epinephelus cyanopodus. The sequence goes on from CM048935.1 coordinate 35,594,843, forward strand.
TTACAGTCTGCATTTTATTTAACTTAGAGTCTATTAGAGTAGTATTATTGATTATCTCTGATCCCGATGCAGAGTGCTCCATCAAACTTTGTATGACAAAACCAGCGCACTTCACCTTTGCGCACCCAGACAACTGCACCCTAATTATGCATGCTGACAGGGCAGTAGTCGCCATATACATTGAGGGGGAGACGTGCCCCCCCACCAATGGCCAAAATGTCCCCCCAATATATAACTGAAACTGAAAAACAAATATTATCTTGGAGGACATCATTGCACTTGGTTGACTATTTTTCTATTATCTTAGATGTTAGATATTGCATATTTCTTTCAGATAAAACACATTTTTGACTTGTGAATGAGTCAATGGAATTTCTTGCAGTAATGAAAAAATACTGGCAATCATGTCCGCCTGGCACAAACCACATGTTTTGGACAGCTGTGAAGTGACAGAATGTCTCACCATCATGGTTCTTATATTGCCAGATTCCAGAGAGACTCCCCTCTTCATACATGGCAGAATATGTCATTTTACGACTTACTATGGTGAGATACATGTCAAAATGTAAATTTAGTCACACAGATGTTTTTTTCATTGACATAAAAATTAATATAAAATACAGACACATAGGAGGACATGTAATGATGGCAATCTGGTTAGCCCATATTGTCCTGAGAAAAGAAAAAGAAAGATATAGCATGTTTATGTAGCCTTTAGAATGACTGTGGTATGAGCTTAAAAGTAGTGGCAATAAAAATACCCCAAAAAGGCCTAGGGCCCATAGTATCTGTGACCTGCAAATTCACCACTTCCAAGCAGAAGAAAGAAGATGATGTTATCTCAGAGCTTTATGGTGGACAGTTTCTCCTCCTCTGTGCTATTGCATCAAGTCCACAGCTCTGTACCAAAGAGTAGGTGCTATCTGAGATTCCTTCACCCTAATACAACAGAGGTGAACAGAATTTGGTTAGTGCTAGTCAAAATATTTTTTAAAAAATCAGCAGCATCATCTATTTTCAGAAACCCTGTCCCCATAACTCTGAAATCCACAGAAAACATTAGTATTTATTGGATCTATGTCTTTGGTATACAGTAGTTCTATTGAAAACTGTCCACAGTGAGGTCTGTTATATCTTCAAACAAATCAAGCTCCAGTGGTATGTAGCCATACAGTTTCTGCATAGCTGTACCACCAGAACTAAGGACCAGAGACTTCACAGTTAGACAACTCTGAAAATCGTAGCAGTTTGGCAGGATGATAGGCATCCATGACACAGCATCCCTGCTGCTTTCTGTGTGATCCAGAGAGTCAGCAGACCTCCAGAAGCTTACATTCATATTTCACGTAAATATGCTGTAGTTTGGGGCTCCATTGCTCCTGACAGTAGTATTGCTCTCACAGTATTTCTAGGGGTAGATCTCCCTTTTGGCTTTAGATGGTATAGCCTTCTTACCTGTGCCCTCTTGGACATTATTGAATGTCTTCCCTATGTGATCTGCAGTCAGAGCACTGGTATTTCCTTGCTTGCAGGTGATTTGGCTAATTTAAATGAATCTGAAATGCTGTCTTCCCTAATTTTTGTTTCTCTGTAACATTCAGTGCCTTCCTTAGTGTTCAACTCTTCCACTGCCTTAAAAGACAACTTCAGTATCTTTCAACATGGGCCCTATTTCCCCATGTGCATGTGTGCGTATGATTGATAGGTACAACTCATTCTAAAATTGTTTCAGTACTGAGGGGGCCGAATGCAGGGGGCAAATGCGTCCCGTATAAGTTGGCGCATTAAAAGTTCTTTTTTCGCCACTGGCTGGTTCAGATCGCCAGTGTTATCTCTGTAAATAGCACAGTAAACGTTTCCCTTACCTCTGGGCTGTGTGACGTCATCTCGCAAGAGCTGTTTTCTTGAGGAAAAGGTGTTTCGGGACTGGATGTCTTCTCTTCTTTGGCTGGCAGTAGTCATCTTGGGAGATGTGAGCACTGCAGACCCGATGGTCTGCAAGGCGCAGTGTCTGGACAGGAGTGTTAGCATCCATTTGTAGCACAACTAGCCACAACTTCAGCATCTCGTCGTCCGACAAAGGCAGCCTATGAAAGCTGTATGGGGTGTTGCTCGACATCCTGTTGTTGCGATTCGGATAAGCACAAACAGAACTATTGTTTTCAATCGATGCAGTAAAACTCTCAGCTACTCTGGGGTAACCAGCGCCACTCGGAGTGGCGCTCAGCATGGCTCCTCTGTTTTCTTCCGGCAACAAGCAAAGCTCTCGCGAGATGACGTTACAGCCCAGAGCAAGTGAAGGGTAAGGGAAAGGCTTAGTATGCTATCTACAGAGATAACACTCTGAACCGGTCAGTGGCGAAAAAAGCACTTTTAATGCGCAAGCGTATATGGGACGCATTTGCCGCCTGCATGCGGCTCCCTCAATACTGAGCCAATTTTAGAATGAGTTGTATCTATTAATCATATGCACACATACCCATGGGGAAATAGGGCCCATGTTGAAAAATACCGAAGTTGTCCTTTAATTCTTTCTCATCCCCTGCCTCCTCTGTCAGAAGCTTTTTTTGCTCCCATTGCATTCTGCTTGCTTTATGAATGCATAGACACAGTGATATCCTCAGGCCCATCTTGTTTTTCATCTATATCCTCTTTCAGTCTAAGTGTCTTTGCAGACGTCTAGAGTTTGCCCATTTCTCTGCCTGGCCATCTTTTTTATCCTTAGCTGCTCAGCCCTCCTGTTCTACTTCTAATGCGTGCTTCAGTTACAGTAGTATTGATAGAACATACACTCTGGTGCTTTTTTTGCTTTCTGCCAGCTGCAAGGGTAGGCATGGTTGCATTCTTTCTCCAGTGGGTTAGGCTGTTCTCCTCTTATCATATGCTTAGGCCCATTACCCTGTAATGGCCACATACAGACTGTCCAAAATACCACCACAAAGGTCATTTATACAAGCAGCAAATACAACCCACATTTTCATTTGCTGTTAGGTGGTCACCTCTAGTGGCTGTAGTAATTATGACAGGTGCAAAGGAGGAAGTCATGTGATGTAGTATAGACAGCGTCAAAGTCTGCTTAGGGTGGGACTGAGCAATGGGAAGTGGATGGGTCAAACAAATTCAGGACTTTCATCCAAGAAACCACTGCACAGACTAAACGTGAAGCTTTTGGAGAACGTGTTTCAGAGGACAGCAATGACCTTCTGTCTATTTGTTTTACCTTATCTAGGCACATGCCAAGAGTTTTTTTATCACAACCTTTAACTGAAAAACTGTTACAAAGCTCTTCGGCTTGAATATTAAAGGTAGCTTCGGTACTACAGATTCTTTTAACTCTCAATAATTGACTAAACGGAATACTTTTTTTGAGACCAGGTGGATGGTAGCTAGCAAAATGTAGGAGACTATCGGTGTCAGTCTTTTTTCCAAACACACTGGTAGTCAATTGTTCAGCTTTACAAACATTTACATCAAGAAAAGAAACTGAATTAGAGCTAAACTCAAGCGAGAACCTGATAGTGGGCATCCTAGAGTTCATATAAATTTAGAGTCATTGAGTTGAGTAACAGTACCTGAAAATATGAAAAAAATGGCATCGATGTAACAAAACCAACAATCTATTCAGTGCCTCGATGGGTACCTCTTTTCTCCTATGATGCCTGTCCAAAGTTTCTATTTTTCCTATTTTTCCTATGTATTTTCATAATGCTTGTTTTATTCGATATTGACCATCTGTCAGTTAAGTGAGCAGTCAGGCTAATTAATGATTACTATTATTTCAAGTACCCAAGTTATTTCAAGAACATAATGTAATATGTGTTTGTAGGAAGTACATGGTGCATGTCATGTGATGTGTGTAAGGTATGTCACGTGAGAAATGTCACATCATGTTAAGTTAGCAACAAACATATATGAGTATTGTACAGCATAGCATCATAGTATCAAACATTTGAGTGAATGAATGAATGAATAACATAGTATTATTGTGTCATATAAGTATCATCTAGCATAGTATCATCATATTGTATATGTGCGTATTATATAGCATAGTATTGTATATGAATATTAAATAGCATAGCATTATAGTATCATATATATGAGTATCATGTAGTATCATATCATATTACCAGTTTTATATAGAGGCATTGTATCATATGTGAATATTATATACAGTCCCCTCAAGAAGTATTGGAACACAGAGCCATTTCCTTTGTTTTTTGTTGTAGACTGAAGCCATTTGGGTTTCAGATCAAAAGACAACCATCCTCCTCTTCAGGAGGTGAAATTCATGCTCTAATGGGTTAAGGTCCAGCGATCGACATGGCCAGTCTAACACCTTCCACTCTTCCCTCCTGATGAAGTCCTTTGTTGTGTTGGCAGTGTGTTTTGGGTCACTGTCTTGCTGCGTGATGAAGTTCCTCCTCATTAATTTGGATCCAAGCAGCCATGCAAGCCCAAGCCATGACATTACCTCCATCATGCTTCAAAGATGAGTTGGTATGTTTTAGATCATACACAGGTCCTTTCTTTCTCCACATTTTGGCCTTTCCATCACTTTGGTAGAGGTTAATCTTGGTCTCATCAGTCCAGAAAACAGACAAATTCTTTCTGTAGACTTCAGAATTCATCCTGCTGCTACCCTCATGAGTTATATCGTCAATAAAGATAAGTAAACCCATACCTGAAGCAGCCATGCAAGCCCAAGCCATGACACTACCTCCATCATGCAACTTTAACCAGCCTGTTCGATGTCTGTCGCTTAGTAAAACAGTAGTTTCTTTCTTTTTCAAGACATTCTAGTTTGTTGAATGGGCTATGCCCAATGTTTGATCAAATGGCTCTGATTGCTTTTCCTACTTTTCTCAGCCTCAAAATGGCTTGCTTTTCTCCCAAAGACAGCTCTCTGGTCTTCATGGTGGTGTATCCTTTCTTGACAACAAATGCAGACTTCACAGCAGGGCTAGACTGGGACAAAAAATCAGGAGTTACAGAGAGATGCGACATGGAAATAACAAAATTCATTCATAAATTACTGGTTAAAGTAATTGGATTAGAGCATTATTATATCAGATTCACGTATAATATTATTACCGTGTCAATACGCTTACACTTCACTTTGTGAATACGAACAGTCAACAAAACCTCAGAGACAAGGGCTTCCTAAGAGGAAAAAAGAGGGATCCAGGATTTTTTGTGAGTCCCACCATCAGCTTTATGTCATTTTGAATACTACATTTCACTGAATAATATAAGTGGTGTTAATATTAAAAATATCCTCTCACCTTAGTGTAGTAGGAGCTTCTGAATGAGTTCACTTTTCTCTGCAACTCTGTCAATGACAGCATTTGTGTCCAAGCCCATGACAATGTCCTTTTCTGTGGCCATCAATATGAAAGCCTCTAACTTGCTTGCAGATAAGCTGCTCCTCAGTCTGCTTTTAATCAATGTAAGGGTTGAAAATGACCATACACAGGCTACCTGGGTCACTGACAGGATCAGTAAATTCTTGTATGCAAGACCAAAAAGATGATATGCATTTGTGAGCAAGTTGAATCTGAGGAGAATTTGGTAACAACACAGGGTGCAGTTTTTGCAAGAGGCACAGTTTTTGTTGATAATTTTCATCTCCCTATTTCCATCAGGTCCTTCCTCCACAGTCCTGGATGCATATTCTTCCAGTGGTGATTTTTTGAGCCTTTCCCACTGGCTTGCTAAGCTTTTCAGTTCTGACTGCAGGTTGTCAGCTGTTGCTGAACTGTCAAATTTAATCAGGTACCTGCTGAGATCTTGGAGTGCAGAATCAGGAAGAGCACTGGTTTTGATTTGTGGAAAGTTTTTTGGGGTCCTGAAATGATAAGTCTGCATATAGACTGCCATGTTCCAGGAATCTTCTCTGAATGGCCTCTGTGTCAATTATTCGGTTGTGGACCTTTACCTCATAGGTTTCCAATGCATCACTGGATGTCTCATCCTGGGACATCTCTCCTGTCATGGATTTTTTTCTTTTCAGTTTCCTCTGAGGTGGTGAAGCCTCCATTTCCATGTCCAGCTCATCCAGCTCCCCCAGCTTTTCATTTGTCCACCTGACAAATAGTCTGTTGCATCCTTGACTACCATGAAATTCCTCGCCATCTGTTTTAGGGCCTCATGTGTAGAGATCACCGTCCTGTGGGCAGAGAGGATGTCCATCCCTCCTGTTTGCAGGTACTTTGGCAATGGTGTTGTCTGCTCAAATATTCTCATGAATAATTGAGCTGTAAGAATCGTATCATGTCTGAGAAGGCCAATTTTGTATCCCCTTGCTTTGGTCCGAAAATTGCCTTTTACTGTCTTCTGCTCTTGAATGGTTGACAGTGTACACAAAACATCAATGTAGAGACAGTCCTGGGGTTTTCCGAATGAGCCAAACATCATCTTTAAAGCGTCATGCTTTGCCCACCAGCGTGTCTCTCCAATGGATGCCATGCGCCTGTGTCTGTTGCTGTGGCTTTCTTTGTCCCATATGTTCATCCTCTGATGAGATTCCCTGATAAACACTGCTGTTTCACCAAGACAATGAAAAAGTGATCCACTCTCAATCACAATTTCAGTGGTATCAGAGAGAACCAGATTCAGGACATGTGCATAGCACCACACATCAACATGGTGAGGGAACTGTGATGCTAATAGTGAGGAAAAGCCTCTGTACCTTCCTTGCATGTTGGAAGCCCCATCTGTGACATTTCCAATGCAGAGGCTTTTGTCCAAGTTCATACTGTCAAGAACATTCAGCAACTGAACAAATAACTCTCCAGTAGATGCACTGCATCTCACCACAGCAACAAGTCTCTCATTTATGGTATCAGTCACATACCTGAGGACAGCTGAGCACTGGTCTTGTGCTGTAATGTCTTCTGTGGTGTCCAGTTGGACAGAAAACATTCCAGCTTTTAGGACATCCGTGGCAATGTTCTCCTTGATCAAGTTTTGTATCGTGTCAATCACTGAGTTGACAGTTGATTTAGAAAGCAGAGTGACAAGGTAACCTCTGCCTCTCGAGCCTGATGCTGATTCATGGAGTTTTTTGCTTTTTTCAATTACTTCACTGAGATGCTCTTTCAAGGCCACATCATATTTCCCCTGTAAAGTGATGAGTTCGAAAAAATTACCATGGTTCTATTGTCCTCCAAAGTATAAGCAGCCTCATTCGCCATGTTAGTGTTGATATAGATGTCTGGGGGCTGTGGCTATATAGCTCGTCCTTTGGCCGAGGTCCCTAATAGTAATAATAATAATAATAATAATAATAATAATAATAAAGGCACCAAAAACAAGAGGGAATTTGTCCTTCGGCCGAGGTCCCGAATAGTAATAATAATAATAAACGCACCAAAAACAAGAGGGACTTTGTCCTTTGGCCGAGGTCCCTAATATTAATATTAATAATAATAATAATAATAATGATAAAAATAAACACACCAAAGGTCGAGGTCCCTAATAAACGCACCAAAAACAAGAGGGACTTAGTCCTTCGGCCGAAGTCCCTAATTAAAGCTGCAAGCAGCTGTGATCGGGCCCTTGCTCCCCCATGCAACCGCAGGGCCTGAGGCACACGGGGGCTGTGGCAGGAGCAAAAAAAACCTGCAATGTTTCATTCATCCACTAGGTGGCGCTGTGAGCGCAACCAGATGTGGCCAGGTGCTTTCAGGGGTGGACCCTCATCACACATGTCAAATTTTGACCAATTCGGACATTAAGGATTTATACCAAGTTGATGTTCCGTGGCGAAGGATGAAAAGTCGCCACAGCTGCGGCGGCAGCCTGCAACATGACAGGATACATGTGTCACTGTGGAGATTCATCCACTTGATTGTCATGTGGCCACAAAATGTAGTTGATCAGGTCACGAGCTTGAGTTTGGTGTTTGTCAGTGTAAAAGATGGCATTTCCTGTTTCCACAAGGGGGTGCCATGAGCAAGCGTTGAGGGTGGGGCTCTCATCATGTACAAAAATTTTGAAACAGTTTGGATAAGTTTTGTGGGAGAGAGAGCTGCTTGAATATGCATGGCGATGGATCAAAAATGGCAGCGCCATAGCAGCCACGCACTTTGAACTACAGACATGCAGAGCACAACTTTTGATCAGCATGGTCTCTGGATGATCTGTAAAAAAATTGCAGTCGATTGGATGAAATCCCTAGGACTAGTTTGTTAAAATACAGCATGTGGAAATCACACCAAAATGACAAATCAAAATCAAAATGGCCAACTTCCTGTTTCGAGTAGACCATTAGTGCCACAGACTTGTATGTGCGTCTCGACAAGATACACATGTATCAATTTTCATGTTCAAACTTCAAAAAAACCCTATGGGGAGGGGTTGTTGAAAATTTCAAGGGGGCGCTATAGAGGCATTTTGTCCCCCTCCATGGGCAACGCCCCTATCAGATGTAAGAGCTCGCCATTCTTGACCTGTGTATCAATTTTCATGAGGAGATGAGGTCACTGAAGCCATCAAATTGCCAAACGTATTTAGTGGAGAGGGATCGATAGTCGCCATGCTGCCGCATGGACACCATTAGATGTAGCTTCCTAGCTTTCATAAGGTAGCTTCACCAACTTCTTCTGCATTCATTAGAAGTGAAATGAAGTTGATGCGGTCAAGTTTGTGTCATTAGTACATGTTAAAGTAAAAACTGGTCACTTCCTGTCACCACCAGGGGGCACTATGAGTAAGGTGGGATATTAACATATCTGGCCATTTGGGGCGGAGCCATCATCATGTTCAGTAAGTTTGAAGCTGCTGAGATCAAGTATGTGGGCGGGAGAGCCATTTGAAATTCGATGGCAAGAAATCGAAAAGTCGCCAAAATTTCTCACACCCTAGCGGCCACGCCCCTTGACATAGAAAAAAAACTTTTAACAACTTTTGATCAGCATGTTCTCAGGCTGATCTGTACCAAATTTCAAGTCGATCGGACGAAAGCCCTAGGAGGAGTTTGTTCAAATTTAACTTGTGGAAATCGCCATAACGAAAAAATTCAAGACAAAATGGCTGACTTCCTGTTGGGACCATGAGGTTAAGAGACTTTTTTGTGCGTCTGGGTATGATACATGTGTGTACCAAATTTCGTTTGCCTATGACAACCTAACCCCAATGGGGAGGGGTTTTTGAAAATTTGTAGGGGACGCTATTTCGGCATTTTGCGTCGACCATGTGCAACTACCCAAAAATATCGAATTTCGGATGTGGCCGGATGAATGTGGAACATTAGAAGCATTTTGAAATTTGGGAAAGGGGCGAAATTGGGGCATAAAGTTGGGTAAAGAATAATAATAATTATTATAATAATAATAATAATAATAATAATAATAATAACAATAAACAATGCAATTTCAATAGGGTCCTCAGACGATTTCATCGTCGCTCGGGCCCTAATAATAATAATAATAAACAGCAAGATTACAATAGGGTCCTACGCAGACAACTTTGTCGTCGCTCGGGCCCTAATGACAATAATAATAATAAACAGCGCGATTACAATAGGCTTCTGACGGACGACTTTGTCGTCGCTCAGGCCCTAACAATAATAATAATAAATTAAAGCTGCAAGCAGCTGTGATCGGGCCCTCGCTCTCACGTGTCAGCGCAGGGGGCCAGCAGCACGCATCACTGAAGCGTTTATGTGAAAAGTAGTAAGTTAAGAGTAAGTTAACCCTGACGGGTACGACGTTTCATCTTCCTACTCCAAGAAAACCCCTATGGGAAGGGTTTTTTGAAAATTTCAAGGGGGCGCTATAGAGGCATTTTGTCCCCCCCATGGGTGATGCCCCTATCAGATGTAAAAGCTTGCCATTCTTGAACTGTGTATCAGTTTTGTGAGGACATGAGGTCGCTGAAGCCATCAAAAAGCCAAACGTATTTGGTGGCGAGGGCGGCGTTATAGCGGCCACACCCCTTGACATAGAGAAAAGCTTTTAATAACTTTTGATCAGTATGGTCTCAGGGGCTGAGGCTGTCGAGCAACCAGGGGCTGCGGGGAGACCCAGAGCAGGCATGGATTGGTGGTGTAAATGTGGGGCTTACTGGCCACTTTATTAAGTACACCTGTGCTATCTAATACAATCCAATGCAACAGCTTTGCCACACATTCTACATTTACAAATATTTTACGTTTTCAGCTTTTCTCAGAAAGGTGATTATTCTACTTTATTGTTGAGGTCGTAGTGGGTGGTGTTGGTGTACTGGAGTACAATATATTTAGGGACCTTGCCCGAAGGACAAAGTCCCTCTTGCTCCTGGTACGTTTCTTATTAGGCACCTCGGCCGAAGGACAAAGTCCCTCTTGTTTTTTCTGTGTTTATTATTAGGGACCCCCCTAGCGGCGCGAGGACCCTATTGAAATGCAAGGATTTTTTATTATTATTATTAAGGGCCGAGCACCTAGCGGTACGAGGACCCTATTGAAATGCAAGGATTTTTAGGGTCCCGGTGCGAGGACCCTATTGAAATGCAAAGATTTTTTATTGACATTAGGGCCTGAGCGAAGACAAAGTCGTCGGAGGACCCTATTGAAATCACACTGTTTATTGTTATTATTATTATTATTATTATTATTCTCTATTTTTATTTTTCCCCAGGACCAGCGGTGCTGGGAACCCTATTGTTTTTGTTCGGATTTTTATTATTATTATTATTATCATTATTATTATTATTATTCTCTATTTTTATTTTTCCCCAGGACCAGCTGTGCTGGGAACCCTATTGTTTTTGTTCAGATTTTTAGGGGGCCAAGCCTGCGGGGCTTGGGGAACACGTATGCAAGCATACGCGTTTCCCCGGAACAGCGGTGCTGGGAACCCTTTTGTTTTTGTTCAGATTTTTATTATTATTATCATTATTATTATTATTATTATTATTATTATTATTATTATTCTCTATTTTTATTTTTCCCCAGGACCAGCGGTGCTGGGAACCCTATTGTTTTTGTTCGGATTTTTATTATTATTATTATTATCATCATTATTATTATTATCATTATTATTATTATTATTCTCTATTTTTATTTTTCCCCAGGACCAGCGGTGCTGGGAATCCTATTGTTTTTGTTCAGATTTTTATTATTATTATTATTATTATTATTATTATTATTATTATTCTCTATTTTTATTTTTCCCCGGGTAAAAGTGGTGCTGCAACCGTGCAACCGTTAATCACGACTGGTCAAAGTGGGCGTGGCTTATTACACGATAAACAACAAACATTTATTTCAGCTCAAGTATTATGCTGAGGGCTGTGAAATTTACAGGGTATATATAGAATAGCACACAAACCACCCATACCAAAAATTGTGTGTGTACTCCACTAGGTGGCACTATAATGGATGCAAATGCGTTTTGGAATATAACTTTCACATTTTAAATTGCATCTTCATAAACTTTATATCCACGTGTTCCCTGAATGGAGTCACATCTTCTGACATAGTCCCTGCCCACTCCCACTGCATATTTCTCTTTGTATGTCACCACACATTAAAAACCTACTTTTTCGAACTCCTCCCAGCATTTAAGCTCCATCTGCACGAAACATTGCACATACAATCTCCACAGTTGCCTGATCAAAAGTTATCAAAAGAATTTTGCTACTCCAAAAAATGCGTTACTTATAAATAAATTTTTTTTCTGCTAGCTACAAAACACATACCGTCGCATATTTTTGTCAAAGTAAAAGCTATCAATGTCAAACTCGAATCAATTGTTTCAGAGGTCAACCACAGGCTCTGTGCCAAATTTGGCACAAATTGGCCAATAGGGGGCGCTATAAACAGAGAAACATCAAGTGACATGAAAGTTGATCAGATTCGCATGAAATTTGGTGAGCATGATGTGGAGTCACTCCTGAGGCCAGCCGTAAAGCTTAGTGATGTTTGGTCGGGCTGACTTCCAAGGGCTCCGTGACACCCGGGGGCTGAGTCGCGCAGGGAGGCTTGGCCCCCGTTTATAACTGCTTGCAGTTCTACTTATTATTATTATTATTATTATTATTATTACCATTCTCTATTTTTATTTTTCCCAGGGTAAAAGTGGTGCTGCAGGCTAAACCATGCAAGGGAGGGTGGTGCAATTTGGAGGGTTGGTCCAGACCCCTGCACTCAGACGCAAAAAATTACATATGTCCGCCAGCAGGGGGTGCTATAACCAAGGTCAACGTGTTTTGGGCTATAACTCCCACACCGTATGTCGCACATTCAAAAACCTCATATCCACAGATTCCCTGAATAGTGCTGAATCACGTGGGCGGGGCCACGCCCATTTCCGCGTATAATTTTTTTTTTTCGTAAAATTGCGAAAACTGGAAAACCTACTTTTTCGAACTCCTCCATGGGGTTTTGTCCGATCAGTGTGAAACTTAGCACGTACAATCTTCAGCCGAACCTGATGTAAGGTTATCAAAAGAATTTTGTTTGGTCAAAATGACGTCAAGTGACATGAAAGTTGATCTGATTCGCACGAAATTTGGTGAGCGTGATGCAGAGTCGCTCCTGAGGCCAGCCATAAAGCTTAGTGATGTTTGGTCTGGCCGACCTCCAATGGCTCCGCAACACCCGGGGGCTGAGTCGCGCAAGGAGGCTAGGCCCCCGTTTATAACTGCTTGCAGTTCTACTTATTATTATTATTATTATTATTATTACCATTCTCTATTTTTATTTTTCCCAGGGTAAAAGTGGTGCTGCAGGCTAAACCATGCAAGGGAGGGTGGTGCAATTTGGAGGGTTGGTCCAGACCCCTGCACTCAGACGCAAAAAATTACATATGTCCGCCAGCAGGGGGTGCTATAACCAAGGTCAACGTGTTTTGGGCTATAACTCCCACACCGTATGTCGCACATTCAAAAACCTCATATCCACAGATTCCCTGAATAGTGCTGAATCACGTGGGTGGGGCCACGCCCATTTCCGCGTATAATTTTTTTTTCCGTAAAGTTGCGAAAACTGGAAAACCTACTTTTTCGAACTCCTCCATGGGGTTTCGTCCGATCAGCGTGAAACTTAGCACGTACAGTCTTCAGCCGAACCTGATGTAAAGTTATCAAAAGAATTTTGTTTGGTCAAAATGACGTCAAGTGACATGAAAGTTGATCAGATTCGCACGAAATTTGGTGAGCGTGATGCAGAGTCGCTCCTGAGGCCAGCCATAAAGCTTAGTGATGTTTGGTCGGGCCGACTTCCAATGGCTCCGTGACACCCGGGGACCGAGTCGCGCAAGGAGGCTAGGCCCCCGTTCATAACTGCTTGCAGTTCTAGTTATTATTCTTCTTCTTCCTCCAAATGAATTGCCTGTTTGGGAGCCTTAACATACCCGAAAACTCATGAAACTTTGCACACATCTCAGAACTGGTGAAAAACTTGATATTTTAAGTGTCTCATGCGCAGGTTCCAAAAAATGGCTCAGTAGCGCTCCCTACAAATGTTTGAGGATACAGCCCCTGAAGCTAGTTTAACCTACATGTATGAAACTTGGCAGGCTTATGTAACCCTCTGAGACGTACAAAAAAAAGCCCCTTGGAGGCATGCTCTAAACCCAACAGGAAATCAGCCATTTTGAATTTACTGTGCAATTTTGATGCATTTTTGGCCATTTCCAGGGGTCATAAATTAATGAACTTGTCCAAGAGATTTCATCCGATGGACTTCAAACCTTGGTCTGTTCCATCCCAAGACCTTGAAGATGAAAAATTATCAAAAGCTTGAGTTTTCGTCAATGCGTGTGACCGTGGGATGGCATCAAAGTTCGGGGTCTCGCCACTAAACAGGAAGTAGTTTATAACTCCAGCATACATGGTCCAATCTTGCCCAGACTTCATAGAATTGATGACAGCCCCGCCCTGAACACATCTACATGTCAAAAATTAGAGATAAACATAGTGCCGCCTACTGGCAACAGGAAATGTCATGTTTTAGACTTTAATGTACATCTCCTACAGACTTGACCAGATCCACTTCAAACTTGGTGAAAAAAGTCATAAGATGTTGATGACACTTTATCATGGAAACTGTGAGTTTTCGTCGAAGGGTGTGGCCACGGCCTGGCGGCGAACTTTGATGTTTCGCTGTGATGATAAACATTGCTATAACTTGACTCCACATTGGAATATCTTGCCAAAACTTCACACATATGATGACAGTCCAGCCCTGAACACATCTACATAGGATTTTCACCAATCTCCACTCCAGATTCTTCAGAACCGGCTGTCTATCACTTGCCATAGTGGTTCGCCATCCAGCCCAAAGGCCTCCTGCAGGGTGGACCAACTACCGGGCCATACCCGCCGGACATCGCGACTTCGCCTGCTCCATCGGCCGTGGGACGGCCTCTTATTCTGCTGAGAAAGGTCGGAGCAGTTCGCGACAGTCCAGGGACCCCCAACTCAGAGATCCACTGGGACCACTAGCTGCAGAAAAGTAGGCCCAAAACTTCCATAGTCTGAGCTAATCACTATGCGGAGAAAAGAGAGATTGGACAGGAGGCTTGGTTGATTATCCTGATAGAATAAGTTGCATTAGGTCTAATTGAACGGTTTGTGCATTACTGCGGTTCCGTTAATCATAGGCCATCTCAGTATTATTCTCCCACTATAGCCGAATTAAACCAAACAAGTGTTACTTTTCATTCCATTCATATATAGTTGTTTAATCCGTGTTGTGTTATATAATCACCATTTGCTATTCATTCACTCACTGTTATCCATTTAGTTAAATAAATATTCATTTATCGCTAAAGTCGTTGTCTGTGATATATATGTCTTGTGTAAAGGAACAAAGATCACTGTCTAGAGAAATCATAACCCGGATATTGAGATTGATTCATTACTGATAAGCGTGCTGACAAATTAATGAGAAATATACAGAGTTATTAATTTGATTGGCCAAATTCTCGTATTAAAAAAGCGAGTGGTGCCCCTGAATTTATCATTACGAGTGCATATTATCCTAAAACATGTATTTCCCCTACATAGTTAATGTCAGAGGAAAAACTGAGCAGGACTACGTGTATTTGATCGTGTGGTGCTGCAGCACAGTTTTAGCTACAAAATTGTTCAGAAGAATTGTTTAGCAGGGCATGGTATATCATGTGTGAATGTTTGAAGTTGATACAATAAATGGTGTAGGAGGAAATATTTTTTTAGTAAGAGAATTTGTGAAAAATGACATCTTACTTTGAAAGAGCAAATAGCTCACTTCCTGTTGGATTTAGGTCAGCGGTTACAGTGCGTGATTTGTAGGTCGTGATGAGACGAACAAGCCAGTTTTAGTTTTGTCTTTCTACGACATTCATACGAGTCGCACCGGGTATTTTAGTGTGTCTAAGTGGCACGAAGATCATCAGGTTTTTGTAAGACATCACCTGGAAGACGCCATAAAATCCAAACCATTCGAGTCATGAAAAAAGTTATACAGAAGATCTGATTAGGACGAGTTGATCTGTCATGTGTGCGAGTTTGAAGCCAATACGATAAACGGTCTAG
Organism: Epinephelus cyanopodus; assembly: GCA_026686955.1. Taxonomy (NCBI): domain Eukaryota; kingdom Metazoa; phylum Chordata; class Actinopteri; order Perciformes; family Serranidae; genus Epinephelus; species Epinephelus cyanopodus. The sequence goes on from CM048935.1 coordinate 35,610,347, forward strand.
GACAAGTTGATTTTTTAAGGAATTTTTAAAAAGAGGCGAAATCTTACTTTGAAAGGGAAATAGCTCACTTCCTGTTGGGTTTAGGTCAGAGGTGCGAGTGCATGATTTGTAGGTCTCAATGAGACGAACATGCCAGTTTTGGTTTGATCTTTCCACGTCATTCCTGCAAGCTGCAGCAGCCATTTTAGTGTGCCTAAATGGCTTTGGCTGAGGTCCCTAATAATAATAATAAATGCACCAAAAACAAGAGAGACTTCGTCCTTTTGCCGAGGTCCCTAATAAATGTACCAGGAACAGGAGGGACTTCGTCCTTCGGCCTAGGTCCCTAATAATAATAATAAACGTACGAGGAACAAGAGGGACTTTGTCCTTCGGCCAAGGTCCCTAATAAATGCACCAAAAACAAGAGGGACTTCGCCCTTCAGCTGAGGTCCCTAATAATAAACGCACCAAAAGCAATAGGGTCCTCGCCCTTCGACCGAGGTCCCTAATAAAGATGTGCAACCACAAACTATATCACCATCTAGAGTGAACTCCCAGCACCCCAACTACACCGGTGAATGGAGGACCCCACCAGCTGCAGCACTAGAAACAGAAGGAAACAAAATGTTAAAACTCTAAAAAACTAAGAAAACTCAAATCCTATACTAAACAATAAAAACAAGAAAATAAAGCTAAAACATGTAATACTAAATTAAAATTATAGCTGCTGCGCAGCAATGGTCGGGCCTGGGCAATTTTAGGCAAAATTAGGCAATTCTGAGTGACACACACACTAAAACAAAGCATATCAAAACATAGAAGTTACATCATATAATTATGGCATGCCCTTCAAATTGTGGATGAGTGGCTGAAGTGATCAGACTCATAATATACAAAGGAAAGAAAAAACTCAAGAAGAAGAAGAAAGTAATAACATTTACTGCTGGCAATTATGAACAAACTGGCCTGATCTAGCTTAAAGCTAAACATTATCCATGGTGACAAAGATGAAAACATTTTTTAAAATGTCAAAGTTGCTATTGGATAGACTCTGCATATTGACTGATAGCTAAGCCAAATAAACAGGGAAAAGAGACAAGGGATAACAGGGAAAAGTGTTGATAAAGAGTATTTGTCTCTTCGCGAAACTGCCTGGATCATAATTATTTTAACCTTAGTAGTCTCTAATCAACATAGCACGATGCCTGAACGTAGGACTTGCACATTAGAATGTCCCTTCTGCCTTAGCTGAGGCTTGAACTCACAGCTTCTGAGAGTGAGGTCCGTCTTCTATTTCACTTTAGCTAACTGGCAAGTGACAGTTCATGTGTGGCTTCACAAATTGACTAAGCCAAGCATCAGGGTGCCAGACAGTCGCCATCCATGCCATGGAAAAGCAAATTTCAAAGTAAAAGTTCCAAAGCTGTAGCACATATGGTTGATTTGTGGTGAATTTTCAAAGTTTTGAAATTTAGGGCCTTGCTGTAGCACCACCATCAGGACTATTATCTTGCTTCCAGTTGAGGACATCTGGCATGGGACTGGACCTTTATGAAAAGTTTGGGTAGATTTCTCATATGGAAATGTTGCATGAGCTGAGGCTTGAACTCACAATCTTCAACACCAAGAACCATCCTCTGTCTCACTGAGCTAATTGGCAAACAGAAATGTCACATGTAGCTTCACAAATTGACTAAGCCACCTAAGTCACCCATGTGCAAGACAGCAGCTGTTAGTGTGTAAAGGCAGATTTCAACCGGCTGTCAAAAATTCAGTTATTAAGACAAAAATCCGAAAATACACAAATTGCATCTAGGCAGCAGGGAGATGTTGGTAATTTGTTAATAATGATTTATTGGCTCCATAAGTGAAAACTGATGTTTAAAAATGCCATTTTTGCATTGACTCCAATTGATCACATGAGAGCAAAATTCAAAATGCTGTAAAAATTCTGTTTTTGAGATAAAATTCTAATATTTTCTAAACATCTTCTACGATGACTCCAAAATTTGGTCATTTTTTTTTAATGAATATTGAAAATGTATTCAGCAAGAATTTGCAGGTATATGTTTACAGTACTGTTTACAGTCAAACATTTTGATGCACTGTAGGCTCAATTTTCGATAAATCAAAAATCTGTGTGGATCGTTTGTGTAGGACAGTCTGAAGATGCTCTGTTGTGATGCAAGTTTGGTGTCAATTGAGCAAGAATTGTGGGAGGAGGTAGGTTTAATAAGTTTTACAGTTTTTGAAAAAAAAACAAACAAAAAAAAAAAACAGAGTGATGGACTAATTTGCAATAGGATTAAATGTACAAAAGTTTCTCCAGTATTGGGGCTACATTTGGTGAAAGTTGCAAATCTGTAGCACGTATGGTTGATTTATTGTGAATTTTCAAAATTTAGCGCCACCATTAGGACTATTGGCCTGTTTTTGCAGCTGAGGCAATCTGGCATGGGACTGGACCTTTGTGCAAAGTTTGGTGATTTTTCGCGCATTGGGAAGTAGGATTTCCTCGGAAGAAGAAGAAAGAAGAAGAACTGACCATTTAGAGCTTTATAAGTTAACAGTAGGATTTTAAATTCAATTCTGGATTTTACAGGGAGCCAGTGCAGAGAAGCTAAAACAGGAGAAATATGATCTTGTTTCTTAGTTCCTGTTAGTACACATGCTGCTGCATTCTGAATTAGCTGGAGAGTTTTTAAGGACTTACTAGAGCTACCTGATAATAGAGAGATAACAGCGTCACATAGTGTGACGTGTGTGGTTGTCCTGCTGCCGTGGTCCTGCTAGATGCCTCCTGCTGCTGCTGTTATCATTAGTCATACTTCTACTGTTATTATACACATATGATTATTGTAACATATGTGTCCTATCAGATATTAATATATACTTTCAACATATTGTACCACAGTAGCCAGAATTATAATTATAATATTATTACTTTCATAAATGTTGCTGTAAGATATTACCATTACCGTCTGTCCTGCATCTCTCTCTGTCTCTGTCGCTCTCTCTCTCTCTCTGTCTGTCTCTCTGTGTCATATAAATTACTGTTAATTGATTATGTTGATCTATTCTGTACAACAAACATTGCACAAATATTGTCTGTCCATCCTGGAAGAGGGATCCTACTCAATTGCTCTTCCTGAGGTTTCTACCGTTTTTTTTCCCTGTTAGAGGGTTTTTAAGCACAGAGGGATGTTGTATGTTGTAAAGCCCTGTGAGGCAAATTGTGATTTGTGATATTGGGCTTTATGAATAAAATTGATTGATTGATTGATTGATTGATTGACTGATTGATTAAAATCAAGTTTGAAGACTAAATATCAACCATATTTGCAAAGTGATTTTTATTTTATCACATTTGATCCTGTTTCTTGTGTATCAAGGTGCACCAAGATAGAGGGCTGCACTGGGACTGGGTTCCGGGGTCCCACGGGACCCAACGTAAATATTGTGGGAGCAGATTTGGACTTTGCTGTCGGCGGGAACAGGCGGCTAAAAAAAACACTGCGGGATCTTGGTGCACATTTTTAAGCGTTTCCACTCTATGTTTATTAATAAATGGACAAATATGCCCTTGAACCAGCTTTCATACCAATTTGCCGCTTGCTCCACCTGTCTGTCTGTCTGTAAGCTCCATCTGTCATGAGACAAACATGAAAGAAGACGTGCAGTTTATTGTGTTTTACCAGCGACGAGCTGTCATTAAGCACGACAATTATGCACAGCTGCGCGCTCTTTATAACTCACTGTGAACCTATGTTGCATAATAAAGATTTCCCCCCTCGTAATTTTTAACTGCCCCCGCACTAATTTCATCCTGGCACCAGGCCTGCCTTAATCTCAATCACTGCGTGATTATATAAAGGTAGAAAAATAAATAAAATACAGAGGAGGAGAATAGAATATGACACAGCCTTTATTTCATTAAAAACTAAATGAAAACATCGAAATAGGAGCGCTATTTCTGACCAGTCCGTCAAAAGACATGCAGGCTAGGGAAACGAAAAAACAACCCCATGAATCTCTTTATTAATAGACTATAAAATGACGTGTTTTCTCCTGCGGGACGGGAGAAGACAAAATCATCAATCTCTATTATTGTGCAGGCATAAATTCTCAGAGTTTTGCGGGTGCGGGCGGGAGTGGACATACACATTGCGGGAGTGTAATACACACGTTCTGGTTGCAGGCGGTGATGGTCAGAAATTCAGCGGGAGCGGGCAGGAGCGGATTGAAGAAAACAGTCCCGCGCAGGACTCTACACCAAGATCCCGCAGTGTTTGTTTTAGCCGCCCATTCCCGCCCGCAGCAAAGTCCAAACTGCTCGCTCCCGCGATATTTGCGTTGGGTCCCGCGGGACCCGGTGGGACCCAGTCCCAATGCAGCCCTCTACATCAAGGTGACAGCTGACTAAAAGGTTAGCTTACATTGCCCTTATATGGTGTGTAGCCTAAATGAAGTTGAGTTTAAACTTTAATGAAATTGAAAAACCAGATTGATACTGGTTGTTCTCTGGCCCTATAATAAAGCTTCCATGTATGTCTGCTGTGTGTACTCTACTGGATGGGAACTTGGAGGCAGTAGTGCAGTGAATGTACACTAATGAGGGTACTGTAGGTGGTCAGGCCTAATAGTAATTTTTTGCCCCATAACAGTTAAATTTGGTGAGCTGTTATATGATGACAGCTGGCAGTTTACAGTAAAGAATCATACGAATTCTGGAGTGTCACTGATTTGACCAGATTTTTATTTGATCGTTGTAGTGCAAGTATTCATTAGCATACTTCAGTGAAAAGGGTTATGCCATTTTACCATTATTGTTTGAAAGCCCGCAGATGGTAGTGAAGAGCAGTGCTTTGTTAGAGATTTCACCCCTGCATGCTGCTGTAAACCAGATTGCAAGAGCTCTCTGCACATGATAAAGGCCAGTCACTGCCTGGAGCTCCTCCATCTCTCTACAGCATCATACCCCACCAGTCAGGGTGTCCTACACTGCCCCCATGAGGGCAGCACCCGCAACTCCATGATGGCAGTGATGGCAATGTTACATTAAATAATGTTACATGATGTGTAAGATACTGCCAATACCTTCACTAAAACAAAATATCCCTGTTACTTTGAAAATACTCCCCCCCCCCCCAACTGCATCTTATTGTGCCTGCTTTAATGTAGCACGGTTCATTATATCCATCTGTCTCAGTCTCCACGGTGATTTGTCACTACAGATACATCCTCCATGGCAACAGCTGTTGGCAAGGCAGCCGAGGGTGACGTTTATCTGATGAGTGTGACAGTGAGTGTATTTTTAGCTCATGGGCCAGGTAGCCACAAACTGTGAGTTCAAAACACTTCAGAGGATGTTTCTGTGACGGCAGGAAACACAAAGCCTCCTTTATGAAAGCCTCCCAGTTTGCAATGAGGCTGCTAATAGGCAGTATGTAAAAAGTCTCCACACATATGAACAGATGGAACTATAATTTGTTATTTCTAATTTATTGGAAATTAATTAGTAATTTCTTTTTGAGAACGATGGTGGCTGGGAGGGAAGGGATTTATTGGAACGTAGCCAAAACCATCCCAGTCTGGTCACTCCTTGGCAGTCTCACAGAGACAGTTGCAGGTCAGGCAATGCACCAAGGGATGTGGCTGATTGATGTATCGTTATACCTATTGACTTTGTCATTTAGTAGTTAGTTATTTACTGCATTGAAATGTCAAAAATAATTACATATAGCCCTCGTTCTCAGAAGCCAACGTGATGTCTTCAGAGCTCAAATTTTATCCGACCAACTTACAGAGGTTCCAGTTATAAATACTTGAGGAATGCAGAAACTCTGCAGTAAATGTCAGTGACAAATACAGTATGACAGTTGGTTCTGACTGTAACCAGCTTTTGTGCTGTAAACCCTGCAGCTATATGGATAAACTTTTACTCTCTTACTGAGTTTTATACATTTCTAAATGAAAGCTGTGTGCCTTCATTTTTGCTTCTGTTGTTTCACCCTGTGACAGGCTTTATCCCATGCTGCTTATTTAGTGATATGCTGTGGTGAACAATATCACCTCCACAGTTTCTGACTGGCTCAAAAACTCAACCCATCTTTTGCAAGTCAGTTAATCACACAATCTGATGTCTTTGTCCCCACCCCTCCTGTCTCAGCGGTGGTTATTCCTGATGGGGCGTCAGAGAAAGTGGAGCTTGGTGACGAGCTGGGTAGCGAAGAGGATTTGCTGTATGAAGAGTTTCGCAGTTCTGGACATCGTTTTGGACACCCAGGAGGAGGTGGAGGAGAGCAGCTGGCCATCAATGAGGTAGGCAAATCTAAAGAACATGGTGCAAGTGCACCGAGGGCATGGCAAGCTCCATTTTGCTAGTTAAACAGTGCATAATCTGGGTGCAAAGTAAGGTGCAAGGGACAAAGGTGTTGTATGTTGTGTTTGGGGCATAATATGAAGTCAACCAATCAGAAGATCAGCAGTTCAAACCCTGGTTACTCTAGTCCTCATGCTGAAGTATCCTTTGGCAAGATACTGAACAAGTTGCTCCTGGTGGCTTTTCCATCAGTGTGTGGAGCACCAGGTGGCATCTTGTACGGTAGCTTCAGCCACCAATGTGTGAATGTGTGTGTGTGAATGTCTGGTGTCAAAGTGTTTTGAGTGGTTGGAAGACTAGAGGCAAGTGCAAGTCCATTTACCTTGCACCTGGAGCACTACCATTTACATGGCCAGTTGGAGAGGGACACATTCACACGAGTGAATGCAGGCAAGTTATCAGGCCTGGACTGTACATAGGGAGAATGCCTAATGTAAAAACGACGTGGCTGCAACAAAACATTTATTGTGCAAAGATAAGCATATAGGCTAAAACTGATGGTAGAAAATGTCTCTTTAAAATGGGGAAAGGTCTTAAAAAGGGAAAGATAAAACAGTCTTAAAATAAATCAGGGCTCACTGTCGTGCTCCAAGTCCTTGCTTTAGCACCCTCCATCCAGTCAACATCGATCATGCCCACACCACCAAGGGTCCCTCTTCTCTGCTCCTGGAACCAAGAAAAATAGCCAGCAGTCTGCACTTCATAGACAGGGTTATGTCAATTGCGAGCAGCTTCACCAATAGACAGTGAACTGGTTATAAGGAACTCACAGCTTTGATTTCAGTTGGGAGGTAGGTTAGTTTGATTGTCTTTTGTTTCCACATTTATTTTCCACATTATTTTTTTTTGTTATTTTTGGCATTGCTCCTCTCTGAAGTTATAAAAATAAAACTGCTACTTTGAACTTTTTACATGGAAGTTGGCTGACCTTCTTGGGAGTGGGAAGAGCGGGGGCACTTTATCATGTGTAGCCCAGGTGCCCCTAGGCCTGGGTCATAACAGGCAGGTAACGGCCCACAAACGTCACCGCACTTTAGGGACTGTTTTTTACTTATGGAGGGACTGCTCTTTACTTGCCAGGGGAGGAGGGTGGGTGTTTGATTCTTATTTTATTTTATTTTTTTATTTTGATCCCCCCTATGTTAATCACTTATTGTTGCTGTTTTTGAAGTATGAATAAGTCAATAAGTAATTTATTCCATTGAAATATCAGTGATGTATTATAGAAAAGTGATTTATTTTTTTATAAATGACACATCTGCCTCATTTTTGCTGTGGTATCCTGATACTACTCAGAACCGTGATATTTTCATTGGTATCGTACAGTGGGTCCCAATTTTGGTACCGTGACAGCACTAATCTGGAGGGGGTTCATCTGCAAAAACTAATGAAAAACTAAACAATGATATTCTGTATTCAGTATTCGGCCAAGCGTTTATTATTTGGCTTCGGCCCCAAATTTTCATTTCGGTGCACCCCTACTATTAATATTTAAAACTAGTAGGTGAACCAGCAGGTTACAATATGGACGAAAACAAGCAGGAGTGTGGAATACACTGCTGAAGAAAAAATATCAGGCAGGGTACTATCACGGGGAGATTCTATCACAAAACCCAATATCACTTCACCATGTGCACACCGTGATCACTGCAAAACACTGCAATATACACTGCAAACTGACTACAGGCTACAGACTAGTTTGGGTGCTCACCACACTTCAGGCCTACCACACTGCCTGCAAGGAAGGGTGTGTATACCATGCGCACTCCCCGCAGATCCTTCCACTGCCTGAAAATCAAACAAAAGAAAATGCAATATAAATACTCGGTTGGTTCTTGGGCACAAATTATTTCAACAGGAGTCAGATTATTACATAGAACAAATCAGACGTCAAAGCGAAGATGGATGGCAGTAAACAACTTATGACGAGCTGAGTAAAAGTCCACAATCTTAAGAGCGTTTAAGACACATCAACCGGACCGCATGGCACATCAGTCCAGGCAAAACAGCAGTCTGGCACTAAATCTTAAAAAAAAAAAGGAACACAGCCATTAAATAGACTGGCAAACATATACCTCGGAGGGAATAACCTTTCTACATTACCATACAGTCTATACCTCTGAGGGAATAACCCTCCTACATTACCATACCGTTTGTTTTACCTTCTCCAGCTTTGACCCTGTAAGAGACCGGCACTGGTGGAGCTGACTGGCTCTATACTGTGACTCAATCAGGAGAAAGGTGAAGGCTGACTCATGTCCTAAAGGGTTAAGTTGGACACATCACTAATACTGAGGTACTGTGAAATTAAAAGGCCAGATTAATCAGCGGCCTACCTCTTCAGCGTGGGAATACAGGGCCTTCGTCAAACTGAGTCGAGAGGGAAAACAGCTACACCACAATTCTGTGCGAGAATACTGGTTAGATTCCCATCAAAATACAACCTTGGATTTCTCTCCAAATATCTAGTGATGTTACGCTCGAGCCAGTTTGCTTGACACAGTGTCGATCTTTTGAAGCGCAAGCGTTCCAAGGCAGTGTTTCGATCCCTGCTTCGGCACACCTACAATCATGTGACTACCGGGAGCGGCCTCGTTACAGGCAGACTTGAGGCTTTTCCAGGTCTTCCATTTAGATGCAGTTCTGACACACAGCCAGCAGACGTCACTTTTCTGACTGTATGAAATGCTTCGAAACAGTGTGTCATTCTTGAAGCAGGTGTGTCAAAGTGGTTCAATGCTTCATGAAGCTTCGATTTCACCGTCACTACAAACCTCCCTTACCTGCACAGACACAGCAGTCCCACCACACAGCTACCAGGCCTCAGACAAAGAGGCACTGATTGCTATCACCTGTCCTTATAAAGAGGGAGGGCTCTCTCTCTAACCCTACCTACAAGGGGTGGTGCTACTAACCTAGGTGCCAGCCCTCACACAAGAAATTGCTGCACTCAAAACAATAACAATAACTAAAGACAGCAACTAAACAGAAACATGCAAATAAAATGCTGAACATACATGTAGATAAACAAAATACTCAAACACAGCAAACAATGGTTTCAACTGAAGACAGCAACAAACACAGCATAGTACTCAGTACTCAGCAAGACGCAAAGATAGCAAGATGCTGGCCTGTCTGTAATGTTTTTCCCAACAGCTATCAGTGACGCAGTGATGCAAGGAGAGGGATGAGGTGTGGGAGGTTGAGCCACTTGTCAGTTGTCAAAAGACAAGATGTGATTGGTTTATTTCAATTTACACCAGCCCCAACAGTCCTACGTTGTAAACACAGCCAGCATAGTGAGGAAGGGGGTTTGTCAACTCACGTCACGTGTGTCTGTGTAGGAGCCAGCTGGCGCTGAGATGTGAGGGAAAGTCATCAAATCTGGGTAAAAAAAAGGAGAAAAGGTGGTGCAGAAAGAGAGAGGAAGAAAAAAAGAAAGGCATGACGTGGCCGAATACCTAAAGTTGCCAGATTTATTCAGGGCCCCTGTCGTGGCAAAAACACACGATGCTCCTGCAAATAAATTACCTATAAAACACTGGTTCTTCTCAGCATGAGGTCCTGGGACCCCCAGAGGTCCTTGAGGCCAAATAAATGATTGATAAGTGGACCCTATAGTACATTTGGTAAGGCTCCATTTGTACGTCCTCAGAAAGAGTTAAATTAACACTGAGAATTGGATTTTACAATTACAGTGTAGAAATGTAAGCCCTTGAAATTCAAAAGTTTTGAAGTTAAAATATTTGAGATGATTTATTTGTCCAACAAATGGGATGTAATCATTTCATTATCCTATATGAATACAAGGGCAAATCAAATAAGAAATTCACTGTTATACTGTATAAAGTATAAACTATAGTGTATGCAAAAAAACCCTATAATTCTCTGTTTGCTTATGTAAAGGTGGAGGTGGTTTTGGTACCAGTCCTGCTGATGCTTCAGAGGGAGAGGCCAGTGCAGGGCACTTGGCAGAAGGTACAGAAAAATATCCAGGGCATGTCACTGGTGGTACATAAGCTTGAGTTATTATTCCTTGGGATTACATTACAAGAAAGCTGTTTATTCATTAATATTAATCACTTGCCTGTAACAAGTATCAGACACATGAACACCAGGCACTAGCAGTTGACATAAATGGCTCTCTCAAGTAGTTGTAATAGCCTTCTTGGCACAACAGTTTTATTCTATAAAGTGTAAGGGATTGTTGCTGTCTGTTGCGTTACTGTTATGTCTCCCAGCCCAAACATGAAAGCTACTGTATATTACAACCTTGGCTTGTACAGTAGGTCCCATATATATTCATATTTTACTTCAAAATATTTGATGGGTCAATACCTCCACAGATGGGTCATGACGTGAAAAATGTTGGAAGCAAGCCCTGTTATGGTAGGACATGTCTCTTATCTGTCTAAGCTGACTTGACTTTGTCAGTGACTGATGTTACTGAAATAAGTTCACGTAAGTTGAAGTTGCTATTGGCCTATATTTTACTATTCACTGTTGCACTGAATATGGTATTGGCATATTATATTGACTGGCAATATAAGCTGGCATCTAAATGATTTGCTGACAAAATAATACAATCATGTTTTTTACTTGAGCATAATACTAAAGCATTATTTCAGGAGTCATGTTGTGACTGTTGTATTGAGGGGCACATTTAGGTGAGAAGTTTCATTGGCATGTAGGGGAAAGAAAAGCACTGGACTGGACTGCTGGTGATTAGTTATATGTGTCCCTGTGACATTGAAGATAGTGTTGTAGTGACTATTGTGCCTATATTGGAGTGTATGCATGTATGTGTGTGTGTGAACGTGTGTGTGTTGGCTGGGTGGCCTGGTTAAATGTGTGACTCTGGGTACCCATTGGTTTTTGTGGTTATAACTGGTTTGTGAATGTTTATTGTTGTTACTGTATTTTGTGTTACTGTAATTTGAAGCATTCCTGGCATGAGAATTTCCTTTAGGATAAATTAGTTAGTTTAGTTTAGCATGTTTATTTCGGTATCAAATTATCAGTTTTACACAACTCAAAATCTACACAGTAGAAAACATAATTATACATTTCAGTAAAAAAAAAAGAGAAAAAAAGGAATAAACAAATAAGTTACGTATTCATATTCAACACAAATTTCATTCATTATGAACAGATGTTGACTGAAAAGGTTGTAGGCTGAAGCATAGCTTATAACGCCTTCCCTTTTACTAAAACAAGTTAGTTTACACTCGTGTTCACTCTGCTACTTCTGCTACGCTCTTGTGGACAACTTGTAGCTTACACATTCACCACGCTATGAAATAATAATGTAATATTACGAGACAGAGTTGTTTCGAAGCCAAATGCACAGCCGGAACTACATTCCAGACATATAGTACTTGCTGGGCGGAGTGATTTAAAACAGCGTCTGTTTAGTGCAGTTACTCCCATCATCAAAACAAGTTTGTTGAGAAGAAGCCAGAATACACAGAGGAAGAGTGACAGGTTTTGGAAGAAGACAGAGCAAGAAGAAAGGCTGAGGCTGCCGAGCAACCAGGGGCTGAGGGGAGACCCAGAGCCAGCATGGACTGCTAGTGTAAATGTGGGGCTTACTGGCCACTTTATTAGGTACACCTGTGCAATCTTACATACATATGTTGATGGTGGGATGTTCTGGACACCTGGGTGAAGAGAGGAGCAGAGCAGTCAACTGATCACCACCTGGTGCTGAGTTAGATCAGGTGGCGGGGGGGACGCCGCGCAGACCTGGCAGGCCCAAACGAGCAGTGAGGGTCTGCTGGGAACGCCTGGCGGAAGAACCTATCAAGATGATCTTCAACTCCCACCTCCAGGGGAGCTTCGACCGCATCCCGAGGGCAGAGGGGGACATTGAGTGCAAATGGAAATTGTTCCACTCTACCATTGTCGAGGCGGCTGTTGTGAGCTGTGGCTGCAAGGCTGCTGGGGCCAGTCGCGGCGGTGACCGTCAGGCTGAAGAAGGAGGCCTACAGGGCATGGTTGGTCTGTGGGTCTCCGGAGGTAGCTGACGGTTACCGGCGGACCAAGTGGAGTGCAGCAGCGGCAGCTGAGTAGGCAAAAACTCGGGCGTGGGAGGAGTTCGGTGAGGCCATGGAGAAAGGCGGCAACTTGCTCACATTGTTTACAGTGGGAGCGGGGAGCTGCTGATGTCAACTCGAGACATTGTCGGGCGGTGGAAGGAATACTTTGAGGAGCTCCTCAATCCCACCAACACGTATTCCAGTGAGGAAACAGAGCCGGGGGTCTCGGGGCACCCCGAGATCAGGGGTACTTTTCACGGCAGGCTTGCTTAATATGGCACAACACCGGCTGGACACAGAGGACGACCCGTTGGCAACAGCCTGAAGCTCGTCGTCACTAACTACGTAAGGGGAAGATCTCATGATGAATTTATGTAACGCAAGTAACGACTTAAGTGTTTGATTAGTAACTGTAATGTGATTGCTGCATTTAGAGATAGTAATGCCTTACACTAATCGTTACATTTTTGGCGGCATTACACCCAACACTGATCAGGACATTCCACAATGGTACCTTGATTTATGAGTGACTGAATGACAGGAGCAACGCCTTGAATAACCTCTGGTTAAAGTGGATAATGTCTTTTACATGGTCTAACAGTTGATTTTAACAATAACAGAGTTGTCCCCTGTATATTCCCAAAATCAAACTTGCTTCCAGCACACAAGTTATCAGGCACTGTTGATATCAATGCCTCCCCTTCATCAGGCAATAACATTTTAATTTATTTTTTTTTTAATTTTCTATACTTTATTAATCCCCGAGGGGAATTATATTTTTCACTCTGTTGACAATTACACACAGGTCTGAAAACACACATGCACAAACTGGACCTATACATGCACTAAGTGGAGAGATGTCAGAGTGGGCTGCCCATGACAGGCGCTCCGAGTGGTTGGGGGTTTGGTGCCTTGCTCAGGGGCACATCGGCAGTGCCCAGGAGGTGAACTGGCACCTCTCCAGCTACAAGTCCATGCTCCATATTTTGCTCTGGACGGGGACTTGAACAGACACCCTCCGGTTCCCAACCCAAGTCCCTATGGACTGAGCTACTGCCGCCCCATAAATGTAATCATGTGTGTGTGTGTGTGTGTGTGTGTGTGCGTGCGTGTGCGTGCGTGTGTGTCTGTCTGTCTGTCTGTCTGTGTGTCTGTGTCTGTGTACTGCTCTATGCTCTGAACTGCCTGCACTGTCTCCTATGGCTGCGTCAATCTTAATCCTGGAGAATTAACAGAGAGCCCCTGAAGTGGTGAATATGGCCATGAGTCCCCCTTAGCTTGTCCCTCATGTTTCTCAGTCCAAGAAGTGGCACAATCACGTGAAATATGCCCAAAGCTTTCACATCTGTAGCACCTCAACTTGTGGCCATCAGTGCTGCTGTACATTTCTTGGTGTGCACTGCATCATACAACCTGTCCATCATCGTGGTGTAATCCTTTGATCTAACTGCTGGGCTGATGGACCAGTTGGCAGGTCGAATGTTGGCCCATCAGAGCTTGAAACATCTGGGACAGACAACCTCCACTTCCTGCAGGGTTGGATTAAACATGGCCAATAATTGTTGCATGGCTGTAACCCATTTCTCACCTCCAGTCTTTTGTGGATCAGGCAGCTTCTCTGCAACCTCTTCAGCTGATCTGGCTGCCATGGCATGTACACAAGCACTCTGGATTCCAGTGGCTGTGTGCCTGGTCCCCTGTTGGTCGTGGCTGGGGGTTGGGAAAGACCGCTATGGCTATTTGGTGAACATCCCCTTTGTCCCCTTGGCTCCACAACCAATTGTCAAAAGATGGTGCTAGTGGAGAAACACACTTTCTGGAAGGAGTAAGGTAAGGCTTTGTTTCCCTGGGGGTCAGATGGAGAGCAGAAAGATCTGGGTAAAATTATGCCTCTTCCCCCTCTCTTACAGAGTCTTTTTCAAGTTGCTCAGCATCAGAGCTATGTGCCTTTTGAGGAGGAGGCGCTGCAGCAATGGAGACAGCATATGGAGGAGGTAGAGCCCTACTTCTTGCCCTATGTTTCTGTTTTTCCTTCCTTTAACACTTACTCTTGTCTTTCATTTCTTGCTTTAACATTAAACCGACCAAGGATTTAGCTTCCCTCACTTCAGTTTCTCTTTAGGAACTTTAGGAAAGTCGGAAATGGAAATTCACCTCCTCGCCCAAATCAAACTGGAATGCCAAAAAGTCGGGGGTCTGGGTTCCAAGAATGTACCACGAAGGATTTATATGCCAACAAGCTCCACTTTCACAAAAGGAATACCATGGAGATAGGCCTACACACATACCCTCATCAGTTGAGTTTCACTACTGCTTGTCTGGAATTACGTGACAACTCATTTCCAACACCAACCTCTTTAGGATTTACATGGAAACTGGTACCTTACTTCAGGTGGGATCCTGTCCTCTTTTTGTCAGAGCAGAACTTTCCAGAGTCTTCTAGAGACTCCTGCCGGCAGTTTAACCCTCAGTCAAGGCACAAGCATTGATCAGCAGAACGTCCATCCCACCCCCGTCTCCTCCTCTCTGAAGAAGTGATGGACTCAGTGTGAGGAATCAAGCTCCATTGATACAATCAGCTTGGAGAGAAGAGCAGAGTTCTCTCCCAGTCTTCAGTCTCTACAGACCTTTATTCCAAACCAATGCTTTGTGTGGAGAATTGCCCCCCCAATAAAGATTCCTTAATAATTCCCACACTGGGCCTTAAGCAAATTCTGCTGTGATAACTGCCCGAGTGTGTGGAGTTTTGCTCTAAGGCCCAGGACGTATTGAACTTCATTTCTGCTCTGGCTTGGACCTTCCTCCCAGCTTTGTTTTACCAGGTCCAGAACCCCACGTGGTTTTCTGCCAAATAGCAGCTCAAAGGGAGAAAATCCAGTGGAGGCCTGGGCGACCTCCCGCACTGCAAACAAGAGAGGATCTAGCCACCTATCCCAATTGCGGACATCATCCTGTACAAACTTATGGAACATGGACTTCAAGGTTTTGTTCAGACGCTCGACAAGGCCGTTGGTCTGAGGGTGGTACATACTAGTCCGAATTGACTTGATACCCAATAATCCGTGCAGTTCCCTTAGTGTGCGTGACATAAATGAGGTGCCCTGGTCAGTTAGGATCTCCTTTGGGATCCCAGCTTGGGAGATGACCTGAAACAGCGCAGAGATAGTGCGCAGGGGCACTGCTTCTGGATATCGTGTTGCATAATCCACCAAGACTAACACAAAGCGATATCAATGTGCACTCCGGTGAAATGGCCTGATGAGGTCCATCCCAATATGCTCAAATGGAACCTCAACCGGTCGTGAACGCACCCCCACACATTGCCCCACTAACCTATTAAACCCAGGCCAATCAGTGCCCAAAATCAAGAGGTGCCTCAGGCGGGAGCCAACCGCAGCCTTAACACTATGCTTTTTGCCCTTGTGTTAAATATCCACGGGCACTACAGGATATCTGTGGATATCCCCATGCACACACCTAATGTCCACCCATGATGCCCCCAGCAAAGCCTCAGGACGAATCAGGTTCTGATGTATTATAGACTGCATATAGCCTGAATCCACCATCACTTTGTGTACACCCTCTTGAATCCTTACCGGAATGCTGTATGTCCCACCTGGACTGGGGGAGGGTGTTGGTGGGCCTGCATCCTGAACCACTTGGCCACACCGCCAGCACACCTGCCCCAATGCCTGAGGATCCCTCTGAGTTGAGAGCAGTGGCTGTAGTGGCTGGACCTTGAGGAGGGGAGAGAACAGAGGGAGAATTACTGCAAGAGGAGGAGAGGGCATAGCAGGGGTATAGTGCTATGGGGTGAGAATCTCTGGCGAGGCGCCGGAATTGGCTGGGAGGATGGTGGGGGCCGACCCTCAGATGCCAGGCCCCTAGGATGGATGGCGAAATGATTTTCTGCAAGGATAATGGAGCACGACCTGCTCCAGAATCCGCCCCTTGCTCATAGACTCCCCCGGCTGCAGCCACCCGCTTGCCACATCCCTCAGATGCTGAGCGTAGGCGAAGGGGCGGTCTGCAGGTCCCAGCTTAGCAGACCTGAACCAACGTCGGTGATCCTCGCACCTGTAGCCCATCCGGTCGAGGATGGGCGAGCAGGCTCATGTCGTGGAACCTCCCCCGCAAGGAGGCCAGCAGGCCGAGCGCCGCAGTCTGTGCCTCCCCGGACAGCAAAGGGAGCAAGCACACCGCCCACTCCACAGCCGGCCAGCCACACGCCACTGCCGTCACCTCGAACATGTCCAGGAAGGCCTGGGGGTTGTCCGCCACTGTCATCTTATGCAGAGTGACACCAGGGAGTGAGGGAGACGGAGGGGAAGGTGAGGCGCCCCCTGGCCGGGAAAGCAGCCCCTCCAGCAGTTGTGTCTGCCTCTCTTTCTGGGCATGGAGTACCTCCAAATGCTGCACATTGTTCCCAGTGCATCACTGCAATTTCCCCCAGCATTTGTGCCAATGCCGTCACCGGCTGAAGGTGCTGTGGATCTGTCATCATTCATGCTGGGATACACTGGGCGCCAGTGCAGCCGTCTCGCTACGCTTGTGGGTTTGCCCCAGCAAAAACACACAGATCCTCAGTCAGGTTTACAGACTTTTATTCCTGTTTGTCTGCTCCAAACAATAATCAATACAACAAATAATAAACATATGTGCTCGCAGCTGCCCAGCTCATGCGGCTCTTGATCTTTCATACACTACTCAAAAACACACACAGGCAGAAGTTCCCTCTCTGCAGAGAGCAGACATCTCTCTCCAGGACCAGCACGCTACTGCATAAGAAAGGGGAGAAAGAGCAGTCCAATTAATCAGCAGCAGCTGTCCCTATCAACTCACCTGCCACTACTCTCCTGAGCCATCCCCCCCGCACTTCTCTCTCTTGCAGCCGACTGCTAATCACGCCTCCCTCCACAGGGTTTTATAGGTGACTACCATAGAATATACCATTATCTAGTACAAACAATTAAAAATGCACACATTTACATATGCATATTAACTCACCATCCTCTACTTTTAGGGGAATTCAGTGTAGTTTACATGCGTGTCGGTTGTTCATCAGGTGACAATTCTTAAACCTGCTATTGATTTATATCTTACATTCGCTGAGTTATAGTGTATCAACAAGCCTCTATGGATAAGTTATAAAATAATTAGGGGCAAATAATTTCATATGAAAAAATATATATATGTATATTGAAAATAAAAAAGGATTAAAGATAAATGTATAAATAAATAATATAACGTGGGCAATAATTGATATGTGTATAGTTAAAGCAGAATGAACAGAGTTCACATTCAAGCAAGTCAAGGACAGAGGGAGGCTGTGTGCTAGAAGCCCTTCTAAAGTAATTGAGATCATGATACTGGTATTCATAGATCAACTTCTTTTTTTTTTTTTTTTTTAAAGATCATTTCTGTGGGCTTTTTGCCTTTAATGGACTTAACTTAAATTGTTTTATTTAAGGTGTAAAAAAAAAAGAGAGAAGACGATACCGCAATATCATACCATCACTGCATCCCCCCAAAATAATACCATGATAATGATTTTAGGCCATACCACCCAGCCCTACTTCCATTATAAGTTTTACACCGCGACATTTATACCGCGATATATACCGTTACCGTGAAGGGATTCAGTTTATACCGTGATATGAATTTTGGGTCATACCGCCAAGCCCTACCGGTACCATGGAAACAATGCCAGTGTAAAGTCAATTAGGATCCATTGTCATGGTGGACATACATTCCTGTATACACACAAAAACACCAAAGTGTCCTTGATAACTCATCAATATGATAGGTTAATGTTTTGCCAGCTTTTGATAGCGTAGGGCTTTAAGAGCATTGTGCTGTGGGTGGATGTGGCACGTTCGACTACTGTTTTGTACCGTCTGCTTCACTCCATTTGAAACTGCTGCCCGTCTGCTGCAACCCAAATCCAAACACCACTATCTCTATTAAGAAAAGTGTGTGTGGGTGTGTGTTTGTAGGTGCATCAGATCTTGTACCATGGCAATATAAACAGGATGAAGATGGGATTTTCAGACTATTATCAATCAATAAATCAATCATTCAATCAATCAGTCAATCAATCTTTATTTATAGAGCACTTATTATACAATAAAATGTAGCACAAAGTGCTTTACATGTTAAGAAAAGAGCCCCCCAATCCCCAACAGATCCCTCATAGACCCCCTCATCTCCCTCACCCCCATCCCGATGTGATTAAAAAAAAAAAAAAGAAAAATAGAATACAAAATAAATAAATTCAATTCAATTTCAATTCCATTTTATTTATAAAGCCCAATATCACAAATCACAATTTGCCTCACAGGGCTTTACAGCATATGACATCCCTCTGTCCGGATAAGGAAAAACTCCCCCCCAAAAAAACCCTTTAACAGGGGAAAAAAAATGGTAGAAACCTCAGGAAGAGCAGCTGAGGAGGGATCCCTCTTTCAGGACGGACAGACGTGCAATAGATGTCGTACAGAACAGATCAACATAATAAATTAACAGTAATCCGTATGACACAATGAGACAGAAAGAGAGAGAGACAGAGAGGGAGATGAAGGACAGACGGTAATGACAGTAGCTTACAACAACATTAATGAAAGTAATAATATTATAATTAATAATAATATATTATTATCTGATAGTATACATGTGTGACAGTAATCAAATGTGTATAATAACGGTAGAAGTATGACTAATGATAACAACAGCAGGGGGCATCTGGCAGGACCACAGCAGCAGCACAACCACACACGTCACATTATCCAGGCACTGCTGCAATACGAGTTAACCTGGGAGACAGTGGAGCACAAAGGCTCCGGAGAAGAAGCTGAGTTAGTGACATTCAGAATGGCCGAGTTAGCAAAATGCAGTAATAGGACATGAGAGAGAGAGAGAGAGAGAGAGAGAGAGAGAGAGAGAGGAGAGAAGGTGCCCAGTGTGTTATAGGGGGTCCTCCGGCAGACTAGGCCTAAGTCAGCCTAAACTAGGGGCTGGTACAAGCCAAGCCTGAGCCAGCTCTAACTATAAGCTTTATCAAAGAGGAAAGTCTTAAGTATAGTCTTAAATGTGGAGACAGTGTCTGCCTCTCGGACTGCAACAGGAAGATGACTCCACAGGAGAGGAGCCTGATAGCTGAAAGCTCTGGCTCCTGATCTACTTTTGGAGACTTTAAGGACCACTAGTAACCCTGCATTCTCCGAGTGCAGAGTTCTGGTGGGATAATATGGCACTAAGAGCTCTCTAAGATATGACAGAGCTAAACCATTTAGAGCTTTATAAGTTAACAGTAGGATTTTAAATTTAATTCTGGATTTTACAGGGAGCCAGTGCAGAGAAGCTAAAACAGGAGAAATATGATCTCGTTTCTTAATTCCTGTTAGTACACATGCTGCTGCATTCTGAATGAGCTGGAGAGTTTTTAAGGATTTACTAGAGCCACCTGATAAGAGAGAGTTACATTAATCCAGCCTTGAGGTAACAAAAGTGTGGACCAATTTTTCTGCATCTTTTCGGGTCAGGATAGGCCTAATTTTTGCAATATTACGCAGATGAAAAAATGCAGTCCGTGAGGTTTGTTTTAAATGAGAATTAAAGACAAATCTTGATCAAATGTGACTCTGAAGTTTCTTACAGTAGTGCTAGAGGCCAGAGCAATGCCATCTCGAGAAACTATGTCATCAGATAAAGACTCTCTGAGTTGTCTGGGGCCAAGAACAATAACTTCAGTTTTGTCTGAATTTAACATCAGGAAATCCAGGTTTTTATGTCTTTAAGGCAATTATGAAGTTTAGTTAACTGATTATTTTCTTCTGGCTTCATAGATAAATACAACTGTGTACCATCTGCATAACAATGGAAATTTACAGAGTGATTTCCAATGATGTTACCTAAAGGAAGCATATATAGAGTAAATAGGATTGGTCCGAGCACAGAACCTTGCGGAACTCCAAAACAAACTTTAGTACGTAAGTGTAACGGAGTTAAGAGTTAATGTGATCCCACTTGCCATTATAAACACACCACAAAACACGGGAACTGGGTTTTCCTTTTGTAATTAAATGCAGCACCCCTGTGGTTTAGGGTCGTGCACCCTGGAGGGTAGCAACAGTTGGACCTCGCTGCCTCCGGGGTAGGTGTATGAGCTATGGGCTCCGTCTTTGTTTTATATTAATTACTTTCATTTTAATACTAAGGAGTGGGTTAAGTTGTATTTTGAATCATAAAGCTCCCGTATGGTCGAGCCTGTCTTTTTTTTATAAAGAGTTGACAGTGTTTTTCTTTTATTTCGGTTTACAAATGGCTAAAGTTACACATGTCAGCTAACCTGCACTTTCTTTTCATTTTACTTTTTGCAGCCGTGTATGTGTGTGTGAACGGGCGAACTGTGTGTGTTAAATCTCCATGCCAGGTACGCTTTGTGTTATTTTATGTTCATTTGTGGACTGGTTGAACAGTTGGACTTCGCTGCCTCCGGGCCGTGTATGTGTGTGTGAACGGGCGAACTGGACTGACTGTGTGTGTTAAATCTCCATGCCAGATGAGGAATAAACGGCGAGTGTGCCAATGGTGAAGGAAGTCTGCCTTGTCATTAAATACACAACGCAAGAGGAGTACAAGAACCGCTACATAAGGATGATTCATTATGAACGTGAACTAACTGAAAACGATCAGATAAATAAGATTTAAACCAGCTTAGTGCAGAACCTTTTAGGCCAATTAAGTGTTCCAGTCTCTGTAGCAGAATTTGATGGTCACACTAAGATCTAATAAAACAAGTACAGAGGCGAGTCCTTTGTCTGAAGCTATCAGAAGGTCATTTGTAATTTTAACTAGCGCTGTCTCAGTGCTATGATGCACTCTAAATACTGACTGAAATTCCTCACATAAATTATTATCATGGAGAAGATCACACAGCTGGTCTGCGACTACTTACTCAAGGATCTTTGAGAGAAAGGGAAGATTAGACATTGGTCTATAGTTCGCTAACACCTCTGGATCCAGGGTGGGCTTTCTTAGGAGAGGTTTAATTACAGCTACCTTAAAAGACTGTGGTATATAGCCTGTTAATGAAGATATATTGATCATATCTAATATATGAGTGTTAACTAAAGGTAAGACCTCCTTAAGTAGCCTAGTTGGGATGGGGTCGAAGAGACATGTTGATGATTTAGATGAAGAAATCATTGCGATCAATTCTTGAAGAGAAATTGGGAAGAAGCAATCCAAATATATATTAGGTCTTACAGCTGTGTTTGAGGGCAGATAGGTACTATCTGAGGACAGGAGGTCATGAATTTTGCCTCTAATAGTTAGAATTTTGTCATTAAAAAAGCTCATACAATCATTTCTGCTAAGGGCTAAAGGAATACAATGCTCAATAGAGCTTTGACTCTCAGTCAGCCTGACTACAGTGCTGAAAAGAAACCTGGGGTTATTCTTATTTTCTTCTGTTAATGCTGAGTAATAGTTTGCTCTGGCATTGTGGAGGCCCCTCTTATACGTTTTGAGACTATCTGCCCAGATTAAACAAGATTCTTCTAGCTTGGTTAATCGCCAATTCCTTTCAAATTTTCACGATATTTGTTTTAACTTACGGGTTTGAGAGTTAAACCAAGGAGCAAACTTTCTTTGCTTTGTTAACTTCTTTTTAAGAGGAGCTACAGAGTCGAGTGTTGTTCGCAGCGAGCCTACAGCTCTATCAACAAAATGATCAATTCGGGAAAGGTTAAAGTCGGCACGGGAAACCTCTGTTACTGAAGGACTTGGTATTGAATTAAAGACGGAGTAATCATCTCCTTAAATTTTGCGACAGCACTATCCGATAAACATCTAGTATAGTAACTATTGCTGAGTGGCGTGTAATCGAGTAAAAAGAATTCAAAAGTAATCAAATAATGATGAATAAATAAAAAAACATAAATTAAAAATAAATTAAATAAATTAAAACATATAGCCTACAGTAGATAAAAGTAGAGCATGCTAAAAGTAAACACAATAATAGGCTAAATAGTATCTAAGCAATAATAAATCATATCCTAATTATTAGTCTACCATTCCACTCTGTAAATAGATTTTAAAATTTCAATATAATTTTAATATCATTTTTGCTTATTTCATTGTTGTAATTATTGGTTTACTTTTAAGTAGTATTGTATTCTCTGAGGATAGCTCATTTTAGTAACTATCTACAGTAGAAAAGAAAAAACAAGCAAACAAACAAAAATCATTTTATACAATGGGCCTTCAAAGTGCTCTCTGAAACTAGACCTGGCATGTCTTGTGTCCAAAAAAATGAGGAAAAAAAAAAAAAAAAAAACTCTGTCGTAGAGCTAAACCAAATGCATCATTGGAAAGGTCTCAACCTGGAGAGTAACATAATGTCAGTATGAAGATTCTACATGGCTCCTGCTTTGAAATACTGACCTTTGAACCTTGACCTCAGTGCATGTTTGAAGCTTATAATTCAGCAACAAAAGGGGGTACAGACATTGGACCAACTGTTATAGAGAGCTCTTGACCTCAACTATCATGTGAGTGTAGTCAACTACTGGGGATCCTGTCAGATATGGGTAAAATATGTATAAAATAAATTTTAACCCATTTAGAAATGAGATATTTAAAATCTGATTACACAAATGTGTTTACCATCCCCTTAAGGTCCACAGCGTACTCTCAATTCAGTATTTACAACTTCCAAATCTAGGAAAAACACTTACATTTAAAAAAAAAAACAAAAAACTACTACTACAATTTCCTAGGACTGCACCATGCAGCTTGATACATATCAGCAACATAGTTGTATCTCTTTTGATTTGCATAGTAGGGTTCTAAATAGGGTTGTAAAATAGTTTTTTGCGGCTTGTAAAATAGAGTTGTAAAATAGGGTTGTAAAAAGATATATCTACTGAATATATCTAATATCTAGTAAAGCCGAACTAGTAATTACACTGCACCTAGATGAACTATGTTAAGAAAAAGTAAGGATGTTGGCTAATTTAAGATATTTTAGCTGGTAGAAACGGCATTTTTAGGAAGGTAGATCTTCCGGTTGTAGAGTTGTCAAATAGTGTAGAAGTAAATCTACTGAATATATCAAATATCTAGTACAGCCGAACTATCATGTTATTATTATTATTATTGTATACACACAAAAACACTAAAGTGTTCTTGCCATTTTAATATCAAGAACACTTTAGTGTTTTTGTGTGTATACAGGATTGTTGAACCAGGGAATTCGTGTGTACACCACGACAAAGGATCCTAATTGACTTTACATTGGCATTGTTTCCATGGCACGTAATTTCAGGTACATATTACCACCACGGAATGTGGTGTTAAGAGGTTGTGGTTGGATATTCCACGAATATGCAAAAGATGTTAAGTCCTTAACTTAGTTACATAATTAATGTAAAATTACAAAGGTCAGTTTTAGAAAAAGAAACTTGGTTGGGTGTCTTTATGTTTATGCAGTAAGAATTACTGTGGTTAGGTTTAGGAAAAGAAACATGGTGAGGACGTACCTTAAGTTCACATGGATCCAAAAACGCAACTACCACAGAAAGTCCCGAGAGAAATTCCAATTTTTTGTGACCCATGCACTATCCCAACCTGACTCCTTACAAGTGTCCGGGACTGCTTTCTTGTTTACTTCCAGTGCATTGGTAATGTGATTGCAGCCTTTCAAAATGTGTGGGATATGTACAAATTTGGGTACATTACTTTTTGTTGGAGGACAAAAAATAATTTGTGAGAGCAACCTTTGAAATGTGAGATGGTTGTGATGAGACCTAGGAAGGAAGCTGCTGTATGTGCATGCTTGTTATTTATTGGTGGTTGTTCAGGCTCCTGCGTCTCTCTGTTTTATATCATTAAAAATTCAATATCTTTGACTATTTGGTTGGACATTATGTCAAGCATTTTCACAATTTTCTCACCTTCATCTTCTAGTTTCATGTTGCTTTGGCTTCATATGGAAATGAATTAGAACATGGTGTGTATTTGTTGTGGGTATTTTACGTTCATGCTGAGGTGGGGGCCCTGTTCTTTAAATGTAGGTAACTAATCCAGGCTAACATATTTGTTATCAGCCTTTACTAATCCTATTAGTTTTTATCCAGCTAATTTGGTTCTTTGAAAGCGGTTTCAGGATTGATTTCTTAATTCAGGTTCTGTGACAGTGGTACATGGGAGCTTGGACAGATGGGATAGCTGTTTCTTGCTCTTGTGCAGGGAATAGTTGATAGTTGATATCCAAGAGAGTCATGGAAGGGGGACATATCTGATGAGACATTTGGTAAGGTGTTGTGGGTGTACTTCACCCAGGGCAGTTAAGTGCTTCAGGTGAACGGATTAACAATGGTCGTGCAGTGGAGCCTCCATCTCCTGATTGGCATGCTCAGTTGGCCCATTTAACTGGGGATGGCGACCTGAAAAGAAACTGAGGCCATGTTCACAGTGGACATGTAAGTGCTCTGATGTGTCAGTTGTAGTGTTGTGTTGGTCGCGAACGTGTCATTCAAAAGAACAAATCTTTTAAGTGAACGTACTGAACTGAATCACTTCCTGAACTGATTTGTTCCTTTCTCAGTTCAGTTGAGCTCTCAGCAGTGAGTGTACAGGCCAGGACTGGAACTGCAGATTCAGTCCGTGGGAATGATGAATCATTTGCGAGGCGCAGACAGCCAGGTTGCAGTGGGGGAGGGACCGCCTACCCACCTGACGAATCACTCGGTGAACGACACTCTCACAGAGTGATTCAAATCATTTCCTCACAGGGATATACTTTCATAGGGACCGTTTTCTCCAAGCTAACGGCTAATGTAGTCAGGAGTCAAGCCACATAAACATATACACACACCTCCCCATTGTTTTAACAGATTTAGTTTCCAGATAAACAAACCTAAAATGTTAGGCTGGCAGCAGTAATGAGAAGAGACTCACCAGTGCAGAGCAGCAGCTGCACTGATGGAGACTGGGGGTGTGGTGTGTTCAAGTGTAATGGGCACTTTATTGATCCCGGAGAGAAATAACTTTTTTTTTTTTTTTAACTTTGCTAAATTGCCATAGCAAGCAACAACTCACCTACAGTATAACACAGCATGTAACAAGTCGGTCTTCTGCTTTTTCTTATCACATGCAGAGCTCTGCCTTTGTCTGTTTGTGTGTATGGGAGTCTGCTCTCAACTCTCAACTCTGTTTTGATGAAACTGACAAATATGTAGAAGCATGGGATGCATGTTTTATCACTTATCATGATCATATCATTTCTATCATATTTAACCTATTCTTTATATAGTTCATAATAGTTTAACAGCATGTTTTCTCACAGATTTACTCACAGCTCGCAGAAAACATAGACCAGATACTGAATCTTGCTGCAGATCACAAGCCAGCTGCAGAGCTCAAGGCTGCAGCATGTCATGTTTAAATAGCCCAACTGGTTAACATGGGCCCCGAAAGGAAGTGGGCAACACTTTACAGTAAATCTGTGCACTTTGCAGCACTTCCATGTCCAATACAACCCTACAAGTCTGTGTGAGTTTAACTGCAAGCCTCCGTTAGACACAGTGTCAGCTATATACCATGCAAACGGAAGACATGGTCCACTAAGAGGTCTGTCCACAGTGATGTGTGACAAAGGGCAACTGGGGACAGGAAGGGGGCGAAACAGGCCAGTGCTGGGTTTGGTTGAAGACTTATTTTTGACAATTTCGTTACCACTGCCACCTGCCTTTGCGCAATTAATATACCCAAGGAATGACACAGAGGGTATATGAAACTCACTTTTGTGTGCTGACGTATTGCTGTAAGCGTGTGTCATTTCCAGTGTTTTCTGTGACAGTGTCTCTGTGCTGCTCTAGCGAATTCTACTAGCTTGCTTTCTGTTTTTTCCTCACTTCAGTCGCTTAACATCTATATTCAAGTCTTAACCCACACACTAGTTCTGTTTAAGCAATATAACCTCCTTTTTACAACTTTCTTGCTAATCTCTTAGCTGTTGTTTGCACATTATTAGCGTTGTTAGCTACATTAGCTTAATAGTTAGCGATGGCTTCTGCTTCTCATCTTTCTTGCTCGGTGTGCCAGGTGTTTAGTTATGCCGCTGCTTCCTTTAGCGACAGTGGTAATTGTAATAAATGTAGCTTATTTGCTGCGTTGGAGGTGAGGGTCAGTGAATTAGAAGCACAGCTCCGCACCATGGAAAATCACTAGGTAGCTGCGGTAGTTTGCCAGCCCCCCGTAGCCGTTGCGTAGCCACATAGCATAGCCTCTGCTAGCAGTCCCTTGGTAACCCCCTCGCTGTGTTACTTTAATAAGGAGAAAAGTGCTACATTAACAGCTTTCAAGGATTAATCCATTATTTCCTGCGGCGGGGGGACAGGCTCAGTTACCTGTGAAAATGCGGGTGTTTTCAAAACACCCCTCTTGTACCGTTACCTTTGTTACATGTTGCTGTTGTCCCTGGTTTTATATGAGAAGAGGAAAAGATCGCTAGATGCTAGGCTGGTTTATACACTGAAAAATGTCATAGACTTGTGCTAATAACGTT
Source organism: Epinephelus cyanopodus (assembly GCA_026686955.1). Taxonomy (NCBI): domain Eukaryota; kingdom Metazoa; phylum Chordata; class Actinopteri; order Perciformes; family Serranidae; genus Epinephelus; species Epinephelus cyanopodus. Next base: position 35,637,321 of record CM048935.1, read on the forward strand.
AACATTTTGTGGGGGAAATGTGTCCAGATAAAGACAAGTGATTGTCTGTGAATGCTGCAATTTATAGTGAAGCCAGTTTGCGTACTTGTGTTTGAAATTGTCCCTATTAAGCCATATATGTGTGTTATGAATCAACTACATAAATAGTTTGATTTGAACTAAACTTTACAGCACTTAACACAGTCCTCCACCACCAACTAGTGTTGTGGAGGTGTAACTGCAGAGTGACACAGACACACCACTGCAGAAGTAAAAATAACGTGCAGATTTTTTTCCCCATGACTAATCGATTAGTTGAAGATTATGTGCGACTTTAGTTGACCAAGATTTTCTTCGGTTGACTACAGCCCTACATTTCACACTACAGTACATGAACCCACTCACTGTTTTAACCATACCCCGATCTAGTTCTGACGTTAGGAATTGAAATTGATAACCTAACAGTCTTTCCACAGAATCCCTCGCTATCGGATCATTATTTGATTACCTCTGATTTCTTTTTACTTGATTACACGCCACTCAGCAACAGTTACTATACTAGAAGTTTATCAGATATTGCTGTCGCAAAATTTAAGGAAATGATTCCTCTGTGGATAAATTTAATACCATGTCCTTCAGTAACAGAGGTTTCCCGGGAAACCTCTGTTACTGAAGGACATGGTATAAATACAAAATGATCAACCTCTCCCGAATTGATCATCTTGTTGATAGAGCTGTAGCTCGCTGCGAACAACACTCGACTCTGTAGCACCTCTTAAAAAGAAGTTAACAAAGCAAAGAAAGTTCATTCCTTGTTATAACTCTCAAACCCGTAAGTTAAAACAAATATCGCGGAAATTTGAAAGGAATTGGCAATTAACCAAATTGGAAGGATCTCGTTTAGTCTCGACAGACAGTCTCAAAATTTATTTTTCTATTCTTTTTCATTTTTTTCCTGAAGGTATTCTTGTTTAATTTATATGATTTAATTAATCACAATTAAAAATTAACCCTTAGATACCAGTTTTGATCATATACCACTAACTGCTTTTTTGAAAAATATACTATAATTCAATATTCTATGAGCAAAAATGACCTTGATTATTATTAGTGTCATCAGTTGACCCAAGTAATAGAAGAAGAAATGATTTTGCACTTGTCCTGTGCATTTGACCCTAACCATGTAAGAGCAGTGGTGCTATGGCAGACCCTCTGCGCTGTCATCAGCACAAATTCTGTCCCCATGTGATAAAATCCACCATCCCCCATGTTTTTTTTTTGTTTGTTTTTTTACAACTTGAGTACTGCATACTAGTAGTTTGTTTTGGAGTTCTGCAAGGTTCTGTGCTTGGACCAATCCTATTTACTCTATATATGCTTCCTTTAGGTAACATCATTCAAAATCTCTCTGTAAATTTCCTTTGTTATGTGGATGATACACAACTGTATTTATCGATGAAGCCAGAAGAAACTAATCAATTAACTAAACTTCATAACTGCCTTAAAGACATAAAAACCTGGATGAGCACCAATTCCTTGTGTCAAATTCAAACAAAACTGAAGTTACTGTTCTTGGCCCCAAACAACTCAGAGACTCTTTATCTGATGACATAGTAGTTTCTCTAGATGGCATTGCTCTGGCCTGTAGCACTACCGGAGTAATATTTGATCAAGATCTGTCTTTTAATTCTCATTTAAAACAAACCTCACAGGCATTTTTTCATCTGCGCAGTACTGTGAAAATTTAGAGAGCTAATAGTGCCATATTATCCCACCAGAACACTGCACTCTGAGAATGCAGGGTTACTCATGGTCCCTAAAGTCTCCAAAGGTAGATCAGGAGACAGAGCCTTCAGCTATCAGGCTCCTCTCCTGTGGAATAATCTTCCTTTTGCAGTTCGGGAGGCAGACACCGTCTCCACATTTAAGACTAGACTTAAGGCTTTCCTCTTTGATAAAGCTTATAGTTAGGGCCGGCTCAGGCTTGGCTTGTACCAGCCCCTAGTTAGGCTGACTTAGGCCTAGTCTGCCAGGGGACCTCCCATAATACACTGGGCACATTCTCTCCTTCTCTCTCTCTCTCTGTGTGTCTCTCTCTCTCTCTCTCTGGAAGAGGGATCCCTCCTCAGTTGCTCTTCCTGAGGTTTCTACCATTTTTTTTTCCTTATCTGCTGCGAGAGTCCTAAGGACAGAGGGATGTCGTATGCTGTAAAGCCCAGTGAGGCAAATTGTGATTTATGATATTGGGCTTTATAAATAAAATTGAGTGATTGATTGATTGATTTTACATACAGCTTGTCCAGCAGGAGGCACTGTAGAACCTGGCTTATCTATTGCATGTGTTCCAGTGGGGTCTGTTCATGTTGAAAGCCATTTTAGATTTAGTCTAAGTCTTGAGATGAAAATGCTTTTTAGTTTAAGTCACATTTTAGTCATTTGTATCCTTCATAGTTTTAATCCAGTTT